>JAULJL010000017.1:16893750-17560312 GCA_030761205.1 Fremontodendron californicum | reverse complement strand
TTTTACATGTTCTGAGCCTCCAGTATTGTTTTTATATTTTTTTGAATTTTTGAAAATAGGCAAAAAAATCGTGTGACAAAACCGGACAGTAGAGGCAGATTTGAAATCAAAACAGAAATAATGGTTGAATTTGGCTAAGGCATTTAGAGGGGGTTGGTTAGAAGCTTTAGCTACTGTCTTAGGGTAATTTCTAAGCCTTCTTAAATGTTAAAAATGATTTTATAAATCTTGGGTTAAGGGTGGTCAAGTCCGGGATTTTAAACTTAGGAAATTAGAGCCATTTTAAAAGGGTTTAGTAAGAGTTTTAATCTTCAATCACATTTTTCCTCAAAATTGTTTTCAAACAATCACAAAGTTTTTTTTTTTAGAAAATCTAATTTGACATATTTTTCTAAGGTAGCCGGATACCTTTTTAGATATACTGATTTTTTTATTTAGAGGAAAAAATACATTTTCTTGCATTGCATTTTCCATTTTCATGCATTTTTATTTAATATGTGATTTTTGCTATGACATTTTCTATGGTATTATTATTATTTTGATTTACATTTTATGATGTTATATTGTTTGCCATATGATTTTGAATATTTCATGATATCCCATATTTTTTTATTTAGTCATTTATTTTTGTCACATTATTTAGCATATACTATGTTCATGCATTTTTTTTATTTTATTTTCATGCATATTTTATAATAGCATTATTTTATGTTTCATGTTATTTTTTTGTTAGTTAGATCATATTCCATGTCATTTAGGTTATTTTATTTATAATATGCCATGTCATTTAAAATATGCCATATCATTTAAAATTGCCATGTCATTTAAATCATTTTATCTCATTTAGAATATACCATGATACTTAGGATTTTTCATTTCACCTAGAATATACTATGCCATTTAAATTATGTCATATCATTTAGGTTACATTATATTATCTAGACTTTGCCATGTCATTTTATTTATGTCATACATGTTCATGTTCATATTTTTTAAATGTTTGAAAAAAGATAATGATTTTCAATAAAAATAAAGATATTCCCGAGTTAAAATAATTCATGAGTTCTCTACCGGGTTTGCTGGAGGGAATATCATCAATTATTATTAATAAAGGAATATCTTTCTTTCAAAAAACGAGAATGATTCGAAAAGTTTTCCAAATGAATAAAATTTTATATATTTTGCCGATTTTTTCGGGGAATATAGGAAAATTTTGAATTAATAAATTCCGGATCATTTTCAATTAAAAATGAAATTATTTTTCTTAAAATTGGGAATTAATTTGGAATACTAAATTAAAAACCAACTTTTTTACCGAGACTTGAGATAACACATGATTAATAAGGTACCGTTTTATACGAGCGTTGTGAGGGTGCTAATCCTTTCCCGCTCGTAACCGAGTCTCGAACCCGATTCTTCGATTTTCTCTGGTTTATAACGCAGACTTGAAATTGGTTTTAAAAATGTTTTAATTAATTTTAAAATGTTTTATAAAACCGGTTTTAATAGGTGGCCGATCACACCTAGCTAAAAAAGATTGGTGGTGACTCCATGTCTTTTTACGAGGCCGTTTTCATACCCTCGATTTTTTTTTTTCAATCTAGAGGAATTAAGTCGTCTTTTCCTCTGCTTCTGTTTTCCCCTCACTCGAACGGGTCCCCCACGATTCGGGATCACGTATCGACAGCTTGGCGACTCCACTAGGGAATTTTTAGAGAGTCAGGCCTAGAATTAGTCGTGTGTTATCAAAGTCTCGGTTTTGTTGGTTTAATTGGTATTTAATTTTAATTCCCACATTTTTTGTTTTTAAAATAAGGAGCATTTTTAAAATAATAAAATGTTCTTGAATATGGTCATACTCATGTGCATGCATTTTACTATTTTTCTCTAGTTATTTAATGTTGTATATTATAATTGTTTGTTGGTTAATGCGTTCACTATTCTTGATCTGTGTTTTAATAAATTGTTGGGGTATTTAGGATAAGGATTGTAGAATAGGTGGTGAAAGGTTTGTTGTTCCTCCTCACACACTACACGTGCATTTGCATATCATGAACTCTCTACCCGGGTTCCGTCCTTTTAGGTGGGAGCAAAGTAACTACGCCTTCGTGATGATCCTCCGTATGGGCTAGTGAAACACTTCCGGAGTATAAAGTACCTGATGCTTTCGTGATAATCCCCCGTACGGGCATAGGAAAATATACTCTAACGAATTGAACCCACTTTTATCGGGGTGCCTTACTAGCCTTCACAGGAGACAGTGAGGAACAATTCGGGGCCTTAGAACCGATTCACCTTCATATAGTGAACCTAGGCGAAGCTATGCCAGATTTCTGTTAGATACCTGAAGTTTAAGAACACATGGAGGAACATTTCCAACCTTTTACCATCTTTCTATATGTTAGATTTTACAAATTGGGTGATGATGAACGAACATCATATCGCTCGTAATAAATTTATTATTTTGTCCCAATGGCGTCGTAATGCCAAAGCTCTGTTAAAATTTTTGGGACATTATTTTTTAAGCATGTTGTAATTTATGTTATATTCGTGAATTCATTTCTTTACTAATCTGTTTCTTTCTGTTTTCTTTTCTTTGACATGCATCATAGACATCATCATACACTTGGAGTTTATTGGCCTCGGGATAGTCATCAACCCAAAGGACTTTCATGGTGTGTCAGGTTATTTCAGTGATAGAAGATCATGCAGTAGTCAGGGCACGGTCAAAAAAAAATCAAAGGGAGGATGGTGATTGCCTGAAGAAAGATTATGTGTCAATATTGCCGGAAAGGGTCAAAGTGGATTCTAGACATAATAATCTCCGAGGGTTAGCCGACATTTGGAATTAGTGGAATGTATCAGGAAAAGAAGTCTTCACTCAGAAATATGGAGATATAGCACTCTTAATTCCAATTCGGGTCAATAGTGGGTTGATTCAGGCTATGGTACAGTTTTGGAATCCTACTTATAGATGTTTTACTTTTAACGAGGATATGACCCCACTGATTGAAGAATACTCAACACTGTTACGTATTGAATGTCCTAATCCTGATCGGGTATATTTGAAGGAAGTGAAACCTTCAGGTTTTAAGAGGATAGTGGCTAGGATCACAGGAATGGATACAACATGGGTTGAGAGTCATGTGGATACAAAGCAGAAAAATGGATGCATTCCGTGGGAAACTCTTCGATAGTTGATATTGGGTTATTCCGACAAAGAAAAAGCCAGGGACATCTTCGCTCTAGCCATCTACGGATTAATCATATTCCCGAAGATATTGGGTCATGTGCATATAGCCGTGTTTTATTTCTTTGAAAAGTTGGAAAAGAAGATCAACCCATCTCCGGCCATCATAGCTGAAACTATCCGATCTTTGAATTTTTGTAAAAGGACAGGACAAGGGAGAATCAAGGGGTGTGTACAACTCCTTTATATTTGGATTCAAAGTCACTTTTGGAAGATAGAAAAGGTTTCCTTCAAACAGTACATGAAGTCTTTAGTTCCGATTAGGGAATTCCTTCAACATAACTTCAGTACATTATTGTGAGAATATGCTTCGGTCATATACTTTTGATAATCTCTGTTATCATAGTCATAATACTTATTCGAATCACAATGAAACCTGATTCCTTATGGCTCATGTTGTTACTTTAACAACTAGGAATCTTTTAATTAGCCTAGTGAGCTATGGATCCAAATAAACCTTTTGCAGCCTTAAACAAAAGGTTTGTATTCTGACTTGGAATATAAATAATTCAGTCCTCTCTAATTTGGAACGTTTCCAAATGACTGAATTTGTTTACATCATAGCATTAAGTCACTTGTTGGATTCTCTCTATGTTAAACTCTTTTAACATTTAATCCAATCATCTGTTGCTAAATCTACTAGTCGATTCACCTTTCAATCTTCAATGTATCTAATATACATTGTTTGATGAGTAATTTATATTACTCCCACGAACCCTTAGGTGTGCACAAAAGATATCTCATCCTTTTGATAAATTCAACTCTTGAATGTCACTATCAAAACTGGATATCTCAATCCAAAGTCTAACAATGTTCTATTAAGTAGACTCATCTCGTATGAGTTATGCATCACCATGCATCCTACTTAACCATAATTTAGTAGACTCATCACGTATGAGTAATGCATCATAATGCGTCCTACTAAATCTTTATGCCTTTATGCATCCTATGCATAATAACGGATTTTAGCCTATGACTTTTAACTTTTAAAATGTCATAAACTGCCACTGTTTCCTACTTGTAAACTCATTTACTTTCCTATGGGATGTGAATTCAAAACTCTTTTGAATGCACATTTGTAATTATAAAACCAAACATCTCATATCCCATATGAATATTTGTTTTACAAATATAATTCGAAATCCTTTCTAGGTTAGTGTTTCGGCAATCTTGGCTATTTGGAGCATCATGGACTTTTCTATGTCATCATATAGTAATGTCCATGCAATTCATCTTATATGAATTCTATTAGATAATCAATTAGTTTAGTTTCAAGCCATTGTTCATTTAGATCATATCTTAATAAGAATGCTCTTAACTGAATTAGTTTCATAATCTCATTATGAAATTCCTTGAGCCAAAGCTCATCTAGTTGTCAAGTTTTGTATAAGATTTCCTTTGATTCATAATCAAAGAAACTACTAGTATCTATATACTTTTGATCTTATACTTCTGACTTGAACAACCTTTGATTATCTTTTATGCAAGTTTGTAGCTTATTATGAGTGTAATAAGACCATTATATGGAACAAATTCCATATGACCTTTCGGTTCATTCTAGGATGAATGGCCAAGCATCTAATGCTAGCATAACCGAAATATCAATGATGATGTTTCTAAAACATTCATCATGAATAGGTTGGCAAGCTTGATCAAGAATCAACTAGGTTGCCACCTCCTTGATCTTATTCTTTTCACTTGTCCTTGTCATTGGTTCCATCTATATGTCATACATATCTTTGAACCAATCTTATAGGTATCATATACCTAAAGGTAGTGAAAACAAACTCATAATAACCATGAAGTAAAACTTCTCAAGTTTCACTTCCTTTCAAGTATCGAATATACTTCTTGCATTTAGGCCTCCAATGCCTTGCATTGCCACAATGATGGTATGTCCTTTTGATCGATATCAATTTCTTTCTTCATCTTATCATCCTCACTTTGAAGAACGTTTCTTCGGTTACCTTCTCCTGGTGGAAGTAACAAAATGGATGATCTTCTAGTCTAGTGAGCATATTTACCAACACCTATCGGTTCATGTTGTCCTACAACACGACTTGCTAATTGCTCTTAGACAATGAAGAAAGAACTGAGTCTATACTTAGATTATGATCCTTAAATCAACCAAGTTTCTAAAACTTGTCGATTCATCCATTAGCACATGATGCCTCATAGGCTACCTTCTAATCATCTTTCATTGGAACAATTCCTCAAGATGTTTGAACTTATCATTGCTAAATACCTCATAGATCATTAAGGACATAATCATTCATTTCATTGATTAGTAAATCAACTTTGCATCAAGTATGCAATCGAGTGACTAGTTAACCTGTCATGACAATATATATCCCATATAAACCAATGCATATAATAGTCATTATGCAAATTACAATCATTAAAACCAGGTTTTAAAGTTTGAATGATTGTTCTCACTATTTTATCAACATAGTAGCCCTCCTCTACTATTCAAGAAATTTAACTTGTAAACTTCTTAGTGATCAAGGACCCCTCTCATCCCACCATGACCTTGAGTGACTTAACAAGCCATGTTGAAACTAATTGAGTAGGTAACTTTGCTCACCAATAGCATCTCTATGCAACTCCTTGATCAGTTAGGTGACAACTCTTTGCCTAAATGCATCATATTCATTTCTCCTAACTTTGCCTCTAAACGTCATGCGATCAAGTTTTACGCATCTGGATAACATGACATCTAGTTGAGTAAGACCCACCTTCTATAACTCAAACATATTCGTACAGTAGTTTGACCTTAAGTGACTCAACAATCCTCCTACTGGAAGAACTCTAGTTATCTTGTTAAGATGGTGGAAGGCAACTTATCATGCTTTACATGGACTCAATATAATTTAATGAGGGATTTCTTTATTCCTCTATTAGGTCTCATTGCTTTTCTTTCTTGATTGACATGCATAGCATTTATTCAAATATATATCACATATATAAATTCAAAAATAAATCTATCTCATGCAATCTACTAGGATGATTATGGACTTTACTACTCTAGTTTCCTTGAGCCATTAGGAAACTAGTTAGTCAAATTCCTAGGGATACCATACATAGTCTTCATAAGTCTTGATGGTGATCTCCTTGGTCCTTTTTCTTGGCCCCTTGTCTGTTTATATTTGGAATTACATAAATTTTAATCTTAGCCTAAACCTAAATCTACAAGCCTATATAACATTTACATATCTTTAGTAGAAACCTCGAGTTACATTTGAGGGGAGTTAGGTAAAAAGAGAATTTACAACCCCAAAAATGAATAAGAGAAGGCAGAGTTTGCAGACCCTATTTATAAAAGATACCAAAAATAAAATTTAACCATCCATGACCTAAGTCTAAGGTCTAAGTCCATAACTATCCTCATGCTTTCATAATCACATCATAAAGCATAAAATTAAATGCATACATATTTAATATCACTTAGTAATCTTGTGTGTCATTTAAGGAAAGTAATATTTAAACTCATTTAAATATACTTGGCTCAAATTATCTAGCAATTTTAATTCAATTTACTTGAGTCCTAATCCAATTAGGATTCATTGAATTAAAATCTTCCATATAATTAAACAATTTAATTAGATTTCCTAACACCTTAGGAAGTTCAAGTTTTATTAGGAAACTTTCTCTACAAGGAAAGTTTTATATCTTCTCCTAACTTTTAAGAGTCCTTGTTCAACTAGGAAACAATTTTCACAAGGATAGCTTAGGTGCATTCCTAACTCTTAGGAATCCAATCTTGACTAGGTAACAATTTCCACAAGTCCAAAATTCCTAAGAATAAGAATTTCCAAAAATAGAAGGTGATGCCCTAACACACAACTTTTGTGTGTAGCCGCCTCCCACTTTTAGTAAGTTACTACGCAGCAATCGACAGCCCTTGTTTGGGGCAACGTTTGCCTCAAACAGCCGCCTCTTATGGTGGCAAATATGGTGAACAATTCATCCACACTTCATCTTTTGATTTTCAGCCAATTGTACCTACAATTCAAGAATCAAATTCAAGAACTCAAGGCTGCCTAGAAAATTCCAGCAACCATGCAAACTGTTTGCACAACTTTGAGAGGCAGTTTCGGCAATCAGAAAAAATCACAAAATTCATCAAAAATTAAAGAATCAAGATAGACATGTTACAGACTTTTCCTCAATTTTCAGAATTTTTTGAGACCTCTAACCATTCCAAAACCGCAACTTATAGCCAGTGTGCAGAAAAATCCTGCACTTGTGTTCTTCAAAATTCAAGCACCAAAACCAATCCAAATCAAATCCAAACTTGTTTATTTTAACTTCTTTGTGTCATTTAATCATATGCCAAGGTTAAACATTGATCATATCAATTTTAAACATGTTTTAAACAATTTAAAACACCAAGATCAGATTGCATACAGAAGCTGTCAGAATTGAAACAAAACAAGAAAACATTTTTCTTGAAAGAACTTTGCTAGATCAACACACAATTCAATCCAATTGATTATGACCAAGAATTAAAAATGTAAATCACAAGAAAACTTACAACCTAGGCTATGATACCACTGTTGAGATTCGACCTCATGCTCAAACAATAATCGAATTAAAGAAGAACATGAACGCAGCGGAATAATAAACAAAGAGATAGTCGAATCTTACAGGATCATGCTTGTAAAATTGTAATGTGATCTTGTAATTATAAAGCATACATATGATTAGAAATCATACCTTAACTCAAAAATCTAGTAATATTGAGTTTACAAATAGCCCACTCAATCTTGAACACCAAGCTGTCAATCCGAGACTTCAAGCCACACAAGATGATCAAGAAAACCTTCATAAGGTAGGAATGGCGTCTTGCCGAAAACGATGCTAGTAGATTAGGTTTCAAGAAACCTCTCCCCATCTAAACATCCATGGCCGAATGCTTCATAACCATCAAGAAGAAGAGAAAGCTTTTCTTGCTTCTTCTGGTTTGGTGCGCCAACCTCAAGGATTATATTGATCTTCTTTCTTCTTCACTCTATGCCTTTGCTCTCTTGAAAGAAAACGTTTTTCTCTCTAGCAATCCATGAAGAGGCAAGGAGGAAGTCAAGAAATCAAGAAGACACCAAAGCCTCTAAGTATATCACATATGCGGCTAAGGGGGCATAGGGAGGTCGGCTATCACATGTTTCTTTATATAGGGGACGGCAATCACATGTTTCTTTATATAGGGGACGACAATCACTCCAGGGTTTGGACTATGGACAATAACTCTTATGTATTTGCCCTTAAGTCCTTCCACTTAATTAAACTATTTAATTAAGTCCCTATTAATTAAATTCTCAAACTAATCAATTAGGATCTTTCCATTTTAATCTCTTAATTCACCTTTCTGTGTGTGACCCATTAGGCTTCCAATATGTTGGCAATAAATATAAATTAATCTAATTAATTTATACTCATAGATCATGAGCGGACTCTAGCAAGCCATCATGACCACCCAAATACTGGAGAGTCAAGTTAGTCTCGACATAACCTTTCGTGTTCAGTCTATCAGTGTAATTCAATCCTTTCACTAAATATCCCGGAAACACCATGAGCATGGTGCAGTGTCTACTCATGTTCAATCCATATTAGTTCCTGCAGCTATTATTTAACTTTGTGAACTTAGAGAAACTATTTCTCCTAAATTCATCATACTCTGGCCAGAGATTCTATCAAGTTAACTTAAGCCAAGAACAGATGAGATATGTCTCCGATATCACTTGGAGTGGTGAATCCTCTTTAGATCACTCATCCATCTTCGTATTTTTCATGTCATACACAAAACCACCCTACCATAAGCATCACTCTTGTTTGGGACCCGTTCATGATGGAATCAAAGTATGACACTCCCCATACAAGATGACCTGGTATCACAAGTCAGAGGACTACTTACACGACTGACACGTGAGAACGTTTCCATAGACACTTGAGTGACAATACCAAATGGAGTTCTCACAGCGGGCCATGTTCAGTGAACTTGTTCAATAGACAAGCACCTACATGTTATCCTAAAGTATCTCTTATACTTCAACACATGAGATCAGTTACTTACTAAGTAAGTAGGCTTAACATGTACCAGTCTTTGAGCATTGCCAATGCCCCGTCTTGGCAAAACGATGACCAAGAACCGTTTTAGGAACATGGCTTTGATGCATAAGGATCTCACAATTATATATAATTCCTTTGCAAGGCCATTATGTTCTATAGGCTTCATCCAATTAGTACTTAATAACTCCTTATCATCGTACTAACATGAAGGAAAACCTTGTATCACTATCGAATAGTGAAGGGTTTGTATTATTGGTAGTTTATGCCTGACCAAACCGATTGGCTCTAAGGCATATACCAACACCATCAACCTTAATGCCTTATGTTGGGCCAACCAACCTTAGCAGACAGTCTTAAATTAGAATAGTCACTTTGGACCCATTCTGATTTCTCATTCTTATTTATTGGATAGATTAATTTCTAAACAAAAGTAATTTAATTCTCAATTAAATTTCTTTCTCCTCATGAACAATTCATTTCATTAATCTATTAATATCATCTCATGACATTAATCCAATATAGCATAGTCATTCGAAATTCACCTTGCACATCACTATGTCAAAGTCGACTATACTAGTTTATATACGACAACTTGATTCCTCTTATCTCATTAAGAGATTGTCTTTGGATTTCTCAAATCTCAATTATGTCATAATCTTTCTTAATTGAACTTCTTCAATTAAGTCCTTAATATAGATCTTTTATTCCATTAAGTTTTACCTTAATAGAATACCATGTGTAGTCCATACATATTTGTTCTTATGTGTGTGACCCTCTAAGTTCTCAATATCTTGGCAATGAACATAAGTTAATCTCATTAACTTGTTTTCATAGATCATGAGCGAGATCTAGCAACCCATCATGACCATCCAAATATTGTGAAGTCAGCGTGACCTTTTAAAAACCTTTTTGCAAAACTAGCCTATCAGTGTAATACGTTCTTTCACCATATATCTCGGATAGCGCATGAGCATGGTGCAGTTTCTACTCATGATCAATCCATATTAGTTCTTCGCAACTTATGATTAACCTTATGAATTTAGAGAAACAACTTTCTCCCAAATTCATCATGCTTCGGCCAAAGACTTAATGAAGTTAATCGTAGTCAAGAACAAACGAGATATGTCTCCATTATCTCAGGGAGTGGTGAATCCTCTCTGGATCACTCATTCATCTTCGTATGGTTCTTGTCATACATAATAACACCCTACCATAAGCATCACTTTTTGGGACCCGTTCGTGATGGAATCTAAGTATGACACTCTTCATACAAGATAACCTGGTATCACAAGTCTGAGGACTAATCTACACGACTGGTACTAAGAGAATATTATCATAGACACTATAGTGATATTACCAAATGAAGTTCTATTGGCGGGTCATGTTCAGTGAACTTGTTCAACAGACAAGCACCTATATGTTACCCCAAGTATCTCATACTTCAACCTATATGAGATCAGTTGCTTACTTCATAAGTAAGAAGGCTTAACATATACTAGTCTTTGAGCATTGCCAATGCCCCGTCTTGGCAATACGATGACCAGGAACAGTTTGAGGAACAAGGTTTTGATACATAAGGATCTCATAATTATAACTCTTTATAATTCCTTTGCAAGGCCATTATGTTCCATGGGCTTCATCCGATTAGTACTGTCGATACGTGATCCCGGATCGCGGGGGACCCGTTCGAGTGAGGGGGAAACAGAAGCAAAGGAAAAGATGACTTAATTCCTATAGATTGAAATAAAAGGTCAAGGATACGAAAATGGCCTCGTAAAAAGACATGGAGTCGCCACCAATCTTTTTTAGCTAGGTGTGATCGGCCACCTACTAAAATCGATTTTATAAAAAAATTTAAAATTAATTAAAACACTTTTAAAATCAATTTCAAGTCTGCGTTATAAACCAGAGAAATCAAAGAAGCGGGTTCGGGAGTCGGTTATGTCCGGGGAAGGATTAGCACCCCCACAACGCCCGTATAAAACGGTACCTTATTAATCGTGTGTTATTTCAAGTCTAGGTAAAAAAGTCGGTTTTAATTTAGTATTTCAAGTTAATTCCCAATTTAAAGAAAAATAATTCCATTTTTAATTGAAAATGATCTGGAACTTAATAATTCAAAATTTTCCTATATTCCCCGACAAAATCAGCAAAATATAGAAATTTTTATTCATTTGGAAAACTTTCTGAATCATTCTCGTTTTTTGAAAGAAAGATATTCCTTTATTAAAGATAATTGATGATATTCCCTCCAGCAAACCTGGTAGAGAGTTCATGAATTATTTTAACTCGGGAATATCTTTATTTTTTATTGAAAATCATTATCTTTTTCGAAACATTTATAATTATGAACATGAACATGTATGACATAAATAAGCTGACATGGCAAAGTCTAGATAATATAATGCAACCTAAATGATATGACATAATTTAAATGGCATAGTATATTCTAGGTGAAATGAAAAATCCTAAGTATCATTGTATATTCTAAATGAGATAAGATGATTTAAATGACATGGCAATTTTAAATGATATGGCATAAATGACATGGCATGTTATAAATAAAATAACCTAAATGACATGGAATATGATCTAAATGACAAGAAATGACATGAAATTAAAATAATACTAACATATAATATGCATGAAAATGAAAATGAAAATAAAAATAATAATGCATGAACATAGTATATGCTAAACGATATGACAAAAATAACTAAATAAAAAGCATAGGATATCATGAAACATTCAAAATCATATGGAAAACAAATATAAGATCATAAAATGTGAAGTAAAATAATAATAATATCATGGAAAATATCATAGCAAAAATCACACATTTAAATAAAATGCATGAACAAGGAAAATGCAATGCATAAAAATGTATTTTTTCCTCTAAATAAAGAAATCCGTATATCTAAAAAGATATCCGGCTACCTTAGGAAAATATGTCATATTAGATTTTCTAAAAAAACAAAACTTTGTGATTGTTTGAAAACGATTTTGAGGAAAATTTGAATAATAATTAAAACCCTTACCAAACCCTTTTAAAATGGCTCTAATTTCCTAAGTTTAAAATCCCGGACTTAACTACCCTTAACCCGAGATTTATAAAATCATTTTTAAAGTTTAAAAAAGCTTAGAAACTACCCTAAGACAGTAGCTAAATCTCCTAACCAACCCCCTCTAAATGCCTTAGCCAAATTCAACCTCTTTTGATTTCAAATCTGCCTCTACTGTTCTGTTTTTCCACACGATTTTTTAGCCTATTTTTAAAAATTCAAAAAAATCTAAAAACAATACTGGAGACTCAAAACATGTAAAACTACATTAAAAAAAATTGGCTTAATTTTCTTATTAAAAATGACTACCCAGAAAAATCGGAGATGTTTGAGTACTGGGTGAAAAAACTGTTTTGTCAAAAACATTTTTTTGCCTTTGATAAAGTCATTAAAAAATCAAAGTAAAAATTGTTGAAGATCAATCCTAAAGACCTAAGGACAGTAGCTAAACATTTAAAAACCTTGGACAAAAATTGGCTAAGTAAAAAAAATCACAAAGGTAGAATAATCAATTTGACAATTTCTTAATTTTCCACAAGTATGCTCAAGAGAGCATCACTTTGAGCCATTGATTGGCCTAAGTCACAAATCAAGTGGCAATGACATGGAATGCATGAACATTCAGCAAATGAAATGCATGAAATGCATGATCTAAAGGTCTAAATGGTAAAGGAAATGCATGACAATTCAAGACAACCTAAATGCCAAGCATAAGTTTGCATGGCAATAAATGCTATCCTAACTCAATATGCATGCAATGCTTGCTAATGCAAATATAACTTGGACCTAATATGTTATGAATATGCATGAAAATGCTAATGTGACCTAAGACCTAAATAGCATAGTAATGCATGACAATACCAATTGTGATTTAAGACTCAATATGCATGGCAACACCAATATAGCCTAGACCTAAATGCAATGAACATGCATAGCAATACTATGAACATACAATGACCAATGAAGCTAATGTCAATGCTGGAACAAATAGCAACTAATGCACAATTTCAAGATATGATAATACAAAGCATATTACCTAAACAAAATGCAAATGCATGACAACGCAAGGGATGCATGAAGAGGCCAAATGTAGCTACATGATGCTCTAATGCAATCCTACCTAGTAAATGACATAAGTACATGACAAATCATATTAAGATGCATAATGTCATGACATTTTCATAAGCATATGGCATACTAAAATCAAAATGCACAAGCTCATGGCATAGAGATGCAAACAAGTTAAGAAGCAAAAGGAAAATGCATATGCACATGCAAGGCATACAAAAATGGAGTTGCCGAATGGTCATGGAAAAAAATGATGGCATTTTATCATAGCATTTTCGTAAGCACATGGCATACTAAAATAAAAATGTACAAGTTCATGGCATGGAGATGCAAACAAGTTAAGAAGCAAAAGGAAAATGCACATGCAAGGCATACAAAAATGAAGTTGCCGAATGGCATGGAACAAAATAAAGAAAATGCAAACATGTAAGACATGATACATTAAAAAAATGCAAACATGAGCATATGAACAACAATGGCCGAATATGCAAGGATACAATATCAAGCATGGAAATGAAATATATAAGTAAATATAGCATAGAAAATAATGTTAAGAACATATATTAAAAAAAATTGAACATAGACATGCAAAACAAATAACAAGCAAAACTAGTAAATAAAACAAGGAAAGTTAAGCTCCATGGTTGGTATCAAATGGGCATAGCCTCTCACCTAACCATAATCACTTGGTCTTGCCAAGATCATGAAGCCTTTCCATCTCAATAAAACAGAAAATAAACCATGTTAAACAAAAAAATTAAGGTGAGCTTCATGGTAGGTAAAAATGGGCATAGCCTCTCTCCTAACCATCGTCACTTGGTCTAGCCAAGATCATGTAGCCATTCCAAAATTTTTGCTTCATTTTTTGTAAAAAAATCAGAACCTTAGAATACTCTAAAAAAACTTCTAAAAATCATTTTTCACAACAACATGCAAGGAAGAAAAAAAAAGAAAAAACAAGGCAAGTAAATAAGCCACATTCGGCCATAGCATGAAACTATAAAATAAAAAAAAAATTGTTTTCCACCATTTTAATGAAGAATAAAGATGAAAACATAAGTAAACATTAAAAAACTTTATTTCTATGAAAAATGTAGTAGGAAAACATGATAGAAAATCAAGAAAACACCATGGAAATCAAGAAGAAAGCTATGCTAGAGCTTGGTAGATATGACTACCTTCAACCTCTTTATTGAAAACCTTTTTTTGTCTTTATTTCAAAACCTTTTTTTTTTTTTTTTGCCAAATTAGCTACTGTTTCCAGCCAAAAAACCTCTGAAAAAAATGAAATCACCCCATTCCTTTAGCCTTGGCCGAATGGCCCTCTAACCCTTGGATGGGAATTGCACTTTTTCTCCTCCAATCTTGGCCTTTAGATTAAGATAATTTGATGACAACATAAAAATGTCATCTTGACAATTGATAGCAGCCCTTAATATGTGTACTCAGCCCTTGTAGTAACCTTAACCCTTAGATGCAAAAGAGGACCAATCCCATGCACTCTCTTGCTTGCCCCCCTTGAGTGCCTACACTTGGATGAGTTGTGCTCTTCCATTCTTGGTCATTGGATGAGGACAACATAAAAATGACATCTTGTAGATTAAATCCAGCCCTCAACATGTGTACTTAGCCCTTGTAGATGGCCTAATCCATTGGATGAAAAGAGATAATCCCATGCACTCCCTTGCTTAACCGAATGGATGCTCACCCTTGGATGAATTGCACTCATCTTTTTTCTTCCATTCTTGGCCATTAGATTAGGGTTCTTTTATGACAAATAAAAATGTCATCTTGGCATTTAAATTTGGCCATTGGATGGTGCATTCAACTTTCCTACAAGGCACCTAAGCCATTGGATGAAGGGGGGACCATTTGCAAGGTGTTAGTGGTAGCATGTGGCTTGATAGTGACTAGGGAACTAAATTGTTCAAGCTTCCTTCTTCTCCTCTATGTTGGCTGACCAAGGGAAGAAAAATCCCAGCAATTCCTTCTTTTTTCATATTTTCATCAATTACAAATTTTCCATTTTTGGTTTCTTTGGTGAAATGACCTTTTTGCCCCCTTAACCTAAATAAATAGCAAACGGACTCCAAATTCGAATTTTCTATTTTAAATACTTCTGAAATAATAAAAAATTGAATTCTAGAATTTTTTAAAATTTTTCGAGTCCATTTGCTATTTATTTCGGATTTATTTCTGAAATTTCCCCTTTTATGCACCCAAACTTTACCATTTTTTAAACGAGATCCGAATCCAGATTTTTCTTCATCAATATTTTCCAAATAATTTAAAAATGTGATCTGGAAGTTTTCATAATTTTTGGAGCTCATTTGCTATTTTTTCGGGATTTATCCTGTTAAATTTCTACATAATGGGCCTGGTATTTGGCCATTTTGAAAACGAACTCCGAATCAAGATTTTCTTTTGCCAATCTCTTCAAAATGATTTAAGAATGAGATTTGCAAATTTTCAGAATTTTTGGAGTTCATTTGCTATATTTCCCATATTTTCCAATTTTGCCATTTTACCTCTGAACCCCGGTTTTGCTCAAAACAAGTCCGATTTTTAGATTTTCTTCAAACTGAGCCTTGGACTATCCTTGTTTAATCATTTCTCATCAATTAAGAGCTTTAGTCCTATCGAATCGGGCCATTTCCACAATTGTCTCCAATTTTCACCGAAATCCACCAAAAACCTTAATTATCGATTTTCTTCCGAATTGACTTTTCTATCAGTTTTTCTTCCAAGTAGCTTCCCCATTATCCGTAGTCAGTGCTTATCTTTCATTTGAGACCTTCAATTCTGACCAATTTGATCGTTTAAGCACTTTTCCCCAAATTTCCTGAATTAGGTTTTCTTTTCTACTGAATCTCATAACCCAACTTCCGAACTCCATATCTTTCAATGTAGACCTCGGATTATCAAAATTCTTTCATCGTTTTTCAATTGAAACTCAAATCTTGATTTTGAAAGTGGGTTGACTTTTTTAGTAGTTGAGTTTTTTGGGGTTGACTTTTTTCAGGGTTGACTTTTTTTGAGTTGACCTTTTTTGAGTTTGACTTTTTCTGTCTGCTTTCTTAGACTAAGCCTCAGAGTACCACCTGCAAGATGAGAAAAGTCTTTTAGCTTTCTGAAACATCAATTTTGGAAGAAAACGTACCTAATTTAGGGGTTCGGACAAAATTAGGTGTCTACAGCAGCCCCTCTTTGGCTATTGCTGAGAATCAGGAATCAGGCAAAGATAAACAAACACTAATTTTGTACGGTTAGTGAAATCACATGTGAAGGAAAGGGAAAAGGGTTTTCAATCATCATCATTCATCATTTTTTTTTTTTGAAAAAGCTGTAAATTGAAGACTTTATCCTTAAATTGAATTCCCTGACTAATCAAGGCTCAACCCGTCTTAAGGAAACGAGTTCGATTTTAAAAGAAAAAAATTATGCCCGAAGGTCTTAAGAATGGTGCCCGAAGGTCTTAAAAATGATGCCCAAAGGTCTTAAAAATGGTGCCTGAAGGTCTTTAAAATGGTGCCCGGAGGCCTTACCCGTGATGAAAAATTATGCCCGAAGGTCTTAAAAATGGTGCCCGAAGGTCTTTAAAAATGGTGCCCGGTGGTCTTACCCGTGATGAAAATTTATGCCCGAAGGTCTTTAAAATGGTGCCCGAAGGTCTTTAAAATGGTGCTCGAAGGTCTTAAAAATAGTGCTCGGAGGCCTTATCGGTGATGAAAAATTATGCCCGAAGGTCTTAAAAATGGTGCCCGGAGGTCTTAAAAATGGTGCCCGATGGTCTTTAAAAATGGTGCCCGGAAGCCTTACCCGTGATAAAAAATTATGCCTGAAGATCTTAAAAATGGTGCCCGGAGGCCTTACCCGTGATGAAAATACCTTGACGACGGTCTCAAGGCTCGACTCATTTGATAAAACAAAATGAATTCGATTCAAAACAAAAGAAAATACCTCGACGGTAGTCTCAAGGCTCGACTCATTTGGTAAAACAGAACGAATTCAATTTAAAACAAAAGGAAATACCTCGACGATGGTCTCAACGCTCAACTCATTTGATAAAACATAATGAATTCAATTTAAAACAAAAGGAAATACCTCAACGGTGGTCTCAAGGCTCGACTCATTTGAGAAGCAGAACGAGTTCGATTTGGGATAAAAGGAAGTACCTCGACGGTGGTCTCAAGGCTTGACTCATTTGAGAAGCAGAACGAGTTCGATTTGGGAAGCCAAAGTTTTCTTGATTCCTGCAACGTTAGCTAAATGCAATGATGAGAATGACATGCTTCGCAAATGCTTATATGTTTCCTGAGGATGAATGTAGTCAAAAGATTATGTCATGATTTCTAATCCATGGTTTCTTTGAGGTTCACAGATTATCTGACTTCATGATGGAGTCTTCAATTGTTCACTGATGCCCCACTTACAGAATCCTTTACTCAAGATAATTTGTCAAACAGTCCCAGTTTCTGACTTTGCTGAAATTCACAAATTTCTGACTTCATGACGGCGTCTCCAACACATTCACTGTTTTCCTTTACTTGGTGAATTTTCCATCAGGATTAGTGGTTTCCAAACTTTTTCTAAGATTTAAATCTATTCCTTAGTAATACTTTTAAACTCCCTTTTATTAAAAAATTTATGTTTACGAATCATCATTCAATTTAATAACAAACAAAATGCAATCTCAAAAATGTATGAAAGAAAGTATGAAACAAGCAATTGTCACAAAAGGGGTAACAAGAATTTATTGCAACAACTGTTTTAAAATAGTAAAAGTGAATATCAAGGATATAAGAAACAAATGTAAAGTTATAGGTTGTTGATGCCCCGGACGCGGAATATCTTGGACCCTTCCTTTTTCAAATCATCTGAAATTTCTCTTGAACGGTCAATTTATTTGGGTAATCCCTCGGCTTTCGTAGTTACGTCAGACTGAGTTGTTCCCCTTTTCTCTGATTTTCAAATACTTTCTCCCCCTTTACACGGAGCATTGACTCAAACCTTAATCAGTACTAGAGCCGCCCTTTGCGGGTTTTCAACTCAGGTATCCCTCATTCGGTATTAAGTCGTCCTTTGCGGATTTTCGGCTTAAACCTCCCTCCCCCCTTTTTTTTGTATTCTACCATGCATCTGAGAATTCTAAATGCTTCCAAGGTAAAAATGTCAATTCAAAAAATAGGATGAATTCTGAGAAAAACCTTTCAAATTAAATACCCATGCTTGATCAAAATGGACTTTTAAAGTACGTAATGTAGGCCAAGGTTCGGGTTTAGAAGGAAAGGATAATATATGCCCAAAATGTGTTTAAGGGTAATTGGATCAAGGATCATTTCCTGAGGAGAATTCATTCTTGAGACATTTGTCCCCTTTTTAGACTTCCTTTTTTTTCCTGGCTTTCATTTGCCATTCTTTGATTTCACATTTTCCAATGGCTCTCTTTTTTGCCATGATTTTGATAATTTTTCCTCGTATTTTCCCTCCAGTGTAGAGGGTGATCCTTGGTCAGGGTTCAACGAAAGAAATAATTCCTAATGCTCAAAGAGGTGACTAGGGATAATTTCTTCTTAGTGAAGGGAATATGAAAAATGGCCATTCATCATATCAAGCATGAATATTCTCTTTGAAAAGCAATTCTTAGGGGAGATAGATATATAAAATTTCCATTTCTACACTTGGAATCATTCGAATTCCCATGTGCATAGCATCACACACATTTTTTTTAAGCATAATATTTCTTCAGTTCATCAGCATTCACAGGATGTCTAAAATCATCCCCGTCTATCCGAGTTAGAATCAATGCTCCTCCAGAAAAAGCTCTTTTTACCACATAGGGTCCTTCCCAATTTGGAGCCCATTTTCCTCGCGGATCCTTCACTATGGGGAGAATTTTCCTCAGTACCAACTCTTCTTCTCGGAACTGTCTGGGTCGAACCTTCTTGTTATGGGCTCGAATCATCCTTTTCTGATACAACTTCCCATGACAAATTGCCTTCAATCTTTTCTCCTCGATGAGATTCAGCTGTTCATAACGAGCTCTAACCCATTTTGCCTCTTTTAGGCCAACCTCCATCAAAACCCGAAGTGAAGGAATCTCAACTTCAATAGGTAACACTGCTTCCATACCATAAACCAAAGAAAACAGCGTTGCCCCTGTAGGTGTGCGAACCGAAGTGCGATATGCGTGAAGAGCAAAGGGCAAGATCTCATGCCAATCCTTGTACACATCAGTCATCTTCTCGACAATCTTCTTGATGTTTTTGTTGGCTGTATCTACTACCCCATTCATTTTCGGACGATAAGGTGCCGAATTGTGATGCGCAATCTTGAACTAAGTACACACTTCTCTCATCATCTTATTATTCAGATTGAGAGCATTATCTGAAATAATTCTTGCTGGCAATCCATATCGGCATATGATTTCCTTCTAAACAAATCTACATACCACCGACTTCGTTACATTTGTATAAGAAGCAGCTTCCACGCACTTTGTGAAATAGTCTATGGCCACCAGGATGAAACGATGTCCATTTGAAGCTTTTGGGGTAATAGGCCCAATCATATCCATTCCCCACATTGAAAACGGCCATGGTGCAATCATGACATGCAATGGCGATCGCGGCACATGAATCTTATCTGCATATATCTGGCATTTATGGCACTTCCAGGAATAACTGATACAATCTCCTTCCATCGTCATCCAATAATACCCTGCCCTCATAATCTGCTTAGCAAGCATGTGACCATTAGCATGGGTGCCACATATCCCTTCATGGACTTCCTCTATGATTCTTCGAGCTTCGACAAACCCGACACATCTCAACAGGACTTGATCTTTCCCTTTCTTGTAGAGAATCTCCCTATCTAGAACAAAACCCATTGCTAGCCTTCTTAGAGTTCTCTTGTCATTTTCTGTTGCTTGTTCTGGATACTGTTGACTCTTGATGTACTACAAGATGTAGTTATAACAAGGGAGACCATCTGCTTCTTCTTCAATACTCAAGCAGTGGGTAGGAGACTCATATATGCTCATCTTGATCGGCACAACTTTGGCCCCTTTATTCACTTTAAACATTAATGACAAAGTAGCCAGAGCATCCGCCATCCGATTTTCTTCTCGGGGGAAGTAATTGAAACTTACTTCTTTAAACTCCTCCAATAAACTCAATATGAGTTCTCTGTATCTGATTAACTTTGTATCCCATGTTTCCCATTCTCCCCGTAACTGGTATATCACTAAGGCTGAGTCTCTGAAAACTTCCAAAACTTTGATTTTTCTATTCACTGCTGCACGAAGGCCCATAGTACACGTCTCATACTCAGCCGTATTGTTTGTACAATCAAAATCAAATCTGGCAGTTAAGGGATAATAATCTTCTTCTGGGGATATGAGCATTGCACCGATTCCATGCCCCATGGCATTAGATGCCCTATCAAAGTACATCTTCCATACTTTCTTCTTCAAGTGAACCTCATCCGCTTGCGAAACATACATCAAATCTTCATCTGGGAAATCAAAGTTCAACGGCTCATAATCTTTCACTGCCCGACTTGCTAAAAATTCAGCCACTGCAGTGCCTTTGATAGCCTTCTGACTTACATATACAATGTCGTATTCTGACAACAAAACCTGCCATCTTGCCGTCCTCCCTGACAAAGAAGGTGCTTCCAACATGTACTTGATCGGATCTAGCTTGGCGATCAACCACGTTGTGTGGTACAGTATGTACTGTCTGAGCCTCCGAGCAGTCCAAGCTAAGGCACAGCACAGCTTTTCTACCGACGAATATTTCAACTCATAATCTGTGAACTTCTTGCTGAGGTAGTAAACCGCTTGTTCTTTCTTTCTAGTCTCATCAAGCTGTCCCAAAACAAAACCCATGGATCTCTCAAATACTGATAGATACAATATCATCGGTTTATCCAGAGCCGGTGGCATTAATACTGGTGGGTTTGATAGATAATGCTTAACTTTTTCAAAAGCAATCTGACACCCTTCATCCCACTCTCTAGGATCACGTTTTCGAAGTAACTTGAATATTGGATCACATTTATCGGTTAACTGAGAAATAAATCGAGCAATGTAATTCAATCTCCCCAAAAAACCTCTTACTTCTTTTTGAGTATGTGGAGGTGGCAAATTCTGGATGGCCTTCACCTTATCCGGATCATTCTCGATTCCCCTTTTGCTAACAACAAAACCCAACAATTTCCCCGAAGTGACTCCAAAAGTGCATTTTGCCGAGTTTAGCTTGAGTTGAAACTTTTTTAGTCTTTCAAAGAGTTTCCAAAGATTCGCAATATGCTTCTCTTCTCCTTTGACTTTGCAATCATATCATCAACATAACCTCGATTCCCTTATGCATCATGTCATGAAACAAGGTCACCATGGCTCTCTGATACGTTGCCCCAGCATTCTTCAACCCAAACGGCATTACCTTGTAGTAGAATGTTCCCCACATTGTTACAAATATGGTTTTTTCCATATCTTCTGGTGCCATCTTAATCTGATTATATCCCGAGAATCCATCCATGAAAGAAAACAAGGAACTCTTCGCCGTATTATCCATCAAAGTATCAATGTGAGGCAAAGAGAAATTATCTTTGGAACTGGCTTTGTTCAAATCTCGATAATCGACGCACATACGCACCTTGCCATCCTTCTTTGGCATGGAACAATGTTTGCCACCCATTCCGGATATTTTGCCACCTCTAAAAATCCAACATCAAACTGCCTCTTCACCTCTTTTTTTTACCTTTAACAGCATGTGCGGCCTCATTCTTCTCAACTTTTGCTGAATTGCCTTGCACTTTGGCCTTAAAAGGAGCTTATGAACCACAATGTCTGGATCCAAACCCGGCATGTCTTGGTATGACCATGCAAATACATCTATATATTCCCGGAGTAAGGCTATGAGTTCACCCTTTATCGATGATGACAATGTAGTCGTGATTTTAACCTCTTTTATCTCCTCACTACTTCCCAAATTCAACAATTCCAATAGCTCCTCATGAAGAAGTACTTGTTTCTCTTCTTATTCTATTTTTCTTAACAAGTCCGAAGGTAGACCATAAACCTCAATATCTTCATCAGCCTCAAAATCTTCATCAGCCTCAAAATCACCCGTGCAAATGGGCCTCTCAAAATCAATTTCAGTATTACTGACAAGAAGGTCCTCATATTCCGCATCCGTACACCTGTAAATAGGTGGGGAAGAGACAATATAGGAAACATATATACAATCGAAGCAAAATAAATAGCATAAATGAAAGAATATGGAAACATCAATATGAAGGAAATGTATCATGTTTGTTATTTATTGGATGAAAAGTTTTAGACAAAAGCCCATTACAAAAGAAATTCTTAATATCTTCGGGCAAAGATATTTAAGACTTGTTTAAAAGCATTACGTTGGAATAGATCTAAAAACTATGGGTAGCTCGGTTGTACTCCAATTGATTAGTCTATATCCTGGTGGACAAGGTCACACCATCCAATTAGCATTCTCACTTTCAATTCTTTTTTCCCCAGTCGTGCAGATCTCCATATCATACATCTACTCATCCCTACTTACCTGGAATCTCTCGAAGGCTTGCTCGATCATTACGAGCACATCATCAGAATTCTTTTCTTCGAACAGAGAACCGGCTGAGTGGAAGCTGTGAAGGATAGGTGGGAATGTCATAGGCTCTCATTCAATATCCATACCTGCAAGACGGGCCATCTTCCTTTGTCAATTCCTTTCAACTTGTTTCCTTTTCTCATGGGCCTTCGGAAGATACCCTAGACCAAATCGATCTTTCTTTTCCATTACTTCCATTGCTCGGGCCATCCCCTGAAGATATTTTCCGAGACCTTTTCCAGCCCTGCAGCCTTTTCCCATCGTAGTTCTTACCCATAGTCTTTTGTTCTTGGACAGTCGAATTTTTTGTCCTTCAATGATGAAAACTGCATTTACGAATTCCAAAGACCGAAAGGAACATTCTAATCATCTTCATTGGGTTCAACATAAGGAGATTCAGTAGATGCAGAGGCTATTACGTCTTTTTCTCCTGAGACAGTGACCAAACGCCCCTCTATCACAAATTTTAGCTTTTGGTGGAGAGATGAAGGTACAGCCCCTGCTGAATGTATCCATGGCCTTCCCAAAAGGCAATTATAGGACGGATTAATATCCATGACCTGAAAGTTCATTGTATAGGTGCATGGGCCTATCTCCAGAGGAACCTCATTAGTTCCCATCACATCTCTCCTGGTACCATCAAAGGCTCTGACCACCGTGCAACTTGGCAGCATATAAGAAATATCCACTAGCAATTTGGACAGGGTTGCCAAAGGCATCA
Source organism: Fremontodendron californicum (assembly GCA_030761205.1). Taxonomy (NCBI): domain Eukaryota; kingdom Viridiplantae; phylum Streptophyta; class Magnoliopsida; order Malvales; family Malvaceae; genus Fremontodendron; species Fremontodendron californicum. Next base: position 17,536,516 of record JAULJL010000017.1, on the reverse strand, counting down.
TATTTAATGAAAAACCATTATCCAAAATGACCCTTGGTAATATCTGCCCCTTGCAAGTGGTAGTTATGTGGAGAGCCTTTGTTGATCCAATACCATTGGGTGGTATTTCCTCATAGCTGAAATATATATGGTCGTCTGCAGCGATGTTTCCCACCAACCTGTCTAATTTTTCTACTGATATGTTGTTAGCCACATATGCCTGATTCAACACTCTCAACAGGGCATTTCTGTGTGGCTCCGAGTTCAAAAACAATGATAAGATTGAAATTCTAGCTGGTTGACGTTGCAGTTGCTCAACCACACTATACTAACTATGCTTTATGAATTTTAAGAACTCGCAGGCTTCCTTCTCATTCACCGATTCCTTTATTATGTTAACTAGGGCTGATCCCCTTTCTGCTTTTTTTGACAAATGCATCTCAATATGGATTGATTCAACTGCTTTCTTCCCTTTGTCTGTTCCTCTATCTTTTCCTGCTAACCCTTGTTCAAAAGCCTCAAGAGCATAACACCTTCCACTTCACGTTAAGTGCCCCACACCTGTGATATCTTGCTGACTCGAAGACCCAGGCATAACCATGCTGCAGTCGTATTTCCATGGTGCAGCTTTGTTTTCCTTGTACGAAAAGGAAGCAGTCAAATCAATGATTAACTTTGGCGCACTTTCCTCAACAACTGGCATAACTTTCTCCTCTAGTTCATCATAATAGATGATCAAGGGTCTTTCTATCCCGTAGCCAGTTGCATTCTCAATAACCTCTACTTCCTCCTCTATCTCCTTGTAAAATTGGGCCTCCCCATCATCCATCATCTTTTGGACTTTAGCCAGAAAGTCCCCGCAGTCCTATATGACATGACCTCCACACTTATGGAACGGGCACCAATTTTGCACCCTTTTTGCGACCATTTTTAAACTGTCTGCATCTCCACCATTCCTGCCTTAACCATCTTGACCCATACTGTCAACATTGGAGTCTTGACTTCCTTGGCATCCCTTTTTACCCTTCTGACTTCCCCTATCCATCTGCATTTACCCATTCCTCGCATGATCTGGCAACGGGTTCCCTGCTACATTCGGCCCATTCTTCGCCCCAAACTTCACAACTCCGGCGTTGATCAGGCTTTGGACTTTTTTTTTAAGGCCAGGCAATCTTCAGTCGAATATCCTTGAATTCCTGCGTGGTACGCGCAGTTAGTGTTTGCATTGTACCACCTTGGGTATGGTGGTGTCAGAGGTTTGAGGTACACGGGTGCAACAAGTTGACCCTGCATCAGTTTGGGATATAGCTCACCATAGGTGGTAGGAATCGGATCAAATTGGGGTTTTTGATCGTTCCTTAGTGAACGTTGGTCATTGCGCCCGGCTCCTTGAGTGTTTGGGACAATGTTTCGGGAAAGGTTTATTTGTGGGGATATGCCAGTTGGAAACGGCTGTTGTGGTATATTGGTATAAGGGAAGGGATTTTGGGTAAGGTGGTTCATATTGGGGTAATAAGGATTATACCCCGAGTAAGGTGTGTAGGGTGTAGGAGGTGCATAAGATGTGGTAGGAGTATAGGGCCTTAGTGGTGTATGTGGTGCGGGAGGTGCATATGGGTATTGGTTGATACTAACTGCATGGGTCTCCTCTTTCTTCCTAGCACGAAATACCTTTTTCGGAATAGAAGGCTCACCCTCTTCCATTTTCCCATTCTTAAAGGCTGACTCTATCATTTCCCTGGATATCACCATGTTTGCAAAGTCCTTGGTGGCACTCCCCACCAATTTATCATAATAAGGTGCTTTCAGGGTATTGATGAAAAGCACTGTAGTTTCTTTGCTAGTTAAAGGAGGTTGCACTTGTGTGGCCAGATCCCTCCATCTTTGCGAGTATTCTTTGAAACTCTCATTGGTCCTTTTTTCCATGTTCTGTAGCGACAGCCTATCAGGTACCATGTCAGACACATGCTTATAATATTCCATGAAAGCCCTAGCTAAATCTGTCCACGAACGAATCTTGGTACGACTCAGTTGATTGTACCATCGGATTGCTGACCCTGTCAAGCTATCTTGGAAACAATGGATAAGCAATTTCTCATTATCATCATGCCCAGTCATCCTTCTGTAGTACATGGTCAGATGTGCTGATGGGTTGGTAGTCCCATTATATTTTTCAAAGTCTGGTACTTTGAACTTTGGGGGAATTACTAGATCATGTACTAAGCTCATCTCTTTGGCATCTAGACTGCCAAATAACTTCGCCCCTTCAACGGCCCTCAGCCTCTCCTCCAATAGTTGATATTTTTCCTATGATTCTGCCATTTCGACCCTCTTCAGCTCAGTCATCTTTGCTTTTTCCTTTTCAGCTAGTTCTTCAAAGTCTGGAACATTAACATCATTTGGGTCAGCTCCCACATTACCCTTTCCGGGAACATAGTTCTGTGTCTCTGCAGCTGGCTGAATATAAACATAGGAGGTTGCCCCAATTGGCACCTCTTGGCCCTTTTGCTGTATGTTTTTAAGTCGATCCTCTTCAACTACCACCCTTTTCCCGGTGATCGAATTCTCTCCTGGCCCTTTTTGCTTCATCATGGCACTCATCATTTCTATGAGTTTAGTCATCTGTTCTCAAGACTCCTCCTGAGATTTAGCTAACTGTTCCTGCAGTTCCCTTTGAGTTCTTTCCATTCTTTCAATTCTAGCAAGCTAATCGTTTTCCATAGCTCTAGCTTGAGATCGAGTATTGTAAGGGTGTCGAAAATCCATTTCTTTCTGAGTGCGACCAATTGTACCTTTAGTTTTTGAAAACCATGAATTAGAAATTATTGATACATCCTTTTTTATGTTTTATAAAAAATGAATGAATGAATGACTAAATGTGAATAAATGAATAAAATAAAATGAATAATTACATGACTACGTATATGAATATGAAATAATAAATGAATGAACAAGTGAAATGAACAAATAAGTGTTTAAGTGTATCAATATGAATGAATGAACAAGTAAAAGGAATAAATAAATGGTTAAGTGTATGAACATAAACGAATTTCAAAAATGAATGATTATAAATATGAGTAAATGTACAAATGAACAAACAAAATATATAAAATATGAATGCATTTGAATGTATTGGCCCCGGGATAATTTCAACCGAACGATCTTCAATTGATTTCCTGTAACTAAATACATCACAGATAGAATAAAAGGATCACTGCCTAAGATAAGTCCGTAATTCGCCTTTCTAAGTGCTATTACAAAATTAGTCCTATAGTGACTTTCTCGGATCTTGGACTTTCTTTCATAGTCTTCTTTTGATTGCCCTGCTTTTTAATCTGATCCCTACTTGTTCACGGCCCCTAACGCGTCAGCAGAAGTATCACCGTGTAAGCTTTCCTTAGCTTGCTTCTCCAGTTGATTGGCTCGGGCTTCCTCATGCTTCGCTCTCTCTTTCCAGTAGTTATTCTTCTTCTTGAGGTTTTTGGCCTCATGCTCCCACTCCCCGGAAGTCTTGAGAGTCCCCTCAAATCTGAGCTCAAAGCGGTACCTTTTGTTCTCCAAATGTAATTCCCGAAGATCGCCCTTAGCAGTATCCCTTTCTCTCTTGATCTTTTCTTTTTCTCTTTCTCAAGCTGATTCCCTATTTTTCATGTCCTCAAGCTCTTCTTGTAGTCGGGCAATCTCCTTGCTCATCTGGGCCTTTTCTTTTTCAAATTCTGCCCTTGCGATTTCTAACTCTGATGGCATTTCCCTCGGTGGTGGATTCATGAACTGGACCTTTTCCCCATCTGATGTCAACAACCTATCATTAACCCTTAATTCCCTCCATACCAGGTAATCAGGTGTGACGATGTCGGCAGATCTGGCCACTTTTATCCGGTGAGTTTTCTTCCATGCTTCAATCACTGCCCGCACCTTTCCAGAATATCCGTCTTCTCCATAAATGAACTCTGATGATCCTAGATTACGAGTCACGGGTGTGAATTGTCGAGACTCAACCTGTCTTTGCACCAACAAAGGCGCATAACTCACAGACCCCCAAATTCCGAGTAGTGGAACTCCCGAGTTGTCCCCACATTTGTACATAATCGGCATAGGAACCATCCATGGAGCTCTCCAAGTCACCATCTCCCCATTTAGATTCCAGAACATGTTGACCCATTTCTCTTCATCCCCGTATTCAGGCCAATCATTTTGAAGAAATTCCCTAATCGGAACTAAAGACTTCATGTACGGTTTGAAGGAAACCTTTTATATCTTCTAAAAGTGACTTTGAATCCAAATATAAAGGAGTTGTACACACCCCTTGATTCTCCCTTGTCCTGCCCTTTACAAAAATTCAAAGATCGGATAGTTTCAGCTAGGATGGCCGGAGATGGGTTGATCTTCTGTTCCAACTTTTCAAAGAAATCAAACACGACTATATCCACATGACCCAATATCTTCGGGAATATGACTAATCCGTAGATGGCTAGAACGAAGATGTCCCTGGCTTTTTCTTTGTCGGAATAACCCAATATCAATTGTCGAAGAGTTTCCCACGGAATGCATCCATTTTTCTACTTTGTATCCACATGACCATCAATCCATGTTGTATCCATTCCTGTGATCCTAGCCACTTTCCTCTTAAAACCTAAAGGTTTCACTTCCTTCAAATATACCCGATCAGGATTATGATATTCAATACGTAACAGTGCTGAATATTCTTCAATCAGTGGAGTCATATCCTCCTTGTTAAAAGTAAACCATCTATAAGCAGGATTCCAAAACTGTACCATAGCCTGAATCAACCCACTATTGACCCGAATCGAAATTAAGAGTGCTATATCTCCATATTTCTGAGTGAAGGCTTCTTTCTCTGATACATTCCACTGATTCCAAATGTCGGCTAACCCTTAGAGATTATTCTGTCTAGAATCCACTTTGACCCTTTCCGGCAATACTGACACATAATCTTTCTTCAGGCAATCACCGTCCTCCCTCTGATCTTTTTCCGACCGTGCTCTAACTACTACATGATCTTCTATCACTGAAATAACCTGACACTCCATGAAAGTCCTTTGGGTTGATGACTATCCCGAGGCCAATAAACTCCAAGTGTATGATGATGTCTATGATGCATGTCAAAGAAAAGAAAACAGAAATAAATTGATTAGTAAAGAAATGAATTCACAAATATAACATAAATAACATGCTTTAAAAAATGTCCCAAAAATTTTAACAGAGCTTTGGCATTACGACGCCTTTGGGACAAAATAATAAATTTATTACGAGCAACATGATGTTCGTTCATCATCACCCAATTTGTAAAATCTAACATATAGAAAGATGGTAAAAGGTTGGAAATGTTCCTCCATGTGTTTTTAAACTTCGGGTATCTAACAGAAATCCGGCATGGCTTCGCCTAGGTTGACTATATGAAGGTGAATCAGTTTTAAGGCTCCGAATTGTTCCTCACTGTCGCCTGTGAAGGCTAGTAAGGCACCCCGATAAAAGCGGGTTCAATTCGTTAGAGTATATTTTCTTATGCCCGTACGGAGGATTATCACGAAGGCATTAGGTACTTTATACTCCGAAAGTGTTTCACTAGCCCATACGGAGGATCATCACAAAGGTGTAGTTACTTTACTCCCACTTAAAAGGACGGAACCCGGGTAGAGGATTCATGTTATGCAAATGCAAATATAGTGTGTGCGGAGGAACAAAACAAACCTGTCACCACCTATTCTACACCCCTTATTCTAAATACCCCATTAAAATCAAGCAATGTAAAGCATCAGTCAGGCAAACATATAAATATACTCAACAAAATAACCAGAGAACAAATAATAATATGCATGCATATGAAGATGGACATATTTAAAACATTTTATTATTTTCAAAATTCTCTTTATTATTTTAAAAATATGGGAATTAAAATTAAATACCAATTAAACCAACAAAACTGAGACTTTGATAACACACGACTAATTCTAGGCCTGACTCTCTAAAGTCCCTAGTGGAGTCGCCAAGCTGTCGATACGTGATCCCGGATCGCGGGGGACCCATTCGAGTGAGGGGGAAACAGAAGTAGAGGAAAAGACGACTTAATTCCTCTAGATTGAAATAAAAGGTCGAGGGTATGGAAACGGCCTCGTAAAAAGACATGGAGTCGCCACCAATTTTTTTTAGCTAGGTGTGATCGGCCACCTACTAAAACCGGTTTTATAAAATATTTTAAAGTTAATTAAAACATTTTTAAAACCAATTTCAAGTCTACGTTATAAACCATAGAAATCAAAGAAGCGGGTTCGGGAGTCGGTTACGTGCGGGGAAGGATTAGCACTCCCACAACGCCCGTATAAAACGGTACCTTATTAATCGTGTGTTATTTCAAGTCTCGGTAAAAAAGTTGGTTTTAATTTAGTATTTCAAGTTAATTCCCAATTTAAAGAAAAATAATTCCATTTTGAAAATGATCTGGAACTTATTAATTCAAAATTTTCATATATTCCCCGACAAAATCAGCAAAATATAGGAAATTTTATTCATTTGGAAAACTTTCCGAATCATTCTCGTTTTTTGAAAGAAAGATATTCCTTTATTAATGATAATTGATGATATTCCCTCTAGCAAACCTGGTAGAGAATTCATGAATTATTTTAACTCGGGAATATCTTTATTTTTATTGAAAATCATTATCTTTTTCAAAACATTTAAAATTATGAACATGAACATGTATGACATAAATAAAATCACATGGCAAAGTCTAGATAATATAATACAACCTAAATGATATGACATAATTTAAATGGCATAGTATATTCTAGGTGAAATGAAAAATCCTAAGTACCATGGTATATTCTAAATGAGATAAGATGATTTAAATGACATGGCAATTTTAAATGATATGGCATATTATAAATGACATGGCATGTTATAAATAAAATAACCTAAATGACATGGAATATGATCTAAATGACAAGAAATGAAATAAAATTAAAATAATACTAACATATAATATGCATGAAAATGAAAATGAAAATAAAAATAAAAATAATAATGCATGAACATAGTATATGCTAAACAATATGACAAAAATAACTAAATAAAAAGCATAGGATATCATGAAACATTCAAAATCATATGGCAAACAAATATAAGATCATAAAATGTGAAGTAAAATAGTAATAATATCATGAAAAATATCATAGCAAAAATCACACATTTAAATAAAATGCATGAACATGGAAAATGCAATGCATAAAAATGTATTTTTTCCTCTAACTAAAGAAATCCGTATATCTAAAAAGATATCTGGCTACCTCAGGAAAATATGTCATATTAGATTTTCTAAAAAAACAAAACTTTGTGATTGTTTGAAAACAATTTTGTGGAAATTTTGAATAATAATTAAACCCTTACCAAACCCTTTTAAAATGGCTCTAATTTCCTAAGTTTAAAATCCCGGACTTAACTACCCTTAACCCGAGATTTATAAAATCATTTTTAAAGTTTAAAAAGGCTTAGAAACTACCCTAAGACAGTAGCTAAATCTCCTAACCAACCCCCTCTAAATGCCTTAGCCAAATTCAATCATTATTCCTCTTTTGATTTCAAATCTGTCTCTACTGTTCGGTTTTGCCACACGATTTTTTAGCCTATTTTTAAGAATTCAAAAAAATCTAAAAACAATACTGGAGACTCAAAACATATAAAAATACACACAAAAAATATTGACTTAATTTTCTGATTAAAGATGAATGCCCAGAAAATCAGAGATGTTCGAGTATTGGGTGAAAAAACTGTTTTGTCAAAACACATTTTTTTGGCTTTGATAAAGTCATTCAAAAATCAAAGTAAAAATTGTTGGCGATCATCCTAAAGACCTAAGGACCGTAGCTAAACATTTAAAGACCTTGGACAAAAATTGGCCTAAGTAAAAAAAAATCACAAAGGTAGAATAATCAATTTGACAATTTCTTAATTTTCCACAAGTATGCTCAAGAGAGCATCACTTTGAGCCATTGATTGGCCTAAGTCACAAATCAAGTGGCAATGACATGGAATGCATGAACATACAGCAAATGAAATGTATGAAATACATGGTCTAAAGGTCTAAATGGTAAAGGAAATGCATGACAATTCAAGACAACCTAAATGCCTAGCATGAGTTTGCATGGCAATAAATGCTATCCTAACTCAATATGCATGCAATGCTTGATAATGCAAATATGACTTGGACCTAATATGTTATGAATATGCATGAAAATGCTAATGTGACCTAAGACCTAAATAGCATAGTAATGCATGACAATACCAATTGTGATTTAAGACTCAATATGCATGGCGACACCAATATAGCCTAGACCTAAATGTAATGAACATGCATAGCAATACTATGCACATACAATGACCAATGAAACTAATGTCAATGCTGGAACAAACAGCAACTAATGCACAATTTTAAGATATGATAATGCAAAGCATATTACCTAAACAAAGTGCAAATGCATGACAACGCAAGGGATGCATGAAGAGGCCAAATGTAGCTACATGATGCTCTAATGCAATCCTACCTAGTAAATGACATAAGTACATGACAAGTCATATTAAGATGCATAATGTCATGACATTTTCATAAGCATATGGCATACTAAAATCAAAATGCACAAGCTCATGGCATGGAGATGCAAACAAGTTAAGAAGCAAAAGGAAAATGCACATGTAAGGCATAAAAAAATGGAGTTGCCGAATGGTCATGGAACAAAATGATGGCATTTTATCATAGCATTTTCGTAAGCACCTGGCATACTAAAATCAAAATGTACAAGTTCATGGCATGGAGATGCAAACAAGTTAAGAAGCAAAAGGAAAATGCACATGCAAGGCATACAAAAATGAAGTTGCCGAATGGTCATGGAACAAAATAAAGAAAATGCAAACATGTAAGACATGATACATAAAAAAATGCACAACATGAGCATATGAACAACAATGGCCGAATATGCAAGGATACAATATCAAGCATGGAAATGAAATATATAAGTAAATATAGCATAGAAAATAATGCTAAGAACATATATTAAAAAAAAATTAACATAGACATGCAAAACAAATAACAAGCAAAACTAGTAAATAAAACAAGGAAAGTTAAGCTCCATGGTTGGTATCAAATGGGCATAGCCTCTCACCTAACCATAATCACTTGGTCTTGCCAAGATCATGAAGCCTTTCCATCTCAATAAAACAGAAAATAAACCATGTTAAACAAACAAATTAAGGTGAGCTTCATGGTAGGTAAAAATGGGCATAGCCTCTCTCCTAACCATGGTCACTTGGTCTAGCCAAGATCATGTAGCCATTTCAACCTTTTTGCTTCATATTTTGTAAAAAATCAGAACCTTAGAATACTCTAAAAAAACTTCTAAAAATTATTTTTCACAACAACATGCAAGGAAGAAAAAAAAAAGGAAAAACAAGGCAAGTAAAAAAGCCATATTCGGCCATAGTATGAAACTATAAAAAAAAATTGTTTTCCACCATTTTAATGAAGAAGAAGAGATGAAAACATAAGTAAACATTAAAAAACTTTATTTCTATGAAAAATGTAGTAGGAAAACATGATAGAAAATCAAGAAAACACCATGGAAATCAAGAAGAAAGCTATGCTAGAGCTTGGTAGAGATGACTACCTTCAACCTCTCTATTGAAAACCCTTTTTTTTCAAATTAGCTACTGTTTCCAGCCAAAAAACCTCTGAAAAAATGAAATCACCCCCTCCCTTTAGCCTTGGCCGAATGGCCCTCTAACCCTTGGATGGAATTGCACTTTTTCTCCTCCAATCTTGGCCTTTAGATTAAGATATTTTGATGACAACATAAAAATGTCATCTTGCCAATTGACAGCAGCCCTTAAGATGTGTGCTCAACCCTTGTAGTAACCTTAGCACTTAGATGCAAAAGAGGACCAATCCCATGCACTCCCTTGCTTGCCCGCCTTGAGTGTCTACCCTTGGATGAGTTGTGCTCTTCCATTCTTGGTCATTGGATGAGGACAACATAAAAATGACATCTTATAGATTAAATCCAGCCCTCAACATGTGTACTCAGCCCTTGTAGAAGGCCTAATCCATTGGATGAAAAGAGATAATCTCATGCATTCCCTTGCTTAACCGAATGGATGCTCAGCCTTGGGTGAACTGTGCTCATCTTTTTTCTTCCATTCTTGGCCATTAGATGAGGGTTCTTTTATGAAAAATAAAAATGTCATCTTGGCATTTAAATTTGGCCATTGGATGGTGCATTCATCTTTCCTACAAGGCACCTAAGCCATTGGATGAATGGGGGACCATTTGCAAGGTGTTAGTGGTAGCATGTGGCTTGATAGTGACTAGGGAATTAAATTGTTCAAGCTTCCTTATTCTCCTCTATGTTGGCTGACCAAGGGAAGAAAATCCCAGCAATTCCTTATTCTTTCATATTTTCATCAATTACAAATTTGCCCTTTTTGGTTTCTTTGGTGAAATGACCTTTTTGCCCCTCGAACCTAAATAAATAGCAAATGGACTCCAAATTCGAATTTTCTTTTTTAAATACTTCTAAAATAATAAAAAAAATTGAATTATGGAAGTTTTCAAAAAAATTTGAGTCCATTTACTATTTATTTCGGATTTATTTCCAAAATTGCCCCTTTTATGCACCCAAACTTTATCCTTTTTTAAACGAGCTTCGAATCTAGATTTTCTTCATCAATATTTTCCAAATAATTTAAAAATATGATCTGGAAGTTTTCATAATTTTTGGAGCTCATTTGCTATTTTTTCGGGATTTATCCTGTTGAATTTCTGCATAGTGGGCCCGGTATTTGGCTATTTTGCAAACGAACTCCGAATCAAGATTTTCTTTCGCCAATCTCTTCAAAATGATTTAAGAATGATATTTGCAAATTTTCAGAATTTTTGGAGTTCATTTGCTATTTTTCCCACATTTTCCAATTTTGCCTTTTTGCCTCCGAAACCCGATTTTGCTCAAAACAAGTCCGATTTTCAGATTTTCTTCAAACTGAGTCTTGGGCTATCCTTGTTTAATCATTTCTCATCAATTAGGGGCTTTATTCCTACCGAATCGGGCTATTTCCGTAATTTTTTCCAATTTTCACCGAAATCCACCAAAAACCCTAATTATCGGTTTTCTTCCGAATTGACTTTTCTATCAATTTTTCTTCCAAGTAGCTTCTCCATTACCCGTATTCAGTGCTTATCTTTCATTTGAGACCTTCAATTCTGACTAATTTGATCGTTTAAGCACTTTTCCCCAAATTTCTCGAATTAGGGTTTCTTTTCTACTGAATCTCGTAACCCAACTTTCGAACTCCATATCTTTCAATGTAGATCTCAGATTATCAAAATTCTTTCACCATTTTTCAATTGAAACTCAAATCTTGATTTTGAAAGTGGGTTGACTTTTTCAGTAGTTGACTTTTTCGGGGTTCACTTTTTTCGGGGTTGACTTTTTTTTAGTTGACTTTTTTGAGTTTGACTTTTTCTGTCTGCTTTCTTAGACTAAGCCTCGAAGTACCACCTGTAGGATGAGAAAAGTCTTTTAGCATTCTGAAACATCAATTTAGGAAGAAAACATACCTGATTTAGGGGTCCGGACAAAATTAAGTGTCTACAAGTATTTAATAATCTCCTTATTATTGTACTAACATGAAGGAAAACCTTGTATCACTATCTTCATAGTGAAGGGTATGCCTTATTGACTGTGTATCCCATGCTCAATTTGATTGGCTCTAGGGCATACACCAACAAAAATAACATCAAATAAACCAATAGACCAACAAGCATCATATATCAAAGTAAGAGCATGAAGCAAAAAAATGTGGCCACTAGCTTGAGTAGGTTTGGGCAAAGCAAAAATGAAAGAGGAAAATGTTGTAAAACTTTATTCTTTTGAAAAAGAGAAGAGGAAAAGAAAAACTCTTGGAAACCATCTTTGAAACCTTTTATTTTGAAGAAAATAAAGTGAAAATCTGAAAAGAACTTGAAATGAATGGAAAAGCAATGAAGAAGAAAAGAAAGGAAGCTACCTTAGGTAAGCTTCAAAAAACCCTTTCAATTTTCTCTTTTTTTTTTCTCTCTTCCTTTCCTTTTCTCCTTAGTGATTTGTAGCTAATGCCTAAAGCTCCAAAATGAATAGTGAATGAATGAAAAATATCTCCCCCCTCCCTCTATACATGGTTGGCCGAATAGCCCTCTCATCTCCACCTCTCATTACATCTTTTTAGCCACTTGGCTTCATCATTTTACTTAGCCAATAGGATTCACCCCTTCCTCATTAAGTTTGCCACCTATTGGCTAGCCAATGGTCTTCCAACTTAGCCTCCAAAGGTGGCTCTCATTGGCCAAAAATGTTAACTCATGTACTAATAAGATGACTCATGTCCATTACTCTTATCACATATCCATTTATTTACTAACATGTCATTTAGCCCCTCGAAGGACATCCTCCACTCTTTCTTTTTAATTACAACTTTAACTTGTTTATTTACATAATACTCCTACAACTTTTGTTTAATTATAAACTCACCCATCTTCCACCCATCCATTTTCCTACATGGACTCTAGCTTTGGGTCTTCCACCAAAAAAATCCTACATGGGTTCTTAAAGTTGGGCTCTCCATTGGTTTTTACACAAATTGGGCTCCCTATTTTCCTACCCATCATCCTTCTTCTTGGTCTTGAAAAATGGGCCATCCTCTTCCACCAAAAAAAATCCTACCAGTTGGTCATTGAAGATGGGCTTCCATACTTCCACCAAATTTGTCATTACTTAAGCAAAAATGGGCTTCTCATATTTTCACCAAAAATTGTCATCCATTCAGAAAAATGGACTTCCATATTTCCATCAGGAATTGTCATCCACTTGGATAAAAAAGGGCTCCCTCCATTGCTTTTCTCACCTTGGCCGAACCCACCATGCATTTTCCACCATTTTTCACTTCACTTCCATTTGATTTTATCACTTCAATGTTCAAAATTGACCTTAAAAACATCAAGATTACTTTTTTAACACCTAAATTTCCTCTTTAATCTTAATTTTCCAATGTTGACTTTTTGATCTTTGACTTTTTGTCAACTTTGACTTTGACTTTTGGGTCGACCTTGACTTTTTTATTCGAAGTATCAAAAATGGCACGCCCACTTCATCGAACCCAAATGTTAAGTCACTAAACCATGAAATTGGAATGAATTTAGAAAATCAGGTTTTGTAGGAAAAACGTACCTTTTAGGAGGCCCGAACAAAATTAGGTGTTTACAATAACTCTTTATAATTCCTTTGCAAAGACTTTATGTTCCGTGGGCTTCATCCAATTAGTACTTAATAACTTTTATTATCGTACTAACATGAAAGAAAACCTTATATCACTAAGGAATAGTAATGGGTTTGCATTATTAACTATGTATTCTTTATCCAATTTGATTGGCTCTAGGGCATATACTAAAAGAAATATACTTACATGTCATGTGTAACCAATTTTAGAGTCTAAGCTTAATGAATTTCTCTTTAATTCAATTTTCATAGAAATATAGTTAATTGGTTAAAAGGGATATTTTTATAAGACCATCGACAGATACTTATAAATAAATTAGAATTCTAGGTTAACAACTCAATATTATTAGTCAAGTTAAGAGAGTAGGAGAGGTTCAAATGAAGTGTTGAGGAAAATTGTAATCCTAGGCTTTTCTCAATTGATTTAATCCAAGTTTTAATTTGCTTTTTTTTATTTAGTTTTTAATTAACAACTTTTAATTAATTATTTTAATAAGATTGAGTTGTTTTAATTTTAGTAATTATCAAATTTGGTGTAATTCGTCGTGGGAATGATACTCTACTTTTCACTTTATTACTTGTTAACTATACGTGCACTTGTGTGGTAAATCTGACAACACCTGGCCCGAATCACTGTTCACCAATTAGAATATTATTGTTTTATTTAAATTTAATTACAAAAAAATTAAAAAATTAATATAAAAATGATTTTTTAAATATTTTTATATGAACAATAAAATGGGTTTACGGGCCGGTCCGGGCTTGGCCCAAAACGGGCTTGGGCCCAAAAAAAAGAAATTATTGGCCGTGGCTTGGCCCATAAGCACCTCTAGTCTATACAATGAGTTATTTCTCCATAGAACTCTCTCTTTTCTCCCCTATTTTTTATTATTCCATACCCGTCAAATCACTTTTATTTTTATAATGATTTACATCAATTAATAAAAATAAATAAACCCATTTAGATGAGGTATGTGATTGTTTTTATTTCCAACTCCCTTTTTAAGTAAACTAAAATTAAATCCCCACTTTTGCTGGGGTACTTTTAAAATGCTTTTATAAATTTTTAATTATATTTAATTAAATAATTATTACTTATTTAAATTTTTTATTTTTAAATTATAATAATATTAATAGAATAATATTTTATTAATTATGAAAATAAAATTTATGATAATTATTTATTTATAAATTACGAAATATAAATGTAGTTTCAAATATTATTTATATTTATTTTTAAAAAATATTTAGGCCTTATTGTATACTATATATTTTTATTTATAGGAGGTAAAAAACAATAAATGAAAAATAAGAAAATAAAATCGCGGTTTGTATTTTATTCTCTCATAAGATCGATTTTCTAACATAGGTTAGCAGCAAGTTCGTTTTTTTCCTTTTTTTAACTTTTTTCCCTAGTGTCGGGTACGGATCCTAAATCGACTCTCGAGTCAACGTGCGAACCAACCCTTTTAAATACATTATTTAAAAATAAAATTAAAAACTAATTAATAAAATAAATTTTTTTTTAAAACTTTTTCCCAAGCCGGTCGAGTACAGATCCTAAATCGACCTACGAGTCAACGTGCGGACTAACCCTTTTAAATATATTATTTAAAAATAAAATAAATTTCTTTTTTTAACATTTTTCCATGCGGATCGGGTACGGATCCTAAATCAACTCGCGAGTCAACGTTCAGATCATCCCTTTTAAATACATCATTTAAAAATAAACTAAAATAGTTAATAAAATAAATTTCTTTTTAATTTTTTTCTCGAGCGGGTTGGGTAAGGATCCTAAATCGACCGCGAGTGAACGTGTGGGTTAACCCTTTAAATACATCATTTAAAAATAAAATAAAAGTAATTAATAAAATAAATTTCTTTTTTTAACTTTTTTTCTCGAGCGGTTCGAGTATGGATCCTAAATCGACCCGCGAGTCAACGTGTAGACCAACTCCTTTAAATATATCATTTAAAATAGAATAAAAATAAAAAACTAAAAATAATTAATAAAATAATTTTTTTTCAAGTGAATCGGTTACGAATCCTAAATCGGCCCGTGAATCAACGTGCGGACCAACCCTTTAAATACATCATTTAAAAATAAAATAATTTTTTAACTTTTTTTCGTGCAGATCGGGTACAAATCCTAAATCGACCCGCGAGTCAACATACGGACCAACCTCTTTAAATACATCATTTAAAAATAAAATAAAAATAATTAATAAAATTATTTTTTTATTTTTTTCCCGAATGGGTTGGGTATGGATCTTAAATCGACCTATGAGTTATCATGCAAATCAAGCCCTTTAAATAAATTATTTAAAAATAATAATAACTTAAAACTAAAAATAAAAAACTTGTCACGTGTCGAGCAAAGGAGCTCGACACATATCGAGCAAACCCATTAGTTTTTTTTTTTTTTTTGTATGTTATACAGTAGGACAAAATTGTCCCTAACATATTTCAAATAAGCTTCTTGAGTTCCTAGGACTCAAAAATCATATGTAATAGATAGGGATAATTTAGTTATTTTAGAGTGAATAATATATTTCTAACTCTCTTTTTGAGTAAATAAGGGTAATTTAAGTATTTTAGAGTGAATGAAATTTAGGTGAGAATAAGGTTTTGGGTATTTGATTTTTTTAGCTCTTTTCTAGAGTAAATAGGATCAAATTAGGCATTTTAAAATATTTAAAATTATTTTATTTTACTGTTATCTATTCTCTTGATGAGCATTTAATTCACTAATTAAAGTCAATAAAGATTTTACCAAACATTTAATTTGCAATTATTCACTTCATTTCTCCAACATTACCTAACTCCAAAAATCTTTCATCCACTAAATAAGGATAATTTAGGTATTTTAGAGTGAATAATATATTTCCAACTCATTTTGGGATAAATAAGGGTAATTTAGCTATTTTAGAGTGAATAAAATTTAGGCAAGAATAAAGTTTTGGATATTTGATTTTTTTAGCTCCCTTCTAGAGTAAATAAGATCAAATTAAGCATTTTCAAATCTTGGTAATTATTTTAATTTAATGTTATCTATACTCTCAATGAGCATTTAATTCACTAATTAAAGTCAATAAGATTTTAATAAACATTTAATTTGCAATTATTCACTTCATTTCTCCAACATTACCAAACTCTCAAAAACTTTCATCCAGTCTTTTTCATTTTTTCCTTTTCAATTTCCCTAATAAATTTTATTTTACTCTATACTAAACTGCACTTTATTTCTTTCTTTAAAGCCTTTTATTCCTTTACAAGTTCAGTTACTTTTTATCTTTGTTTCATTTTTGTTTAATTTTTTGGAGTTTATAAATGCTTAACACATTTGGGTTTTATGCAAACCCTTTTTCATTAAGCTTTGTGTTTCTCTTTATAGTCTATACAATAGGTTATTTTTTTTACATAACTCTCTCTTTCTCCTCTATTTTTGATTACTCCATACTTGTCAAATCCCTTTTGTTTTTATAATGATTTACATCAATTAGTAAAAATAAATAAATTCATTTGGTAGAAGTATGTGATTTTTTATTTAAGAGGCATATTTTTTTATTTCTTGATTAATGCTTAGAATCGTTTCATCATATTGGTAGAGAGCAACTCAATTACAAACAGTAAATGGAGTAAATAGTTTTATGTGTTGGGTTATGCTATCTCGGGCTCATGCTTAAACAAAATTAATAAAGTGCAACGGAAGTAAACAAAGAAGCACCCGAAATACAACAGGATCTTAGGCTTGTGTTTAACATAGGTTTATAGCATTCATAACAAATTAAATCACCCATATGATTTAGAAGTTACCTACTTAAGATATCGTAACCTTAAGTTACAAATCCAAATCCCAAGTTGCTCTCAAGTCCAAGATCCAATTTGAACAAGATCACAAGAAGCACAATTGTCCTTTCTCTAGAGCTCGTCCACACGAACAGCTGATGGATCCTTCTCTAAGGTATAGTGATTCACTTGTGCTTGCAAGTTGATCCTAAGATCACAATCAAACGATCTATTTCTTGTGTTTATCTCCCTAAACCAATCTCTATCAACAAGGAAGAGAAGCGGTAAGAAAAACACCAAAGGAAGAGGAATTGCGGCAACCCCAAATCTTGTAGGGAGGTGGCAATATATCTATTTTGCTAGGGTAGAGTTCTCTTCTTGAAACCAACTTTTTCTCAAGAAAAAATCAAAATATCTCAAGTAGAATCAATGTCTCAGGTTGCGGCTACAGCCTCTATATCTAATATAAATGCAGACCCTCTGTCGAAGGCTTGGCCGGCCACTGTAGCTTGTTGCACAAGATTTTCATTAATTCACTTGGACTTAAACAATTTAATTCTAATATGGATCAATAGGCCCATTATATTATCTAATAATAATAATGGTCCGTCAAACTTAATGTCTTAAGTTGGGCCAACCATCCTTAGTAGACAGTCTTAGATTAGAATAGTCTCTCTGGACCCATTCTAATTTCTCATGTTTATTTATTGGATAGATTAATTTCTAAACGAAAGTAATTTAATTCTAAATTAAATTTCTTTCTCCTCATGAACAATTCATGTCATTAATCTATTAATATCATCTCATGACATTAATCCAATATAGCATAGTCATTCGAAATACACCTTGCACATCACTATGTCAAAGTCGACTATACTAGTTTATATAAGACTTCTTGATTTCTCTTACCTCATTAAGACATTGTTTTTTGATTTCTCAAATCTCAATTATGTCTTAATCTTTCTTAATTGAACTTCTTCAATTAAGTCCTCTTTATAGATCTTTTATTTCATTAAGTTTTACCTTAATAGAATACCATGTTTAATCCATACATTATTGTTCTTATGTGTGTGACCCTCTAGGTTCCCAATATCTTGGCAATGAACATAAGTTAATCTCATTAACTTGTTTTCATAGATAATGAGCTGGATCTAGCAACCCATCATGACCACCCAAATATTGTGAAGTCAGCGTGACCTTTTAGAAACCTTTCAGCAACCAGCATGTCAGTGTAATACGATCCTTTCACCATACATCCCGGATAGAGCATGGGCATGGTGCAGTGTCTACTCATGATCAATCCATATTAGTTCTTCGTAACTTATGATTAACCATATGAATTTTAAAATAAAATAATAATAAAAAAAAAACAACAACAACTTTCTCCCAAATTCATCATGCTTTGGCCAAAGACTTAATAAAGTTAATCGTAGTCAAGAACAAACGAGATATGTCTCCATTATCACAAGGAGTGGTGAATCCTCTCTGGATCACTCATTCTTCTTCGTATGGTTCATGTCATACCCAACAACACCTTACCATAATCATCCCTTTTTGGGACTCGTTCGTGATGGAATCTAAATATGACACTCTCCATACAAGATGACCTGGTATCACAAGTCTGAGGACTAATTTACACGACTGGTACTAGAGAACATTATCATAGACTCTAAAGTGATATTACCAAATGAAGTTCTCTTGGCCTTAATTTGATATTTCTATTCATTTGAAGGTACAATCATAATGTTTCACTTCAAACTTTAAATAAAATTTTTTATTAGACATTTAATTTAATTAATTATATTTTTAACGTTATCACTATCAAAATTTACTTGAGCAGTGACGAAAAATTTCTTCGTCATTGTTTTCCATCATGATATAGCTTAACAGTGATGGGGTAGTGATAGAGTCGTGATGAAAATTATCTTTAAATGAGAATCATTTCTTGTGACAAAAATTAATGACAGGCTTGTGACGGGAAAATGAAGGAATTAATATGCCATCACAAAATCCGTCACAGAGTTTTGACTGCAATAAAATAAATTTTTCGCCAACACTCTATGATGAAAATTTCTGTCACAATTATTGAAATCATAAATAGTAACTGTACTTAGTGATGAGTTGTGACAGATTTAATTAATTTGATTATTTTATAAAAAAATATTGTGAGAGTCTCTCTGACGAAAATTCTCTCACTGAGTTAGAGACACAATATTTGTTATGGAAGATTTCATCAAACGAATTAAAATTATACATAGTGACAGAATTTTGTGACGGATCTGTGACAGATTCAATTAATTTACTTATTTTTCTAAAAAATAATTTTTTATAAATCAAAATACGTTATAGTGACAGATTTAGTACGGGATTTTCATTACTGATCTAGTGACGAATTATGTATGACGAAACAATCTATCACAGAATTCGAACAAATAAATTAATCCTCTTCTTTCCTAACATTTTAACCCTAAAATCTCATTTCTGTTTTTTCTCTCTCCAGCGGCGTAAATACCCCGATCCCTGAATCTTCACCTTCGGTAACCAAACGACGGCGACCTCGACTCCGTCAGTCTCAGCCCACCACCCCGTCGTCGTCCATTTGCTTTTCTCTTCAGCCGTTCGCTCCTTCTCCGTCCGCCGTCGTCGTCCAGCCCTGCTCTGTCCTCTTTCCGTCCGTCTCTCTTCTTCTCCAAAGGTAACACCTTTTCTTTGCTCTGTCCTCTTTTCGTCGAATTTTTCCTGTTTCCATCTGCCTCTCTTTCCTTCATTTTGAGTTATGTACCATTGAGATTAACCGCCTTCCTTGTTTTTATTGCCATGATATAATGAACATAGCCTGTACTTGATTTCTTTAGCCTTGGGTTCTGATTTGCACAGTTGGACCTCTCTAATGATCTCAATTTGTAATTGCACTATTGTTCGTGGTGGATATTTGAATATTTGGATGGTTTGCTCTATTGAAATCTAAAATTAGATTTTAGATTTTGTATATGTTCTTTCATTATGTAACAAAGGCATTTCTGACCATGTGGATGCTGGGAGAAACTCTTGATTAAAATGAGAATTTTATTCAAAACTCTTGTCATTATGTTACATTAATGTCAGTAAATTGTTTCACTCCTTTTGTCATTTTGACCTTTTTTTTTTCTCTTGTTGCATGTAGTTGGCTAGATGCATCGAAGTTGGACTCCCAGAATTGGTAGCAGTTGTTTTCTTATCTCAGGTGACCCGCATTCTTAATCCTTCTGTTACTATGGACATTCTTTACTTTGGCATTACTATGGGCATGTTTAATGAAACTTTTCCATTAACAATTAAAGTAAGGCTTTGAATTTTAAAGCTGTGTTCCTATTCTATCTTATATTGTATATGTATCATTTGCATTCCTTTGGGTAGATAACAGATGTACAAGAAGTGTATTTCTCTTACTTGCAAATTGCAGTCCTTCTCTGGTTTAATTAACAATCAAAATGAGGGAAAAAACATAGAATGATTATATTAACAAAGTGTCGAATCTCTTGCAGTATTATGTGATGGGCTAGATTTCACCTTTGCCTGTGTCTTGAGTCATTACCATGATCTTTGTTTCTCTTCCCTCAAATCTGCAAATAGTTAAAAAAAAAATAGGAATAGATAAAAATAGAGACAACTAATGACTAGTTCCTTTTGTCATATATGTAAAGCATTTGACTTTAATTTCTTGAGTTTCCAATTGATGTGGTTTTGACTAATGCCTTTGCAGTATGTTCCTCATTTAATCAAATCCAAGATTGTTTTGCAATCCTTTTCTCTGTTGCAATTATATGGGCTTATGCAGAAATTTTGATAGCAGTTGGTGCGTATGATAATAGAGCTCCAAAAACTCAGTTCAGCTGCTATACTGATCGTTCTGCGCTCATCAGTGCTGCACCTTAGTGAGCTCATATGTATCAATTAAATAGTGACTTATATTGGTTGCACAGAGTTACCATGCTCTCTCTCTCTCTCTCTCTTAGTTATATGATTCTGTTAAAATACTGTTATTCCCGAATTTGTATTCTCCAATTTCCCCTGTCATATACACTGGCTTATTTATAGTATTTAGAGCTCAAACGCACTGCATAGATTGAATCCTAATGATGGCAATCTTATTAATAAAGTGGATAAGTATGTAAAAAGCACATTGAAGGGCTTTGGTATGTATATTCAATTAGCAGGTATATTATTTTCTTGTAGGAAGATTTTCTATTGTTTACCCTCAGTTACTAGTATTTGGAACTTGTGATTTCGCCTCAGTGCCCCAGGGTACTGTTGATTCCAATTAGACTTTTGCTAATTCTTCGGTTTGCTGCATACAGGATAAGGTTCCATATCCATTTCAATGGGGAAGACCAAGTTTCAATGCCTGTGATGTTGTTGCATTGATAGCTGTCTCTTTTGTTGCTATCATTGAGGTGTGGCTTCTGGGATGTTAGTTTGATATATACTCTGAATTTTGAAAATATATAAAGAAATCAGCTAGATCATAAGTGTTTCAATTAAAATTACTTATTTCAAATTCCCTTTATGGATATTCTTAACGTTACTTGTGTGATGTATAAGACTCAGTTTGCACATATCTTCTTCCTAAAAGACCTATTTCATTCTAAATTTTCTAAGTTTGTTTCTAGAATGCATGAAACTCCTATTTTGAAATAAAATTTTCATCTCTACAAAATTGATCTCGTCCTTTAATAATTTAAATTTTTATTTGTTGAGTAATAACTTAAGCCTTCAATAAAATACTTCTTGTAGAACTATCAATAGATATTTAACCTATTGTTTTTTATTACGAAAAAAATTAAACATTACATTAGCTCATAAATAATGACATGAATTATATCTCTCTATATATGAAAGAAAGAATAAAAAAAGATTTAATTTTTTATTCTTTATTGTTTCTTTTTCTTCCTTTTCTTTGGCAATCTACAAGTACCTTTATTGCAGCATCAAGATATGCGAGTGCCACTCCTATGCCACCTTCTGTGCTTAGCCGTGGTGTTGGCTGGCTGGTAAATACACAAATGATCTTTATCTCTTGTTGTGCATTTCCTAAGATTGTGCCATTTTACTAGTTCCAGATTCTAATCAGTTCTTCAATTTTTGTGAATTCCAGGGAATAGGCCTTTTGCTAGATGGTTTATTTGGTACAGGAAGTGGCTCCACTGCTTAGTATGAACTTTTCAAAAAAATTCTAATAATAACATTTGTTGGGGAACTATTTGATGATGATATCTATAAGTTCATCTCAATTTGTAATGTGGAACAATGCCTATTGTTCTCCATGGATGAAGAATGGTGTGTAATGTTTTTAAAATAATAATTTATTAATTGTTTACTTTCACGATATTCATTAATATTTATGTAAATTATTGTAGGAAAAGGAGCTTGGACGTTGTGTAACTCAAGATGAGGTATTTGATCTTACTCATACGTGATCAATCGGTGAATTTGTGAATGTAAAATCCAAATCTGTCAGTGTAAGTAAACTTGACATATTAAGCACTTCTCGTTTCATGTTAGACGAAATCATCAAACACTAACTTTTTTAGTTATATTGTTGTAGGAGAGATATGTTGCTGCATTGGCTAAGAAGTATGGTGATACTTCTTCACAACCCCAGTTTGATGCCGATACATGGCGTCAAAAAGTTGGTGGCATAGGTCACGACCGCTTGTATGGGTTTGGAAGACAGGACCCTCGAGATATACTTGGCATTGCTCGTCTTTCGAGATCATCTTCATCTACTCTTGCTGCTTCTGGATGTCCTTCACTTCAGATTGAGTAAGTGGATCAAATTTTAACTCAAGTAATGCAACGACTGTATGGAATTCTAGTACCTCGCCTCCCAGATGCCTTAAGAGATATGGGAATTCAAGTTTCCAATCTATCAACATCGAGGGTTTCAGCAGCAGCTCATGGTGACGATATCAAGGACGATGGGTTGAGTGGAGAGCTCGATGATGATGTTGACAACGATGTAGATAGGCTCAGTGGAGATGCCGATGATGATGCTTGATTTGGATTATGTTTTAAAGAATATTTCCAAAATTTTAATATTTATCTTAGCTGGCATTTATAGTTCAAGTACGATTTATAATAGGTTACTATTTTACCTATTATCTTGACATAGTTTAACTTATGAACTACTTTAGTACATTTAATGGTTAAATTAATTAAGTACTCTTAAAATTTTAATTTAGTTATGCTTTAATTGTTAGTTATGTAGTTCAGTAGATTTTTTGATGAATTTTGATTGTGGTTGATTGGTTGTGGTTGATATTTGATTGGTTGTGGTTAATTTTTGTGATGGAATGACAAGTTTGTAACAGAAATTTGTGTCAAACTATAAAACTATGACAGAAATTGTGATAATTTGTGATGGAATGAGGTAATTTGTGACAGAAACAGTGACGGATTGTCAATTTGTGACGGAATGAGATAATATATAGTATCGAAATCAGTGACAATTTATACGGATACAAGATATTGATACAAAAACTGTGATGGATTCTATATATTGTGACAGATTAAGAATGAATTTAGTGACAGAAATAGTGACCAAATTTATACGAAACAAAAAATTGTGATCGTATGTTTGTGACAAAATTTAAAATTGTTATAGAATTTAGTTACAAAAATAGTGAAAAAAATTATACGAGATAAAAATTTGTGACAGTATAATTGTGATAGAACTTAGTAATAGAAATAGTGATGGATTTTAAACTTTTATGACGGAATATGGTGACGGGCAGTTGTCCAAGTCAACAAAAAATTGTAATAGAAATTTAAAGTTTTGTGACGAAAAAACTGTCACAAATTTAGTGTCGGAATCAGTCAACTTTGTGATGGTATTATCAATGAGGAGATATCCTTGTCGGAAAAAAGCCGTTACTATTTCCTGATGTATTTCAACTTGAAGATGATGTGGCAGAGCATGACAAAATTGATTTGGGTAACACTTTGTTTATACCATCATCGATTCGTTTCATTTTTCTTTTTCAAATCTTATTAATTTTATTTATTTTAGTTATTTGTTTAAGCTTACTATTGTTATTTTTATATATTATTAGATTTGTCAAAAATTGCATTAGATCCGGTAATTGATTACAAAAAAAAAAAAAGATACATTGATCACTTGGAGTAATGTCATTGTTTACTACTTTGAACTTTTTATCATTGGATATAATAGTTTTTGATTATAAAGAGATTTGGGTTTCTTTTGCAACTGCTCTAGCATGGATGTATAGAGAGATTAGAGGTTGTTTAGGAGTTGCTTCCAGTGTGACAGAAAGGTTGGGTGAGAGACTGTGTTGTGTTGTTGTGTGTTGCTATGTTTGTCTGTCTGCTTGAATGAATTGTCTATGTTGTTAAGTCCTTGAGCCTTTACTAATCAGTCCTCCTTCCTAAGATTATGTGTGATATTCTTCACTATTTGTGTAAAGACTCAATGTCCTGTTGTTGGTAGGTTATTCTTTAAATTGAATGTAACTCTTAGTTTTCTGTTTGTGTGCTGTTAAGTCCTTGAGCCTTTACAATCATTATTTGTGTGCTGTTTTTCCCTTTTTAATTTTCTTTCCTACAAACATGAGTTGTTTGTTAGCTTTTAGCCTTTACCAATTTCTATTTGTGTGCTGTTAAAAGTATGAGCTGTTTTGTATTGCAATTTTTCCGCTATGTAATACCATTAGCTTTGCAGCCACTTGCATTTACTCTAGCAAGTATTGTATTGCAAAGAGCTAGTTTGTATTGCAATTTATTCTGTCATTTTCTCTAGCACATATGCTTCACTTGCATGAGTTTTGACTAGTGATGTTCTTGCCATCTGAATTCCATATTCATTATCTCTTTCTTCACTGTATATTTGTAAGTCACTGTTGGCTGTTGGCTTGGGGAGGTCCATTTGCTTGGTGGTTGTTTTGTTGGCTGTTGGAATGTGATTCTTTGATATGCAAATCGAAGACTTTATTTTTTATTTGATTTTATTTTCTTTTAGTTAGGTTGTAGGTTGTTAACACTTAAACTTGTTCCTTTTAAGCTTTTATTGTGTTGAAATGTTAATTATTATGTATTCTTGACACTTAAAAACTTGTATCTTCCAAGTTTGAAACTGTGTTGACACTTCATTGTTATGCATTGTTGAAAATTGAATTGACAAAGTCTGGAATCGATATAATCGACATAATTGATTGGATCAAGTTGGTTTTGGTTATGAACATAGGGTTGGTAGATTTCAGTTAAATTTATATGGAGGTCCGTTAAGTTAATTTTCGATTTCTTTTTGCCCAATCGATTGTTCTAGCGTAGTTTCATATTCAAGTACCTCAAATTTGAGGAGTATGACTTACGAGATATTTTATTCATTGGCATTTAGTTTACAATTCGTTTTTATTTTCACTCGTACAAATTTCAAATTTCACAAGTGATGTTAAAAGTTTGATATGTGTAATTTTTTAATTACTCTTATATATTTTAAAAATGTATGTGAAGTTAGGGGGAAAAAATAAAAATAAAAAGAAGAGTACTTGATGATTTTTGGATGATCAATGATATATGAGATAATTTATTATTATTATTATGAATTTATTTTTGATATACTGATAGTGAAATTTTTAATTTCATAAGCATGATAAAAAATTATCACATGCATTACTTTTTATTTATTTTTTAATATATCTTAAAAAATATATATCTTTATTATTTTTAGACCTAGCAATATTAGACACGACACGATTACATGACATAGAAAAAATAACTAAAAACACGACATGATACGAATAAAAACATGATATTATACGAAAAATAATACGAACACAACATGAATACACGAATGTTTCAAAATCTACATAATAAGAATTATTATCATATCAAAATTTAAATAAATATAAAATACTTTAAACACAATTATGATACGAAAAAAAATACACAAACACGATACGAATACATGAATTGCTATATCGAATTATTTTAATTATAGAAACTAGAAATTTCACTAAAAATGAGATAATTTCTCCTTTTATTATACCATTACTTTTAGGAATTTTTTTTTTCAATATTGCTTTTTTTTTTTAATTTTCAAAATATCGATATTTCTTTTTTATGTACAGAAATGCACTAATTTTGAAAATTATTGGGAAGTCGCCATCTGGGGTGGCGACTTCTCAACTGAAATTATTTAAAATAAAAAAATAAATAAGCATGGAAGTCGCCATCCCAGATGGCGACTTCCATGCTTGTAATTAAAAAAATTTGCATTTTACACAAGGGAAATCACCACCCCAGATGGCGACTTCCCTTGTGTTGTAATCAATTTTTTTTTTAACCAGATGGCGACTTCCATACTAAGTTTTAAAAAAAATTTAAAAATTACTTTTTTATTTATTTATTTAATTTATACAAAATTTTAATTATATATAAAAATAAAAAACTATTTTGAAAGCCTAAATAATTTTTTTATAAAATTTTATTTGTATATATAATTTAAAAAATTTATATAAAATCAAAATATATATATAATTTTTTTAAAAAAATTAAAAAAAAATGCATATTCTAAAAAATATATAAATTTTATATTTTTTTATTTAATTTATAAAAATTTTAAAAATTCGTATTATATTACTTTTGAGATATTCGTGTATTCATGTCATGTTCGTGCTTTTTTAGTTTCGTTTTGTGTTATGTTTTTAGTTATTTTTTTCGTGTCGTATCCAATATTGCCAGGTCTAATAAAACTAAAGCACACTGATATAAAATAGTTGACATAAAGCTAAAGCACAGTGACATAAAGCTAAAGCACATTAACATAAAGCTAAAGCAACAAAGCAGTGTCTTCTTTTTTAGAACTCTTCTTTTGAGGAGAATGTATGCAAAGATTCTTCTACAGAGGCTTGCTTTGAGCGAAAAATATTCTCTTGTTTGTCCAATAAGGATTTCTCGAAAAGTACAAGGCTTCTAATGGGAGCATGATCGGAAGATTGACATGTTTGGTTTGCAAAGGTTTTTCATACCAATCATCCATTAACCATTGTCTGTTTACAGTCACGTAGGTGTTAAGGTCCATTCGTAACTTACGAACATACTCTGGAGGGTATGATCCCCATGGTTCTTCCTAGTGTAGGGGGTAAGGTTTGTGGATGGAGTACTGATTCTTTTGGCATAGTAGGTCAAGAATTTCATTGTGAAGTTCGACCTTTGTAAAAGGATTCTCGTATAGGGAGAAAGGGAATTTCTTGTATGGTTGTGCCTAGGGTTGAAAACCATCTTTTGTACAAGGTCTATGAAAGAGAATGGTGGTGTAGGTGTATAGGGTATCAGTATAGTCTTGGAGGATGGACTGCTATTCTGTCAAAGGGTAGAACCATTGTAGGAAGACTGGTAAGTAATCTGTTCGGAACCTATGTTCAGTTGCCCAATAAAGGTTCAAGGTTGGGAATTCGATAGCGATGGTATAGACCTGACAGAAATACCATAGAAATGGAAGAAGTTCTGGGAGGAAGACAACATAGTAGGGTATGCGAAAAAGGTGAAGGAATGGTAACTGAGGGTTAATCCCAATCGATATGAAAGCATGGTCACCATGTTTTCTGATTATAAGGGATTGATAAAGGAAGATTCTATCTTTGGCCCTTGTATTGATTGTTTTCTGGGCTATTTCATTCTTGAGCTCTAAAGGGAGTAAGTCAAGAGAAAAATCTAGGTGAGAGTCTAGCTTTGAGGATGAAGGACCAACTAAGGGATTCATCATTGTTATAACAGGAATGACCTTTAAGACTTGTTGGGAAGGTGTGGATAGCATGTCTGGGACCACATTGTTGTTGCCTTTTATATGCTTGAAGGATAAGCTGAGTGATTAATCAGTTTTTCACTCAATGAACCCTAGTAGGAAAATGGGAATCAAATTCCTTCTGGTACAAATGATGGGACTTATCAACAGATTTTTGCTGAGTGATTCATCAGTTTTTCACTCAATGAACCCTAGCAGGAAAATAGGAATCAGATTCCTTCTAGTACAAAGGATGGGATTTATCAGCAGATTTTGGCTGAGTGATTCATCAATTTTTCAATCAATAAACCCTAGCAGAAAAATGGGAATCAGATTCCTTATGGTACAAAGGATGGGATTTATCAGTAGATTTTTGTTGAGTGATTCATCAGTTTTTCACTCAATGAACCCTAGCAAAAAATAGGAATCAGATTCCTTCTGGTACAAAGGATGGGATTTATCAGCAGATTTTTGCTGAGTGATTAATCAGTTTTTCAGTCAATGAACCCTAGCAGGAAAATAGGAATCAGATTCCTTCTACTACAGAAGATGGGATTTATCAGCAGATTTTTGCTGAGTAATTAATCAGTTTTACAGTCACTTAAGCATAGCAGAAAAATGGAAATCAGATTCTTTCTGGTACAAAGGATGGGATTTATCAGCAGATTTTTGCTGAGTGATTAATCAATTTTTCAGTCAATGAATCCTTGCAGAAAAATAAGAATCAGATTCCTTCTGCTACAAAGGATGGGACTTATCAGCAGATTTTTGCTGAGTGATTCATCAGTTTTTCATTCAATGAACCCTAGCAGGAAAATAGGAATCAGATTCCTTCTGGTATAAAGGATGGAATTGATTAGTTGCTTAGGGATATGACCAGATTTTTGCTAAGGGATTGATGAGTTTTTCACCATATTTTACTCAATGAACCATTATAAATATGATACTACCTCGTCATTCTCTCCATTTTGTTGTCTCCTCATTCTCATCCTTGTTATTTTCTGGTGTTAGTGATAATATCTCGTCATTCTCATCCTTCTCCGTTTCTTCTTTCTAGTGTTAATGATAATACCTCGTCATTTCATCATTCTTTGTTTCATTACTACACAACATGAGCAACAGAGTGGTCGCATTGATCTATTATAATGTCGAAATTCATAATATTGATAAAGGTGCTACCTTTGACTGTGAACGTCCTAAAAGCTTTCGTGTTGATAAAGACGTCACATTAGAGGAACAGAAGGTGAAAATTCATACAAAAATGAAAGATGGAAATACAAAAAGATTTTCAGAGATAAAGTATAGGCTTTCCATTTCTATTGGTGAGATGTGCCCGATATAGGATTTTTTCACTTGAAGATGATGATGATGTGAGATGCATGTTTCATGCTCACGAGACATTTCAAAATGTTGGTGTACTTGAGTTATATGTTGACGTAGAGGATTGTGGCCTTTCAGAAGATGATGATTCTGAGCCATTGTATGTTCTCACTACATACAACGTTCCCACAGAAGAAGTGCCATCTCAAGCTATACGTTTCATAATTCATTTGTCTGACCAACAATTCCTACTGCCATGGATGATGTACCAGCTAGTGTTGATCCTATTTCGTCATGTGGAGCCCATGGTGAATATATTGGTAACTTTAGTGAGCAGGAAGAAGAGTAAGCTGAATTCGCAAATGACAGTGATGAGAGCAATGATTTTGACTGGACGTCGGCCTTGATATCAACACTTATGGAGTTCTTCCCCCATATGAGCCTGCAATCGATATGCGCACCCTGGATCTGGAGGCAATGCAAGTGGCAGAATTGTTGGGATTTCTCTAGGCTCATGCTTAAACATAAATTATCAAAATAGTGCAGCGGAAGTAAACAAAGAAGCACCTGAAGTACAACAGGATCTATGGTTTGCGTTTTTCATAGGTTTATAGCAATTAAAACAATTAAATCACCCATATGATTTAGAAGTTACCTACTTAAGATATAGTAACCTTAAGTTGCAGATCCAAGCAGCAAGTATCTTTCGACTACAAGATCTACAATGCTTCGAATCCAGCAAGATCACAAGAAGCACAATTGTCCTTCCTCTAAAGTAAGTCCACACGAACAGCTAATGGATCCTTCTCGAAGATATGGTGATTCACTTGTGCTAGCAAGTTGATCCTAAGATCACAATCAAAAGATCTACCTATGGTGTTTATCTCTCAATTCCGATCTCACTCAACAAGGATGAAAAGCGGCAAGAACACACCAAAAATAGGAGGTTGCGGCAACATGGGAATCTCGCAGGGAGGTGGCGATTTGGTGTTTTTGCTAGGGAAAAGTTTTCTTCTTGAAACAAACTTTCTCTCAAAGCAAAATCAGAATATCTCATGTCCAATGGCTCTCTCTGTGTACGGCTACAACAATAATATATCGTATATATTCAAGTGCAAACTCTGACTAATCTCCCTAGGGGTTGGTCGGCCATGTGTAGCTTCTTGCACAAGGTTTTCATTAATCCACTTGGACTTAAACAGTTTAATTCTAAGATTGATCAATAGGCCCAATATACTATCAAATAATAATGGTTCATTAACCTTAATGCTTTAAGTTGGGCCAACCATCATTAGCAGACAGTCTTAAATTAGAATTGTCTTATTGGACCCATTCTAATTTTACATACTTATTATTGGATAGATCAATTGCTAAACAAAAGTAATTTAATTCTCAATTAAATTTCTTTCTCCTAATGAACAATTCAAGGCATTAATCTATTAATATCATCTCATGACATTAACCCAATATAGCATAGCCATTCGAATACCTCTTTGCATATCTAAATAGCAAAGTCGTCTATAATTGTCTTCATAAGACTAGTTGACTCTTCTTGTTTCATCAAGACATCATCTTCGGATTTCTCAAATATTAAGGTCTTAATCAATCTTAATTGAACTCTTCAATTAAGTCCTCAACATAGATCTTTTATTCCATTAAGTTTTACCTCAATAGAATACCATGTTTAATCCATACATTATTGTCCTTATGTGTGTGACCCTCTAGGTTCCCAATATGTTGGCAATAAACATAAGTTAATCTCATTTACCTATCTTCATAGATCAAGAGCGGGATCTAGCAACCCATCATGACCACCCAAATATTGTGAAGTCAGTGTGACCTTTTAGAAACCTTTCAGCAACCAGCCTATCAGTGTAATACGACCCTTTCACCAAATATCTCGGATAGCGCATGAGCATGGTGCAGTGTTTACTCATGATCAATCCATATTAGTTCTTCGCAACTTATCTTAACCTTACGAATTTAGAGAAACAGTTTTCTCCTAAATCCATCATGCTTTGGCCAAAGACTTAATCAAGTTAACTGATAACTCGTATAATTATATAGTTTTTAGTTATGTTTTATTATTGTTTTGTGTCAAATACGAGTTATTATTGTTTAGTCTAATTGTGTTTATGATCTTTTATATTTTTATGTAATTTGGTGTTTTTCACAAGTTTCTTTGAGTGATTTCAGATTACTAGAATTAAGGGCAAATCCAGTTCAGTTCCAGTTCCGACACATTTTGCCATATCAGCTATATCTGGAGTTTCACTGAAGCAATAAGGCTGAAATTTGTAGCCGTGCAAAGCTAAGAGGCATATCTATCTTTTTCATGTTTTATACTTCTTGAAACAGAGTCGTTTTCCCTAGCAAAATTGACCATCAAGTTGGCTGATGTGCAATGACGTCTGTGCTGACCTGTTTTCGTATTTTGCCCATATCTGCTTATCCACATCAGAAAATGAGCTGATTCGAATGGCTATGGATCCGTAACTGATACGGGAACCTTTGTCTAGAAGACCATATGATCAGATCAGGCCTCTAATATTGACGAAATCGACCATCAAGTTGGCTGATGTGCAATGACGTCTGTGCTGACATGTTTTCGTATTTTGCCCATATCTGCTTATCCACATCAGAAAATGAGCTGATTCCAACGGCTATGGATCCGTAACTGATAGGGGAACCTTTTTCTAGAAGACCATGTGATCAGATCAGGCCTCCAACATTGACGAAATCGACCATCAAGTTGGCTGATCAAAATTGTCATACAATATGACGAAAATTGATAGAAAAATTCACCCACCTATTATACCTACCTTTGAAATTTGTAAAGCTTGTCTCTTGTCATTTAGCCTTCCAAAATGTGTATAAATAGAGGGCCTTGGATGATTGTAGAGGATCATATTGTACATAGGTAGGATATTAGCCATTTTAATAAAATTCTCTAAGTTTTCTTCTTCTTTCTTTTCTCTAGTTTTCTTTCTTTTCTCTAGTTTTCTTTTTCTTTAGAGAGAGCAAGAGGTTGGATAATTAATATTCTTCCTCTTCTTCTTTCTTTCTTTTATTTTCTTCTTAGATTTTCTTTAATTTTATGTTTATGTTTATAATGCCTATGCTAGGCTAAACTTCTATTTGGTTAAGGGTGATTTCAAAGCCCTAGACATGTTTTGTGATTGATTTTCAGATTCTATCTATCATTAATTTTCTATCAAAGTTGCTTATGTTCTTCTACAAGAATTGTTCATGATGTTGTCTTGATTTATTTAGGTGTACAACTAGATAGATCTTGATAATTATCTATTGCTAGTTTAGGAGTCTTGATCCGTGTAATTGTCTTGATTTCCTATTCATAAGTGGCAATTTGTGATTAATGATTATGGTCAAGTTTTCAATAATTGCAAAGTGGAACATAACCTAAGTTGAACAATCCGAGCTTATGTGTTTGTTGCTTAGATCAACCTATCTTTCTCATCATAAAGCTGCCATTAAATTGAATTTAGAGAGCTTATTCTAGGTTGTTTAATGGTTAGAGATTAAATAGAGAGCTTGTTCTATTTAACGACAAACTAAGGAAAGATTGGGATAACAGAGCTTGTTGTTATCTACGGTTGTTAACTTTGATAGTTGGTTGATATTGATAGATCTGAAATTGATTCTTAATGATGTCTAGTGGTGGAGAATGAAACCTTAACCATATTTTTCATATTTGATTCTTCTTACTTACTTGTTTTCTTACTTTTCTAGTTTGCTTATTTTTAAAAGTATATTTATTTTTATTGGCTGGTTATACCGCCTAATTTGTATATTAACTTTGTTTTATTTTTATTGGCTGGTTATACCGCCTAATTTAGTATATATATTGGCTGGTTATACCGCCTAATTTAGTATATATATTTTTATTGGCTGGTTATACCGCCTTGCATCTTATTCTTATTATTTACTTTAGTTTAAATCTGGCTTCAAAAACCCCTTTTCTTTTATTGTTCTTGAATTTAAGTTTTAAACTATTAACTTATAAACTAAAACCCAATCCCTGAGGACTCGACCCTTGCTAACTACTATACTTACAATTTATCTTTTTAGTGCAAGGTTAAATAAGATACACTCTTTTGGGTGCATCAAATTTTTGGCGCCGTTGCCGGGGATTGTTTTCTTTAGTTTATTTGTTACTTGGTTTATTCTTATTTTCAATTCTAATGAGTTTTATTTTCTTGTACATACGGGTTTTTCTGATCAAATTTTGAAAAAAAAAAAAAAAAAAAACGATGGAATTGAGCAATCTAACACTTGAAGAGTTGGTGGCATACATGAACATGGAGAATCAACAAGCCAATCTCACCTTCCCAGTTCAACAATTGGCCATGGGAGGATGTCAAGGCCATCAAGTGTTCCAAGACCAACAGTATGATCATTACTCAAACACTTACCATGAGGGATGGTGGGATCATACTAATTATGGCTACTCGAAAAATTACCAAGAAGTAGATCCTTATGCCAATTACACTCATCCATCTAGCTTCAATCAATCATGGTCCCAAGAATCAGATCTTTTTCAACCACCACATATGACTCAAAACTCAGGTACTTCTTTAGAAGATCTTGTCTATTCTCTTGTTACTGATACATTGCAATTTGAACAGGAAACAAGGGCAAGCATCCAGAGTTTGGAAAAGCAAATGATCCAATTGACTAGTAGTATGGTGGGATGGGTAGCACAAAGATCTGAAGAACTCCCTGCCCAAACAATGATTAACCCAAAGGAGAATACTACTATTGTGACCTTGAGGAATGAGGAACAAGATGAGGATGAGACAAAATTAGAGATGAATTCTATTCTTGAGGATAATGAAGCCAATGATCCAAATAAGAGTATTTCAGCACCTGAGGTAACGTTTGAGATTCCAATTTTTACTAATGTTTCTTCTCCACCTTTTCCTAGTAGATTCGCAAAGTTCAAGGAGGATGAACATGAACAAGACACGCTGGAAACCTTAAACAGTTTGTTTGTGGATGTCATTCAACAAGTACCAAAAGATGCATCATTCCTCGATGAGATATGCACCACCAAGGATGATGGAATAATACTTGTAATGGAGAATACATCCACTGTTGTGCAAAGAAAGCTACCTCTCAAACGCATAAATTTGGAAAATTTCATGTATGAGCCTGACAAGCGTAAAAAGCCAAGAAGGGGTGTTGGTTAGATTCAAAACACTAACTCAAGTGTTAATTGGGAAGACAGCCCAATTAAAGATGAAATTGCCAACCTTCCATATTCAGATTTGCTTTCTCTTTCTTTTCCTTTTTCTTTTATTATTTTTATTGTTTTTATTTTTATTTCTTATGTTTCTTTGTTAATTGTGTTTACTGTTTTTAAGTTCATTTAGGCTGCATAAGTTTCTTTTGTTTAATAGTTCTTTTCTCTTACATATAATTCTTGCATTGGGGGATAATATCATTACATTAATGACAATGTAAGAATTATGTGTGGGGGGAAGAATTTAGGATTTTATTTAGAGTGTTTTATTTTTGAGTATTTTTACGTTGTTTTTTTTTTTTTTTTTTTGATCCTTGTTTTGAAAATAACTAGATGTAAATATAATTTTTATTTTTTTTAACCCCGGTTAAATGGCGGATAACGGTACTCCGTGATTATTTAAATCGGTTCCATCAGCTACCCACAAAACTGATATTGTATATAAATTTCTCTTCCAATTTCTCTTTCAATTTTTTTTCATATTTTTTTCAGGATGGATGATATTCTCACAAGATTGCAGAAACGATTTCCTCCCTTTCCTCGAAATATTTTACTGAAGCTTTACCAAGTTCGATTTGAAAGATTAAGAATGCTTATGCACAAAGGGATTCCTGGAGACATACGTTGGATAATTGAAGCCAAGGTACGTGAAGATGAATATCTTCCTGTTTTGCATTTACCAGGTACAGGTAGAAGCACTTTTGCAAAGAAGCGACGAGCAAAGCGCATGAGTTCAAATTGCCACAAATGTGCACGATGGACGTGTAATGGTAAATGTCGTTCTATTGGGATTCCGTCCTCTAATCGAGATGATAAAATTGAATTCATTAAGGATGGACTGAGTAAGGAGAATTTGGGTAATATCCAACTTTTTCTTGAGACGCATCCTAGTGGAGACGTACAAAGAGAAATTCTTGATTTATGGCCGCAATTCCAAAGGGAATGGCAACATCTTGGGAATCTGATGTTAAAAGACCATGTTTGTCAGCTTGTAAGAAAACTGGATGGGAAGCATATCCTCGACTCATAGAAGGCGTTTAAGCCGTTTCTGGACGTAAAACCAGAGGAAGATGTGAGCCACAATCACAACTACAATAAATGACTTCTCAGCTTTTGGTTTGATTTGCAATAACTTTATTTCGGTTTAATTTACGTGTTATTCGATTTGTGTAATTATTCTCATTTTTTTTATTTGTCTTTTACGGTTGATTTTTCTTCTCTTTTTTATTTTCTTCCTGAAATCACGCAAAAATCTTTTGTTAGGTTAACATTTTCTTCTGACAGGTCAAATACACTTTCGGCGACATTATTACTCTTGACTTTTACGGTTGATTTTTCTTCTCTTTTTTATTTTCTTCCTGAAATCACGCAAAAATCTTTTGTTAGGTTAACATTTTCTTCTGACAGGTCAGATACACTTTCGGCGACATTATTACTCTTGTCTGATTCACTACTCAGTCCTCTATATATTACACCATGTACTCATTCACTTTCAGGCACTCGAAAAAAAGAAAAAAAAAAGAAAAAAAAATGGAAAGTACTTCGTCCCAACGCATTAAAAAAATTTGTGTTTTTGGAGGTGCTTATCCAGGGAAAAATAACATATTCGCTGATGAAGCCATAAGAGTTGGAGTAATACTTGCCCAACAAAAGATCCAGTTGATTTATGGAGGCGGTAGTACGGGTTTAATGGGAGCAGTCGCTACAGCAGCACACGCCGGAGGAAGTCCAGTTCTAGGAATCGTGCCAAAACTATTCACAGATTTTTGTGGACCTACCTTGGGTAAGGAAATACAAGTCTGGAGTATCCCTGAACGGATAACAATCATGTACCATTCTGCCGATGCATTCATTGCTTTACCAGGAGGTCTGGGTACATTGGAAGAAATAGCTTGCGTGGCTTCTTGGTCATCTTTGGTCACAAATAAGAAACCCATTGGTTTGCTTAATATTAATGGTTATTTTAGTAATTTGCTTTCATATTTAGATAATGCTGTGGATAATGGATTCATGTTTTCAGAGGCAAGGAGAACTATAATTTCTGCTACAACCATTGAAGATTTACTCAAAAAGCTCCAAGCTTATGAGTGTTTATCTGCTACGGTTGTTTCGCAAACGCTCAGAAAAAGAAAAAGAGATATGGACGAGCAAGGAGTGGATTGCACTTTGTCTTTGTGACATTATCTAACATTTTGTTTGTTGTGTCTCAGTTATAATAAGTGGTTAGCAACCTCTGCAGATAATATCTCCTAAATTCTACCTTTAGTAGGGGGTAAGGGACATATTTTGCTAAAAAAAAAAAAAAAATTTGATGTGTTTTAAGCCATTTAGAAGTATTCATTTTGAACAAGGTCTGAGTAAGGGAGACTTGAGACATACCTTGTCAGCTTGATTTCTTCTTTTGAAAAAAAAAAAAAAAAAAAAAGTTTGTTGTGTTTTAAGCAATTTAGAAATATTCATTCTGAACAAGGTCTGAGTAAGGGAGACTTGAGACATACCTTGTCAGTTTGATTTTAATCTTTTCAAAAAAAAAAAAAAAAAAGTTTGTTGTGTTTTAAGCAATTTAGAAATATTCATTCTGAACAAGGTCTGAGTAAGGGAGACTTGAGACATACCTTGTCAGTTTGATTTTAATCTTTTTATGTTTACTTGTTAATTTTTGTTTAGTATTTTAGGATTATTTAGGTTGCATGAGTTTGTTTTATTTTGAGTCTTAGTTGTTCCTATTCTTATGTTATTAGTTCTTTTCTCTTACACATGATTCTTTCATTTGAGTTAATAGACTTACATTGAGGACAATGTAAGAATTAAGTGTGGGGGGAATGATTTAGGATTTCTTTTATTTTTGTCTATATTTTTTTTTTATGAGTCTTTATTATTATTATTATTTTTTAGTGTGTTTTAGTTCCTTTTTAATACAATGATGAGATATGAATTGCATAAGTCTAAAACATATTTATTAGTGAGAAGATTTTCATGAGAATTGAGCTTGATGTCAACCTTTTTATGAGCCAATGTTAATATGATATGTTGATTGAGAAAGAAGCATGTTTAGACTTAATCTGACTTGTATAATCATTCTTGTGAGTTTTTGAGCCTAAAATGATTGATGCATTATACAAATCAATCTAATTTCTTTCTTGAGTGCTCTTATGATTACATGATTCTCTAGAACTTGCTTTAAACCGTTTGAGACTATATTGATGCATGTGACAACATGAATATGATAGAGGCATTAGGATTTTTAGCCAGGGCCAAACAACCATCCCTTATTGATGTTCCAAGAGAACACACCCTTAGTGAACCAATTTGAGCCTACATTGAATAAGCTATCTCTTTGGTAACCATAACTTGTCCCTAACCTAAATATACTTATATCTTTACCTTTGTTCCAAAGATGAATTAGCATGATTTGAGACAAGTTGCAAAGACAAGGGATATTTTTTGGTTAGAAACAAGAAATAAGTGTGGGGGGAAAAGAAAAGAAAAGTCAAGAGAAAAAGAAATGGAATACTGGCAAATACATTCCTATATAAAAAAAAAATGAATCATCTCTTGAATTTGTGGAAAAAGAAAAAGATGTTACAAAGTTGTTTAGAATGAAGAAAAGGCCCAACATGAATATCCGGCCTAGGTGACTATGTACTTGTAAAGAGTTTTGAGAAGTTTCTTTGTATAATCTTTTTATGTCTCTAAACTTTATGAACTCTTTGGAACCTTTGTGATATCTTTATCCTTTTGTTCTTCAACCACATTACAAACCCCTTGGCCCCATTACAACCTTGATTAAAGACCTCTTGATTTATGAAGTTGCATGATCTTTTAGTGGAGAATAGGTGGACAAGCAAGCATATGGTAGAAGTGTTTTCATGAGATTGATTGAGTGTAAACACTTTACCACTACTTTAAAGAGTGAAAATCAAGAGAGTATCCCATGTGAGAAGTTGAGATTAAATTTGAACATGCACTATTTTGATTGAGATATGTTATGCTAATATTGGCTTAACTCAAACAATTTACATTCAAGCATGATTTTTTGTGAAATTTTTTAAGCTATTGATTAGTTTATAAGACTTGTTCAAATATTGTCTCTAATTTGTATTGAAAGGATTAGGAGTAAATATTTTTAGTATATGTAGTTTATTTATATGAAGTTTATTTATATTTTAATTTTTCAATGTTTGTGGGTATCGTTCTAGTAAACCCTCACGAGACTAAACTCGTCCACTAGGGACACCTAGGGGTTTAAAGGCTTGTGTCACATGCTAAGTGCCACCGTGATTTCCTACGAAAGTGGATTAGATTAGATTTTCTTATTTTATTTTTATTGAGTCGTTGCTAGGGACTAGCAACAATCTAAGTGTGGGGGTGTGATAACTCGTATAATTATATAGTTTTTAGTTATGTTTTATTATTGTTTTGTGTCAAATACGAGTTATTATTGTTTAGTCTAATTGTGTTTATGATCTTTTATATTTTTATGTAATTTGGTGTTTTTCACAAGTTTCTTTGAGTGATTTCAGATTACTAGAATTAAGGGCAAATCCAGTTCAGTTCCAGTTCCGACACATTTTGCCATATCAGCTATATCTGGAGTTTCACTGAAGCAATAAGGCTGAAATTTGTAGCCGTGCAAAGCTAAGAGGCATATATATCTTTTTCATGTTTTATACTTCTTGAAACAGAGTCGTTTTCCCTAGCAAAATCGACCATCAAGTTGGCTGATGTGCAATGACGTCTGTGCTGACCTGTTTTCGTATTTTGCCCATATCTGCTTATCCACATCAGAAAATGAGCTGATTCGAATGGCTATGGATCCGTAACTGATACGGGAACCTTTGTCTAGAAGACCATATGATCAGATCAGGCCTCTAATATTGACGAAATCGACCATCAAGTTGGCTGATGTGCAATGACGTCTGTGCTGACATGTTTTCGTATTTTGCCCATATCTGCTTATTCACATCAGCAAATGAGCTGATTCCAACGGCTATGGATCCGTAACTGATAGGGGAACCTTTTTCTAGAAGACCATGTGATCAGATCAGGCCTCCAACATTGACGAAATCGACCATCAAGTTGGCTGATCAAAATTGTCATACAATATGACGAAAATTGATAGAAAAATTCACCCACCTATTATACCTACCTTTGAAATTTGTAAAGCTTGTCTCTTGTCATTTAGCCTTCCAAAATGTGTATAAATAGAGGGCCTTGGATGATTGTAGAGGATCATATTGTACATAGGTAGGATATTAGCCATTTTAATAAAATTCTCTAAGTTTTCTTCTTCTTTCTTTTCTCTAGTTTTCTTTCTTTTCTCTAGTTTTCTTTTTCTTTAGAGAGAGCAAGAGGTTGGATAATTAATATTCTTCCTCTTCTTCTTTCTTTCTTTTATTTTCTTCTTAGATTTTCTTTAATTTTATGTTTATGTTTATAATGCCTATGCTAGGCTAAACTTCTATTTGGTTAAGGGTGATTTCAAAGCCCTAGACATGTTTTGTGATTGATTTTCAGATTCTATCTATCATTAATTTTCTATCAAAGTTGCTTATGTTCTTCTACAAGAATTGTTCATGATGTTGTCTTGATTTATTTAGGTGTACAACTAGATAGATCTTGATAATTATCTATTGCTAGTTTAGGAGTCTTGATCCGTGTAATTGTCTTGATTTCCTATTCATAAGTGGCAATTTGTGATTAATGATTATGGTCAAGTTTTCAATAATTGCAAAGTGGAACATAACCTAAGTTGAACA
Source organism: Fremontodendron californicum (assembly GCA_030761205.1). NCBI lineage: Eukaryota > Viridiplantae > Streptophyta > Magnoliopsida > Malvales > Malvaceae > Fremontodendron > Fremontodendron californicum. Next base: position 17,496,313 of record JAULJL010000017.1, on the reverse strand, counting down.
ATCCGAGCTTATGTGTTTGTTGCTTAGATCAACCTATCTTTCTCATCATAAAGCTGCCATTAAATTGAATTTAGAGAGCTTATTCTAGGTTGTTTAATGGTTAGAGATTAAATAGAGAGCTTGTTCTATTTAACGACAAACTAAGGAAAGATTGGGATAACAGAGCTTGTTGTTATCTACGGTTGTTAACTTTGATAGTTGGTTGATATTGATAGATCTGAAATTGATTCTTAATGATGTCTAGTGGTGGAGAATGAAACCTTAACCATATTTTTCATATTTGATTCTTCTTACTTACTTGTTTTCTTACTTTTCTAGTTTGCTTATTTTTAAAAGTATATTTATTTTTATTGGCTGGTTATACCGCCTAATTTGTATATTAACTTTGTTTTATTTTTATTGGCTGGTTATACCGCCTAATTTAGTATATATATTGGCTGGTTATACCGCCTAATTTAGTATATATATTTTTATTGGCTGGTTATACCGCCTTGCATCTTATTCTTATTATTTACTTTAGTTTAAATCTGGCTTCAAAAACCCCTTTTCTTTTATTGTTCTTGAATTTAAGTTTTAAACTATTAACTTATAAACTAAAACCCAATCCCTGAGGACTCGACCCTTGCTAACTACTATACTTACAATTTATCTTTTCAAACATATTATTTTGTATAATAAAAGACCATGTTATAGAATAATTCTATAATCGCTTTATTAAGAGGAAACTAAATAAGCATGGCATCCTTATGCCAGCAAAATAATATGTTTGAAAACATAAAATAAATATTCTCGACATTGGCCCACAATGCCAATAAAACATCAAATGTTTCTAAATAAATCAAAATAAATGTCTTAATAAATATCCATAAGATCGGCAAGCTTTGATGTAACATCAAACTCGGTTGCCATCTTCATGGTCCATCTTCACTGCTCATTTCCTTTGGTCCCTACAATATGTCATACATATTTAGTACCAAATGTAAGGTATCATATACCAAGAGGAGTGAATCAAATTATACCTGAAGTTGAAACTCCTTTCAGCTTCTTTCCTTTATTAGACTCAGGGTACTCCTTGCAATTTTGCCTCCAATGACCAGTTTTCCCGCAATGAAAACAAGCTTTACTAGTATTATCCTTTCCATGGTTAATGCCACCATCATCAGGCTTCAAACTCTTTGAAGCAAGAGGTACATCCCATCTAGTATTTCTTTCCTTCTTATTCTTTGGTTAGAAGAAGAAACTAAATGGACAGATGACTTATCCTTAACAATGGTTTGCTCAGCCTGTGTGAGCATATTCAGTAACCCAGAAAGGGTAGCCTCCAAGTGGTTCATGTTGAAGTCCAACACAAACTGCGAATAGCTCTCTGGCAGTGAAGTAAGGATTAGATCAATGCTTAGATCATGATCCATGACCCATCTAATCTACTCCAAACGGATAATATACCCAATCATCTTAAGCACATAAGGCCTCACTAGGCTACCTTCTGACATCTTTGTTTGGAACAATTCCTTTGAGATGTCAAATCTCTTAGTGCGTTTCCCCTTAGCGAACAGTTCTCTAAGGTTAACGATGATATCCTGAGCATTCATGGCCTCATGCTGCTTTTGGAGATCAGGTGCCATACTAGCCAACATCGCACATGCGGCTTGAACAAGATCATCTCTATGAACTCTATAGGCAACCATCTCCTCCCCAGTTGCATCAGCAGCAGACTCATCTGGAATGGGCTCATCAAGAACATAAGCCTTCTTTTCCTGTGTCAAGATAATCTTGATATTGCGAAACCAGTCAACGAAGTTTTACCTAGTTAATTTATTAGCATCAAGTATGCTTCTCAGTGATAATGGGTTTGCCATTTAGCGTTTATATCTTATATGAGCCAAAACATTTAATAGTCAATAAATAGCAGGTAGTAATCATTTATGTCAGATTTTAATACTTAAATGATTATTCTCATTATTTTAACAAAATAATAGCCCTCAACTACTATCTCGAGAAAACTAACTTCTAAACTTTTTAATAAGCTAGGACCCCTTTCATTCCAGCATAACCTTGAGTGACTCAACAAGCCATGTTGGAACTAATTGAGTAGGTAACTTAATTTACCAATTACATATTTATGCAACTCCTAGATTAGTTAGGTGACAACTCTTTGTCTAAATACATCATATGCATTTCGCCTAACCATTGCCTCTAAATGTCATGTGATCAAGTTTGGCACGTCCGGAAAACATAACACTTAGTTGAGTAAGACCCACCTTCAATAACTCAAACATATTCGTACATTAGTTTGACCTTGAGTGACTCAACAAGCCTCCTAATGGAAGAACTCTGGTTATCTTGTTATGATGGTGGAAGGCAACTAATCATGCGTAACATGGACTCAATATATTTTAATGAGGTATTTCTTTTAATTCTTAGATAGGTCTCATTGATTTCATATTCGATTGGCATGTATAGCATTCATTTTAATTACATACATCACATATATACATCATTCAAAAATAAATCTATCACATGCTATCTACCAGGATGATTATGGATTTTATTCTAATCTAGTTTCCTTGAGCCATTAGGAAACTAGTTGTTCAAATTCCTAGGGGATACCATACATAGCCTTTGAAAGCTTTGATGGTGATCTCCTTAGTTGTTTCTTCTTGGCCTCATATCTCCTTACAATCTTCGAATTTACATAAATTCAACTTCCTATCCTAAATCTAAATCTATAAAGAATATAACAATTACATTACTTTATCAGAAACCTCGAATTACATTCGAGGGGAGTTAGATGAGAAGAAAATTTACAACCCCGGAATGAAAAGAGAAGGCAGGGTGCGCAGACCCTATTTATAAAATATCAATAAGAAAATTCAACCATACATTCCCTAGTCATACTAAGGTCTAGTCCATAATCATCCTTCATGCATATATAATCATATTACAAGCATGAATTAAAACATGCATAGCCAATATCACCTGGTGATCTTGTGTACTATTTGCATAAATGTCACCAACATATTTGAGAAAATTTATCAAATCATTTTAGCAATCTCGGTCCCTTTCATTAAAACATTCGGTAATTAAATTCTTAACATTTAAGACATTACCTAACTTTTAGGTTGTTTGTCTTAATTAGGACAAAACATTTTAGCATGAATAAAATCCTAAACATTTTAGGACACCTAATTTCCAAAATGACATCTTAAGACATTAAAATTAGGAAACCATTTTAACTAAACTCTTTAGCAAAACTAGTTATCAATTTTAATTCTTTGTAACATGTCCATTTTAGGAAACCTCATTGTCTTAAACCGTGTCTTTAAGTTTGTGATCCATCCTAACTCTTTAGGAACTTAAGACTTATTAGGTAACTATTGCCTAATCATACTACAGTTCTTTCCTAATATTTAGGAATCACACTCCCACTAGGAAACAGTTTCCATGTTGAAGTAGGACTCTAACTTTTAGTAACCTAGGCGCATGCAACCTCTTTGGCCATCGAATGGCCGCTGCCTGCCCGTGATCAGACTGTTGTGCGCCATCTACAGTAGCTACTAGATGCCCCAAAAAGAGCTATTGGCCGCGCCTTATAGCTGCACCAAATTCGACAACTATTGCCTTCTTGGTGCCTCGATTCGGCCTGTTTGTGTGCAGCAACGGTTGCTGCTCAATCCAGTCATGTTCCATGCCCAAACCAGCCACCATTGATGAATCATATTCATCTTAGATGCTGTCCAAAATTCCCAGCATACAAGTGGAACATTTCTACACTCATGCTCGAATTTTAAGGCACGCAAAACACCTACAAAATAGTCCAAAAAATTTCAGCATTGTAGTAACAACGTTTTATGCCCAAAAATGACTTTGCTTAAATGTTTTAAGCTCAAATTAATTTTGTAACTTCAATGGAAGCATGTAACATAAAATTTTCAGATTTGAAACATCTAGAAAATCAGTTTTTAATAGCCCCAAATCAGCTCATAAAAACATGACTCGAAACAATGTTTTTAGACATCAAAACTTGTCGGATTTACTAAGACGTGTCATGGATTTAATCCGTGTTGATTAAAACAATTTTAATCTACTATTTAAACAATTTTAAACATGATTAAGCTCACTATATATAGCTGCTGTCCAGATTTAACAAAATAAAGAAAACAGTTTTTCTTTACAGACATAGGAACCGAAACATGCTAAAATCAATACACAAAACAATAGCTTGTTAATCACCAAGAATTGACATGCACAAACCTCATATAAACGACAAAACCTTGGCTCTGATACCACTGTTGGGATTTCTCTGAGCTCATGCTTAAACATAAATTATCAAAATAGTGCAGCGAAAGTAAATAAAGAAGCACCCGAAGTACAATAGGATCTATTTTTTGCGTTTTTTATAGGTTTATAGCAATTAAAACAATTAAATCACCCATATGATTTAGAAGTTACCTACTTAAGATATCGTAACCTTAAGTTGCAGATACAAGCAGCAAGTATCTTTCGACTACAAGATCTACAATGCTTCGAATCCAGCAAGATCACAAGAAGCACAGTTGTCCTTCCTCTAAAGCTAGTCCACATGAACAACTAATGGATCATTCTCGAAGGTATGGTGATTCACTTGTGCTAGCAAGTTGAACCTAAGATCACAATCGAAAGATCTACCTATGGTGTTTATCTCTCAATGCCGATCTCACTCAACAAGGATGAAAAAGCGGTAAGAACACACCAAAAATAGGAGGTCGCGACAATATGGGAATCTCGCAGGGAGGTGGCGATTTGGTGTTTTTGCTAGGGAAAAGTTTTCTTCTTGAAACAAACTTTATCTCAAAGCAAAATCAGAATATCTCAAGTCCAATGGCTCTCTTTGTGTGCAGCTACAACAAGAATATATCATATATATCCAAGTACAAACCCTGATTACTCTCCCTAGGGGTTAGCCGGCCATGTGTAGCTTCTTGCACAAGGTTTTCATTAATCCACTTGGACTTAAACAATTTAATTCTAAGATGGATCGATAGGCCCAATATATTATCAAATAATAAAATGGTCAATTACCTTAATGCTTTAAGTTGGGCCAACCATCCTTAGCAGACAGTCTTAAATTAGAATAGTCTTATTGGACCCATTCTAATTTTACATGCTTATTATTGGATAGATCAATTGCTAAACAAAAGTAATTTAATTCTCAATTAAATTTCTTTCTCCTCATGAACAACTCATGACATTAATCTATTAATATCATCTCATGACATTAACCCAATATAGCATAGCCATTCGAATACCTCTTTGCATATCTAAATATCAAAGTTGCCTATAATTGGATAGATCAATTGCTAAACAAAAGTAATTTAATTCTCAATTAAACCCGTTCGTGATGGAATAAAGCATGACACTCTCCATAAGGACTAATTTACACGATGGTACTAGAGAACATTACCATAGACACTAGAGTGATATTACCGAATGAAGTTCTCATAGCGGGCCATGTTTAGTGAACTTGTTCAACAGGCAAGCACCTATATGTTATCCCAAGTATCCCATACTTTAACCTATATGAGATCGGTTGCTTACTTCATAAGTAAGAAGGCTTAACATATACTAGTCTTTGAGCATTCCAATGCCCCGTCTTGGCAATACGATGACCAGGAACAGTTTGAGGAACAAGGCTTTGATGCATAAGGATCTCATAATTATAACTCTTTATAATTCCTTCGCAAGGCCATTATGTTCCATAGGCTTCATCCGATTAGTACTTAATAACTCCTTATTGTCGTACTAACATGAAGGAAAACCTAGTATCACTATCTTCATAGTGAAGGGTTTGCTTTATTAACTGTATATCCCATGTCCAATCCGATTGGCTCTAAGGCATATACCATCAAGAATTTCCTGAATATAGTCATACATTAGCTAGGCCTCTGAGTTGGAATCCGTCTACAGTTGATCTTTGTGTTGGGTTACAATTTCCAACGAAAAAGACTGTGCTTTCAGCTATTATCATGGCAAGTGTAACATGTTTAGGAATGGGTGCAATTGGAGGATAAAGGCAACATTTATGAAGAAGAAACAGGTATGGGAGATTAGAAAGTGTAATAGGCCTCATACTTGCACATCGGGAAGGATTTCACAGGATCATTGCAAATTAGATTCAAACATGATCTATTCATGCATTCTGTCATTGGTCCAAGCAAATCTGGAGATTTCAGTTTCTGTTTTGATCGCTGAGATGCGAATCCAGTATGGATACATCATCTCTTATCGAAAAGTGTGGAAAGCAAAGTAAAAGGCAATTGTTCAAGTCTTTGGCGATTGGGATAGATCGTATAATGATCTGCCTAAATGGTTGGGTGCAATGCAAACATTTTGTTCCTAGTACAATTGTATAATTGCAAAAGGTGCCTGCATATAACGGTGATCGACTAGTCGAGGGTAAACGTATATTCCATCGACTCTTTTGGACATTCAAGTCGTGCAATGAAGGGTTTTCGTATTGTAAACTTATTATGCCAATAGACGAGACTTTCTTATATGGAAAATACAAAGGAACATTGTTGTTAGCTATTGCACAAGATGGCATCCGAAACATACTATCAATTGCCTTTGCCATTGTGGAGGGTGAGACAGCGGAGTCTTGCTCCTTTTTTCTCACTAATTTGCGTAGACATGTGACAACAGAACCTGGCATATGCTTGATGTCTGATCGACATGAATCCATTAAAGCTGCGATCAGACGCCATGGTAGTGGATGGAATCCTCCAGATGCATATTTTGTGTATTGCATTCGACACATTGCAGCTAACTTCATGAAGAGGTTTAACAATAAGGATTTGCATCGACAAATTGTCAACATGGGTATGGAATCGGATTATAGTTATTTCATCTATTATATTTCCTTTAATATATAAAATAAACTAAAATTCATAACCCTTTTTTTTTAAATTTTATCAGGATATGAGTTAAGGCGACCTCATTTTCATTGGATGTATGAGAATCTTCGTGAAGAAAATGCAGAGGCGACTAATTGGCTTGATAGGATCCCCAAGGAGAAGTGGGACCAATCATATGAAGAAGGAAGACGCTATGGGCATATGACAACCAACCTAGCTGAATCTATCAATTCAGTGTTGAAGGGGATGCGCCATCTTCCCATTACTGCTTTGGTGCAGGCAACATATTATAGGTTGCTGAACTTTTTGTTAAGATGGAAACAAGCAACTGGCAATGATTGAGGGAGGGCACACATACTGTGAAACAGTCATAGAGGCGATGCAAGAAAATCGTAGGAAAGCTAACTCCCACTTGATTCGTAATTTTACGTGCGCAAATCAATCTTTTTTTATTGAGGAATTACTTGACCCACAAGACGGAGTTGCTACAATGAAGTACAAAATAAAGCTTAGTGAGATGTGGTGTGACTGTGGGAAGTTTCAAGCACAAAGGTTCTCTTGTTCACATGTAGTTGCTGCTTATACACATGTCCATGTAGATTGCATGCAATATGTGGACAATGTCTATATACTGGACATTATATTCAATGTTTATAGGCATGAGTTTGAAGCAGTTGAAAATGAAAGTTATTGGCCTCAATATAATGGTCCAGAAGTATGTCCCAATCCAGAAATGGGAAGAGATCCACATGGTCGGCCAAAATCAAGTCGTATTCGCAATGAAATGGACCTCAGGGAGAAAAGTCAACCAAAACGTTGTGAATTATGCAGGAATGAAGGTAATAGCCGACAAAAATGTCCTTATCAATCTTGCACATCGGGGGAGAGTTCGCATCAACAATAATACAATTATATGTTTTCTGCACCTGTAATATTTACATATTTCACATTCAATGTTACGCAAGTTTTTATTTATTTATCATTACATGTTATATAAATTTTTTTATATAATTTTTTTTTAATTATAAATAAAAATAATAATATTATAAAAAAATATTTAGGCTTTTAAAATAATTTTTTTATAAAATTTTTATTTTTATTTATAATTAAAAATATATATAAATTAAATAAAAATATATATAAATTTTAAAACGAAGTATGGAAGTCGCCATCTGGGATGACGACTTCCATACATATTATATAAAAAATTGAATTACTACATAAGGGAAGTCGCTATTTGGGATGGCAATTTTCGTTGTGTGAAAATAACTTTTTTTTTAAAAATTATTTTTAGTTAAGAAGCCGCCATCACATATAACGACTTTTCAATAATTTTTAAAACAAACATATTTCAATACATAAAAAAAATTTATCAGTGTTTTGAAAAGAAAAAAAAAAAAGGCAATATTGTAATAAAAATGCCTTACTTTTACCGGTGCCAAAGAATCTAGAACACGTGAGGAGATGGCGTGAGCATCGGAACTTTCCTTTCCATTGGGTGAATGGGCCAATATGTCAGTAGTCATCATCTTCAACAAATTTTATTGGGTAAATATAAAAAACATGCGAAGTATCCAGTAAATGATTTAATAAATAAAAATTATTAAAAAAATAAAAATAATAATTAAAAATTATTATAAAAGATATTGTAAAGATAAAATTTTTTTTGATAAATTTTTTTTTTTTAATTTACCTTTTAATTAAAAAATAAAAAATTCTGAAAATAAATTTTTTTAATTTTAAAAAATAAATTTTTAAATTTTTTATTTATTTTTTTAATTAAAAAATTTATAAAAATAAAATTAATATTCCTAAAATTAATTTTCTTAAATTAAAAAAAATAAATATTTAAATATTTTATTTTTTAAATTTATTTTCAATTAAAATTTTTAAAAAATAATATTTACTTAATGAAAGAGAAAAAAAAAATTCATTAAGTATAATTTTATCTTTAAAATATCTTTTATAACAATTTTTAATTTTTTTTTAAACAATTTTTATTTATTAATCCATTTAACAATAACTTTGGCCATGTTTTTCGTATTTACCCAACTTTGTTTTCTTTTTTCTGTTTGGAAATCTCAACTTCCCTTTTTGCATTGCATCTGTCTTTCTCATTCTTTAAAACAAAATTTTGAAATATAAATAAACTAAACTATTGGTTACTCCATATTTCATTCCTTGTCAATTTTTCCCTATTTTTCCGGACTTTAATTATTTAATTTATTTGGTTTTTTCTTGTCATTCTTATTTACTTTTTCAAAACAATAAATCCGCATGTCTTTGAAATCTTCAAACTTGTTCAGGATTCATCTTTTTGACGGTAATTCTAGAAACAAAAAAAAAAAAAAAAACATTTTTTATTGTTTTTATTCTCTTTTTCTATTAAAGTAAAGAATTTAAAAAAAGAGATAGAATTTTGGTGGGTGGCAGGGTTCTTGTTGAAGTGGAGAAGAGAAAAAAGCAGAGTAATGGCTAAGCCCCTGAAGCTTAAAGGGGTGGATGAAGAATTGCACAAGATTTTGGATGCTAATATGGATGAAGCACCTGCTAGAAGGAGAGCCAGGGAAGCCTTTAAGAATATTCAACTTGGAATTGATCATATTTTGTTCAAGGTCATTGCTTTTCAATTTCATTATTCAAATTTATATCTAAACTTTTCTTCTTTTGGCTACTAAATTTATGTATTGACTTCAAGTATTTGTTTTTTTTTTTCTTTTCCAATGACTCTGAATTGGGTTTATTTCATTTGGGTTTTCTGGATGCTGTTTAGAGGATTTGATTGAGTTGATATATAGTTAGAGAATGAATGGCTGGATTAAAAGGAAAATTGGGTTATAATTAGAATGAGTAGACAACTTCTCAAAAATGGAGTAGAGAATTGCCTTTGTATTTGTTTGATATTTCAAATGAATAAGTTATAAGTTGAGTGTTTTTTTTGGCATTATTTCATTTTATTTTCTGATGCTTTTCATTGATAGTTAAAAGGATTTGGTTAAGTTGATACATTTAGAGAAACAATAATTTAAATTGAAGGAAAATTGGGTAATTATTAGAATGAGTAGACAAATTGTCAATGTGAGAACTCAGTTTTCATAATCACTTTCTTTTTGGTTTGATAAGCCTTATAGATAATTTTAACATTTTGAATGGTTGTTAAGTAAATATTGATTGGTCTACTTCTTTTTCTTTTTTCTTTTTTTTTTGTTTTTTGCATTTGTAGCAGACACCTCCAGATGGACTGAAGATGAAGGAGGTAAAAAGCTCTAGACTTGCACTTTTCTTCTTCTTCTCTCTCTCTTTGGTATTTGGTTGGCTTTTGTTCACCACAGCTCCTCTTTCTTTCTCTCCTCATTTTAAATGCATAAGAGATTCCTAATTCGAATGAAAAAGTTCTTGTGAAAAAATCTTGCTATTATTTTAACTGTTCTCATATGTTTATACCAAATGAAAGGTTACCAGATTAGCCTTAAAAAAGAATAACCTTCGTGACTGGAAAGCTTGTTTCTTTCTAAAAGAAGATTTCCCCACTGTAAATATGTCTATGATGTTGCTTATTCAGTTACATTTTCTTTTCCTTCTTGGACACAATTGATGGAGTTCATACCTAAGTTTTTGTCTACTATGCCAACTAAATGTTTAATGGCCTCATGTTTGATTCTTTGCAATGGCTATAGTCTACTTTTAATCACTTAACATTTTGAAATTTTGTTCTACAGTCATATGAGGTGAATTCTAGGGGATTGGAAATTTTCTCAAAAAGTTGGCTTCCAGAGACCTCCCACCCCAAGGCAATGGTGTTCTTTTGTCATGGTTATGGAGACACTTGCACATTTTTTGTTGAAGGCATGTAGTTCATAACTAGTAACTAATGAGCTTTTTGTAGTTTTGGGTATGTTTTCTTGGGACCTAACTATCTTTTGACATTGTTAGCAGGAATTGCCAGGAAATTGGCATTGTGTGGATATGGAGTTTTTGCAATGGATTACCCAGGATTTGGCCTGTCAGAAGGTCTTCATTGCTATATTACCAGCTTTGACAGGCTTGTGGATGATGTGATTGAGCAATACTCCAAAGTCAAAGGTGTGGTTTTCCCCCCTAAGCCCATTGATATTATTTTTGAATCTTTTTGGAGAACTTCTCTGGTTGCAACAAAATTTTATCTTAGATAGCCTCAGGTTTCCCTAGATAGAAAAATTCATTGATATCCTTGTTCAATGAAGTGGGTAAAGTAACTTGATATAGGGATTTAGTTTAGTACATTGTGGAATTTTTTGTGTATAAGTTCTTGGCAATTTATCATCCTTTATGATTTTTGTGGTATGTTGACATCAATATTTGAGTGTAACGAATCATCTAATAATAATTGGTACTCCTACTAGCCCTTGGAAAAATATGAAATCTTGCTTTGCACATGGTTGTTCAATTAAAAGTTATGTCCAAAAGATTTACATTGACCTTCTGAATATGACAAATGTTGCTCTTCCAGCCTCTTCAGTTGCATATAATTGACTAAAGGTGGTTGAAATACATCAAAGTCATTTCTCAGCACCCTCTAGTGATAAAATGACCCGGAGATTTTCAGGAAAACCCAATATTTTTTTTTTTAAACTCCTGGGTTCAGCACTCCATAGGGTATAGTTTGATATAAACTGAAGATGCAGGATAGAAGGCACTGATTGCAGTTTCAATATCCACGGCAAGGATGTATCAAGGCAGAGCACCTTAATGCTTTGCTAAATAAGGGAAACAAACTTCTCAATGGGAAGAAGAAAGTAATAAAAAATTGAAAAGGAGGATAAATATTTGATATACCACTTGCGCTTTATTAGATGGATTTGGAAGTGAATTAATTCCTAAAACTTTTTAGAACTTTCATGTTCTCTCACATTTTCCTCTTCGTAGTTTATATAATTTGCTTGATCAAAATTTAATATTCAGGTGAAAATTGCACACTCACATTTTCATTCTCTCATTTTTCTACTCTATCATATAAAGTAGAAGAAAATTGCACTTTCACCTTCTTTTTTTCAATATTTTCCTTTCCGTCCTCTCACTTCACTTTATTTGTGCACACAAGAAGCCACTTGAATCTTTTCTCAAAAGAAGAGGCCAGGGAGCTTGTGACTAAGCTGGTAAAGAGATCAATTTCAAGCATTATGTCCTCCTTTCTACTCTGTCAAGCAGAAGAAAATTACACTTTCACCTTCCTTTTTCAATCTTCTCCTTTCCATCTTCTTACTTCTCTCTAACTATGCACACAAAGCCACTTGAATCTTTTGGCAGAAAAGAGGACAAGGAGCTTGTGACTCAGCTGCTAGAGAGATGATGTAAAGCATTCTCTGTTCGCGTTCCAAGTGATATATAGAAGTGGTATATTTTTTAATTGTTTCTTCTCAGTGTGTATCAACTTCAACTAAAACAGTGGACAGCGGAAAGAAAGAATTGAAGATGAAGTAATTTTTAATTGGAATATTGTTATTTTATCTTTGTAAACATCATTATTTTTATCAATATTGCCATCACTCAAGTAAAAGATGAATTGGAATGATTCATTTTCTTTTAGTTCTCTTGTTGTGTTACTCGTAAATATGTAAGAAGCTTCAGTTTTTTTATTTTCTCTAGCAAGTTACTTCTTTCTTCTTTATAAAATTTTCCATCAACGATGATGTTTGGTTTACCTAATGTGCTTTAGTTTTTTCATAATTTTGTTTGAAGGAAGACTTGCGCCCTTTGTTATCTTCATTTTTATTAAATGTATAAGAAAAACTGCCAATGGCCTGGAATCCTGGATTACCGGATTGTTCTTGATGTTTAAATTTGTCGGATTCAATTGCAGAGAATCCTGATTTTCGGACTCTTCCAAGCTTCCTCTTTGGTCAGTCCATGGGTGGAGCTGTAGCTCTGAAGATGCACCTAAAACAACCTAATGCCTGGAGTGGTGCCTGTCTTGTTGCTCCTATGTGCAAAGTATATTTCTGAGCTCAAACATTTTAAGGACTTTGTTTACATCATTTTTACCTCTATTGATTGGAATACTTTGTGTAGATTGCTGATGACATGGTTCCACCCTGGATAGTAAAGCAAATTCTGATCGCCGTGGCTAATATTCTTCCAAAGCAGAAGTTAGTCCCACAAAAGGATTTGGCAGAGGCAGCATTTAGAGATATTAAGAAGAGAGAACTGGTTTGTTTCTATGGATCATTTGAATGATTTGAAATATAATTAACGTTTATGGTAAATATTATGGATGTCCTGTGGGATTTTTAAGTGCATAAACTGTGGCATTTTTATGCAGTTAGTTATCTCTTTGATGTAATCATTCATCTTATCTGCATTCACAGTATTTGTTTGAATAAATAGCCAAAACTTCTATTATAGATATTTACTTTTCAGTTTCCTGCCAATGTAGACAGCCTATAATGTTATTGCTTACAAGGACAAGCCACGCTTGCGGACTGCTCTGGAGATGTTGAGAACCACTGCCGAGATAGAACAAAATCTGGAGAAGGTCCAATTTCCTTCTAACTCTCTCTCTAATAAATTTTTTTATTTACTTTTTCAAAATGAAATTTGAACCAACTATTTTTTTGTTGGCCCGTTACTCTTCTACTTTGTACTTAAAGAAATATGCATGTTTGTGTCTGTTTGGCAGTGTGCTTGCATGTATATTTCTCCATAGCTATATAATGTGTAATGTTTGATAGCAACCAACCCATGCTTTTTCCATAGTGTCTGCATTAATCCCCAAACTCGTTTTTCTTGAAGTCAGATAAGCCAAATGTTGTCAAATCCGAACAAGTCCTCTATAGACTGTTGCAAGAATCTTTTAGCTTAAGTTGCAGATCCAAATGACTGAATTTTTTCAGCTAAACCTTGGAAGATGAGTTATGTATGTTGCTTAGGGTATATGATAGGGGCAATGTCGCAATTACCATACTATTATCATACCACTAGCATTCCAGGAGTGCCATCATATAATCTGTCACCCAGACTCTGGGTGAGTATCAGATACGGATGTGTCCAATACGGGTATACTTATTTTTTTTTTTAAAGTTTTTTCTCATTTTGGAGGATTATACCTTCATACTCATATCCGAATATGTGTTGAACACAGATATCGGACACAGATACTTTAGAGAAAATTAAGAGTTCAGGTCAAGACAGCATATAATAAGGTTTAGTTTTTTTCTCAGTGTTATGAGATCCTATACTGCACAAATTTTATTCAGAAATGATGTTAACGAAGCATTTGAATTTTTTTTTTCCTTTTTTAATTTAGGATCTTAGTACTTGGATATTCTTATTTCGGAGCCCCACAAACACCTCCTATTCAACTAAAAGTCTTAAGATCATATGTTGCTATAACAAATATTGCCATTGGCTTGGAATATGTTTTAAGACCAGTTTTGATTATGAGTTTGAAACTTATGATTGATGACTATAATTGCCATGATTTCAGGTTTCACTTCCAATATTAATCTTGCATGGAGAGAATGATATCGTAACGGACCCATCCGTTAGCAAAGCGTTGTATGAAAAAGCAAGCAGCTCGGACAAAAGGATTATAATTTACAAGGATGCTGGTCATTCTCTTCTTGAAGGTGAACCAGATGATATGATTCTTAGAGTTTTTAGTGATATAATTTCTTGGCTTGATGAACATAACAATAATTAATTTCCTACTACTTTTTATTGTACAAAAACAATTCAACAAAGAGGAATATAAACTTGAATAAGTTGATTGAATTATTCAATTTGGATGTCTCCAATTTTATATCTTGTCTTTATATTGAAATTGCATGAACTATTACCAGTGTTGAAAAAATTGGATTCGGATTGAACTGGCAGATCGTATTGGGAACTGGTGGACTGTTTGGTCCGGCACATATTAAAAAACTGGGGATTTAATGAATCGGTAGAACACTTGTTCAACAGGTAAAAAATCGGATTAAATAAATAAAAAATCGACTTTTTTGTTAAAATTATTTTTGTAAGTGATGAGATTTGAATCTTTAATCTTTTAATCATATATTAAGGATCATACCATTATAACAAGTACATGTTTTTATTAACTAATTATTATATTTAATATTTATTTAATATTAAAATCACATATTTAATGTTTAATTTATTTTTTAATTGAATAATCTGGTTCAATTGAATCTGTGACTTGGATGTCACATTGATTTAAGTTTCGATCCGGTTTTTTATTCATTGACTATTATTCTTTTTCTTTTCTTTTTTTTTTTGTTTATTTTTATATTTTCTCAATTTGTTTTTATAAAAATATTAATTTGAAAGAAAAAGCAAAATAAAAGTCATTCATGACTATTGTAGTTGCTGTTGTTATAATTTGGTAAAGGAGTTTTATTCTTAAAAAAATTCTTTTCGTGCACGTTTCATTGTATTGCTTCTTTATGCTGCCCTTCTTGAAAATGATGGATCCTGAATTAAATAAAATCTCAAGAATTTTTTTATTTTTATTTTTGAATGTATCAAAAACGGTTTTTTTTTTTATTAATTTAGATTTTTTTATTTAATTCTTTTTTCTTAAAATCGATTGAACTGAACCAAGTTCATGTCATCTTTTATATAATAATTTATATTGTAATTTAAATTATTATAATCAAATTAAAATTTACATTTAGAAAAGTTCTTATACTAATCAAATTATTTTAGCTTAGTTGAGTTTAGATCAATATAAATTCGGATTGTGTAGATCAATGTCAGGTTTGATTTTATACGTTCGACTCAATTTAATTTAATTCAAAACATTAACTTCTTAAAATTAATTTGTATTGAGTCGGGTAAGATTTTGGATTCACTTGGATTATTAATATGAATAAGCTTTTATTAGCAATGCAACGAGGAAAGGATGCCAAGCTCCGGGTTATTATTCTTGATACTCAACTCTGACTTAAGAGAAATATATGTCACACAAACTTAACCTGATTCAAAATTTATTTTATAATTTTATTTTAATATAAATTTCATAATTTATTTTTAGTATAAAATTACACCGTGATTATATTTTATTATTAAATTGATCTCTTTAACTAATTTTAAATAATAAATTGATTAATAATAATACATATATCTATAAATTATTATCATATATGATTTAAAATATATAATATTTTTAATGAAAGAAACCATACCACTAAAAGAAATGAGGGTTACAAAGCGAGTCTGGAGGCTCCCAATCTAAAGTGTTTGATCTCTAGGAAGGAAATCAAATTTAATCAACTCATGAGTAGATCTTAGCAGGCTCGCGACTCCAAATAATAATAATAACATACACCCATGGTCAATCCCATCTTTTAAAAAAAAAATTGAATTGTTGAATGTAAGAGGAATTTATGTATTTAATCAACAGGATCCACGTCTCAAAATCCAGCTGGACAGCAAAAACAAAAGTACACCAATCATATATCCGTGCCCCCAACAGAAACAAACAAAACAATTTGCTAAGTTGAGAGTTGAGTGCTGCACCTCTATTATATATATATATATATATATATATATATATATATATATATATATATATGCAAAGACAGACAAACAATTTTGCAAGTGGACACACACTACTTGCTTTCTTGATTTTTTAGTTTTAAACTTTTAAAGATTAAATATGAGAAAGAGGAATGAAAATAATCATTAAAAATATTAATTTAAGAGTATATTAATAAATTATTTTGATATATTTTAATGATATTTAATTTTTAAAGCTTTAATATATATTATTTTATATATATATTTAAATATTTTAATTAATTAATTAATTGTTATATAATTATATAAACTTATTTATTATATTAAATAAATAAATCATTTGAAAATATTTAAAAAAAATAAAAAATAAATTAACCACATAAAAATGAGAGAATTAAAAAATAAATAATTTAAAAAACTTTTAAATAAAAAATAAATTAATAAAATGAAAAAATTATTGAAACAAAAGAGGTAAAATGAGTTTTTCTTACCTATGTATTCAAAATGCATCCACGTTGAAATCCATACGAAATTTTTATTATTATTATTTTTTTAAAGAGATAATATCATATTTAGCTTCTAAACTATAATAAATTATTTAATGTGATACCTATATTTTAACATATGTAATGTGATCTTGTACTATAATTCTGTTAATTAATGTGGTACTTAATTTTAACATTGTTAATTATCAATCTGATATATACATTAACCAATGAAATAATGACACATGATCAACTTAATCATTTTTGTAAGCATACGTGGCATCACAAAATAAAAAATAATTTTTTTTTTCTTTCTCTCTTCCTTGGTTCTCTTCTTTCAAAACGAATTTGGCCTACCAAAGCACAAGTTTGGCCTCAGCTTGGTTAGACTTGTCGATGACTAGCCGAATTCAACTTGAAATAGAAAAAATGAAAGAGGGGAGGAGAGAAAAAGAAAAAAAATATATTTTATTTTATTTTTTAAAATGATAGGTGAAAAGATAATGAGCCAAGATGAATTTGTAAAATCTGTCTCATGTCATCATATAATTAAATGACAATCAAATTATTTATTTTATTTTATGATGTTAACCTAACGTACCACATTGATGGAAAAAATAACCATTCGAGTACCGCATTAAATATTTTAAAGTGAAAGTATGGGGCAAATTTATCAAAATATTGTAAAAAAAAAATTTATCAAATTATCAATAATTTGAAATTAAATACCGAAATACGTCAAAAAAAAATGTCATGGGAAGTCGCCATATGATATGGCAACTTCCCTTCTAATTTAAAAAAAAAATGTTTTTTATAGGTCAGAAGTCGCCATATCATATGGCGACTTCTGACCTGTATTTTGTATAACTTTTTTAAAAACTTAGTTCGGAAGTCGCCATATGATATGGCGACTTCCAAACTAATTTTGTTTAAAATTTTAAACGTTGTCAACGATAAAAAAAATAAAAATAAAAAAATTGAATTTGGCAACGGTCAATTGACCGTTGCCCACCCACCCAACGGTCAACTGATTGGAATGAAGACTGCCAAAATTTATTGGGCGTTGTATCTCTAGAAGAGTGTCTGAAGGGCTCAATGGTGACAAAAACGTGGCTACAGTTATTGCAAAATCTCTCCGAACACGCAAGCGAAGAAGAGGTAAAATATGCTATTAGAGCATATATTTTACGTTTAATTGGAGGAATTCTAATGCCAGACAAATCGAGCAGTTGGGTACATTTAATGTATCTTCCATTGCTTCGTGATTTAGAGCACGCAGCAAATTATAGTTGGGATTCTGCGTGTTTGGCGGTTTTGTATAGAGAACTGTGTAGGGCTACAGTTTTCGACTGCCATGACATAGGTGGATGTTTACTGCTTCTGCAGTCATGGGCTTGGCATCGACTGCCATTTATTACTCCGCTTAGGAATTTTTCGCTTGTATACCCCCTTGCAAACAAGTAATAATCTTGACTATTTATATTAATTTTGTACGAACTTGTATTTTTATTAAGTCTATTAAGATTTTATATGCTTTTTAACAGGTGGAGTCATTCTAAAGATTGTAGCGATATTCCGCTCGACCTTCGAACTATAAAATCACGACTAGATCAAGAAGCATATGAAAAGGTAAATTTTTTGATTTTTACATTCAAGTATTTTTGTATTTAATCCATATGAAACTAATAATTTGTAATAATTATTCGCAGTTTGTGTGGATGCCATATTCTTCAAATCAAATTATGGCATGTCTTTCATCGGATACAACTAATAATTGCAATATATGGATAGCAAACACAGTATTGATATGCTTTGCATATGTAGAGTGGCACGCTACTGACAGGGTGTTGTGACAATTTGGGATGCAACAACCAATTCCGCAACCACCGGCGAACCTTGATAAGGTTGACAAGATTGATATGCATGGGCGCCACGAAGTATTTTGGCCTACGAAGCATCGAAAATGGATTCATTTGTGGAATCAACGTTCTGAACAAATTCCGATAGGTATACCTATTGTTCGTAATAATTTCAACTCATCTGCTGATTACATAAGATGGTTTAAAAATGAAGGTCGGCATTTTGTTTGTCCACCGTCGGAGTTTGAGGATGTTAGAAGTATGCCATTTACTGGACAAACTTCAAATCTAGTCCGTCCTACACACGAAATGGAAGTTCCTAGACCTAGTCGACAACGTAGGCGGACGCGTCAACTGGCCTTATTACATGCGGTGGAGTTCACTGCACCAAGGATGTCATTTAATCATCCTCAACCTCAACCAGAACGTGGCGTAGCATCCAGTCATCGTCATTCCGTCAGTCACCTCGGATTTTATGTTGATGAGTGTTACCGACCAGAACCGCCAACGACGATGTTAGATGACCAGCTCCTTACCCCAAGTCCAAGTTCAACATATCTAACTTCAATGTATCAGTTTGGAACCCCTACATCAGCATTTGGTACTACATCACTTATGGGTCCATCTAGTAGTCAGGTTTCCTTTATGGGTGCTGGCTCCTCGAGCGGTGGGTTTCCATTTTTTTATGTAGAACATGTGGGTCCCTCTAGTAGTGCGTTCCCATCGACTGATGTGGGTGAGCATGCGGATCACATAGAACCAAAACCAGTGGCGGTAGGACGAGGTCGAGGTCGACAACGAATACATCCTACTGACGAGGTTCAACGACGGGTGCAACCAGCACGCAATAAGAGAGTTCGACATTGTTGCTCAACACCACGCTATACGGGAGCTCCTCCGTAAATAATTAGAATAAACGTACTTTTTGTATAATAATCATGTATTTTTTAGAAGATTTTTTTAATAATGTACGTTTTGTATAATAATCATGTACTTTTTGTAATTTTCTTTTATTAAATGTAAAAATTAATCGTTATTTTAAAATTTTAAATGGTTATTTATTAATTTTGTTATTTATTATTTAAAATTTTAATTTTGTAAATTTAATTTCAAAGTTACTTTTTTTTACCGTTTTAAAATAGTAACATACTTGAATGTATAATTAATTGATTAATTAATTAGATATATATATATATAATATATTTAGAATTAATTAAATAATGTAAATTAAATAATTAATTAATTATACATAAAAAAATTATAAAAAAAATTAATTTAGGCTTTTAAAATAATTTTAAAAAATTAATTTATTTACAAAAATACTTTAATAATGTTAATTTTTAAAATTAAAAAATATACTTTAATTACAAAATTAAAAAAAAAAATTAATTTTACAAGTGCAATTTGTAAATTTTTTTTAATAATGTTGGAAAGTCGCTATATCATATTGCGACTTTTCAATTGATTTTAAAATGAGTGTAATTTAAAAACATTGATAATTTGATAAAAAAAATTTAGCAATATCTAAATAAAAAAGTCAAAGTATGGCGTTAGATAATTCACTATAATTTAAAGCAGAATAAGGAATTATCCTTTTTTTTTTAAAAAAATAAAAATAAATAAAACTCTTCTCCTAACTTAAAGTGGATACTCTGCAATTTCACTTTCCTTCCTCTTTTGCCAGCGTCCTCTTTAGTGGAATTTCTCACCTCACCGAAGTCATCATTTTTTTTTTTTTATCACCGCCTTTTAAAATATTTGTTGTAGTACTACTTTAATTACCAACTATTAGGCAATTGGGTACTACATAAAGCTCATGAAGAAGCCATTATTGTTGGTTTTCTTAAAGGGTATTTCAAAATTTCAGCAATCATGGCATTTTCTTCTTGCATTTCCCATCCTCTAGTCTCACCAAAGGTTTGTTATTTATTTTTTTTTATGTTATTTGGCTTACTTTTTTTAATACCCTTTTGAGGCTTTTGAAGTTTTTGGTTGGTTTCTTAATCTGGATGTTATTGAAAGTTTCTGTCTTTTGTTGTTTAATTTGCAAGGGTGATGGGAACAGAGCTTTAACTGACTAGAATTGGTATGTTTTGTATTTTGGAACAATCAATTTGGTCATTTAACAGGCACATTTCAGTCTAGTTTCTGCTAATCTGAGATGTGGTTTATGGCTTAGTTGTGGAGTATTAATGTTTTGTTGAAAAAGACTTTAGCTCTGTTCAGTATTAGGAATGAAAATTAAGGGATTTTTTATAAGCTGCATGATGGACATAACTTTCACTATGTTATTGCTTGCTCAATTAACATATTGGAACTTTGATTGTCATATTAAATTCTCATTCTCATTCTTGTTCTTTGTTCCTTCTGTTTATTTCTTTAAATTTTCCTTTTTCAGTGTGTCACATTTTCAACTTAAACTAATAATGCATACATCAATTGGATTATGGGCTGGAGTATTATCCCCTAAGGAATTTTATCAAAAAAAAAAAGATGAATGCCCATAATATGAGGGAATATCATGAATAAAAACTTAAAATCTGTGGCCTATTTTCTTTCATTTCTTGTCTCACATATTATCAGAGCATGTTAAGTGTTAAAGAACTTGAGTTATGATGAGCCATTTAATTGATTTTTTGAGTTTGTGTAATTATGCTTTTTGTAAACATGTTGACATTTTGCTATTTAATGTTCAAGCTAAAGAGATATCCTTAAATTTGGGGTTTATTTCTTATAGCTTAGTCACTTTGGGCAGCCAAGTAATCGTCATCATAATGTGGAAGTGGACCAAAGATTCACTTCTGCTCTCAAAAGCAGGACTACAGATCATTCTGGCCAGCAAGCAAAAATTGGAGCTGGCTTACTTGGTGAATGGAGTTTTGCTAGAGGAACAAGACTTGTTATTAGACAAAAAGTTTCAACATTTATTCCCTTTAGAAAAAGCTTCGAAGTACAAGCTTCATGTAATTTTTTTTACTTTTTTAGTGCTTACTTTACAGTAGAATTTCACATACTGCTTTTTATTTGCTAGTTTCTAGCCTTCATGCTTGTCATATGGTTAGAATTGTGTGAATCATGCACTATCTTGAAAAAGGAGTTACCCCTTCTGAGAGAGTGTCTTACATTCTTCTTTCCTACCTCACCATGGTCCTTCTGAAGCTCCTTTATCTTTAGCGATTAGCAGAAGCATATAACAAATGATTGTATTATGTTTTGTCTGCTAAAGTTTTGGTAGTCTACTGCCATGCCACCTCAAGGATTTCTATGAATATACTCTTTTGGCTGTTAAAGTCGTACCTCTCTTCTACATAGTAAAACTTTCAATCAATTCTTAGCATCCATCTGTCGGCAAAGTTCATCTGCATTAGGTCCTTTCCTGCTGTTATTTTTTGGCGCCTCACTTATAGTTATGTAGCAGAAACCAGTATTTTACTAGAAAAAATAAAAAATAAAAATAATAGTGGCCATGTGGGGAAAAGAGTGAAGAAAAGAAATTGATCTGTTTTTGACATAGGTTTGCCAAGTGAAGAATCTGGCATATGCTAGAGGCATGTTCCACATGTTTTTCTTTCCTGTATAAATTATTGCTGCTGAAAGGTTGTGAAAAGGTCTAAACTGGATAGTTCCATTACTGCTTCCTTGGTTCCGCCTGTGTCGATTTGTGCTTGGCTGTTGGACCATTTCTTTGTGCTGCCGCCTGGGTGCTTACTAATTCCCTACTTGCAGCCATCTGGTATTGGCATCAGTGGTTTACACTAAGTATGCTTATGCTGAAGTGCTCTTTAAAGGTCCTTATTTGTAGCATGTACACAAGATATCCTCTTAATGCCATCTAATTTTGAGTATTGGTTGAATATTGAAAGAAGTGAACATTGCCAAGCATTTTCTTTCATTCTTCCTAACTGGCATATGCTAACACTTTTACAGGGTTGACAACTTCTCAAATTGCTAGCAGCGTATTTACCTTGGGAACAGCAGCGGTTCTTCCATTCTATACTCTCATGGTTTTTGCTCCAAAAGCTGAATTTGTAAGTTTCTTATAATTACGAGGGAAATCTCATTTATCATTATTCTCTTCTATTGATTTCTGAGTTTCTGTTTGCCATGTATAGCTTAGGAATCTGAACTTTATAAATATTGTGAATCTAGAAATAGTTACTTGGTGAAAATTCTGTCGGAACAAAAGTTTTTAATTCAATCTTTCCTTGTGGGGACACTGATTATCTATGCTTTCTCTGACAGAACATTTCAGTATATTTTCATAGTGGTTCAAAACCTTTATGGAGAGAGAAGTTTTGGTTAACCATTTGTAATTTTGTACCATCTCTCTGAGATTTGGTGGTTTATAATTTTTTGTTTGCATTTAAAGGGGTTTTTTTTGGCTTTGTAATTTTGTTAGAACGTTTGTAATATCATGTAAGCATCTGCAATGTCTAGGGTACGTCCTGCACCTGGGAGCCGGCTTTTGCTTATGGTGTCTTATAGTCTTGGAAACATTTGAAACGTTGCAATCTTTGTTTTAATGATTCATGTAATTATTTTGAGCCGTGCTATATTTCTTGAGGAATTCATGTGTTTGGCTTTCATAATTACGAATGCAGACTAAAAAGTCTACGGAAAGTAGCTTCCCGTTTATCGTGCTTGGGCTTCTGTATGCGTATCTGCTGTATCTCTCATGGACGCCTGATACATTAAAGCTAATGTTTGCTAGTAAATACTGGCTGCCAGAGGTACATGTTTACCAGCACTTACATATGATATGATATCTCTTTAGTTTGTTTTAGAGGTACATGATTGTCAATGACAACTGCAAATCAGGTGCTCACTTTTACTTGTTTTTTTTTTTTTTGTCACCCTGAATTTTAGCTATCTGGTATGGCCAAAATGTTCTCTAGTGAGATGACATTAGCTTCTGCATGGATTCATTTATTGGCTGTAGATCTCTTTGCTGCAAGGTATCTCTCTTTCTCTCAATTTCATGCACACATGTATAAACAGTTCAAACCTATGTTGCTCCGACTCTTCATTTTTCTTGAAGTACCCGTGTCCGACGCATATCTGGACATGGGTATGGGGATGGGGATATGATCCCCCAAGGACCTTCCAAATACATGGAAAAACTTAGAATAAATCGAACATACCCGTGTTTGACACTCACACCTGAGTCCGAGTAACATAGTTTCAAACTTCAAGAGTTTTGACCATTTTGTTTCCTTGTTCAATCCAGGCAGGTTTTTCATGATGGACTGCAAAATCAAATCGAGACTCGGCACTCAGTTTCTCTTTGCCTACTCTTTTGCCCCATTGGAATTGTTACTCATTTTGTTACCAAAGCACTTGCAAGAAGTGCTGCAGATGACAGACATAGAATGCACTGAGATTTACTTGATGCAGTAACATTCAACAATTAATCCTTTTACTTGAACGAATCGTGTTATCGCTAATTTGATTAGAATATCATTAAAAACATCAGTTTCTTTACAGTTAGTGAACTTTCTATTTCTCCATGTTTATCAAAGCAATTCATTAATGGCTACCTTTCCCTGTTGATATAATTACAGTAGGGGTGAAAATACAGTACTTCTTCCTCAAGTTATAAAGCTATGTTATCCGGACTTTTCATTTTCTCTAAAGTACTTATGTTCGACACATATTCAGACATGGATATAGAGATATGATATTCCAAATATATGAAAAAACTTGAAAAAAAAATTGAGCATATCCGTGTCAGACACATTCGTATCCGACACTCACTCCGGAGTTCATGTAACATAGGTTCTACTCCAAACTTCTTGTCAACCTTGTCCTTGACCAAAGCAATGGGATTGAGCATGGCTTGAGAAGTTGAACCACCAATATTGACAAAAAAATTGGCATGGATATGAGAAATCATTATTCCTCCTATGGTAGAGCCTTTAAACCCAGTTTTATCAGTTTACTCAGCTGCTGAAACACCCAAATTGGTTGGATTTCGAAATACTGAGCCAGCACTATGTTCCCCTACTGGTTGAGTTATTCTTCGCCTGTAAATAAAAGTATTATCGGTAAGCAAAATCCTTTTCAACCAAGTCTTACACAGATTTTAAAAGACAGACAACCTCTTCAAATCTTCTTGTTGCCTTTTCCTAGCTGATCCTGAAGCCTGCAGCCGAAATGTAACTGCAACTAATGCTGCCAAGTCTTTCATGTCTTGAAATGGTGATGATCCGTAGCCAAAACTGAGATCAACTCTGTTAAGTGTCTGAAAATTTCCCTCAGTTATAACTATATCTATGCTTTCAATGGAAATGGCAGTCTCCTTCAAAAATTAGTGACACTTTTTAGCTTCTTCAATCACCAAAGGTAACAAAAATCCTTGTTGTTCAGAGTATTAGGACCAGACATACCGTGTAAAAGTTTGACTTTAAGTGATTCAACAAGCCTCTGATTAAAAAAACTCGGGTTATCTTATTATGACGATAGAAGGCAACTTAATTATGTAAAACACGTGACTCCAGATTTTAACAAGGGATTTTAATTCATTTAGTTAGGTTTCATTGCTTTGGTTGATTTGATTCGATATGCATAGTATTTATTTCAATTATATATCACATATATAAATATCAAAAATAAATCTATCGCATGCCAACTATTAGGATGATTATAGATTTTATTATTCTAGTTTCCTTGAGCCATTAAGAAAATTAGTTGGTCAAATTCTTAGAGATACCATACAAAGTCTTCAATAAGACTTATTGGTAGTCTCTTTATGCTTCTTTCTTGGCGCCTTGTCTTTTTACATCTTGAATTTACATAAATCTTAAACTAAATCTAAATCTATAAAGCACATAACATTAGCATAACTTATCAGAAACCTTCAGTTACATTCGAGGGGAGTTAAGTGAGAAAAGAATTTACAACTCGAGAATGTAAATATAAGGCAGGGTTGGTAAACCCTATTTAAAAAAATACTAAAAGAAAAATTTAACTATTCACAACCTAGTCATACTAAGATTTAAGTCCATAACCATTTTTATGCATTCATAATCATATTATAAGCATGAAAGTAAATATGCACAGCCAATATCACTTGGTGATCTTGTGTGTTATTTAAGAAAATCTTTTCAACTTGTTCGAAATGATTAATCAAATTATTTAGCTTATACAGCCTTTAATTAAAACATTTTTAATCAAATTCTTAACTTTTAGGAAGGTTGTCTTAATCTGGACATATGCTAATTTTTAGAGAAAATTTTCTTAATTAGGACAAAAAACCCTTTAGTATGTAAACTTTCTTAAACCTTTCAAGAAATTTAATTTTCAAAATTAACATTTTAAGACATTAAAATTAGAAAACTAATTTTAACTAAACATTTTAAGGAAGCCTAGTTTCCAAATTTTAATTCTTTTAAGACATGTTCAATTTAGGAAATTCTTTTGTCTTAAACTGATTTAGAAAGAATTTCAAAATCATCCGAACCCTTAGGAACTTCAATTCAATTAAATAATAATTACCTAATTTGACTAGAATTCTACTCTTAATTTTTAGGAATTACACTTTCACTAGGAAAACAATTTCCAATTGAAGCAGGACTCTAGTTTTTAGTGTCCTCAGCCAAGGCAACTACCTTTGGCTTCTGTGGATTGCTGGCCGCCACTTACAGTGGCTGCTGGATGCCCCAAAGATGGGTTACTGGCCGCCCCTTTTGGCAGCACCAAAATTGACAACAATTGCCTCCTTTTTTGGCCACCATTAACAGCAACAGTTGTTGTCCAATCCAGCTTTATTTTATGTCCAAAACCAACTTTCAACGTGAATTATATTCATGTCTTAATGCTACACCAATTTCCAGCAAGAGTGTAGAAAGATTTCATACATTGGAATTTTTAGGCACAAGACAACACCAAACAACCTTGAAAAAATTCTAGCATTGAAGTGAATTTGTTTTAAGCTCGGAAATTATTTTATTAAAATCTTTTTAACAAGATCAAGCATGGATCGAAAATGACAGCAACAAAATCAAAAAATTCTACACTTTTAAAGTCAGAAAAACAGAATTTGAAAACTCCAAAATCAATCACCAAAACCGGACCCAAAACCAATTTTAAAGCTTCAAAATTTTTCGATTTTACTTGGACATCATATGCCTTAATCATTAGTAATTAAAATAATTTTAATTAGTAATTTAAACATTTTAAGCATGATTAAAAGTCATATTAACATACTGTCCAAAATTTAAAATTAATGAAAAAAAAAATTTCTTTTGATTTTACAAAACCGAAACATAACAAATCAACACAAAAATCAAACGTTTTGATTATCACCAAGAATTGAATATGCACATCACATGAAATTCATCCAATATTAGTCTTTGATATCACTGCTGGGATTCGAGTCATGTCCATACATGAGATAATACAAAAATTTTATCAAAATACGCAGGAATAAGCATATAAACAATTGAATCCTTTCCAGGTCAAAGTGGTGATTTGCATGCGATTAAAAACATACAATTTATATCAAATAGGATTTTGCTAACAAGTGCAAAACACACTTTTTAAGGTTACTATATATAGTAATATCTTTATTCAATATATTGAAATGATGAAAAAATTTGTCAAATATTACATTTAATACAATATTTTTTCTATAAATAGTATATTAACTAACCTTAAAAAGTGTCCTAAGGGTATTCGTTAACAAAACCCATAACAATAATCTGATAAAGATCATACCTACTAAAAGTTTCGTAACTTTGAGTGTGCAATTCCTCAAGGTGCAACAACAAATATTTAAATATAAATAATTTATATAAAACTCTATATAAACAAATATAGAAGTAAACAAACATATTTATTTATATATGCTATTACATTATTTGCATTTATATATTTTTATTTAATACATTGTTATAAAATGTATCCATCTACCCGTACCTAAATTTTGGATCATTTTCAATCAATTCTATGAATCCAAAATTTTAAACAAAAGACGAGTCGAACATACGGGCACATACAAACCGATACCCAAGTTCATGTAACTTAGGTAAGTATGGTCAAACGCTTGAAGAAAGTAATTGCAAGGGCCACCAATGCCCCATGTAGTAAGATCCTTCAAAAGCTTCTTGCCTCTAATAAATTTCAAGTCAGTTTTTTAAGTTTCTTCCAGTCAGATTCAGTTTTCATACAAGAATCTCTTAGCACGAACAGATATCTCAAACAACAATGACAGGAAAACAAATCACCAGCATTCTACCAATGCCTGATCTTTCAAGATGAATGAGGATCGTATATTTTTATTACTGCCAGCAATACAACCACATAAAGATCATAAACCAGATTCATACAAGCCCTGCGTACTCTATTTGCAAGCTACACCCGATCATTTACATGCCACTAAGCCAATAGTCAAAAACATTCTAAAACGAAGTCCAGATTAAAGGTGTAAACGAGATACCTATGCTCGCAACTTACTCGAGTTCGGTTTGAAAAAAATTTGAATTCGGCTTGATCATTGTCGAGCTGAGCTCGAGCAGAGTATTCAAATGTCGGACTCGAGTAGCTCGCGAGCCTAATAGAGCTTTTTATTTTTAATATATATTTTTATTATTTTTAATTAGTATCGAAAAAATCTTAATACGAGTTCGAGCACAAATAATCGAATTTGAAGTCGAACATCAAACTCGTCTTTTTACTAAGTAAACGAGTCTAATGAACTCGGTTAGGCTCGATTACACCCCTAATCCAGACACATCAAAAATTCAAAGCAAAAGTAATATCTTATCTATCAAACAGATTATAACAATGGAACAAGTTTTCATCAATTAGCAAAAGCCGTCTGGGAAAAAATAGATGGGCCAATCTAAAACAACAAAAGTTTTCGTTGATCAAAAATTAAATGTAAGATACAGAAGTAATCCGTAAAACCCTTCGAGGACAAGTACAAGCATAATCTTTCGGGTGGGTAGTTGTAAACTATAAACAAAAGGTAACATTTGAAACAATTTTACAATGTTGGATCCTGTTAAATGCTACACTTGGGTCCAAACTATCAAAATTTGCTTTAGCATTTCAATGATTGGCTCAGATGTTATACCATTTTGACAATAAAGAATTTGGGCAGGGGTCACCTGGCTGGCAAGTGATTGAAGCAATGAGATGTATTACCCATGCCCCATAACTAAGGGTAACAAAATCAACATCTTCACAATAAATGTTGCAAGAAAATTGCTTGTTCATGTATAAATCCTAAGTTGTCACTGCACAAAAAAGGTAGAATAGTCAGCAAAGAAAAAATTCACAACCACAAAAGAGAGGAATCCTGTTCAATGCCTAACACCCCTACCCCCTCTCTCTCTCTCTCTCCGGCAGGGATTTAAATAGCGGTTGCAACATGACGCTATAGCCGCTATTTAGCAATTTCGACTCCCTCCGCTGTCGATATTCACACCCGAAGTAACATTCATTACGTCCGTAACCGCGATAAACGCGACGCGACGGAAAACAGTTCGTGACAACAATTTAAATCCCTGCCAGTACTACCTGATTGTTTTTCCCAATAGGTTGGTGCATGTTTCTACCAACTCAAAAAACCGAGTCTGATTCCCCCCCTCCCCCAAAAAATTTTAGACTCACGAAAAAAAGTCAAAGATCTTTGACTGGCTACTTAAGTTTCTCAAATTACATTCAAAGCTAACCTTGAGAGCCTAGATCCCTGTTTTGGAATTAGTAAAATTTATTCTTATCTTTCAGCAAAAAGAAAATATTTTACTGAAACTACCTGCCTCCTCACCTCATCATTGAACAGTTTCATGTATCAGAATGAACTGATCAATAATCGATATTATTCACTTCATACTCCCTACCCAAAAACCCCAGCCATGTAGTGTTAAGCTTTCATAAACATGGAAAAAAAGGATCAAGGAGTTTTGACATGTACATAAGAACATTCTTCACACACCAGAATTGCACACATTAAGTAGGAAGAGAAGACATCTCAAGTTCATCGTCTAACATCCCATTTGATACATCTGGCTTTTGAAAAGAATCTTTCCTACCACGTTCCAAGGCAGTTGCCTCATATATCCCTACAAAATTATGGAGAATCACACATAAGAACTCATGAAATTTAGGAACAAAAAATTGCTTATGATAAACTTGCACATGTTCATGTCAAGGGCCAACATTGATAACTCTAGGAAATAGAATTATTTTACCATATTTTATGTATTTAAAATAGCTAAGTCCTTGTAGTTTAAACTATTAATAAATTATTTTTAGTTATTTTTATTTATTTTTAATTTAGTTTTATTTTATGTTTAATATAGTTATTAATTTAATGCTTTTTTCTTTTGTAGTTTTGTAGAGTCCTAAAGCAAGAAGGACAGAATCAGTTCATATATGGAAAGTCCATGCTGGAAACAGTTACTTGGCCACAAAGTTTTGTTTCTTCAGGCTTTTAAGAGCTCTATAAATAGGAACCCTTAGGACTTAGTAGTATTTTTTTAGACCTTCTTAACTATTAGCTTTAATTTTTTGAAGAAAAGAGCAGCCACCACAATTTTGCAAAGAGCTAAGAGTGATTTTGGATACTAGAAGACTGAAGATTTGACAACCCTTAGTTTTTGCTTTTTCCTTAATCTTATTTTATTCTTTTGTAATTTTATGATGGTGAAACTCCTTTATTTTATATTTTCAATGTTGAGCATGAACTAAATTTCTTTTTTTAGGATTGCAATAGAACTCAACATGTAGTTTGAATTATTTTACTCTCTAGCTTGAATTAATGATATTTGATGTTGTTTATTCAATCTTGTGCTTAATGCTTTTAATTACTTGATCACCAATTAAATTGATTTGTTAACCTAAATACAACTAGACATAGGGAGTTTAGTCTTAGACATAGACTGAATAACATAAGTTTTATATTCATTTATTATGATGAGTTGATCTTCATGTAGGGTAAAAATATACTTACGTGTCATGTGTAACCAATTTTAGAGTTTAAGCTTAATGAGTTCTTTTTTAATTCAATTTTCATAGAAATATAGTTAATTGATTAAGAGATATTTCTATAAGACCATCGAAAGATACTTATAAATAAATTAGAACTCTAGGTTAACAACTTAAGGTCATTAATCAAGTTAAGACGGTAAAAAAAGTTCATACGAAGTGTTGAAGGAAATTGTAATCCTAGACTTTTCTCCACTGAATTAAATCCCAATTTTAATTTGCTTTCTTTTATTATTAGTTTCGTTTGTTAGATTTTAATTAACAACTTTTAATTAATTGTTTGGATAAGATTAAAACTGTTTTAATTTTAGTATTTAACGAATTTAATAACAATTTCTCGTGGGTTCAGCACTTTATTTACTTGTTTGCGATAACATGCACTTGCGTAGTTAAATCTGACAAGTTTTTGGTGCCGTTGTCGGGGAATTGTTTTATTATTTTTGTTAATAGTAATACCAAGCATTCTTAGTCTTAATTCAAACTTTCTTTTTTTTATTTTCAGGTACTCTTGGTTGTTGTATGCAGAGATCTAGAAGTTTGAAACTTGTCCCTTTTGATCCAGAACCTAAAAGAACTTTTCATTGACTTAGAAGGGAGAATTTACAAGCTTCAACTCACAACCATACAATGGCTGAAGGCAAAGATACAAAAACCTTGCACGATTTTGCTATCCCTCTCGTGCAAGGACTGCATTCAAGCATTCAAAGACCTACTATTCAAGCCAATAATTTTGAGATCAGGCTCAAAAGTTTATAGTTAAATACTTTCCTCCAGCCAAGACTGCAAAGATGCGTAATGATATCACATCATTTGTACAATTTGATTCTGAATCGCTATATGAAGCTTGGGAGAGATTCAAGGATTTACTTCGAAGATGTTCTCACCATGGGTTACCTAAATGGCTTTAAGTGCAAATATTTTATAATGGGTTGTTGGGACTAATTAGAACTACTATCGATGCCGCAGCAGGTGGAGCATTAATGGGAAAATTGCCTGATGAGGCTATGATTTGCTTGAAGAGATAGCATCTAATAATTATCAATGGCCATTAGAAAGATTTGTACCAAAGAAAGTTGCAAGAATTCATGACTCGGATGCAATCAGTGCCTTATCTATATAGATAGCTGCATTGACAAAGCGATTTGATACTGTAAGCAGGGTTTCAAATAGCGGTGGCATCGCGGTGTCGCGGTCGCTATTTCGCGGTAGCGGCACCGTCCGCCACCACTAAAAGGCTCAATAGCGGTGTGAAAGAAATTCACACCAATAACGGCCGATCGCGGCCGCAAAAAGCGGTGTAACGGAAAATAACGATCGTAGCGGTCCGCTATTTTCGCTACACTGTTATTCATTGAAAAAAAATTCTTGTTATAAAGTAAACTACAACTACCAAACAAAAGGCAACTAACGAGGCCAACAATGACCAAACCAAAGGCAGCTAACGGGCCAACAATGATCAAACCAAAGGCAAAGACTCAAAATAAAACTTGTTTCTGTAAAATCAAAATCAAAATTCAAAACTAAACACACCAGAAGGCAAAGACCAGTGCAGGCAGACTGCGAGGGCGGTTGAAGGTAGGCCGCATGCTTGGTTGAGGCATGTGTATATGTCTATGAGAGTCTGAGAGAGGCAGAGAGATGAGATGAGAGTGAGGAGGTTGTCGGGTTGGGCTGGGCTGTAAGTGTGAGTGTGAGTGAGGGTTAAGGCGTTGAGGGGCGATGGCAAAGGTATAGAAGAAGAGTGAGTGGATATTGTGAAGTAGGTCTTGGGATTTTAGCTGTCATTGGAATTTGAGTTATGGGAATTTTGGGAAGAATGAGTGTGTCTGTTGGGCATGGGTGGGTGTGGGATGGGGTTTTTTTTGGGGAAAAATTTTAGGAAATTTTTTATAAAAAATTTTATTATATGATTTTATTTGGAAAACTTTTTAGGAATTTTAATAGAAATGAATTTTGTACAATTTAAATAAAAATAGTTAAAATTAAATAATTATATATTGATTTTATTATTTATTAAGTTATTATTTTATATTTGAATTTGAGTAATTTTTTTATGTTTTGGTATTTGTATTGTTGTTAATTATTAATATTTTTTAAAAATTCATAGGTTAGAATATCCTTTTCTAAATATGAATATTTTATCATAATGATGAAAAATTATAAATTATTTTTTTCTCATATAAATAAAAAATTATAAAATATTATAAACTACTTAAAAAAATCATTAAAAATGAGTTTTTATATACTTATAACTATAATTGTTATGTTTTATAATAAGTTGTGCAAATTTGAAAAAGATTCACGACCGCGATGACCGTAATGACCGCGATAGCATCCGTTATGTCCGCAACCGTGACAAACACAACGCGACCGAAAACGCGGCCGCGACCGCAATTTAAATCCCTGACTGTAAGTGTCCATGCTGTCCAAAGCCCATTTGTAACTTGTGAATTATGTGGGGAAGCACACACAGTGAAAAGTGCCCAACCAATGCCGAATCAGTGCAATATGTTAGAAACTATAATAGACAGCAAAACAATCTTTATTCCAACAATTACAATCCGGATTGGAGAAATCACCCAAACTTTTCGTGGAATAACAATCAAGGGTTTTTATCCTTTGCTAAACCAACAATCCCTCCTAGATTTCCATCACAAGCCCATGCTCCTGTTCCAAAAAAGAAGCCATCAATGGAAGAGATGTTTATGCAGTTCATGGCAAGAACTGATACTCTCATTCAGAATCACTTCAGGATCATAAAACATCATTTCGAAGTCAAGCTGAATTACTTCAAAGTCAAACAGCATCACTTAGAAATCTTGAGACATAAGTGGGCTAGCTTGCTAATGCAATTAACAATCGCCCTAGGGGATCTTTTTCAAGTGATACTGAAACCAATCCTAGGAGAGATGGAAGAGAACATTGCAATTAATAATCACACTTAGGAATGAAAGGGAGATAGAAGAGGAAGCAATAAGCCAGAATTGTCAATCAAGCCTCTTGAAGAAAAAGTTATGGGGGAAAAAGAAATTGAAAAGGCTCAAGAAAAAAAGAAGCAATGTTATCCACCCCCACCCTTTCCTCAGCGCCTTCAAAAGAACAAGCTTGACAAACAGTTCCAAAAATTTCTTGAGGTATTTAAAAAGCTTCATATTAATATACATTTTGCTGAAGCTTTGGAACAAATGTCAAGCTATGTCAAGTTTATGAAAGACATATTGTCTAAGAAAAGGAAATTGGGTGAATTTGAGACTGTTGCACTTACTGAGGAGTGCAGTGCTATCCTCCAAAAGAAACTTCCACCAAAGCTCAAAGATCCGGGAAGCTTCACCATACCATGTACAATTGGAAATTAGTTCATTGGTAGAGCTTTATGTTATTTGGGAGCAAGCATTAATCTTATGCCTTTACCAATATATCGGAGACTGGGTTTGGGGGGAAGTTAAGCCTACAACAGTTACACTACAATTGGCAGATAGATCTTACACATATCCAAGAGGCATTGTTGAAGATGTATTAGTGAAGGTAGAGAAATTTATCTTCACTGCAGATTTCATTGTATTGGATATGGAGGAGGATCGTGAAATACCAATTATTCTTGGGAGACCTTTCTTAGCTACCAGTAGAACTCTCACTGATGTGCAAAAAGGTGAACTTACCGTTAGAGTTCAAGACCAAGAGGTAACATTTAATGTTTTTAAAGCTATGAAATTTCTTAATGAATCTGATGAGTGTTTCGCAGTTAATATGGTGGATACTGTTACAAATAAGATTTTCAAAAATAGTTATCCTGTTGATCCACTTGAGGCATCTTTGATGTTTACTTCAGAAAGGGATGATGATGGTTTGATTGAATGTTTAAATTTGTTGAATGCTCCTCTACGTATTAAAAGATCCATTCTTCAGTTTGAACCATTAGGACTTACGACAAGTGAAACATCATCCATCAAGCCTTCCATTGAAGAGCCACCATCCCTGGAGCTTAAGCTGTTACCTTCACATGTGCGGTATGCTTTTCTTGGTCAAAAAACTGAATTACCTGTTATTATCTCATCTTCTCTTAATATTGAGCAGGAAGATAAACTCCTTAGGGTGCTTAGAGAATATAAAAAAACACTGCGATGGTCAATTGCCGATATCAAGGGGATTAGTCCTTCAATTTGCATGCATAAAATCCTTCTTGAAGATAATCACAAGGCTACCATAGAGCATCAACAGCGACTTAATCCCATCATGAAAGAAGTGGTAAAAAAGGAGATTATCAAGTTGTTGGATGCAAGCATCATATATCCTATCTCCGACAGTTCATGAGTAAGTCCAGTTCAATGTGTGCCCAAGAAAGAAGGAATGACGATGGCTGCCAACACTAATAACGAGCTCATTCCAACTAAAACAATGACTGGTTGGCGGATATGCATGGACTATCGAAAGCTTAATAAAGCCACTAGAAAGGACCACTTTCCTTTGTCATTCATTGATCAGATGCTAGACAGATTAGCTGGTAAGGAGTTTTATTGTTTCTTGGATGGGTATTCGGGATACAATCAAATTACTATAGCTCCTGAAGATCAAGAAAAGACTACCTTCACATGCCTCTATGGAACTTTTGCTTTTCAGAGAATGCCATTCGGACTTTGCAACGCTCTTGTGACCTTTCAGAGATGCATGATGGCCATATTTTCCGACATGGTGGAGCAATGTTTAGAGGTATTTATGGATGATTTTTCAGTCTTTGGAGATTCTTTTGATGAATGTCTACATCACCTAGCTAGAGTGCTTAAAAGAAGTGAAGAAACAAACTTGGTGTTAAATTGAGAAAAATATCACTTCATGGTTCCAGAAGACATTGTCTTAGGACATCAAGTTTCTAATAGAGGGATAGAAGTAGATAAAGCAAAGATTGAGACTATTGAGAAGCTCCCACCTTCAATCTCCGTCAAGGGCATTTGAAGTTTCTTGGTCATGCAAGGTTTTATAGGAGATTCATTAAAGATTTTTCCAAGATCTCTAAGCCACTTTGCAATCTCCTTGAAAAAGATGTCTCCTTCAAGTTTGATGATGCATGTGAAATTGAAAGAGAGATTGGTTTCTGCACCTATCATTATTGTCTCCGATTTGTATCTGCCATTCGAGCTCATGTGCGATGCTAGTGATTTTGCAGTTGGTGCAGTCTTCGGCCAACGAAAAGAGAAGATATTTCATTCCATCTACTATGCAAGCAAGACTTTGACCGATACTCAGTTGAATTACACTACCATTGGAAAGGAATTGCTTGCAATGGTGTTTGCCTTTGATAAATTTCGATCCTATCTTGTGGGCATCAAAGTCATTGTCTACACCGATCATTCGACTATCAAGTACTTGATTGAAAAGAAGAATGCAAAAGCACGCCTGATCCGTTGGATACTTCTTTTGCAAGAATTTGATTTAGAGATCTGAGACAGAAAGGGAACAGAAAATCAAGTGGCGGATCATTTATCAAGATTGGATAATGGGGCACAAGTTGGTGATACAATTCAAACAAATGAAACTTTTCCTGATAAGCAACTCTTTCAAGTCCATCAATAGGAATCACCATATATGCCGACTTTGTGAACTATATTGTGAGTAGAATTTTTCCACTTGATTTAAATTATCAAAAAAAAAAAAAAGTTCTTGCATGATGTCAAGTTTTATTACTGGGATGAACCTTTCTTGTTTAAGCAATGCACTGATCAAATTCTTAGAAAGTGTGTACCCAAAGAAGAAGTTGAAAATATTTTGCAACATTGTCACTCTTCAGATTATGGAGGGCACTTTGGAGGGGAACGAACTGTGGCAAAAGTGCTCTAATCAGGTTTTTATTGGCCAACTCTCTTTAAAGATGCTCACCAGTTTGTTACTAGATGTGATAGATGTCAAAGAGTGGGCAACATCTCAAGGAGAAACGAGATGCCTCTTAACATCCTAGAAGTCGAAATCTTTGATGTGTGGGGCATTGATTTTATGGGTCCCTTTATTTCCTCCTACAACAATTTTTACATTCTAGTTGCGATTGATTATGTATCCAAGTAGGTGGAAGTAACAACCTTGCCAACCATTGATTCCAAGGTGGTACTAAACTTCTTGAAAAAGAATATCTTCACCTGTTTTGGCACTCCAAGAGCGATTATTAGTGATGAGGGGTCTCACTTTTGCAACAAACACTTTGAAGCTGTCTTTGCTAAATACGAGGTCAAACACAAGATTGCCACCGCCTACCATCCACAAACAAGTGGTCAAGCCGAAGTCTACACTAGAGAAATCAAAAGAATCTTGGAGAAGACTGTTAGCCTGACTAGAAAAGATTGGTCCAAGAGATTGGATGATGCATTGTGGGCATATAGAACGGCTTACAAAACTCCGATTGAGATGTCTCCTTATAAATTGGTTTTTTGGAAAGCATGTCATCTTACAGTAGAATTAGAGCATAATGCATATTGGGCCATCAAGAAACTGAATTTCGAACTTCATGCAGCAAGAGAGAGGCGCCTATTGCAACTTAATGAGACAGATGAATTTCGTCTTAAACCTATGAAAATGCCAAGCTTTACAAAGAAAAGACGAAGAAATGGCATGATAAGAAGATCATTGAACGACAATTTGAGCCAGGCCAATATGTTTTACTCTATAACTCTCGATTCAAGCTATTCCCGGGAAAACTCAAATCTCGATGGTCCGGCCCTTTCAAAATCACAAAAGTATTCCCTTATGGAGCAATCAAGTTGATCAATGAAAATGTCAATCTTAACTTCAAAGTGAATGGACAACGACTCAAGCATTACTGGGGAGGCGATATTGATCGCCAAAAGTCCTCCATCACCTTAGCCGACCCAGAATGAGCTCGAGATAGTTAAGCCGACGATTATAAATCAAGCGCTTCTTGGGAGGCAACCAAGTTTTCAAATCCTTTTTTTTAGTTTTTTATTTACTTTTGCATTTTTTAGTTAATTTTTTTTATTATTTTATAAATTTTTTTTATATTTCTTTTGTAGGAAATTTTTTTTAAAAAAATATTATTTTTGGTGCAGCGGCGCCGCATAACCAGCAAAAAAACTGGTAGAAAGGTTGGCACCGTGGCATTGAAAAAGAAAATTTTGTTTTTTTAAAAATTGGCAGAAAGGTTGGGGCCGCAGCGCCGAAACCCAGCGCCGACGGAGGTTGGAGCCACGACGCCAGGTCGAATCTTTTTTTTTTTAGCGTTTCGAAACCCTCACCCATACACCTCCTAAACATTCTTTTGTTTTTACAGCCACCCCTTTCTCTCCAAAGCTTTCATCTCTCGCAACTTGCTCTTTCTCTCCCAACATCTTCTTCTCCCAAATCTTTCTCACACTAACCTCTCCAAAACCCACATCCTGTCCAACTTTATCATCTCTCTCAACCCTTCATACAAACCCCAACAACATTAACCATCTTCAAAATCCAACTTTTCTCAACTCAAATCTTCTTCTTTTTAACCCATTATCATACAAAAACCCACCTCCATCTCAACTACCTCTCACAATCTCACAACACCATCCTCTTCAACAAATAGGAATTTCTCACAAAGTTGGGCCAACACTTCTCTCTCTACAAAATTTCACAAGTTCAAGTAAGTTTTTTTTTTTTTAAAGTGTTCTTGATCTCGAATAATTAGTTGATTTTGAGAGACTGATGTTGGAGATTGTTACTTGCATGCATAAACTTTGATGTTGTGGATTGAGGTATTCTTAAGCATTATTGACAATTGGAGATTTATTGGTTGATTTGTGTGGGTTAAGTTGTTGTTGAGCATTAGTGAAGATTGAAGATTAACTGGTAGACATTGATAGTGATTATATGTTTGGGTATTGGGCTTGTTGAAGATTAGTATCATTTATTGAGGAGAATTGTTGGGTTTAAATTGGAAGTTTTAGTTGATTCGTTGGTTGGAAGAATTTTTGATCGTCGGCTTCAAAGTGAAAGATTGGTTGAAGAAATTTGTTGGTCTTGTTGGTACATTGTTGAACTTCGAAATAGTGTCATGGCATCAAAGAAGAAAACCAAAAGTAGCACTAGTACTACTACTTTTAATAGAAGCAAAGTTGTCTCCGAGGCGACAGTTCTACGGCATACCCAATCTCTCCTACAGAAAAATCCTATTTCGGAGAGAGAATTTGCTATTGATCCATCATATTATTTTGATTTTCAAAGAATGATTACTTCACGGCATTGGCAGCTTTTTTGTGCTCAACCGCAATATGCAGTATTACCGGTAGTTCGGAATTTTATGCCAACGCTTTTGAACAAGCCGGTAATAGGATCTTTGTTCGAGGGTGTCAAGTGCCGTTTGATTCCCAAATCATTAATGCATTCTACCAAACACCAAATATCGAGAATGATGAATATACTCGCTATTTGGATGGGAACATTGACATGAATGTAGTGACTGCTCATCTCTACCCACATGGGACTGCTTGGAAAACTTCTAAGGTGAACTAGTTTTGTTCAAGGCCAATAAGCTGGATCGGGAAATTAAGGTTTGGTTTTATTTTTTAGCGGCCAATATGCTTCCATGTAAGCATATTAGTAATTTCATCAAGAATCGAGCAATCTTGCTCTATGCTCTCACCACGAGCAAATCAATTGACATTGGCCAGCTCATCTATCGGACTGTTATGCATAGTGTTAGATCACCACGGGACGACCTTTGATTTCCATCCTTAATCACTAGACTGTGTGGCCAAACTGGTGTCCGATGAGGTGATGGTGAAGAATTGCTACATCCTAAAGGTCCCATTGATGGGACAATTATTCGTCGTTTGATCCGAGGGATGGAAGATCCCTCATCAAGACCGGGTGCTAGTTCATCATCCGCCCCACCTCCTAGACCGATTCCACCGCAAGAATTGACCATGATGGAACGCATGGCACGACAAGAAGCTCACAATGCCTATCATACTGAATGCTTCCAAGCCGTTGAGCAAATGTTCAATTTCTTTGGTCATCATATGGACGCTGACATGACCCAGTTTCCCACCATGCCATCACCACCAACACAATTTGATGCATATGAAGAGGACAAGGACGAGGAAGAGGATGATTAAGAGCTTTCCCGCATTTTCTTCAATGACAGGGAAGTTCTCTTATTTTTACTCTTTTATTTTTCCAACATTGGGACAATGTTTTGTTCAAGTTTGAGGGTGTTTATCTGTTTTTATTATCTTCTAGTTTCTTATGCTTAAGTTTGTGTCTTTTTAGTTTATTTTTCATGTTTATATATATATATATATATATATATATATATATATATATTTGCTTGAGATATGATGCACTTATTATGATGGAATCTTTATCCAATGATGAGAATTTGGTTATTGATTTATCTTGACTTTTGGTAACAACATAGGTATATTTGATTTTATGTTAAATTCTCTTGTTAGTCTCGTTGCTAAGATGTGATTTTCACTAAATTGAGCACTTCATCTCTTGCTTAGATTTGCATTGCTTATTTAAAGACTGCTTATGTTGTTGTGAATTGCGATTATGTCTAGAAGCCTAGAATTTGTTTGATTCTCTCTCGAGGTGAAATCTTAGACAACACTAAGTCGAGGAAGTGATTTAGGCCATCTTTGGATCGTTTGAGCCTTTCTAGCCTACCTATTATTCATATCTTTAGTCTACCTCTTTGTGCCTAATTGATATATCTATTTTCTTTGTTTGCCACATCTTTTAGCCTAGCCAAATAAGAAAAACCATTAATAACCCTCACTAGATAGGCATGTGTATGACATTCAGGAAAAAATTATGAGCCATGTCAAATTTGGGTGAAATGGTGATGTGAATGAAGAAAAAAAAAAAAAGAGAGAGAAAAGAACAAAGGAATAAAATGGTGAGTTAAAAGAAAAATGCATTCAAATAATGGATAATATAACTTGAGAAAAAGACTATGGCTCTCAAAAATCCTGAAAAAAAAAATGAAAAGTGTCTATGAGTGGCTTAAATCGAAATATATCATTTATCATACCTTGACCCTAACCTTTCATTACAAGTTTAATAAAGACCTACTTAATCCTTGACGAGGTGTTAGTCTACATTAGTGGAGAGAGATGAAAAGTAAATATATGAAAATCTAGTACTAATTCGTATTTTGTATTGGCATAAACTTATTCAGATTGCATGTAATGATTTGTAAAG
This sequence comes from Fremontodendron californicum, assembly GCA_030761205.1. NCBI lineage: Eukaryota > Viridiplantae > Streptophyta > Magnoliopsida > Malvales > Malvaceae > Fremontodendron > Fremontodendron californicum. The sequence continues at coordinate 17,455,414 of JAULJL010000017.1, read as the reverse complement.
AGATTATTCACACACACACTGAAAATCCATTCAAGTATGAGACATACGATTGAATTGAATCATAAAGTTGGATTATGTTTGTGTTTTACTTTGGGTTGAAATTTTAAGATAACTTTTGAGAACAATTTAGAAAATCATTACTTAAGTGCATTCATCTTTAGCTTTGTTTTGTTTTGTTTTGTTTTGTTTCATTTTATTTTATTTTATTTCGTTTTGTTTTGCTCGAGGATAGCAAAATCTTAAGTTTGGGGGTGTGACAACTCTAGGAAATAAAGTTATTTTACCATATTTTATGTATTTAAAACAGCTAAGTCCTTATAGTTTAAACTATTAATTAATTATTTTTAGTTATTTTTATTTATTTATTTTATGTTTAATATAGTTATTAATTTAATGTTTTTTTTTTTAGTTTTGTAGAGTCCTAAAGCAAGAAGGAGAGAATCAGCTCATATATGAAAAGTCTAAGCTGAAGGCAGTTACTTGGCCACAAAGTTTTCCTTTTTCAGGCTTTTAAGAGCTCTATAAATAGGAAACCTTAGGACTTAGTAGTTTTTTTTTTAGACCTTCTTAGCTCTTAGCTTTAATTTTCTGAAGAGTAGAGCAGCCACCACAATTTTGCAAAGAGTTAAGAGTGGTTTTGAAGACTAGAAAACTGAATATCTGACAGCCCTTAGTTTTCTCTTTTTTCCTTAATCTTGTTTTATTCTGTTGTAATTTTATGATGGTGAAACTCCTTTATTTTATATTTTCAATGTTGAGCATGAACTAAATTTCTCTTTCTAGGATTGCAATGGAACTCAACATGTAGTTTGTATTATTTTACTCTCTAGTTTGAATTAATGATATTTGATGTTTATTCAATCTTATGTTTAATGCTTTTAATTGCTTGATCACCAATTAAATTGATTTGTTAATCTAAATACAACTAGACATAGGGAGTTTAGTGTTAGACATAGATTGAATAACACATGTTTCATATTCATTTATTATGATGAACATGTAGGGTAGAAATATACTTACGTGTCATGTGTAACCAATTTTAGAGTCTAAACTTAATGAGTTTTTCTTTAATTTAATTTTCATAGGAATATAGTTAATTGATTAAGAGGGATATTTTTATAAAACCATCGGAAGATACTTATAAATAAATTAGAACTCTAGGTTAACAACTCAAGGTCATTAATCAAGTTAAGAGAGTAGGAAAAGTTCATACAAAATGTTGAGGAAAATTGTAATCCTAAGCTTTTCTCCATTGAATTAAATCTCAATTTTAATTTGCTTTCTTTTATTATTAGTTTCGTTTATTAGATTTTAATTAACAACTTTTAATTAATTGTTTGGATAAGATTAAGCTGTTTTAATTTTAGTATTTAACGAATTTAATAACAATTTCTCGTGGGTTCGACACTCTACTTTTACTTTATTACTTGTTTGCAATAACGTGCACTTGCGTAATTAAATCTGACAACAAACATCAATGAGAGTTTGTTTTTATTGCTTTCTTTGAAGCTTTTCATAGTATTTTTTAGATTTTTCAGTTGCCTGCTTAAAAAATAATGAGTCAAGAAAACCAAATTTTACTACAAAAACAAACATGAAAAGGAAGATAAAGAACTCCTTCATGGAAAGTACTGAAAAGTGATAGAGGGAAGGGAAGCATAATAAGATTTCATTCTCGTCTAATATGTTTTAAAATGGATATAATAGACTATATTCCTTCTGTTGATATATTTGCTTGACAAGATGTGATAGAGATGGAAATATGCCGCTTCTGTGTGGAAAGCTTTATACTTTAGCTTGAAAATTTTCACTAACAAAAGACGAGGTCTATGCTGTAACATAAACAACAAATTTGGCATGCCCAATGATTAATAAAAACAATCTTCTTGTTAAATAGTGTTATCCCACATCTGTTAAATATTGGGTTCATTGTGGTCTTATATTAAAGTTGGGCCCCTCCATCTATTAACAATTGGTTTTAGGTTGGATACTTAACATGGTATCAGAGCCCAAGTTATGTTATGTTGTTCTTCCTGCATAACCCCATGTGAGGTTAACGACCCCCGGTGAGGTTGTCCACGTGTAGGTCTGTAAGCTACACGTGAGGGGAGTGTTAAGTGGTGTTATCCCACATCTGTTAAGTATTGAATTTCCTGTGGTTTTATATTAAATTTAGGCTCCTGCACCTATTACCAATTGATTTTAGGTTAGATGCTTAACACTTTTCTACATTAAATTATTTCCTATTTGTTTAGAATTGAATGCATCACCATTTTGATCAAAATGGGGGAAAAGTACTCCAAAGGAGATGCACCCTTTATCCACAGTTCATTCACGTAAGAAAAATGAAGAGAAAGTTATACATACCAATGCCCAATAATGAGGAACAAATTACAAAGCCTGCCAGGGAAAAGTCCATTTTGTATGCAATCTCCATGACAATTATGCATCCTCCAGCTGCCATTAAATGCCTTGGAGAAGAGAAAACCATATGCAACCTATGAATAGATAAAGCAGTTGCAATCATATACAAGTCTTACTTGTATTAAGTTGAAATGCTTAAAGCTGAAATAAATGAAAATTATCCATGCAAAATAATCATCAACAAAATAACACCCCTCCCATCTCTTTATTTTCCAAAAGTTAAAGGGGAAAAAAAAGATTACTTGAAGTAGAGTATGCATAACCTATAAGAAGAAGAAAAAAGGATGAAAAAGGTATGTACATGAGGGCTCTAACACATTATATATGAACAAGTCTAACAAAAAATTGGATGAAATAATGCCACAGGTTCTTCAAAACTAGAAAATTTATAAAAGCCATAGTCATGCTTTAGTTACTGTCATACTTCTCCTCTGCGATGCTGTCAACGTAGAATATCAATATTATTCCAAAGAGAATAGTACTCAGAAAAGCCCATGCAGAAAATGGTAGTTCCACACTGTTATCAGAAGATCCCTGAAGTGTTCAATTTATGCAGAGGAAACAACAAAAAACTGTCAAAAAGCTAAGGTCCATAGAGATGAAACTAAACATGTACACTCAATGAAATTACAACAATGAGTGGGAATGGTAAAACCCTTACAATGATCAAGTCCCACATGGCCACAGGGAATAGAAAAGATGTTGCAGAAGCAATGGTTATCGCATGAAGCCGCCTTTTAAGTTGATTCTAAAGGCAGAGAATGACAACAATAAGAAATTACAATTTTCTTGATTAGTTTGCAATAATGAGGGGGTTGGGGGCTAGTAGCTAATGATTTTCGGCTGACAAAGAGCCCACAAGATAACTACAGATACATTAATATCAATACCTTGAGTGAAACCCGCCTTGCAATCACCCTTCTTAGAGCTGATAAGATCCCAGCCAAGATGGGAACCATCATTTGACTCATACCCAATACTTGTTCGGTCTGAACCTCAGAATCGAGGCTGTCACTGAATGGTATTTTATAGTTAAGTTTATCTCATCAAACTTGAATAATAAGAACAAGAAAAAGAAGATAACTGTTAAAAGATTAAAGAGAAAAGTCAAATACGATGATACTAAACAGCTAGCCTATTGCATTGAAATATCCTAGATTTGAGGAAAGCCTATCTACAAGAGGATATAGAATGGAGAATACGTCGCCAAGGCCCAGCCTTGAGATAAGAAATAAAAAGATGCCAACATCGCAATAAGCCCACCAACCTGGTAAACATAAGAAAAGACATCAATTATCAGATATTTCATCCATTAATTGTTGATGTTGAGCACATATAAAATTTTATCCTAATAGCACCACTGATTTCAATTTTAAACCAATATAGCAATAAGACCAACGTGCTGACCAACTACTTCTGAAGGTAAGACAGCCCAGAATATGGTAAGGTAAAACATCTCTTCTACATGAATAAAAAAAATGAATTAGCTAGAGACTATAGTTCAATGTGTTACCTTTTTCCAGACATGGCCTCTTCTACCATACAATACTGCAGATAATACTCCAAGAACAGCACCAGAATACTCCGCCAATATAGCTCTAGAGAAAAACAAAAAAAGAAAATTAATATAGCCATGGAAACCATTTTAAACTTCATATGGATTAAAGACCATGACAAGATAGACACAATTGTTCCTAATTGAAAGAAGAAGAATAATTCACATTCACATTTTTCTTGATTTTTTGTCAAAAGCATGTCAATATCACCTAGGTATCAACCATAACACACTGGAAAAGGAGGCAAGATCATTCGGCTCATGAATCTTAAGTTCAAGCTATTATGCCCTTGAGGCCTTGACTGTGTAGAGAGGCTAATGCAACAACTATCCAACGTTCTTGGGCTGTTAACAACTTCCATTTTTTTTGGAGGCAGGGAAGGGGTGGGGTTAATATTAGAAGGAGTGCCTAAAGGGGCTCCAACTCAAGAAGGCCGCAAATAAGCAACAGGCCTTCCAAAAATGTGTGTGAGAGAGAAAGAGAGAGTTGCCAAATAGAGCCTAAGATGTCATAAATTAATGAACTTTAAGAGCTTTGCCTAAAAATTCAAAGAAATCTTAGAAATTGCAAGGACCACAACAAAAAAATAAGTTATCCACAGTTCAAATTAAAACATAAATGTATTATATAGTGTTAGGCATCCTGCCTAAAACCAATAGCCTATAGGTGGTGACTCAAAAGTTCCAACCTAAAAATAAGGCCTATTAAGTAAACCATGGAGATGAGACAACCTTACTTAACTTATTATGTACATGTTTGCCAATGTTTGGAACAAATTTTCATAAGGTTTGGAGTTCGCAATTTGTCAAAGTTGTACTCTTGTAACAACAAATCAAATAGGATTCATTACTGGAACTGTCCAAGCAAGGACAAGAGTTTTTTTTTCCATTTTATTAAAATTTTATACCCATTTTCGCCTTCAGATTTGGCACTAGAATAAGACACTTATATGCACAAATATAAATAATTGAAATTGAAATAGTAAAATTTCATGATTCCTAAAAACTAGGAGGCTGAAAACATAGGGGTTTCTCATAAACTCAATATATATATATATATATATATATTATATACATATATATATATATATACATGTATATATTTATGCATGTGTGTGTGTGTGTGCATGAACAAAATGCTAACACTTTTGACATAGAAGAAAATAGGAAAGGAAAATATGATGGCACTAATTCTGTAGCAAATTAAATTGTGTTTATACATCATACAAAGTGTTAAAGTTTCAAAGATAACAATACCCTCTTCTCTGCCCAATCTAACTAAACTATGTACGTTTGAGACATGTAAATTAAACAGAAATAAGATAGAATGTTTAAGGCACCAGAAAGATACCTAAGTGGACCACATGACTTAAGGCCCTTTCCCCACAAGATGAAGTATAAAGCTGTTATTGCACCGTTAATTACAGAAGGAACAACCTGCAAATTAACAGAGACTTCAGAAAGGAGCAGGTTAAGGAAAATGATACAAGTTAACACTCTTTCTTCCAATTGTGATTATCTTCCTCATGAAGAGAAGCAATTCTACTTAACCTGTGTATTTGAGAGCGATCTTCCCTTCCAAGGCTTTTGCAAGAGTAAAAATAAGATAGATGAGGGAACCAGACAACTGAAGATAAAAAGTACCACTGAAGCTCCTGTCTGGGTTAGGTAACGATACATGGAGTAAACTGACCATATTCTCAAGAAGTTTCCAACAATGTGGATTATCTGCAGAGGAGTGTTCCTACAAGTAAAAATACTTACCGGTAAAATCATCTAAGGACTAGCAAACTAAAATATAAGGCAAGCTAAAACCATTTTATACTATTGCTACCTCGCATGTGCTTGCCTAAGGAAGGTGAACAACAATGATGTGCAACAAGATTAATGCTATGCTTGATGCAGCAACTTGAAAAAGTCAAGACACCAGAAAGACGTATTCATGTGTTCTTACAATGTTGCAGCCCTGAACCACTATGTCTAACGATAACAGAGTGTCAAACACCAAGATAACAAAAAATCATAGGTAAAAATGAAACTAATGTCAATCATAGCATTTTCTCATGAATGAATCTTGCCCTTCGTTCTGTGTTCTAAAGGGTGTCACTGAGGCACAATAGTAGGAAAGCTGGCCTTAAATCTTCTCAAGGCCCGAAATTTAAGGTGTAGTACTTATTTTCGTACCATTATTTGGTTTAACATTTCTTCCAGGATTTAAGCATCACTTGCTTTCTGCATTGGCTAGTTTATCAGCTTCAACATGATTAGTAAACTGTTTTGCATGAATTTTCCAATTAACTATTAAGACAAGTAGGATTCAGTCTAATGAACTCAGCTTGTTCTTTCTTCCTCAACTCTTGTATACATTTACCTTTATAATTTTATATCCAGATATTGAGTATTTTAATATGGAAAACGTAATATTACAATTAATTCATATCTATGTATATCGACACATTATTATATAATGTTTCAAATGTATGTATTTTAGTATTTATATTTATAAATATATGAAAACAGTTATTTTAATCTCTAATTCAAAAATTCATTATCAAAAGTTTAATACCTCAATGATTACTGGCTTATGCCGCACCTTACGCTTTCGCCTTTTAAAACATTACTTTAGCTAAACTAAGCTAAATTCTCCCGTAAACTACCCTTGTAGTCCTCAACACTGGTAGAGACAATTATTCTGTCAAGTTTCCAACACATTATTTCTTCAAGGAAAACATTCTCTTAGCCTATGCCATATTGATAAATACATCAACTCAACAAAGCGAGAAACCATATCAACCATGAAAAAAAGAAATACTACTGATGAAAACAAACATGTAAAATGCAAAGCTCTCAACCAGCATTAAGCCAAAACCGATAACTCAAAACCAATAAGTCGAGAGTTTTTTGCTATTTACTTCTTTAATCAAGCAAATTGATAAGCTAACATTTTCAGTTTGGTAATGCTAACACACGCTAATTGCTTATGCATATGAATAAAGTAAGGCACTGTTTGGTTGCCAAGAAAATGCAGGAAAATAGAAATGAAAACAGAAATTTATAGGAACTTCATAACACTTTGAGGCAAGAAATTCAGTTGACCTAAACTCAGCAAAATAAACATAAAATTCAAACTTCTCATTCCTCCACAACTTTCTTTTTCTCGAAAACCAAACAGAAAACCTAGGGTTCTCAAAAAAAATTCAAATTCAAAATTGAAAAAAAAAAATTGAGATATTTATTTTATTTTAATACATACCTGAAATGAGGCGATCCTCGAACCTCTGAGATTGGCCTTGGAGACATCATTTTTTTAAAAAAAAATAAAAATAAAAATTGGGAAACGAATTTAGTATCTGAAAAAGAGGATATTTATAGCTTATTATGAGAGTAGTGTAATCCGGATTAGACAAAGTGTAAATAGAGATTAATTACTGATAATCAGTGTTTAGCAAGCAAAACGAAAGAGAGAAAGGAAAGAATTATTAGAAAACATTTCTCTCAATTGAAAATTGACTGCTTTGGACTGGGCTACACTCAAGAATTGGGCTTAAACTGTACCCATTTCTTCCTCTTTTCTTTTGAAAATTGACTGCTTTGGGCTGGGCTACGCTAAAAAATTGGGCTTAAACTGTACCCATTTCTTGTTCTTTTCTTTAAGGCTAGACTAGACCTGTGCAAGGATCGGATAACCCTACAGATCCGGTTCGTATTGAGCCGGGCCTAAGTATTTTGTGATTTAAAACAGCTCGGTCTGACACGAATCATTGTTCACCTAATAAAAAATATTTTTATTTAAATTTAACTATAAAAATATATAAATATTAATAAAAAATAACTTTTAAATGTTTTATTATTATATGAACAGTAAATCGAGTTGGCGGGCCGACCCAAGGTCAGACCTGGGTAAAAGAATTGAAAATTTTCTGGGCTGTGGCTCGACCCATGAGCAAGTCTAGGCTAGACCTTATTTTTTTTCAATTTCAACAATATTTAATTTGATAATTGCAATTATCTTTATGATAATTAAACATGATGTTCTTAATTTTTCATATGAATTATTTTTCTAATATATCAATATCATACTATTATATTATATAATTTTTAATATATATATGATTTTTCTATCTTATTTTACAAGAATAAAATTATAAACAAAAAGATACGTGTATGTTTTCGCAATAGACTTATAAATATTAATAATTTTATTTATAAAAAATTATATATTGAACATAAAACTACATGTCATATAAATAATTGAAGTTAAAACTGTATATTAATCGAAATTTATATTAACATTTAAAATTTATTTTATGTACAAAATATATCACACATAAACTATTTCACATTTTAAGATTAAAGAAAAATTAAAATTTTGAAAATAAAGCAACTAAATGTAAATTTTAGGTCTTTTTTTCTTTATTATCACATAAATTCAATTAACGGAATTTTTTTAAAATTAGAATTTTATTTACAAATTGAATAGATCTTATTAATAATAAAAATATTTAAAATGGTAGTTTTAAAAAATAGTTTACACAATGTTTTGTTTTGTTTTTTTGCCTAATCATAAGCTTCGTTAAAACCCTTTTTTTTTAAGAGGACGTTTGGTGCTTTCCCATGTTATGATTTCAATGGAATGTGATTTTTGTGAATGTAATTTTTGAGAATGTGATTCTTGGGAACTTGATTAAGGGGAATGTAACTTTAGCGTTTGGTATACATGGGAAGGTGCTGATTAAAATCCTGGGAAAGTTACATTTAGGGGTGAGCGTTCGATCGAATCGAGTGAAAAAATTCGAGTTAGTCGAGTTTACGAGTCCTATTTTGTCAACCGAACTGAATTTGAAAATTTAGCAAATCGAGTCGAGTGAAAAGAAATTCGAGTCGAGTCGAATAAATTTATTCGAGTTAAAATAAATTTTCAATTATATTTAAGCATGATAGAACAAATCCTATAAATTTTCAATTATATTTAAGCATGATAAAACTAAATTTTGGGTAAATGAAATTGTTCAATTCTCTAAATCAAAATCAATGAAAATGTAAGCAAATATCAAAAGTTCAAGGCTTATGGTGAAATTTAAATTGCTTACTCAACTAAAAAAATTCAAAAATTAGATACGGATACGTGAATACATCTTATAACTAATATAATACCATATATAAATATTATTTTTCCTTATAAATTAAAAAAAAAATTGAAAAAATTTTATTTACCAAATTCATTTTAATTATTATTAATTTCAATGATTTTGGATCACATTACTCGTAAAAAAGAGATAGAGACCGAAGAGAAAGAAAAAAAAGGGAGGGAAACAAAGGGGGGACACAGCAGCAAAGAGAGAAGAAGAAAATTGAGTAAATTTAAAAAACATGTTGTCAATAACCAAATTATTGTTAAATGGTATAATGGATAAAAATTATTTAAAAAAGAGAAATGAACAATTAAAAATTATTATAAAGGATATTGTAAAGACAAAATTACTCTTGATGAAAAAATTTATTTTTCCTTTCTCCTCCATTAAGAAAATATTATTTTTTAAAAATTTTAATTAAAAATAAATCTAAAAAATAAAATACTTAAATTTTTTTTTAAATTTAAAAAAATAAAGAAAAAATAATGTTATTTTTAAAAAAAAATTAAATTTTAAAAAAATATTTTTTAAAATTAAAAAAATTATTTTCAAAATCTTTATGTTTTAGTTAAAAAATAAACTAAAAAATAAGAGAAAAAGGAAGGAAAAGGTTTTTTTATCAAGGGTAATTTTATCTTTACAATTTTCTTCTTAATAATTTTTTATTTTTTATTTCTCTTTTTCAAATAATTTTTACTCATTATACCATTTAACAATAATTTGATTATTGACAGCATGTTTTTCAAATTTACCCAAGAAAATTAAACCCTAGTTCAAAACGACGTCGTTTTGAATTTTACTATTCGGATTTTCGGATAACTCGAACTGTGAAATCTAAATTCGAGCTAAATCGTATAACTCGACTTATTTATTCGAGTCAATCCGAAAACTCAAAAAAACTCGAATAATTCGAACTATTTAAACTAAAATTTGAAATTTTAATCGGTTTTTACGAATCGAGTCGGATTTTGTTCACCCCTAGTTATATTGACACGTTTGGTTCACTAAATACTTTACTAGGAATGTGATGGTAATTTTTGAAATTACCTTTATCAAATAAAATGCAAATTTTATTAATTTTAACATTTTTCAATGATATTTATTATTAACAAATATTTGTACTAAATATTTAAAAATAATATTTTAATTGATAATTTGAGTTACTGTTAGGATAAAAAAGTGTTTGTTAATAATAAATTTTCGAAGTTACTCTCATGTAGTTGTAACATTAAAAGGCTGGATGCAAATTAAATATTATTTAAATATTTCAATGATATTTATTATTAACAAATATTTTTACGAAATATTTAAAAATAATATTTCAATTGGTATTGAGTTACTTTTAGGATAAAAAAATATTTGTTAATAATAAATTTTCGAAATTATTTTCATATAGTCGAAAATTAAAAGACTGGATGCAAATTAAATATTATTTAAATATTTCAAAGATATTTATTATCAACAAATATTTGTACTAAATATTTAAAAAAATATTTCAATTAGTAATTTTAAATCAAATAGGAAAAAAGATAATTTTGTCTTAACATTTTTTTTTAAACTTTTCAACTATATGAGAAAATTACTTTCTCACCTCTCATTATGAGAATCACATTTCAATGCTTGTGGGAAAGTAATTCTCAAAAAAAAGTTATATTTCCAAAAAAAAAAAAAATCTTTTTTAGCATATCAAATATAGGAATCACATTCCTACTAATTAAATTCTCTGAAAAATGATCATTTTACATCATACTAAATGCCCTCTAAATGTTTCCTTGCAACGTTATAACAATACTTTGCAAGCTGAATCAAATTTTTGTTCTTTGTATGCTTCATTATCATTTTTAAACATAACAAAAATCTAAACAAAATCTAAATGAGTAACTTCATATGTCTCGCCAAATCGAATTCTTGTTATGCTCGATCACATTTATCTTTGATTTCTCGTACTTGTCCGAGAGGCAAATATTTTGTGCAATAATCTTATCACTTCTTGGTAGAAGCTTTGAGTATTCACTTCTATCATTTATTTTTGTGTCAATTATAGTGATTAAACCCTTGTAGGATTTTAGGAAGCTATTTATGTCGTTTGACTTAAAATTATTATCAATTTGTTTAAAACACAAAAAAAAAAAAAAAAAAACATAATGTTCAAGAATTTGTGAAAAGATGGAAATATACATGTTCAAGGGTCGGGTTATTCGTTTAAATCCGAAGACCCGTCCGATATTTGGGAGGGTTTGGGGAAAAATATTATGCTCGAAATATGGGCTTAAAAAAATGAAGCCCGTTTAGAAAATGGGTCAGGCCTTGGCTACAACAATCAAGGTCCGAGTTCAACCCGACCCGACCCGTTTTTTATTTATATAATATATTATTTGTATATTTATTTATATTATGTAATTTATATCATAAAAATAATAAATATATAATATTATAGTGTAAACATTTCAAAATATGTTAAGTGATCCATGTTTTAGAACTTAATAAAAGAAAAAAAATATATAAAATTACTAAAAGTTAAATAAACAATAACATATTTGTTTAAATTTAAAAAAATAATAATAATATGGGCAGGCCTAAACATGTTTTGACTATCCATTTACAAATATGGACGGGTTTGGGCAGAATTTGAAGCTCATATATTTCAAACTAGGCCAGGCTTGGACAAGTATATATAGTATTGATATCATACTTAGGTCGATCCAAACCCTGACTGACCCGATTCATAAACATCGCTAAATGGAAAATTTGCTTTGTTTTTCAGTTGGATTTTGAGTTTGTTTCATGAACCAATTAAAAAGAGATGGAAAACTTGCTCTGTTTTTCAATTGGATTTTACATTTGTTTCATCAATCAACTAAAAAGGTATGAAAACTTTCTTTTGTTTTTCATTTGGGTTGTGAACCTTGTTTTAAATATTGTTAGGGTTTAGGGTTTCATTTTCGGGTTTGTCCTTTGATCAAGTTTATTTGTGGCACTCTGATTTAAGTTGTAGGTGGTTTGATTTTTACTTCTTACCGCCTAATACAATCGACCAAAGCCAAGGGATATTCATGGGCTCGAACTTGAAATTTGTAATTCATTGAATCAATATTTTATGACGTTAATATGAGAAAATAATTGAAATGTAATGGGTCAATAAAACTCTTATAATTTGAATTTGGTTGATCCATTGCACTTTTATCTACATTTGATTATTACCCTAGCAAAACAGAAAAAATAAATAAAAATGATTTGGTTAAAAAATATGCTAATTTCAAAGTTTTAGTGGTATTGGTATTTGTTGCATGTGAATAATTATATTTTTATTTATTTTAAATATATACCATATGAGAAGGGATCAACTTATATAAGTGTAAAATTAATTTAGTTTTACACGCTTTCGTAATTTTTTATACGATTTGTATTTGTTTAATCCGATTGTTGTATTTCATATTCTATTCATGTAGATCGTGCACGTCAAGTTTCGAGTAAATTAAAAATGTCTAACAATTTGTTTGTTTCAACCGTTAAATATATATAAAAAAGACGATATTCTCAATCAACATTATGTAGATATCGGATTGATTCAAAACTTTACGTGCACGATGAGTGCGATTATATTGCTAAATCTAGCAATTGATTTGTTAAAATATCTATCTTACACGAAATTATAAAAATGTGTAAAACTGATTTATTTTACATTAGTTTAAGTTGATCCATTCTCTAATCATTTTTAAATATAAATATTTAACTATTATTATAACTAGTGTGTATCCCTGCGTGTTGCTACAGTTTTTTTAACGGTTGATGACTATACCTAATTCCAGACATGTTATTGATCTCTTATGAAATAGAAAAGATTATTCATACATAGCATAGTCCAAGCGAATCCACTTAAAATCTTTACTAAACTATGCCCAGAACGTAGGTAATTTAGTAAAAAAGTTTAAAAATATACATGATCAAAATATAATTGTTTGTATAGTTACATGACTGAAGCTTAGTGGAAATATATACATATTAAAATATAGTTTTTTGTACATTTTTATGACTAAGGTTGAGAAAGAGATTGGAGAAAAGTTTAAAATAAAAGTTGATTGATAAAGGGGGTAAAAACACTTCTGATGGAAGTCAAACATTATCTATGAGATAGAAATGTTTGATGACCTTCACCAAAGTGTGGTCAAAATGTTCTTTCTTTTTTTGTATCTTCTTCTTTGTTCCTATGAAAGTATATAGAAAATAAAACTCAGGAATGGATATGACATCAAATTGCACTTTTTAGGTTATATTTTTAATCTAAAGCAGAAACAAAATGACATCTACAATGCATATTATATGTACATCGAATATGCATCTATTCATTGCTCAAATATTGTCCCCAACTCTCCTTTAACAAATTAAGGATTAGATTGAAATATTAATTAATTCACATGTGCTCCACTATTTAAACTTTTTGTACCACTTATATCACACGATTTACAATAGAAGCACGACTCTTGTTTAAAACATGCCCATCATCATTACCAACTGGAATGAAGAATCATATCTCCTCCACTATCTCTTAAACATTTATCTGATTGTAACTGCTGCCCACTAAAACTGGTGTCATTTTCTCTAACATTGATAACACACGCAAAAATATTAATCAGCCTGCATCTACCACCAACATTATTAAGAATAGAAGCATGACTCCTATTTAAAACGTGCCTTGAAAATATCCCAAGTCTATTAGCCCTTAACTTTTCTATTCGTCTAGGCCTATTTTGCCTTGATTGTCTAGCATTATCCATCATAAACAAAACGAATTTGAAAAAAAGGGCAAAAAAACATAAACAAAATTACACAATATATTTCATACACTTACACAAAAACTAAACTAAACTAAGTATTTAATACACATGCACCAAAACATAAACAAAAAGCCAACATGCACCATGAATCAACATGTAAAACAAGCATAGAAGTGATAATAGTAGAAACCAAAAGCAACTCACAGTCGATCTTCAAGCAGGTAGCTCTCTCAGCTACTGATTAACTGTTAAATACAAAAACTGCAAATAGATCAAATCAGTTGACAACCTTTGAAATATCATAAAAAAATAAAAATTGAACATATGAGAATTCAACAAAAAACCTGAACACATGAAAATACAGTTAAAAAAAAAAAACTAAAAAAAAATCAATTCTATAAAACAAACAATCAATATGTAAAACAAACATAGAAGTGATAACAATAGAAATCAAAAGCAACTCACAATCGATCTTCAAGCAGGTAACTCTCCCAGCTATTGATTAAATGTTAAATACAAAAACTGCAAATACAATACATATAGATCAAATCAGTTGACAACCTTTGAAATATCATAAACAAATAAAAAACTGAACAGAAGAGAAGAGAAAAGAATTCAACAAAAAAACCTGAACACATGAAAATACAGTTTTAAAAAAGAAACTAAAAAAATATCAATTTCATAAAACAAACAATCAATATGTAAAACAAACATAGAAGTGATAACAGTAGAAATCAAAAGCAACTCACAATCGATCTTCAAGCAGGTAACTCTCCCAGCTACTAATTAACTGTTAAATACAAAAACTGCAAATACAATACATATAGATCAAATCAGTTGACAACCTTTGAAATATCATAAACAAATAAAAAATTGAACAGATGAGGATTCAATAAAAAACCTGAACACATGAAAATACAATTTTAAAAAGAAACTAAAAAAATATAAATTCCATAAAACAAACACATATAATACCAAGTCAAATTCTGAGATGAAAATCAGATTAGTTTTACTTCTACCGTGACATTCCAATAAGGCAAAATTTGTAATGTAATTGAGGTGCAAAGCTACCGAGATTGCAACCAACAAAGTATTCTGCAAGTATGTTAGACTCTACACTTCATGTCATTCAGATCTTAAACACTTTCAAGAAGTATAGAAGTTCAAAGGAGCTCCAGTTTGTTCTTAAACTTGATAGAGCTAACAGTAGAAGCACAAACTTTCATAATTATTAGCTATTATACTTCAGGTATCGGGATTGGATCAAATGCTCCATAACATAGTATTGCTATCAAACAATCTATACATACTGTTTAACACAAAAATATGTAGTTTAACAATAAACAACTTCTAAGCATTCAACCATAAAGTTGAAAAAAAGCAACACCCTTTTCCCTTACTCCAACTCATCTTAAAATGGTGGCAAGGAAAGAGTTGACAGCCTTCTGCAACTAATTTAAGGATATTAAACACATTTCTAGAAAATCTCAAATTGGTGTGGGCATCATAACTTATCAATAAGGCAACTTTCTTAATAAACAATTGAAAAAAATAATGAAAAAAATAATAACAGATCAAATCACTAATAAACTTATAAGGATATCTAACTGAAACTAAAATCAGAAATCAAGTACAATCAAAAGCAAAAAAAAAAATCATATTAAAAACATTAATATAGAAAAAAAAAAGCTTAAACAGATGAAAATATTATTTTTGGAGAGAAATATTACAGAGACAATTAATAGAAGAATGCTGATGAATATTGCTTCAAGTGAATCTGTTCATCTAATTTGTTACACGTTATTTAGTTTCTTCATATATATATATATATATATATAACTCAATTAATGTGATTCTGTGTCTTTCAATTTTCCTATGAGAACAAAAAAAAAAATCAAAATGTGTTTCTTTTCCACAATAGTAATAACAATGACTAGAACGAAATGGAATATTAAACAAGGCAAAGACTGATTAGAACAAATAAGCAGTCAAATATTGTTCCATTTCCATATCATATATGGATTAGTGATGAAATGAAGGACAATTTGGTGATTCCGAAAAATGAAGAATGATGATGAGGAAGGTGATATGATTGATGAAAGTTTGAATTCTAAGGCAAGAATTGGGATTGAAAAGGAGATTGTGGCGCACATTGGTGTTGGTTTGCTCTTTTAATGATTTCAAGATTTAGAGTAGATTTATCTTTTAGTAAATTGCATATATTTGAAAGAAAAAGAAGGAACCATATGCATGCAAATGAAGAAAATAGCATTTTCTGAAATAGGACAACCAAGAAATTAAAACTAAAGGTAAACTGCATATCAGTAACTTCTCCTATTCTTAGAGGAAGAACTCAAGAAAAAGAAAGAATAAGCAAAATGCATCAATGACGGCATTCATGTTGAATTTTAAGGGCTTACCCCAAGCCTTAAAGTTACAGGCGATTCTCACACCTGCCAAAAAACCTCGACATTTGCCGAATAATAAGGAAAAAAAAAGGATGAGAAGGGGCTTTTCATTTGTTCATGAGTACCCACTGAAAGAAATATAAAAAAAAAATAAAAAAAAAAAAAAACCCAAAAAGAGAAGCACTTGGAACGATTGTGCCCTTTGATTGAGTGTTTTTAAAAGATAACTTAGAAATGGATGAATCATATTGCTATCTCTCACCGATCTTTCGGTCCTCAATTTCATTGGAAAATGGGAAGGTCACAAACCACCCTCCATAGTTGCAAATGTGAAACAATGCTAACGGATGACCTGTGATTATGAAATTCATTCAAAGAAATAGAAAAAAAATGCAAAAAAAAAAAGAGTAAAAAGATGAAAAGAGAAGCACCTGAAGCGATAGCGATACAAACAAAGCTCAAAACAATTTGCATGCTACAGCGAAAGTCTCACAAAGAGAGGAAGTTGGAAAGTAAAGGTCTGAGGGGAAAAAATTACTAAAAGAAGTATGAAACAATAGCTGTCAATGTAAATCTCACAAACAGAGGAGGAAAAAAGACTAATAAAAGAAATATGAAAAAACAGTTATCAACTTAATGTTAAATATTTTGGGATTACTTTAATCTAATGTTTATAGATTTAGTAAATTAATGAATTAAGAATTTTAAACTAAGTTATTTTATATGATGATCACTTAAGAATGACCTTAGCCAAGGCTCAACAAACTTCACCAAGGCCTAAACAACCATGCTAGAGGCTCAAACCAATCTTTATGGACTAAATTCCCCAAGTCTTGAAACCATCATGCAACTTAGCATGATTTGGTCCGTTCCTAGTCCTTGCCCAAAGGTCTTTAACTTTTATAAATAAATAATCTATTCATTGATTTGACAAGACATTCAAAGATTTTCTCTCTAGCTTTCTAAGTTCTTTCTCTCGAAAATCACCAAAAGTTTCAAACTAAATGAAACGTCGGAGCGCATCCCGAAATTATAAGTTCAACACCTCCTATCCACTTTTTTTCTCGTAAGTCTTGAAGTCCTCTACTCTTGGGTAGAGGTGACAATTGGGCGGGTTCGGGTCGGGTCATTTCGAATTCGGATTATATCGGGTTCGGGTCATTTTGGTTTTGAGCCTTTTCGGATTCGAACTTTTTCAGATTCGGATTTTTTCGGGTTTTGGTTTGGGTCCGAGTTTGAATTTTATGTCATTTTTTTATTTTCTGATAGATGTAATCAAATTACATAATTTAAATGTTTAAATGCAAAAATAAATTTTTTTAAGTAAGCTTTTATATAGTATAATATTTTTAATTATATTTACATATTAATATCAATATTTGTTAACACTAAAAGGATATAAAATTAGTTTGTTTTATAAAATCAATTTGTTACATAATATATTATAGAAAATATGTTATCATATTGATATTTAAAATAATTGATTCGATGAACTCGAATATTTAACATTCTTTATGATTTATATCATGCATACATATCAATATAGTTAAACACACTAATAATTAAATCAAAATGAACAAATGACTATATTTGAAGAAGAACTAAGGTTAAGATTTAAGAGTTGGTAAGGCAATGAAAAAAAATACTATTATTAGTTATTACTCAATTATTTATCTTAATGATCTAATTTTAATTTAAAACTAATTTTAATTTAATCATGATTAAAAATTACTTGATATATATAGTATATATTTTAATAATTTATCATTTGAATATTAAATAAAAAAATATCTTATTTGGATTAATTTTTTTGAATTTCAAAAAAAATATGAAAAGAATGAAAAAATGAAAAGAGAGAGAGAGAGAGAGGGAGGGATAGGGGCGTTGGTCGGTCGGCCTGAGACGGACCAGCAACCGGCCGCCCTTTCCTTTTTCTTCTCTTTCTCTCTCTTCCTTTTCTTCCATAATTTTTTTTATCTTTTATTTGATTTTTGATTTTTTAATTTTTAATTTTAAAAATGAAAAAAGAAATTGTTGACATGTTGTTGACTTTGACACATGGTGACTTTCTATTGATTGATCAGGCCACATAAACATTTATGTAACGGCGTTAATCACTTGGAGTAACTTAATTGACAGAATACAAGTTTAGATACTTAATCGTGAATTTTTTTCTTTAAGTACCAAATCATGAAGAGAGGTATACTTCGAGAGCTAATTTACATATTAACCCAATTATTTTTAAAGCCAAAAGAAGCATACAATGGGTTTGAAATTGTTCAAAAATATGGAATCAAGAAACTTGGAGTAAAAAAATGACAAAAAAAAAGGGTTATTCTATGTCCCAAAAAAAATGCAATTATTTTAAGAAACCTTAAAATCAGTTATTCAATAAAATATGAAAAAAAAAAAAAAATCAACAATGATCAATGAAATATTTTGTCAAAATCAGGCATACCTTAGAAATGACGAAAACTCACTTATTTTAATAGCCAAATATACTTATACTAAGATAAGCAGAACAATTCTAAGATAATAAATATAATATATATTTTTTTTCTGTTCAATTAAGATGACAGTTAGCACTACCAGTCAACTTTCTCTGTACAAGTAATTCTACTCAGCAGGTGCGGTGCCGTTTAGGCGCTCCAGCGCGATGAAAATCAACCCCCATGGTGCATCGATAAAGGAGGTAGAAAAAGTAATATCATGAAGAAGTTTAACCAAACAAAACCTATGGATAGTACAAAATTTTATGGGAAGCAATGCAACCAAACTAATAGGGGCAGCTTGGAATACAATAAAAAAAAAACCATGAAAGTGGTGATTATGGCTATGGAATCATCAGCATATCATGGAAAAGCCTTGTTTGAAGGGTACATAACTCAATGGTTCGTTTTCCATAATGTAGGAATGCAAACCAGCATTAGATCTATTAAGCAGAGACCCTACAAAAATGGAGACAAAGAGAGAAATGTGTGACTATAGCTGCACATGTAGGCACAAAACACATCTGTTGGGAGTCATTTCAAGTCACCCTTTTGGTTAGCACATCACTGTCGATCGAGCTTAACTTGCTACATTTTTTTCCCTTTATGATTGATAGAAACCTTTTAAATGTGAATGATTGCTTAGCAAACAAGACTAAAAACATCATGCAACAGGCCTCCTGAACTGATAAAATCAAAACCCCACCACATTTTAGCCCAAAAAATTAAGAAAAACTTAAGAATTAATCTTTTAAAAAGGCTTTTGAGAAGGCATTAGGACTTGTTTTAAAGGATTGAACTGACTGGAGTATCAGCCATTAGACATCCAAAATAGGACGAAAGAAAAACCAAGATTAATTAATTATTGAAGGAGCTGTTTAGCATATGATAGAGTGCTTTTCATTTTCTTTCTCCCTTAATTTCAAGTCCCTTTCATTTGAAGTTAGGAATGCAATGCTGCCTCCTCCTGATACTATAGCATGCATTAGAGACAGGATATGCTGTCTACACCATTTCCTGTCTCTTCCAAACCTTTGTGGATTAATTGTGTGATCAATATCAGTATAAATGCGAGTAGAGGCTCGATGTGTACCGACCCTAGCTAATGGCTATTTTGCTCCTACTTTTTATTACTACTCGTGTCGGACACATATCCGACAGATATGGGTCTGACCCTCTCAATCAATATATGAAAAAAAATTAGAATATATCCATATCAAATACATATATATTATACCTGACATTTACCCGAGTCTGAGTAATAGAGGCTGATGATAATTATAGTCCTTGAAACCCGACTTAAATCATTGTTAACACAGCACATTTTGTCTTTCTGATGGTGCATTGTATCCAGAAGAAGCCAAGCGAAATTTGTCAAAAAGGAGTCAAAGAAAAGGATTTAAAGGTTTAATAGAACTTTCATTAACAATGTTGAGAACCCATTCTGCCCCATCTTCTTATGAACATGATATGGCCCATCCAAGCTGTCTTCTCCCAATCCCAAATTTTTGGATGCAATGCACCTGTAGTTCTTTTTCATTTTACCTTTAATGCCCCTTCAAAATTATTCTGTATTACAACATCTGTGAGATTGGCAACGTTATATGGTGAATGATTATGTATTACAATCATTCACTATATGAATTGGCAGCATCTATGAGATTCTATTTATCAATAAATAATATTTATGGACCCATTAATTTTTGTCAATCCTAAGACTGTTTCCATTTATATAATTTATTGCTAGATGTTGAATAAAGCAATATTTATTTCCATGTCTGGCGCCTTTCTTTTGATGAATTACTAATTTCTGACTGGTTGGAAAAATATAGTAGTTTACATCATATGAAAATAAGAAAAAAACAAAAAAAAAAAGTTAAAATTATTAAAAAAGTCACTTAACTATATTACTTTTCTTAAATAAGTTCCTATACTTTTATTGTATTCAAATAAACCATTATTTTTTGACTTATACCTAAATAAACCCTTATTTTAAATGAAAGATTAATTTATGGTAAAGGTTTATTTAGATATAAATTAAAGTTTAGGGGTTTATTTGAATATAAATTAAAGGTTAAGGGCTTACTTGAGTACAAATTAAAGGTGAAGAACTTATTTGGATGTAATAAAAATATAAAAATTTATCTAGATAAAATATTAAAATTGAGGAATTTTTTATTATTTAAATCAAAAAAAAAAAAAAAAAGAGTTCCTCAAGTGAGTCTAAGTGATTATCCAAAGAACAGGGAATTGATTATATATATGAATGTTAAGATTGTTTAAAACTTTATGAAAAGCAAGTGATTAAAGCAGTGATGCTCCTCCACAATTGTTAGTATATTATGTATATGTCTGAGAATGTTTTTTATGATTGGTTTTAAAACATCTGGATAGCTGTTGAAAAAACAAGTCACTACTGGAAAAGCTGATGTTCTTTTGGATAGCTATAAAGCTCTATCATTTTTCTACCGAGTCTGAATGATCTGCTTGTCTCTTATTAATTGGCGACTTTTTTTCATTTTAATTCTTTATTAGAAGAGGTTAGTAGAATGGTTTCCAGCCAATTGACAAAGTTGATTTGTACCTGAGAATATCAAGTCTGTCTAGGTGGGTGAATAACAGAAGGGTTAATATGTAAATTGATTATCGAATTATATTCCTTTAAACGATTCGATATATAAGAAAAGAATTTACAATCAAGTACTTGAATTTATATTCCGTCAGCATATATATATATATATTATCCAATAGACTAATATCATTACATAAAATACTGACATGGTATGGTTGACTAATATTAAGCCGTCATGTGTTAGGTCAAATATTTTTTAAATGCTGACACGGCATTGACTTGACACGTGTTGGCTTAGTATTGATCAACTAAGCCACGTCAACATTTTACGTAACAGCGTTAATCCATTGGGTTAACAAATTTGACAAAAATAAAGTTTAGATATTAAATTGTGAATTTCTTTGAAGTACGAAATTATTAAAAGATATATAATTCCAGAATTAATTTACATATTAATCCATAACAGAACTGTATAGGTGCACAGGATTAGTCAAATGTCATTATTCATGTCATATATGATCTGCAAATTCCTTAAACATTTCAGAGTTTTTTACCTCTCAAAGAAACCGTGAAGCAAACGCAAGCATGAATTTGAATGAGAGGGATTGGTAAGTGAAGTGGCCAAAACCCAAGTTTCAAATCAGAAATTGACAAAATACTTCACAAAAAAGGACATGAAATATACAATAAATACATTAAGTAAAGTCCTGTTAAAGCCAGTTCATGCCTAACTTGCTCCAGCTGACATGGCATCATTGGTGCATAAGGAGCTATAAGCCACAAATAGATATTTAGCGACAAAACTAAGAAAAAGAAGCCCTTAATTTAGACAAAAAAGTATGGATATACTCAAGTATTTTGGACTCAACCCTTTGTGAAATAGTGATAATTTTTGATTAGGACAATTGACATCTAACTAGAAACAGATGTAACGTGCAGGAAAGCAGATGAAACATTTGCCACGTATCTGGAAACAGATTTGATTTGCAGGAAGCATATTTATGTGCTTTATATAGCAAACAAGAAGTAAGGGCCAAAAGTGCAGTCAAAGTGGCCATGTCGAATGGAAGCAATTCTGTTCTCCATATCTATCTCTTCCCCATTTCTCCATCTGTTGTGCCACATGTGAATTTGTCCCCTGCATCGTTTACCAACCACAATCACTCCTTTTTTTTTTTTTTTTAACAAAATATACACAATACTGGCATAAAACTTTTAGTTTCACGTATGAATGTTTACCAAATTGCATATGTGAAATGAAGTTGCTAGATTATGTTTCTGGTTTTGACTGGAAACTACTTTTTCAGGTTCTTGCAGCAAGTCATTTAGATTCCAACCAAGTT
This sequence comes from Fremontodendron californicum, assembly GCA_030761205.1. NCBI lineage: Eukaryota > Viridiplantae > Streptophyta > Magnoliopsida > Malvales > Malvaceae > Fremontodendron > Fremontodendron californicum. Next base: position 17,432,716 of record JAULJL010000017.1, on the reverse strand, counting down.
TGTTACATTCAATTTCATGTCTCTTTATTAGCAATTCAACACTGAACACTTTGATTTAAAAGGTTGGCTAGTGTCACTCATCATTGGTGATAGTTTTCAAAGGTTACTTGATTTCTACCTGTGCCTTTTTGATGCATTCTGTTTCGAAGTCGTAAGAACTGGCAGCCGCAAGCTCCATTGAAAGGAACTGAATTAGGGAAATAAATTAGAAGAAGAAGAAAATTAGTTCACAAGTTTTGGTGGTATTAACTTGGGAGCTAAAAACATGAAGTTGTTGTTTGTATAGGATTTCTTGACATTAAAGTTACCTCTACTTGATTCTGTAATGAATGAACATAATTAATTATCTCGTCCAGCATAACCGCCATTCCCATTGTCTGTTGAATCCAGTCATAAACTCAATGTTAAATTACATATGTTCACTGCTAAGTAAAGATTCATTCAAGATCAAGCAATAACATGCTTGTTATTGTTATTTTACCTTTTGGCATCCAGGAACAAGGTCTTGCAAGCACCTCATTTTCTCATTTATTTTCTCTCTTCTAACCTGATAAAGAAAATGATCAATGTTATTGTTATTTTCAAAAGATTCCCATTGATACTGAACCAAAGAAAAAATGTCTGGTAATGGATTTATCCCTACCCTTTCTGCTAAACTGTGACTATCAGTAGCTTGGCCCCTTCTTGCTCTAACATGAATTACTTCCTCTGCTTCTTTCTCAATATTGCTCCTTGCTTTCTTCCCTTTGCCTAATCTCTGAAAATAGCAATATGTTAAAAGAGAGACATAAAACCCAAACCTCAAATCAACATGAGAATTGAAATTTGTAAAAGAAAGAAGAGTTTTAAGAAACGAGTTGGATCACACACATTGTTTTTCCTGATAATATTGGTGTTGTTTCCTCCAAATTCAGTTGTGGAAACTGCGGGAGAAATGTTTTGGTAGCTTCTGCTTGATTGTTCCATTGCTTTTCTCTTCTTGCTTTCAACCAAAACATCTTCATCCACCCTGACAGTATGAGCAGTTGGTATTGCAGTAAGGCTGCCGGCAAGCACAGTGCTCGAAAGGTTGTTATGAGTACAGCTTGCTGGGAATTCAGGTAGTTGGTGGGCCAATAAGTTTTGTAGAGAAAAGTCTGCAATGCTGAAATAATTCTCCATTAATAGAGTTGAATTCAGCTCTGAAGACTGCTTTGTCATTTCCATGCTGATATCCATTTCTGACATAGGCTGAGAAGGCCTAAACCCCTGCAGATGCTGTCTAGGCTCACCCATTTAGAAAGTTTCAACCCTCTGGAAGGAAATTAAAGACCTCAATTATGGAATGTATTATAAACAGATTGAGAGTGCTATATATAGGGGTACCTTATTACTGACCTATTAGCATGTCCAAATCATAATCCTCTAGGCTATCTGAGTAATTCTGTTTTTGCTTTTCGATCAAGTAAAGCTGAAACACACATGGGAGTTCCAAGAGATTTCATTTTCTAATCCTAAGTTTTCTTTTGGTAGGCTCCACTGAGAAGATTACATACATGAATTTAAATATTGGTCTCAACATAATGTTATTGTCATTATTTTGCGGTTCCAATTTTTTCTATTGTCGATATTTATCGCAATTGGGATATAAATGATCAGCCACCCATAACGCTTAAACTTATGACCGTGAATTACATGTATATAGATTCAATTTATAATTTGTGAATATATTTTTTTTTAACAAATAAAAGATCATAAAGTATCAAACTATTTTAAAATTTATTAAATTTTTTTTTTTTATAATTATAAACACTAAATTTTACAATAAGTTACGCAAAATAAATTTTTTTACGACCGTGATAATCGCAATGATCACGATAATATCCGTTACGTTCATAACCACGATAAACGTGATGCAATTGAAAACGCTCCCGCTATCACAATTCAAATCCAACGGAATGGGCCATTGTAATTCTTGGAGTAGAGTTGAAATATTGGAATATATATGGTCTAAAGTTCCTTTTTTTCTCTGTCATACAAAAAAATATGGTAAAGTTCAGGAAATAAAGGTGTTAGTAGTAGATAACATTCATGGCTTTCTTCTTCTATTCTTTCTTTTTCATTCTTTACTTTTCTTTTAAGAATTTCAAACTTAATCAGTACAGTGATCAGCAATTGAAGCACATGGTACAAGCATTTTTGCAAGATAAAGTCCTATTCATGGATGGGAATCAAGAAAGTGAAGCAATTGCCTGTGAAGCAAAATAGAAGACTTTTTTCCAACAAACATGTTTCCCATTATTAGATTTTGAATTCCTAGTGGCATGATGTCTCTATGGTCCCATTTTCTTTTTCTTCTTCTTTTTGGCATAAGAAAGTTATCATAATTACATAAGCTTTGAAATTCAGGTTTTATTTTCATCAGCCTGTGTCGATGGAGATCACGAACGACATTTCTTGTGTACAAAAAGATTGAACAGATTGTCCAGAAGCTGAGTGTCGTATATTCTCAAACCGACTCAAGGTAGCCTGATGATGCCTTGATATATCGAAAATGTCTGCTACAACATTTTTCTCCTTACTGCATAATCAATTACGGTACATGAATTCGGATATAGGTATCGAACACTGGTATGTGTTTACGTGTCTGACTCGTCTTTTTTTTAAAAAAAAATTTGGACTCGTGGAATCCGCTAAAAGTATCCAAAAATTAGATGGGGGTAGGTGAATACGTCTTATAATAATATCTTAAATAAATATATATAAATACAAATAATACAATACCATATATAAATAAATATGTTTGTTTACTTTTAGAGTTCGTCTTTGATACACTGAAAGTAGAGTTTTTTAACTTTACAATCGAGGTTAAAAGACTGTCACATGCCTCTTTTATTATTATTTTTTTTATTATACCCTGGGGTATGTGTCACCCTTCTAACCATGCTTATGGAGTTTAAAAACTCCACTGACAGTTTATTATATAATTTCTCATACTTTTTTTATTTTATATTTATTCATATATAAATATGTTTTATGTGATTTAATTAATTTCATTTAAAATGCTTTGATATCATTGTATTCATATTTAAATATAATGATTTTTTAAAATTCATTCTTTTTGTCAAAAGTAATCCTTCCTTAATAGTTAATAGTCATAACTTCGGCATAGATGTCAATATCAGCCAGTACACTTTTGCCTATTCCATCAATTAATTTTTTATCTTCATTTCTAATTACTACCTTAACTTCGGTTCAAATAATTCAAAAGATTAATGATATGTCATCAATTAATTTTTTATCTTCATTTCTAATTACTACCTTAACTTCGGTTCAAATAATTCAAAAGATTAATGATATGTTCAAAAGAAACTGAGTATTCAGGATACAGAGATTAAAAGAAGAAAATCAAAGGGGATAAGCGAGTTGATATATGGATCAAATCATAGAAATGTGGGACCAATCTTCTTTTTCTTCATTTTCCTTCTTTAATTACAACAATCATAAAGGTCGTGTCTACTTTTGTGATGAAGTGTCGGACACATATTATGTGTTTTATCCTACCGATGAAGAGTCGGACACGAATATAACAACCAATGTTGGAAACGGGTCTTCCCATAATGGGTAATACCCGATCCAAGACACAAGAGATAACTGCCTTGGTGCCGCTAATTATATTTTGCAACTTCCTATTGTAACTACTTAACGTTAAAAAAATAAATAAATAATGTAACTTTCATGATGGGATGTGGGATAACACGACGCCATAAAATAACTTCCTCATGGAAGTTCCAACCGACTCAATAACTTCCATGAGAAAAGAAGAAAACTAGCAATAGGGAAGAGTGAAGTTGTTTCATGTTCGCCAGAAACAAAAATAAAAGAGAAATAAGTTTTCTCTACAATAAAAACTCTCATATTCGAGGACAATTTCTGCATCTTTGGAAGGATTTAGGTTGTGGCAATTTGACAATTTTCAATTTGTGATTTTATCTCCAACCAGTAAATCAAATTAGTTTTCGCATCGAACGATCATGTAAGTTCGTTATTTAATTCTACATTTATTATAGATTATACACGATAATTATCATTGGTATCACAACATTTAGGTTTGATTTTTTATTTTGAACAAGCATGAATCACTACAAACAAATTGTCATATACTGACAGTCCAAAAAACGTTGGTAAAACTCAAAAATCCGTCGCTAAAAGTCCTAAAACCTTATACCGACGGTCAAAATGACTATTCCGACAAAAAATTAAGCGACGGTAAAACCCTTGTCGGTATAGACCTATACAGACGAAAAAGGCAACCGTCGGAATAGGATATATAACCTATACCGACGGTTTTAGGCGTCACTAATGTTACTACTGTCGGTATAGCTTATGTTGGGTTAGCCCCTTTTGCTTTTTCCTATACCGACGGCTCTTCTGTCTGTTGGTATAGATATACCGACGGATTTTGTTTCCGTCGGTATAGATACTATAGATTTATATAAACCGACGATTTTTTTCCCCACGTCCGTCGGTATAGATGAAAATGTAAAATATATAATTAATCTATAGCGACGGATTGTTGTAAATTTACCGAAGGTTTACTCCGTCAGTATACTATACATTTTTTGTTGTTATATAAACTTTCAGTATAGAGGTCAAAGCGTCGGTAAAAATAAAATTTTATCATATTTTCAATTACTAATATTGATATATTTATAATTTAATCCAACATATTTCATATTAAAAAAAACCATCATAAGAAAGTACAAAATATTTCATAATATTAAAAATAAAATTACAAATAAAATGTCTTAATTGTATAACTTTTACAAGTTGAATAGAAGTCGCAAGCTAAAGTCATAATACAGTCTTAAAATTGAAAATTAGCAACCCAAACACAAAGTAAATAAGCAATCCAAATAAATAAAGTGAAATAAGCAATCAAAATCCATGGTGGGATGCAATGCGGTTCTTTAGCTTGTACTCATGAGCATATCGCTTTCTACAATCTGGGTATGGACACATATGGTAGTTTTCTTGTGAATGTGTTTTCATGTGTGACCTCAGGTTGAAATCCAAAGAGAATGCCTGTTATTCTCATATTTAAATCAGTCAGAACAAATATAAAGGGAAAGCATATTAAATATATATGCCAATGCACATACAAACAAATAAAGGAAGCCTATGAAGCAAAAACAACGGTTGCAGGAAACCTTAGCACCAAACATAATGCAAAACTATGTCTATAAAATCACAAATGCCCCACTTAGCATTTGACCAAGTTATTCCGTTAAACTTAAGGTTCACTGATCCCTACATCTCCTGCTATATATGAGAAGTTCACAAGTTTATATTCTGTTAGGAGAACATATAGCCTCCTAACTCCATTTATGCATGTCATAAAAACTGCAATTTTCTGTGAAAAATGAAAATCAAATAGCAATTTGACAATGGTATATATAAAAATTATCAAATCACTGACCAAAGATAATTATAATAGAACATACCAAAACAGGCAATAGAACAAGCATGTAAACCATAAAAAGAAAAAAGATTAACATGACATAGATTTATCACCTTACCACAACCTTCATGTGGGCATATAAAATCTCTTTCTCCAGTGTGAATGAGAAAGTGTCTTTTCAGTTTTGAACTATCCACAAATTTTTGCAGCATTAACAAAAAGTACACCCCATTAACAACCACCAATTAAACACTTTGAAGATAAAATTGAGCATTTCATAGTTCCCAAGCATACATGTATCAGAATTACTTCATTATGCTCCACTAAATCTTAGAGGAATTTTCTTAGATCGTAAATGAGAAGGTTTCCTTGTTTGCATCAAAAGTAGGAAGTTTTAGACAAGATACCTTCCCGCAACCCTCCCAGTGACAAACACATTGTCTTTCTCCATGAATGTGAGAATGCTTTCTCAAAGCACCAGCATCAATAAAGGTCTTTCCACAGGCTTCATAACTGCAAAGGAAAAGGACTTCAGTAGTAGGCTCTGGTTCAGGCTCTGGGGCTTCAGGCTCTTTCTCCTCTTTCAATGCCTTCAAGGTGTTCTCTAAATAAGGCAATTGGCTGAGGAAGGTTAGGCAGCACGAATCTATAAAGAAGAAAATGACAACAAAAGTCCTCTACAAGATAATCCTTCCACATTACCTCTCTATGGCCTGACAACAATCCATAGAATCTATTACTCGAAACAAATTAAACAACCAAACACACAGGACATGGAATCTTTCAAACCTACAATATAATGAAAATACGATGAAGGGAGTCATAGAAAAGACAGAGAAGCCATGGTGAAAAAGAACATGGACATATGTCTATCATCAAACAAATAGACTATCAAAGGAATTTGATGTAATCCCTCACAGGCATACTTGACTTTCCGGACATGGGTACTACAAGGATCCTTTAAATATAGGGAATCTAAAAAAAAAAATTGAATATACTCATGTTAAATACATATCTGAATTCGAGTAACATAGATTACCAATATTCCCCTATTTTGATAACTCTATACGACATTCAAAAGTTCAATTGTCATATATCAGACTATCCAAAACAGAAAAATATCAATATACAGAGTTGTGAATTCATGTTGATAAATGAGTTAAAAATCAAGTGCTGTCCACTGTTTTGATTGTAAGGTCAGATTAGGTCCTGGCAAACGCAACTGTGAACATAGCAGCATAGAAATCTTAACTGCTTTTGCTCCCTTCAGCATGGAGAATCTGTGTTCCAAGATCCTGCAGCAACCTTTTTGCCAAGCTTCAAGTAGGATGATTTCAAAATTCTCACCGCCCTAAATCCCCAGCAGAGCAGAACCAAACAACATATGCCAGGTCCAATATACTTAATTACACGAAGTAAGCAAAACACTGCTTTTCTATAAACAACCTCGTAAGGCATAATAGTAAGACCTCCAAAATAATCTCTGTTTCTATTCCAAAGCTACACTTGGCGCAAAGCCTTTGTATAGGCAATGTATACTTTCCATTGCAAAAGAAAAGAAGCCTTTGTATAGACAATTACGAATAAGTATCAAACTGAAGAAATACATAGCAAAAAAGAATGTAGAACTAACCGTTTACCCACTTCAAAATCATGCACCTTCTACCCGTAGCCACAACATCTTAAGGTACCCTAAACAAAATTGAGGTCAGCCATTGACATTGTCTATAATACAAAGCATCGCAAGGTTATGGTATGGAGAAGTTGAGCACTAAATCATGTCAATATCTTGGTTAAAAATAACCAATTTGCATATATGCTACAAATCAACGTAAATTGAGCCTATATTAGTTAAAAAGAAGTCTCAAATCAAAATTCCATACTTCATTCAAACGAAAAATAACTCTAAAAAAAATAGTTCAACTTGTTAAATAATCAGTATCAGAAAGCAAGGTGAGAACAAAATTGGACGAAAGTAATAAAATTTAAAAACAAAAATAGGCTTAATTTACCATTCTTTGAACCATTTAATAGCGGGAGCTTTGGATTTGAGAATGGGGCGTCTCTCGAACAGACTGTGAGCGAACTGCATCTCCATCAATTGCCTTTTCGAACAAAAAATTCAAAAGCATGGGCTTTGATTTGGTGGTTCCAAGTTTAAATTTTTGGAGAGAGTTTTAAGATTTTGGATTGATAAAAAATGAGAGAAATAGGAAAGGAAGAACAAGAAACTATTAATGATGGCTCCAATCGGCAAAGTAACGACGGTGGAGGCAGTAGCTCCCTAGGGCTTTTTAGGTCTATGCCTTTTGGAGGGGCTTTGAAGCATTTTGATATTGGGGAAGATGGAAGAGGGTTAAAGGAAAGTGTTTGAGGCAACGAAAAATAGTGAAAATGTATGGCGGAGGTCGCATCGTTTGGTTTAGATTTAGGATTTTCTAGGGACTTTTTGAAAAGGGTGAAAGAGGAGATTAAGAGAAATCATTGGGTAAATTTTGATGAAAAATCAACGATGGAAGGCGATGACTTACAATTGAGTGCAATGACAGATCGTCAGAATATGGGTGATGAGGCTGAAGTTTGAAGAAGCAGATATGGAGAGTTACTTTTAAAGAGAGTGAGGATTTGCAGAGAGAGGCATGGGGGAAATGAAGAAAAAAGCCAGCCTCAAAATAATTCATTCTATACCGACGGTCCAAAAATTAAACATTTGTTGCTATAAGTATATTTAATTTAAAAAATTAAAAAAAAAAAACTAAAATAAATTCCCTCATCATTTTTTTTAAAAAATGGTTTTTTTTTTTCTGCAACTATACTGACGGAAGGTGGAGAAACCGTCCGTAAAAATAATACCTATACCGACGGTCAATGAAAAACCGTCAGTATACAGGGTATCTATAGCAACGGAAAATAAAGTGTCGGTATTGGTAAACATATTCTGACGGTAACAAAAATCCGTCGGTATAGATACCTTTTACCGACGGATTATGACCGTCGGTATAGATGAGCGTCAGTATATGGCAATTTGTTTGTAGTGAATTGTTGTAACTTTTTATGGTATAATGCTCTTAAAAATTCAAACAAAATATGTCTGAATGACATTAGTTCTTATACAAAATGTGTAAGATTGTCTTATTTGCGTAAAATAATATGTAAGAATTTTTGGATCCATGATTTGTTTTTTAAATTTTGGTTTTTCAATTTGAAGAAAATCGTTATTTTTTAAAATTTAGAATTAGAATTCAATTAACCATGGTAATTTTTTGAACAAAATGAGAATTACACTTATGGAATCTGGATACCCACTTTGGGACATCCGAATGCCTTAAGTTTTCTTTTATGAATATATATATTTATATAAAAATTGTAAAAAGGTTCTTAATTTTTTTGGATTGAGTCAGAAAATATGACACTGAATTGATTAAAATTTATTTTTAATCACAAATAAACAAGTGTTATATATATTTATTGAATTATTTTTCTTTTATGTATTTGTTATAGGAAAAAAAATGCCGAGAATTGTCTGAACTCCGATGGCAATTAAAACTTTTATCCAATTTTTGAAAGTTGGTAGACTAATGCGAGATTTTTCAAACTATCGAATGGATTCAAATAATGATGACATTGTTAAACACATCATTATCGTAAATAATAAAATCCAAGAATTAATCTGGAGTGGCAAAACACATATTAGAAGTGATTATGCTAAATATTCTATGTTAAGGAAATCGCTTCTAACTGATAGATAAAAAGCTATTTTGGAAGACCTTCTGATGTCTAACACAGAAAACAAGAAAGTATGCTACTTTGATTAAATTTTTTGTAAAAATGTATGTGAGGATGGGGGTAAGGAGGGCTACAACGCTCTCTATTAGTCCAACTGTCCGTAATGGGAAACACAATTTCGGTACTTCGTGGATGGCGGCTAATTTGGATATCGAGCTGTCAAAGGAATTTTTGAATTCCATCCCTATCACCAGAAAAATTATCAAGAATTAGTTATTTTTATTTTTATTATGGACATCTATTTTAGGAAATATTTAGTTTCTAGTTTTTGAGACAATGGATCATTTTTTTTTGGGTATTTTTATTTTATGAAACTAGTTCTCGTAAATATTTTTAATGCATTTATGAATCTTAACTATTTATCTATGAGATATTTTTTTTTTTTTTTTGCAATTATGAGTAATGTTGCATCAAGTGAGAATTCTAAGATATTTGTTTTCTTAGTGTAAAATCTTTGCACAATAAAATAAATTAGCGATAATTAAACATATTGTTATGTAATTTGATTGTGAAACTTAGTGAGTTTTTGGTTCCATACTATATGAATGGTTGTCATTGATTTTATTTTGGATTGTGACAAAATAAATGTGTGTATGCTAGGCATTAATTCGTGTATGTATGTCTCATTGTAGAATATCCTGTGAAATGACATCTGCTTCCAAAAACATTGTTGTTGAGCTTAACAAAGGTGAGAAGCTCAATGTAGATAATTATGAGATCCAGAGTATGAAAATTCAGTATGTGTTGAAAGAATAAGAGGTTCTTGAAGTTCTAAATAATGTTCTAGAGGAGCCTGAAAATGGAATATGACCCAACATGTAAATGACCAAGAGGCTTATGAGGCCTGTAAAAAGAAGAACTCCACTGATCGCATTACTTTTCTAAGTAGTATGGAGAATGACATCATGCGAGAATTCATGAAGCTTGAGATAACAAAAGAGATGTGAACTGCTCTAAAGGATGAAGTTTGGTGAAACATCGATCACCAAACTTAGGCAGCTCACGATCAAGTTTGACACTTACAAGAAACGCCCAAATCACAATATGAAGCAGCATATAAAGCAAATGTCAAACATGATAAGTGATCTAAAAGAGGCTGAGACACTCTAACTGTAAATAACAGGTTTAACCTGTTATTCGATCCTTGCCCCATAACTAGGAACATATGAAGGTGCAACCTATCCACAATGAGAGCATCAAAACACTTTATAATGCTTCACTCCATTTATAGTTAGAAGAAGATCGCATTGAGGCATTTAAGCGTAATGTCGATATGTATATGGCAGGAATAAGTTCCCATGAAGCTTCGAGTTTCAAAAGCAAGCCATATGGTGGGTACAAAAGGGAAAGTATCTAAGAAGCTGAAATGTGGCTCTCAAGGCAAGAGAAAGGCTCCTATAGTTCATCGTAAGCAAAACAAAGCTAAAGTTAATGCTTTAATTATGGCAAAAAAGGTTACTTTGCTCGTGAATGCATCGAGCCAAAGAAGGTACGAACCCTTAAAGCATTTTCAAATGCTATGAATATTATTAAAAAGTACTACATTTGTTTCTAGTACTATATTATTGATTGAATCTCATCCTTTGTGAACTATAGACTTAGAGGCCACAGACCATGTAACACGAGACCGAAATGTGTTCATGGATTTTCATCGAATTCTATGTGGAACAAAATAAATTTATGTAGGAAACAACACAAGAGTTGATGTAAAGGGAATTGTCACCTATAAGTTAAGTATGCGTGGTGGAATATCCCTTATGCTACATGATGTTTTATTTGCTCCTGATATACGATGAAATTTGGTCTCTATAATTGTTTTTCTTAGATATGGATTAAATTTGAACTTCTCTGGTACTGGTGTTGATTTGTTCTTAGAAATAAATTATTATGGATATTTGACAAATGGTCTTATGTATTGGATGTTGATTACACTTCATTTAGTAATTTTAATTATGCTAGTTTTTCCTTAATTACATTTTCTGATGATGCAAATATTGATGTGAATATTTGGCATACTAGACTAGGTCATATTGGACAACATAGAATGTATAGATTAGCTAAAGAGGGATTATTAGGCCTTATTGAAAAAATTAATCTATCTATATGTGAAAACTGTCGAGTGGAAAAATTGACAAGAAAACCATTTGGTAAAAGGACTAGAGCCAAATCTCTATTGCAACTTATACATTCTGATATTTGTGTCCGAATGAATCCAAGGGCATGAAGTGGAGGAGTATATTTCATTACATTCATTGATGATTTTACACGTTTTAGTTATGTCTACTTGATTTCTCACAAATCTAAAGCTTTAGAATGTTTTAGAAAATACGTGTGGTGGAAAATCAATTAGATAAAAATGTTAAGGCAATAAGAATGTACCAAGGACGTGAGTATTTGTCTGATCAATTCAGACATTTATTTGATGAAAAAGGAATAAATAGGCAGCTAACCACAGGACTCTACAACAAAATGGTATTGTAGAGAGAAGAAATAGAACTCTTCTGGAAATGTTTAGGTCTATGATGGCCCAGGAAAATTTGCCTATCATCTTTTGGGATGATGCGTTCTAAACAACTGCTTATGTATTGAATAGAGCCATCCCTTATGAATTATGGACTGATAGAAAACCCGATCTCAATAATATGAGACCTTGGGGTTGCAAACTTCATAAGCTTGCTCATCAACATGGCAAGTTAGGTTCACGAGGCAAAAATAGTATATTTGTAAGATACTTTAAGCATTAAAAGGGATATGTGTTCATTGATGAACAAGCAAGTGGGATTGTAACTGAATCTGAATCTTGGGATGCCACTTTTTTGGGAAATAATTTTCCAAGTAAGGGTGAGATTAATCAGTATATATATCTTTATGAGATGGAAGATTTTGATGATTTAATTATTGCAAATCGACTGAAGCATATTCCTGATAATGTACCAACAATATCTCATCCAAGTGGGGCATGACAAAAAATGATGACCTTGATGAATTTGTTTCATAAAAATCACAAGACAGGCGTAGTAATCTTAGAATTGTTCCTTGATGTCATTTTAACATAGAGAGAGAAGTTTTCATGATTACCCCACAAGATGAAGAAGAGCCAATAAATGTTAAAAAAGTTTTTTCTTCTAACTTAAAAGAAAAGTGGATGAAGGTAATGAAAGAACAGATGGAGTCAATGAGATCAAACAATGTTTGGAAATTGGTTGATCAACCAAAAGAACACAAAGCAGTTGGAAACAAATGAATTCTCAAGATTAAGCATAAGTTTGATGGGATTATTGAAATATACAAGGCACACCTTGTAGCTAAGGGGCATACTCAATAAAAGGGAATTGATTATGAAGTGACTTTCTCTCTTATAGTAAGGTTTATCTCCATATGCTTAATTTTGGCCATAGTAGCAAGTTTAAATTTGGAGTTGCATCAAATGGATGTAAAAGATGCCTTTCTAAACGGAGAACTGTAAGAGGAAATCTACATGGAAGAACTAGTAGGTTTCATTGACAAAGGTCAAGAGCACAAAGTGTGCAGGTTATTAAGATCAATTTATGGTCTTAAACAATCTTCTAGATAGTGGTATATTAGATTCATCAAGCAAACATTCCTTATAATTTTATCATGATTAATGAAGACCACTACGTGTATGTCAAAAAAACCAAAGACAAGTTTGTGATCTTGTCGCTTTATGTGGATGACATACTCTTGGTAGGAAATGATAAGGAGTATATCATTATGGTGAAAAATGGTTGTCCTCAAATTTTGAGATGAATGACATGGGTGAAGCAACTTACATTCTTGGAGTGAAAATCACCCGAGATCATTCTAAGAAATTACTTTCTCTTTTACAAGAGTCGTATGCTAAGAAAGTTCTTGAACGATTCAAAATGCAAGACTACAAACCAATATATGACCATTCGGCTATTCCACTTAGTATGCCTTGCATGTGCATTTCCATCTTGCCTCTTGACTTGTTTGCATCTCCATGCCATGAGCTTGTGCCTTTTGATTTTAGTATGTCATATGCTTATGAAAATGTCATGACATTATGCATCTTAATATGATTTGTCATGTACTTGTGTCATTTACTAGATAGGATTGCATTAGAGTATCATGTAACCACATTCGACCTCTTCATGCATCCCTTGCCTTGCATGCATTTGCATTTTGTTTAGGTAACATGCTTTGCATTGTCATATCTTGAAATTTTGTATTAGTTGCTGTTTGTTCCAGCATTGACATTAGTTTCATTGGTCATTGTATGTTCATAGTATTGCTATGCATGTTCATTACATTTTAGGTCTAGGCCATATTGATATTGCCATACATATTGGGTCTTAAATCATATTGGTATTGCCATGCATTGCTATGCTACTTAGGTCTTAGGTTGCATATGCATTTTCATGCATATTCATAACATATTAGGTCCAAGTCATATTTGCATTATCAAGCATTGCATGCATATTAAGTTAGGATAGGATTTATTGCCATGCAAACTCATGCTAGGCATTTAGGTTATTTTGAATTATCATGCATTTCCTTTACCATTTAGGCTTTAGGCCATGCATTTCATACATTTCATTTGCTGTAAGTTCATGCATTCCATGCCATTGCCACATGATTTATGACTTAGGCCAATCAATGGCTCAAAGTCATGCTCTCTTGAGCATACTTGTGAAAAATTAAAGAGTTGTCAAATAGATTATTCTACCTTTGTGATTTTTTTTACTTAGCCAATTTTTATCCAAGGTTTTTAAATGTTTTAGCTACTGTCCTTAGGTCTTTAGGATGATCTCCAACAATTTCTACTTTGATTTTTGAATGAATTTATCAAAGGCAAAAAATGTGTTTTGACAAAACAATTTTTTTCACCCAGTACTCGAACTTTTTCGATTTTTCTGGGCAGCCATCTTTAATAAAAAAATTAAGCCAATGTTTTCTCGTGTAGTTTTGCATGTTCTGAGTCTCCAGTATTTTTTTTAGATTTTTTTGAATTTTTAAAAATAGGCAAAAAACTAGTGTGACAAAACCGGACAGTAGAGGCAGATTTGAAATCAAAAGATGAATAATGGTTGAATTTGGCTAAGGCATTTAGAGGGGGTTGGTTAGAAGCTTTAGCTACTGCTGTAGGGTAGTTTCTAAGCCTTTTTAAACTTTAAAAATGATTTGATAAATCTCGGGTTAAGGGTCGTCAAGTCCGGGATTTTAAACTTAGGAAATTAGAGCCATTTTAAAAGGGTTTGGTAAGGGTTTTAATCTTTATTCAAATTTTTCCTCAAAATTGTTTTCAAACAATCACAAAGTTTTGTTTTTTTTAGAAAATCTAATTTGACATATTTTTCTAAGGTATCCGGATATCTTTTCTGATATACGGATTTCTTTATTTAGAGGAAAAATACATTTTCATGCATTGCATTTTTCATGTTCATGCATTTTATTTAAATGTGTGATTTTTGCTATGATATTTTCCATGGTATTATTATTATTTTGATTCACATTTTATGATCTTATATTGTTTGCCATATGATTTTGAATGTTTCATGATATCCCATATTTTTTTATTTAGTCATTTATTTTTGTCACATTATTTAGCATATACTATGTTCATGCATTTTTATTTTATTTTCATGCATATTTTATGATAACATTATTTTATGTTTCATGACAGTTCATCATTTTCCATGTCATTTAGGTTTAATTATTTAGAATATGCCATGTCATTTAAAATATGCTATATCATTTAAAATTGCCATCATTTAAATCATTTCATCTCATTTAGAATATACCATGACACTTAGGATTTTTTTTTTTTTATTTTACCTAGAATATACTATGTCATTTAAATTATGTCATATCATTTAGGTTGCATTATATTATCTAGACTTTGCTATGTCCCATTTTATTTATGTCATACATGTTCATGTTCATATTTTTAAATATTTAAAAGAAAAAGGGATAATGATTTTCAATAAAAAAATAAAAATATTCTCGAGTTAAAATAATTCATGGGTTCACTACCGGGTTTGCTGGAGGGAATGTTATCAATTATCATTAATGAAGGAATATCTTTCTTTCAAGAAACGATAATGATTCGAAAAGTTTTTCAAATAAATAAAATTTTCTATATTTTGTCGATTTTGTCGGGGAATATAGGAAAATTTTGAATTAATAAATTCCGGATCAATTTCAATAAAAATGGAATTATTTTTCTTAAAATTGGGAATTAACTTGAAATACTAAATTAAAAATCAACTTTTTACCGAGACTTGAGATAACACATGATTAATAAGGTACCGTTTTATACGGGCGTTGTTGGGGTGTTAATCCTTCCCCGCACGTAACCGAGTCCCGAACCCGATTCTTCGATTTTCTCTGGTTTATAACGCAGACTTGAAATTGGTTTTGAAATTTTTTTAATTAATTTTAAAATGTTTTATATAATCGGTTTTAATAGGTGGCCGATCACACCTAGCTAAAAAAGATTGGTGGCGACTCCATGTCTTTTTCAAGGTCATTTCCAAAACCTTTATTTTTCAAGAGGAATTAAGTCGACTTTTTCTCGATTTTTTTTAAGTCACGCCTAACGAATAATAAATTCTTGCGATGAGACTTGTTATGTTATTTTTTTTAGGTTGCGACAATTATTATCAAACTACATCAAAAACCAAAAATCAAAAAACGAAATTAAAAGAAGAGAGAGAACAGAAACAGATGCTGTGGTCGGAGGACGATGGCAGCGACAGTGGCAGCGACGGTGATGGCTCGTGGGGGACGATCGGACGGCGAAGGGGTCGAACAGCGAAGGGGCATGACGGCGAAGGGAGAATTAGAGAGAATTAGAGAGAAAATGAGGAAAGATGTCTCGGGCATTAAGTTATGCCCGAGACTTTCACCGACGGAATAAGGTTATTACCGACGAAAATTTCGTCGATAATACTTTTGGCGGGATTTCAAATGTCATCCGTCGGTAATAAAGTATTATCGACGAAATATCGGTCGGTAATACCATTCTCCATCGGTGAAACATCACTGACGGAATAAACTTTCACTGACGAAACGTAGGTATTACCGACGGAAACTCTATCAGTAATACTTTCGGTGGGATTTCAAATTTCATCTGTCGGTGTTAGCTTTTTTTCGTCAGTGATATATCACCGACGAAATAACCTTTCACCGACGAAAATCAAGTATTATCGACAAAAATTTCGTCGAAAAACTTTCTGACTGTTCACTTTAAAAACTTAATTAATTTTTTAATAAATTTGCATTTATTATTTATTAAAAATCGAGAAAAAACTATTACCGACGGATTTTTCGTCTGTAAAAATGAAATTCCGTCAGTAAAAAATGTGAACAGTCAAAAAGTATTACCGATGGAATTGCTTATTACCGACGGATAATCCGTCGATAATAGTTTTTGGACCGTTTAATTTTTTATTATTAATTTTTAGTATTTATTATTTATTAATTATTTCGAAAATCGTGTGTTATTTTCATCGACGAAAATTTCGTCTGTAATGCTCGTAATTCCATTGGTGAAAATTTGGCTAGAATTTAGGTCGTTCGCGCCAAACTTTTACCGACGGAATGAATCTGTCTCTAATATTCCGTCGGTAATATTCTTTTTCCGTCTAAAATGCTGAAAAATTCCGTCGGTAATAAGCCAAAACATTACCGACGGAATTCCGTCGGTAATAATCAAAATTTGGTCTGTAATAAATTGTTTTACCAATGAAAATATTCCGTCGATGATGTTTCCATCGATAAACTGACGTCCTCTTGTAATGAATTATCAAGCATATGAAATACAAAAGAAAGAGGAAGATATTTCTTTAGTTGAACCCCTCAAAGCAAAGTGTAAAGAATATGAAAAAGAAAAGGGATCTACTATTATGAAAATTGAGTCCTTAGGGACTCATAGGAAATTCTTGAATTTTATTAATAGGTTTTGTTGTCTTCTTTTGTCATCTTTTATGGCTATTTTTGACTTTTTACAAAGAGTTTTTAGAGATTTAAAGGGTATTTCTTTAAATGTCCAAATTTTTTTTATCCTATTTTGTTTTTTATTTGGAGCAAAAGTCTTTTTTTAGGGCAAAAAATTAATAAATATATATTCCAAAAAAATATTTTTTTCTTAGGTCGATTTAGGATCCATATCCGACCCGCTTGGGGAAAAAGAAAAAATTTATTTTATTAATTATTTTTTATTTTAATTTAAAATGATGTATTTAAAAGGGTTAGTTCGCACGTTGACTCACGAGACGATTTAAGATCCGTACTCGATCCGCTCGAGAAAAAAGTTAAAAATGAAATTTATTTTACTAATTATTTTTATTTTTATTTTAAATGATAATTTAGAGTGGTTGATCCGCACGTTCACTCACGGATTGATTTAGGATCTGCACCCGACCCGTTTGGAGAAAAAGTTTAAAAAATTTATTTTATTAATTATTTTTATTTTAAATGATGTATTTAAAAGAGTTAGTCTGCACATTGACTCGCGGGGCGATTTAGGATCCGTACTCGACCCGCTAAAAAAAAATATATTATTAATTATTTTTAGTTTTTTATTTTATTTTTAAATGATGTATTTAAAGAGGTTGGCTCGCATGTTAACTCGGGGGTTAATTTAAGATCCGTACTCGACCCTCTCGAGAAAAAAAATAAAAAATTTATTAATTATATTTATTTTTTATTTTTAAATGATATATTTAAATAGATTGGTCCGCACATTGACTCACGTGTCAATTTAGGATCCGTACCCGATCGTCTCGAGAAAAAAATAAAAAAGAAATTTATTTTATTAATTATTTTAATTTTAAATGATATATTTGAAGGGATTGATCCGCACGTTGACTTCCAGGTCTATTTAGGATCCGTACCAGATCCGCTTGGGAAAAATTTTAAAAAACATATTATTTATTAATTATTTTCTTTTAATTTAAATGGTGTATTTAAAAGGGTAGGTCCGCAAGTTGACTCGCGAGTCGATTTAGGATCCGTGACCCACCCACTCGAGAAAAAGTAAATAAATAAATTTATTTTATTAATTTTTTTATTTTAATTTTAAATGATGTATTTAAAAGGGTTAGTCAGGATGTTGACTGGCTGTCGATTTAGGATCCATACTTGACTCGCTTGGGGAAAAAAGTTATAAAAAAAAAAAAGAACTTGCTGTTAACCTATATGAGAAAATCGATCATACGAGAGAATAAAATACAAACCACAATTTTATTTTTTTTATTTTTCATTTATTATTTTTACATCCTATAAATAAAAATATACACTGTAGAATAAAATCTAAATATTTTTCAAAAATACATATAAATAACATTTGAAAATGTATTTGTATTATGTAATTTATAAATAAAAATTATCATAAATTTAATTTTTATAATTAAAAAATAATTATATTAATATTATTATAATTTAAAAATATGATATTTAAATAAATAATAATAATTTAATAAAATATAAAATATAAACTAAAATTAAAATTTTATTATTAATTAATTAATTAAAAAATTAAAATATCCTAGCGAAGCGGGCTTTTCTCTAGTAAACAATGAAAATGGAGTCGCAGGAGGTGTGGGTTGCCTTCTTTCTTGGTTGTGTGTGAAGGACCCCATTGTTGAGGAGGGAGTTAAGAATAAGACAAAGCCCTAATCAGATGATGTAAGCCAACATGGCCATTATTAGGGATGGCAAAATCCGATCCCACCGATAAATTTAGCATCGATCCGTTCCGAATGGAGAGGTTTTTTTTTTGGAGCGGGGTGGAGCGGAGCGGTTTTGGTAAATGCTTGCTCCACTCCACCTCGCCCTGATTTTTGAAATTACTATTTTATCCTTTAAAATATTTTATATTTTTTCTTATATTTTTAATATATATTAGATATATATATTAAAATCATATATATACTAATATTTTATATCTATACTTTTAGTATATATGTATTATATATATTATATTAAAGATTTTTATGTACTAAAATTATGTTCATGAATAAATTATAATATAATTTTTTACAATATTAAGTTAAAAATAATTAATATAAATTGGGGTGTAGCGGAGTGGAGCACCGTGGAGCGGTTATGGATGTAACCGACATCCATGGATGTGGATGTTTTCAACATCCATACAAGAATGGGATGGAGGTGGATAAGACAATATCCGCCCCTACCCCGCTCCATTACCATCCCTAGTCATAACTAGTCAATTACTCATTTCATTAATTGTAGCTCATTTTTTATTATTATTACTGTCGTAATCGATTTTTTTAATTGGTTGAGATTTTTATAAATATTAATTAAAAATTATTTAATTAATATTCAAAAAATATGTTTAATATATTATTTTATTAAATTTAAAACAATAATGTACTAATTATATATATTTTTTATATTACTAACTAATAATTAACATTTTCCTCTATTTCCTTCATTCTTTAGTAATTTTTAAAATTTCAAAGATTTAAGTTAAAGCATGTAAACCTAAAATAATCATTTAATACAATTGAGTTGGATCAAGCTTTAAAATGCTTAGATCATTTTATATAATTGAGTCGGATTGAGTTAGGTTTGAGTTTTAAAATACTTATTCCACGTTTGATTTAAATTTTAAACAGTATTAATTTTTTTAATTCAAATCCATTTGATATATTTTAAATTTTTGTTCAAACCTTCTTAAATATTGAATGAATCTTTAAATTTGAACGGATAATTTGATCATAGACAAATTTAAATTGACAAAACTTCTAAAAAAAATGAAACAACATAAAAGAAGAAAAAAATGCACTCAAGAGTTCGAAAACCTATTCAAAAATTGCATCGCAAAAGTTCAAAATCAATCTGAAAAAAGGGGGAAAAAACTAAGTTTATATATCATTTACAATTATTTTTTTTTTTATAAGTAAGAAGAAGAAAATTTGGTACAAAGGGACTAAGCTTATGAGAAATCGGAGAAAATAGAAACGGAAAATACTAAAGATTGAACTCTAATTTTCCAAAATTCCACCTTTTAAATAGAAGTTGGTGAATCATATGATTAAACCCAATATCAAAGCAAGAAGAATTTGATTGATGAAATATAAATACAAAAAGCATACATCGAAATACATAACATAAGCTTATATAAATACATAAGCAGATAAGCTTTAGGAATCTTATATAAATATATAAAAACTAAAGATTTTGACCCAAAAAAAAAAATCTTATGTGGATGACTTATTTTTTTGACACATGGATAACTAAAATTAATGTTATGTATGATGTATCTTTTAATTAATGTATTTTATTTGATTTGATATATTTTATTTAAAAAATAATATATTTTGATTAAATTAATTACATTTATTCCTTTTTAAAATTCAATATTTTTAACTTTTAGAAAAAAAAAGTTACAATTCAATTTACCTTAAATTAAGGTCAATAAGTTCAATTCTTACTTAATTTGATAATGTAGAGTTGGTTTTGATTTCCATTTGATCATCGACGTTCTTATCCAATAGTACTTGGAGATACGATCTCTTCACCTTTGTAGTCGTAGAACTCTCCTTATAAACCCCCTTATGGTTTTTGTCAAAGTTGCCATGGATTGTTCTGTTAACACCAGCAGATACCCCTCCAAGATAGTTTCTATAATTGCTCTGAACTTTTCTCCAATAATTCGATTTTCCACTAAATCTATCAATATTAACACCAAGTATGAAATCCAGTAGCCACGCACCATTTAATCTTATGAGCAGCTCTCCTTGCAGAAACCAAGTCAGTAAACCTAACAAAGCCTATTTTTCTTCCCATGATATTTCGTTTCTTTGGAATGAAGACATCCATCACCTTTCCAAATCGTTGAAAAATTCTCCATAACCACCTCTAATGAACTTTTGGTGGGATATTATTCACGAACATAATGAAAACAGTCATACTCTCTCCCCATGATCTGTCCATGGATTTTTCTATCACCTTCTTAAAAAAAACGTGTTTACCTGAAGATAAACCACAACAACTATTGCCAGAGAGGATCACAGTGGGCTTCTGGACATCAACCTAGGCAGTTGTTCGTCACACTAATATTGTTCTGTGAAGTTACTGACCAATTAGCATTATGGAACAGAAATTGGGAAATTCTGTCTGAAGACATTTTATATCGAAAGAGGCGTTCTCTTGGCAACTCAGAGCTTCTTTTATCTTCAAACCAGTTATAGAATCATGCTTTGTATGAGATAGAACAAATCATGAATAAGAATGGTCGATCGTTGCGGGAGTTCAAGTCACTTCCTTTTCCTCATATAACCTTAATCGATGCAAGTAGAAATACATTGATTATGAGCTGAGATATGATCGAGATTCACTCATGAACGAACGTTCTACTTTGTATTCGGGTCTCAACATTGAGCAAAAATATGTCTACAATGCAATATTAGAAGCAGTTCATTGTGAGAATAGTGGATTCTTTTTTTTGTTTATGGAAGTGGAAGTACGGGGAAGACTTATTTGCGGAGAACCATTATTGTTCGATTACGTTCAGAAGGTAAAATTGTATAAGCTGTTGCATCTTCTAGAATTGCAGCACTTTTGTTACCGGGTGGTAGAACCAAAATAGTCAGTACTGTATCGGTGGATGTACTATTTTTATTCTGATACTGATACGGATGGGTACCGATATATTTCGACATACCATTTTAGATTTATCGGTATTTTTAAAATTCTTTTGTTATATATATATATATATATAATTTTATTAATTTTTTATTATAATAATAATGAACATGTAGTTCATTTTCTATTTTTTCATAATGATTATTTTTCATATTTTAAGTAAAATTAAATTAAATTTTAAAAAAAAAAAAATAGTGCACTCATTCATTTTGCTCTAAATGATCCAAATCTATGATTTAGATCTCATTAGACCCAAAACACAAATAACAATAAAATATAAACAACCCAAGTATATTGGCCCAAAAAAAAAAAAGACCAACCCAACTATAGAATATCTCTTAAAAACTTGTCTCTCCCACCACTGTCTTCCTCAACCTCACATCTTCTGCCATTGTGCTTTACAAAATGAAAGTTTATGACAACAAAAAAAGAGAAAAATTAAAACCCATGATGGTTAAGTTTCATGTACCGACCGAGACAACATATTTCGCAAGAACAACCCGAAATTGATCGATACAGGCGGTATACTCTGGTACAACCCGCTACCTAAGCCGAAACGAAACACATCTCCAAATGTACCGGTGAAAAAAAAAAATACCGGCTGGTACCAACGGTACCGAAACGATTCTGATAACTCTGGGTAAAACTGCACATTCTAGATTTAAGCTTCCACTTAAACTTGATGAAAGCTCATGCTGTGAGATTAAGCAAGGGAACCAATTAGCAAAACTAATATGCAAATCGAGTCTTATTATATGGGATGAATCTCCAATGGCTCATCGTAATGCTTTTGAAGCACTTGATCGTAGCTTGCGAGATATTTTGCGCTTCAATGTTCTAGATTCAAAAAAACAAATTGTTTGGAGGTAAGACAGTTGTATTGGATGGTGATTTTAGACAAATATTACCAGTTGTGACCATAGGCAGTAGGAAAGATATAGTTGTTGTTTCAATTAGTGAGTCAAATTTGTGACAGAAATGTAAAATTTATAAGCTCACCATTAACATGCGACTTCATGACCCTTAAATGGACACTGCTGCTATTTAATCATTGTCTGAATTTAGTAAATGAATTTTGGACCTTGGAGATGGTAAGCTACCTTGCTAGGCATTTAATTGTGATGAAGAGCCAAGTTGGATTAAAATTCCAGAAGACATTTTTATAGAGCCAAATGGAGATACAATCAGCCAGATTGTTACATGGACTTGTCCAAAATTTATGATAAACTACCGTGATCCCACATATTTGAAAGATAGGGCCATTGTGTCTCCCACCAATGAAGATGTTGATAAGGTCAATAATTTTATTCTTCCAAAACTTCATAGAGAGTCCAAAAAGTACTTCAGTTTTGATAAAATATGTTCCGATTCAGGCTCTGTTGATAAAAATCAATTCTCTTTTCAACCGAATTTTTTGAACACATTAAAATTTCCTGAAATTCCTAATCATGAGTTAGAGTTGAAAGTAGGTGCTCTTGTTATTCTATTGTGTAATGTAAACCAGTGTGAAGGCTTATGCAATGGCACAAGATTGGTAATTACAAAGTTGGGAATAAGGATCATTGAAGTTGAAGTTGTCACTAAAAGCAATATTGGTAAATGAGTTTTTATCCATCGTATAGTAATGTCCCTTACCGACACTAAATGGCCTTTTATTTTGATGCGTAGGCAATTTCTCTTGAAAGTATGTTTTGCAATGACTATCAATAAAATTCAAGGTCAGACTTTTAAGCATGTTGGTGTTTATCTACCAAAACCAGTATTTAGCCATGGGCAATTATATGTGGTTGTCTCACGAGTTACTTCTCGCCATGACTTAAAGATATTGGTGATAGAATCTGAAAATGAACATCAAAGATACACAAAAAATATAGTATATCATAAAATTTTTAACAAATTATCAAGAGGTAAAAATACATACATTATAATATTTTAAAAAATTAATTTAAAGTATATTATATGTGTTTTATTCTTTTTTATTTTTGTTAAATGTTTTTTATTTTATTTAATATTTTTATATTTACTTGTCATATTATTACTTTCAATATCTTACTTAAAAATCACTTTTTTAATAGGAAATTGTATCCTAGATTAATGATGCAGGGTCACCATTACTTAAGGTAAATATCTCCAAGAAGAGATAAGTGGAGGTTAAAGGTTCGTATTACAAGAATATGGGATGCTACCAACCTCAAGACTGGAACCTTGATTGGTTTAGGGATAGTTGTTTTGAATGAAAAGGTTTTGTCTCTACTCTTTAGCGTTATTTTTAATATTTACTTTGACTCTTCTACATATCTAATATTTCAAAATAAATCTTTCATCAATTACGTTTTATTTTACTCACATCCATATCTATAATGTATACTATGCATCTTGTTTTACATGGTTTTTAAATTTTGAAATATTTAAGTTTTTGAACTTTGAATTTTTTTCTTTTTCGTTTTTTCTAACAAATTTATGTTACTGTCATTCAAAACTTGTGATTTTTTATAAAATAATTTTTTGAAGTACATTAAAATTTTCATTTTAACTTTGAAATATTTATATTTATAATATCCCAAGAACATGAACATTTCAACCAGTATAGAGGAATTGTTTATATTTTGAGTGGTTGTTACATTTAATTTGTTTTAGTCCTAAAGATGCCAAAATATATTGTTTTTACTCCAGTACTGATATCTTGAACAACTTGATATAAATATATATCTTTAAACGTATATTTACTTAATCATTAGTAAATACATATATATTTTGGCACATTCATATTCATATAGTTCTATTTCAATAACAAAGTGTATTATATATTAATTAATATAATTAAATTGAAACAATTTGTAAAATATCTTCATATTTAATTTATTCATTGCAGGGTGACCACATGCATGCCATGGTATTCAAAAATTTGGTTTCCAAATTCAAACCACTTATGAAGAAAGAATTTATTCTATTAAAAATGTGCAAGTTCGTTCTTATACAGGCACGTGTAAGGTTGTGCGACAAGATTTCATGTTTGTTTTCTCATTCTTGACTGTTGTTGATGAGATCATTCTAGACGATCATGTTATTAGGAAGCACAAATTTGAGTTTGTTAATTTCAATGACATTTCAAAACAACCTGAAGACAATAAATATCTTTTAGGTAATTATATTTTTTTAATATTTGACGTCTTTTATATTTATTTTAATCATTTATGAATCTATTTTATAAATGCACGTTAATATTGGTATATGTCAAAATTTTATTTTTTATATTTTTAGATGTTGTTGGAAGATTAAAAAGCATTATTCCGATTAATGATCAATCTTTCAATGAATCAAGGAGAAAGAAAAAAATAATAGAAACTGATCAATCTTTCAATGAATCAAGGAGAAAGAAAAAAATAATAGAACTTCAAGATGAAAGGTTTGTTTTTATCTTCGATATCATTATGTTTTCAATTTATTATGTTCATATTAACATTTTATATTACTTCTTATTATTTAATATCAATATAATTTATTTATTTCTTTTTTAGTGGTCAAATATTGGAGATAGCATTGTGGGGAGACATTATTGATCAGATTAATGATAATGTCTTGAACTTGAAGGAAGGTCACGTAGTTTTGGTTGTAACTTTTAATTCAATCAAAAAATTTAAGGGTATTTTCTAAGTCCTTTTAATATTATTTTATACAATTTTTTATTAAATATAAAAAATATTTATAATGTTTTTAATTTTGCAGACATTCAAAATTTGTCTTCAAAAACGAGTGCAATAAAAGTTTACATAAATCCAAATATTATTGAAGTTTCAATTATTTTGCAAATGTATGATATCTTGAACAAATACATTTAGAATAAATATTTTTATGATAAATTAATATCTTATTCTATTATTTTTTTATATTTAGTCTGCCTAAAGGAGATTATTGCATAGAACTCTATCTCACGCCACAAAAAGAGTGCCATAAGATGAGATTTCTATGTTTAAAATAGGAGGCCTTTGTCAAACATTAAAACGATGATCACAAAGCCATTAAATAAGGTATTGTAGTTAAACAACTTCCTTTTTGACAAATATAAATAATGTGTAACATAATATTGGCAAAATGATTTATTGAATATTTATATTTTTATTGACTATTTAACATTTGATATACATAGGGAGAATTTTTACCATTAAAGTAACTATCATGAAAGTTGATACCACTTTTGGTTGGTATTATTGTAGACACATAATTTTATCCAGAACACTAAATCAGGTATTTTTCTTTCTAAAATGATGTTTTAGAATGCAAAAAGTCTTTTCTTATCCTGCAAGTGATACTCCGAGACTTGGTTTAAGAAAACAAGTATAAAAAGTCAATCTTCAAAAAGTCAACCCCGAAAAGTCAACTACTGAAAAAATCAACCCACATTCAAAATCAAGATTCAAAGTTCAATTGAACAATGGTGAAAGAATTTTGATAATCCGAGGTCTACAATGAAAGATATGGAGTCTGAAAGATGGGTTACGGAGATTCAATAGAAAGGAAACCCTAGTTCGAAAAATTTGAGAAAAGTGCTCAAACGATCAAATTGGTCAAAATTAGAGGTTCCAAATGGAAGATAAGCAATGACTATGGGTAAGGGAGAGGCTATCTGGAAGCAAAACTGAAGGAAAAGTCAATTTGGAAGAAAATCGAGGATTAGGATTTGGTGGATTTTGGTGAAATTGGGGAAAATTGCAGAAATGGCCCGATTCGGTAAAACTAAAGCCCCTAATTGATGAGAAGTGATTAAACAAGGATAGCCCAAGGCTCAGTTTGAAGTAATTCCAAGGCAAGAGCGGATTGGAGGAAAAACGAAAAAATGAGGAAATTTTCGATTCTAAAAAAGGGAAAAATCAAATCGGAGGGAAATTTGATCGTAAAAATTGGGTGTTTTCGTACCAACTCCAATTCGATATATAAAAAAGGCACAGGAAAAGAAATCTGAAAATTGGACTTATTTTGAGTAAAACCGGGCTTCGGAGGTAAAAGGGTAAATTTGGAAAATCCTAGAAAAATTGGAAATGACCTCAGAAAATTCTGAAAATCTTCAGATCTCAATTTTAAATTATTTGGAAGAGATTGGCGAAAGAAAATCTAAAATCAGAGCTCGTTTGCAAAGTGGCAAATTCCGAGCATACTAAGCTGAAATTCAAGCAGATAAATCCCGAAAAAAATAGCAAATGAGCTCGGAAAATTATGAAAACATCCAGATCTCACTTTTAAATTATTTGAAAGAGATTGGTGAAGAAAAATCCAGATTCGGAGCTTGTTTGAAAAATGGTAAAAGTTCGTGTGCACTAATAAGGGGCAATTTTGGAAGAAAAATCCGAAAAAATAGCAAATGGGCTCAAAAAATATTGAAAACTTTCATAATTCAATTTTTTATTATTTAGGAAGTATTTAAAAAATAAAATTTGGATTTAGAGTTCGTTTGCTATTTAATTAGGTTCGGGGGCCAAAAACGTCATTTTATCGAAGAAACCTAAGAGGGCTTTTCTTGCAATGGAGATTGGGCTGGATTTTAAAAGGTCAATCAGCCAATCCCATGTTGGAGAGTGATTTTTCTGAGCCATTGCATCCAAGGGCCAAGAGTGGATAGGAAGATAGTTATTTTTTGATCAAGCCTTTGAAATTGTAACACATGGACCAATGCATGGAGAGGGATGATGTCATATTTATGACATCATATTTGTGACATCATCTTCATGACATCATATTTTAGCGGGTTATTATTTAATCTAAGGGTGGGTATTTTACATAGAAAGCATCTTCAATTAAGGGCCATTGGATCAAAATTGGTTAAAAAAATGACAACTTTTCCACACAATTCCTAGGCCATTCGGCCACTACGAGGAAGAGAGGGGTCTTTTCATTTTCTCACTCCTTTTTGGGTCTCCATTTTTTAAAGCAAATAGTAAGTTTTGAAAAGTAAAAAAAATTAGAAGAGAAGAAAGCTTGCAAAATAGCTTTTGAAGGTAGCTAAAAGCATCTAACTCTTGCATTTCTTTACATTTCCATGCTTAATTTGCTGTTTTCCTTAGATATTTTGTGATTTTCTATTGTTTTTGGTTGTGAAATAAGTGTTTTCAAACTTCCTCCTCAAGCTCCTCTTTTATGTTTTCTTAAAGAAATCTTGAAAAGCAAATTTTTTATTTGATTTTTAGAGCTGGCTGAATGGCCTTATTTTGGTATATGGTTTATGTTTGATTCTTTTTTCATGTTGATTGCGATGTTTTAGTATGTTTTGATGCTCTATTGTTTTAAAAATAACAAAGATATGGAGCTTGTTTTAACCTTCTTTACTTACTTACCTCTATTTTTTATTTTATCATTTTGTTTTCATGTCTACTTACCTTGTTTACCATTTTTAATTTTCTGTTTTCAACATGTTTGAGTTGTTCATGATTTGCATTTTACTATACTATGTGTTTGTGAAAATGTCTAGCTATGTTCATGCCTTTACATCATGTTTGCTTTAGCATGTTTCCTTTTTAGTCTTGTATTTAGTATGTCATGTGTTTGTTTAAATGCCATGCTAGGATTTCATCATTTAGGCCTATGACCATTCGGCTACCCCTTCATTTTGTGTCTTGTATGTGCATTTTCATCTTGCTAGTTGATAGGCTTGCATTTCTATGCCATGATTTTGTGTATTTTGATTTAGTATGTCATGCGTTTGTGTAAATGCCACGCTAGGATTTCATCATTTAGGCTAATGACCATTCGGCTACCCTTTCATTTTGTGTCTTCTATGTACATTTTCATCTTGCTAGTTGATAGGCTTGCATTTCCATGCCATGATTTTGTGTATTTTGATTTAGTATGTCATGTGTTTGTGTAAATGCCATGCTAGGATTTCATCATTTAGGCCTATGACCATTCGGCTACCCCTTCATTTTGTGTCTTGTATGTGCATTTTTATCTTACTAGTTGATAGGCTTGCATTTCCATGCCATGATTTTGTGTATTTTGATTTAGTATGCTATGTGTTCGTGTTATTGCCATACATTTTTTTAGGGTCTAAGTCTCATTTGCATTGCCATGCATTTCATGCATGTTTAGGCCTAGGTTGCATTTATTGCCATGCAAATTCATGTTAGGTCTACGTCATATTCTTTATTACATGCATTTTCTTTGTCATTTAGGCCTTAAATCATGGATTTCATGCATTTAACTTGCTGTTTGTTTATGCATATCATATCATGCCACTTGATTTTTGACTTAGGCCAATCAATAGCTCAAAATCAAGCTCACATGAGCATACTTGTGGAAAATTAAGGAGTTGTCAAGTTGATTTTTCTACCTTTGTGATTATTTTTTTTTTACTTAGGCAATTCTTGTCCAATTTTTTAAAAATTTTAGCTACTGTTTGTAGGTCCTTAGAAGAGTCTCCAATATTTTTGTTTTGATTTTTGAATAATTTTATCAGAGGCATAAAAATGTGTTTTGGCAAAATAGTTTTTCACCCAGTGTTCTAACTTTCACGATTTTTCTGGGAGGATATCCTTAGTATAATAATTGAGCCAATTTTTTCTCATAAGTTTTACATATTCTGAGTCTCCCATATTATTTTTAGATTTTTTTGAAATTTTAAAAATAGGTTAAAAAAATCATGCTTTAAAACTGGAAAGCAGAGTCAGATTTGAATTCAGAGGAAAAATAATTTTCTGTTTTGGCTAAGGCATTAAGAGGGGGTTGATTAGGAACCTTAGCTATTGTCCTAGGTTGATTTCTAGGCCATTTTAATCTTTAAAAATGATTTTATAAAGCTAGGGTCAAGGATGGTCAAGTCCGGGTTTTCAAAGTTAGGAAATAGAGCTTTTTTTTCAAAAGGGGTTTCGGCCTTGGTCATTTTTTATCCATGATTTTCAAAATTGTTTTTTAAACCAATCACAAAGTATTTTGATTTTAAAAATTTTAATTTGATGTCTTTTCCTAAGGTAGTCGGATATCTTTTTTAGGTCTACGGATTTCCTAATTTAAAGGAAAAATACACTTTCATGCATTGCATTTTCTATGTTCATGCATATTATATAATATATGATTTTCGCTATGATAATTTCTATGGTAATGTCATTATTTTGATTTATATTTTATGGTGTTATATTGTTTGATATATGGTTGTGAATATTCTATGTTATCCTATGCTTTTTATTTAGTCATTTATTTTAGTCACATCATTTAGGATTTAATATGTGCATGCATTGTTATTTTTATTTTCATGCATATTTCATGATAATATTATTTTATGTTTCATATCATTTCATGTCACTTATTATATTCCATGTCATTTAGATTATATTATGTCATTTAGAATATGCCATGTCATTTAAAATATGCCATGTCATTTAAATTTGCCATGTCATTTAAATCATATTAGGTCATTTTGAATATTTCATGTTACTTAGGACATATTATTTTATTTAGAATATATTATGTCACTTAGGTCATATCATTTCATTTAGAATATATTATGTTACTTAGGATATATCATTTCATTTAGAATATATTATGTCACTTAGGATATATCATTTCATTTAGATTATACTATGTCATACATATTCATATATATTTTTTAAATGTTTTAAAAGATAATGATTTCAAATAAAATAAAGATATTCCCGAGTTAAAATAATTCATGAGTTCTCTGTCGGGTTTGCTGGGGAGAATATCATCAATTATCATTAATAACGGAATATCTACTTTAAAACGAGAATGATTCGGAAAATTTTCTAAATAAATAAAAAATTCTATATTTTGCCGCGTTTATCGGGGAATATAGAAAAAATTTGAATTAATAAATCCCGGGTCATTTTCAACTAAAAATGGAATTATTTTTCTTAAAATTGGGAATTAATTTGAAATGCCAAATCTAAAACCGACTTTTTACTGAGACTTGAGATAACACATGATTAATAAGGTACCGTTTTGTACGGGCGTTGTGGGGGTGCTAATCCTTCCCCACACATAACTGAGTCCCGAACCCGCTTCTCTGATTTCTCTGGTTTAAAACGTATACTTGAAATTGGTTTTAAAAATGTTTTAATTAATTTTAAAATGTTTTACTCCATGTCATTTTCGAGGTTATTTTCAAACTCTCATTTTATTTCAAGAGGAATTGAGTCGTCTTTTTCTCTAATTACCCAATGTCACGCTTAACGAATATAAAGTCTCGTGATGAGACTTGTTATTTTTTAGGTTGCAACAGCTTGACGACTCCGCTGGGGACCATTAGAGAGTTAGGCCTAGAATTAGTCGTGTGTTATCAAAGTCTCGATTTTGTTGGTTTTTATTCGGTATTTAATTTTAATTCCTACATTTTTCAATAATAAGGAGAATTTTGAAAATAATAAAATATTTTTAAATATGTTCATATTCATGTGCATACATATTATTATTCTTCTCTGGTTATTTTGGTGCATATATTTATTCTTTGCTTAATTGATGCTTTATATTATTTAATCTTGTTGGGGCATTTAGAATAAGGGATGTAGAATAGGTGGTGAAAGATTTGTTATTTCTTCTCACACACTACACGTGCATTTGCATATCATGAGCGCTATACCCGGGTTCTGTCCTTTTAGGTGGGAGCAAAGTAACTAAGCCTTCGTGATTAACAATCCGCATGGGCTAGTGAAACACTTCCGGAGTATTAAATTACCTAAGCCTTCGTGATTAACAATCCGCATGGGCTAGGGAAATAAACTCTAATGAATTGAACCCGCTTTTATCGGGGTGCCTTACTAGCCTTCACCGGCGACAGTGAGGAACAATTCGAAGCTTTTAGAACTAATTCACCTTCATATAGTGAACCTAGGCGAAGCCATGCCGGATTTTCGATTAGATATCCCAAAGTTAAGAACACATGGAGAAGATTATTAGATTCAATATATTATTATATGAGTTTTCTTAATCTTTAGTAAACTAAAATATTCCAAATCTAAATAATAATAAAAAATAGAGATATTGTCTTTGCATTGTTGTTAAATTTAAAATTTATATTCTAAATAAATTTATTAAAATATAAATATACTTTCGTGTATCGCACGGGTTTAAAACTAGAAAGTATATAAAAGCTAAAACCTTTGATAAAAAATGAAATAATCTTATGTGGATGGCTTTTTTTTTTGACACATGGATAATTAAAATTAATATCATGTATTGATGCACCCAAAAGAGTGTATCTTATTTAACCTTGCACTAAAAAGATCAATTGTAAGTATAATGATTAGCAAGGGTCGAGTCCTCAGGGATTGGGTTTTAATCTATGAGTTATTGGTTTATAACTTACGTTCAAAGAAAACAATAAAAGAAAAGGGGTTTTGGAAGCCAGATTTAAACTAAAGTAAATAATAAGAATAAGATGCAAGGCGGTATAACCAGCCAATAAAAATATATATACTAAATTAGGCGGTATAACCAGCCAATAAAAATAAAACAAAGTTAATATACAAATTAGGCGGTATAACCAGTCAATAAAAATAAAACAAAGTTAATATACAAATTAGGCGGTATAACCAGCCAATAAAAATAAAACAAAGTTAATATACAAATTAGGCGGTATAACCAGCCAATAAAAATAAATATACTTTTAAAAATAAGCAAACTAGAAAAGTAAGAAAACAAGTAAGTAAGAAGAATCAAATATGAAAAATATGGTTAAGGTTTCATTCTCCACCACTAGACATCATTAAGAATCAATTTCAGATCTATCAATATCAACCAACTATCAAAGTTAACAACCGTAGATAACAACTGATGCACCCAAAAGAGTGTATCTTATTTAACCTTGCACTAAAAAGATCAATTGTAAGTATAGTAGTTAGCAAGGGTCGAGTCCTCAGGGATTGGGTTTTAATTTATGAGTTATTAGTTTATAACTTACGTTCAAAGAAAACAATAAAAGAAAAGGGGTTTTTGAAGCCAGATTTAAACTAAGTAAATAATAAGAATAAGATGCAAGGCGGTATAACCAGCCAATAAAAATATATATACTAAATTAGGCGGTATAACCAGCCAATAAAAATATATATACTAAATTAGGCGGTATAACCAGCCAATAAAAATAAAACAAAGTTAATATACAAATTAGGCGGTATAACCAGCCAATAAAAATAAATATAAAAAATAAGCAAACTAAAAGTAAGAAAACAAATAAGTAAGAAGAATCAAATATGAAAAATATGGTTAAGGTTTCATTCTCCACCACTAGACATCATTAAGAATCAATTTCAGATCTATCAATATCAACCAACTATCAAAGTTAACAACCGTAGATAACAACAAGCTCTGTTACCCCAATCTTTCCTTAGTTTGTCGTTAAATAGAACAAGCTCTCTATTTAATCTCTAACCATTAAACAACCTAGAATAAGCTCTCTAAATTCAATTTAATGGCAGCTTTATGATGAGAAAGATAGGTTGATCTAAGCAACAAACACATAAGCTCGGATTGTTCAACTTAGGTTATGTTCCACTTTGCAATTATTGAAAACTTGACCATAATCATTAATCACAAATTGCCACTTATGAATAGGAAATCAAGACAATTACACGGATCAAGACTCCTAAACTAGCAATAGATAATTATCAAGATCTATCTAGTTGTACACCTAAATAAATCTAGACAACATCATGAACAATTCTTGTAGAAGAACATAAGCAACTTTGATAGAAAATTAATGATAGATAGAATCTGAAAATCAATCACAAAACATGTCTAGGGCTTTGAAATCACCCTTAACCAAATAGAAGTTTAGCCTAGCATAGGCATTGTAAACATAAACATAAAATTAAAGAAAATCTAAGAAGAAAATAAAAGAAAGAAAGAAGAAGAGGAAGAATATTAATTATCCAACCTCTTGCTCTCTCTAAAGAAAAAGAAAACTAGAGAAAAGAAAGAAAACTAGAGAAAAGAAAGAAGAAGAAAACTTAGAGAATTTTATTAAAATGGCTAATATCCTACCTATGTACAATATGATCCTCTACAATCATCCAAGGCCCTCTATTTATACACATTTTGGAGGGCTAAATGACAAGAGACAAGATTTACAAATTTCAAAGGTAGGTATAATAGGTGGGTGCATTTTTCTAACAATTTTCGTCATATTGTATGACCATTTTGATCAGCCAACTTGATGGTCGATTTTGTCAATCTTGGAGGCCTGATCTGATCACATGGTCTTCTAGAAAAATGTTCCCCTATTAGTTACGGATTCATAGCCGTTGGAATCAGCTCATTTTCTCATGTGGAGAAGAAGATATGGGCAAAATACGAAAACAGGTCAGCACAGACGTCATTGCACATCAGCCAACTTGATGGTCGATTTCTTCAATATTGGAGGCTTTATCTGATCACATGGTCTTCTAGACAAATGTTCCCCTATCAGCTAGTGATCTATAGCTGTTGGAATCAGCTCATTTGCTGATGTGTATCGGACGATATGGTCAAAATACGAAAACTGCTCAGGAAAGACGTCATTACACATCAGCCACCTTGATGGTCGATTTCTTCAATATTGGAGGCCTGATCTGATCACATGGTCTTCTAGACAAAGGTTCCCCTATCCGTTACGGAACCATAGCCGTTGGAATCAGCTCATTTTCTGATGTGGTTAAGCAGATATGGGCAAAATACGAAAACATGTCAGCACAGACATCATTACACATCAGCCACCTTGATGGTCGATTTCACTAGGGAAAACGACTCCGTTTTAAGAAGTGTAAAACATGAAAAAGATAGATATGCCTCTTAGCTTTGCATGGCTACAAATTTCAGCCTTATTGCTTCAGTGAAACTCGAGATATAGCTGATATGGCAAAAGGTGTCGGAACTGAAACTGAACTGGATTTGCCCTTAATTCTAGTAATCTGAAATCACTCAAAGAAACTTGTGAAAAACACCAAAATACATAAAAATATAAAAGATCATAAACACAATTAGACTAAACAATAATAACTCGTATTTGACACAAAACATTAATAAAACATAACTAAAAACTATATAATTATACGAGTTATCACACCCCCACACTTAGATTGTTGCTAGTCCCTAGCAACGACTCAATAAAAATAAAATAAGAAAATCTAATCTAATCCATTTTCGTAGGAAATCACGGTGGCACTTAGCATGTGACACAAGCCTTTAAACCCCTAGGTGTCCCTAGTGGACGAGTTTAGTCTCGTGAGGGTTTACTAGAACGATACCCACAAACATTGAAAAACTAAAATATAAATAAACTGCATATACTAAAAATATTTACTCCTAATCCTTTCAATACAAATTAGATACAATATTTGAACAAGTCTTATAAACTAATCAATAGCTTAAAGAATTTCACAAAAAATCATGCTTGAATGTAAATTGTTTGAGTTAAGCCAATATTAGCATAACATATCTCAATCAAAATATTGCATGTTCAAATTTAATCTCAACTTCTCACATGGGATACCCTCATGATTTTCACTCTTTAAAGTAGTGGTGAAGTGTTTACACTCAATCAATCTCATGAAAACAGTTCTACCATATTCTTGCTTGTCCACCTATTCTCCACTATTTAGATCATACAACTTCATGAGTCAAGAGGTCTTTAATCAAGGTTGTAATGGGGCCAAGGGGTTTGTAATGTGGTTGAAGAACAAAAGGATAAAGATATCACAAAGGTTCCAAAGAGTTCATAAAGTTTAGAGACATAAAAAGATCATACAAAGAAACTTCTCAAAACTCTTTACAAGTACATAGTCACCTAGGCCGGATATTTATGTTGGGCCTTTTCTTCATTCTGAACAACTTTGTAACATCTTTTTCTTTTTCCCAAAATTCAAGAGATGATTCATATTTTTTTTTTGAATGTATTTGCCAGTATTCCATTTCTTTTTTTTTTATTTTTTATTTTTGACTTTTCTTTTCTTTCCCCCCCCACACTTATTTCTTGTTTCTAACCCAAATTTTTAACTAAAAATATCCCTTGTCTTTGCAACTTGTCTCAAAACATGCTAATTCATCTTTGGAACAAAGGTAAAGATATAAGTATATTTAGGTTAGGGATAAGTTATGGTTACCAAAGAGATAGCTTATTCAATGTAGGCTCAAATTGGTTCACTAAGGGTGTGTTCTCTTGGAACATCAATAAGGGATGGCTGTTTGGCTCTGGCTAAAAATCCTAATGCCTCTATCATATTCATGTTGTCACATGTATCAATATAGTCTCAAACGGTTTAAAGCAAGTTCTAGAGAATCCTGTAATCATAAGAGCACTCAAGAAAGAAATTAGATTGATTTGTATAATGCATCAATCATTATAGGCTCAAAAACTCACAAGGATGATTATACAAGTCAGATTAAGTCTAAACATGCTTCTTTCTCAATCAACATATCATATTAACATTGGCTCATAAAAAAAAAAATGATATCAAGCTCAATTCTCATGAAAATCTTCTCACTAATAACTCTGTTTTAGAGTTATGCAATTCATATCTCATCATTGTATTAAAAAGGAACTAAAACACACTAAAAATTATAATAAAGACTCATAAAAAAAATAGTAGACAAAAATAAAAGAAATCCTAAATCATTCCCCCCACACTTAATTCTTACATTGTCCTCAATGTAAGTCTATTAACCCAAATGAAAGAATCATGTGTAAGAGAAAAGAACTAATAACATAAGAATAGGAACAGCTAAGACTCAAAACAAAACAAACTCATGCAACCTAAATAATCTTAAAATACTAAACAAAAATTAACAAGTAAACATAAAAAGATTAAAATCAAACTGACAAGGTGTGTCTCAAGTCTCCCTTACTCAGACCTTGTTCAGAATGAATACTTCTAAATTGCTTAAAACACAACAAACTTTTTTTTTTTTTTTTTTTTTTTTTTGAAAAGAAGAAATCAAACTGACAAGGTATGTCTCAAGTCTCCCTTACTCAGACCTTGTTCAGAATGAATACTTCTTAAATTTTTTTTTTTTTAGATTAGCAAAATATGTCCCTTACCCCCTACTAAAATATGACATTGTCCCCAATGTCAAATTTTAAAGGTAGAATTTAGGAGATATTACCTGCAGAGGTTGCTAACCACTTATTATAACTGAGACACAACAAGCAAAATGTTAAATAATGTCACAAAGACAAAGTGCAATCCACTCCTTGCTCGTCCATATCTCTTTTTCTTTTTCCGAGCGTTTGCGAAACAACCGTAGCAGATAAACACTCATAAGCTTGGAGCTTTTTAAGTAAATCTTCAATGGTTGTAGCAGAAATTATGGTTCTCCTTGCCTCTGAAAACATGAATCCATTATCCACAGCATTATCTAAATATAAAAGCAAATTACTAAAATAACCATTAATATTAAGCAAACCAATGGGTTTCTTATTTGTGACCAAAGATGACCAAGAAGCCACGCAAGCTATTTCTTCCAATGTACCCAGACCTCCTGGTAAAGCAATGAATGCATCGGCAGAATGATACATGATTGTTATCCGTTCAGGGACACTCCAGACTTGTATTTCCTTACCCACGGTAGGTCCACAAAAACTTGTGAATAGTTTTGGCACGATTCCTAGAACTGGACTTCCTCCGGTGTGTGCTGCTATAGCGACTGCTCCCATTAAACCCGTACTACCGCCTCTATAAATCAACTGGATCTTTTGTTGGGCAAGTATTACTCCAACTCTTATGGCTTCATCAGCGAATATGTTATTTTTCCCTGGATAAGCACCTCCAAAAACACAAATTTTTTTAATGCGTTGGGACGAAGTACTTTCCATTTTTTTTTTTTTTCTTTTTTTCGAGTGCCTGGAAGAGAATGAGTACATGGTGTAATATATAGAGGACTGAGTAGTGAATCAGACAAGAGTAATAATGTCGCCGAAAGTGTATTTGACCTGTCAGAAGAAAATGTTAACCTAACAAAAGATTTTTGCGTGATTTCAGGAAGAAAATAAAAAAGAGAAGAAAAATCAATCGTAAAAGACAAATAAAAAAAATGAGAATAATTACACAAATCGAATAACACGTAAATTAAACCGAAATAAAGTTATTGCAAATCAAACCAAAAGCTGAGAAGTCATTTATTGTAGTTGTGATTGTGGCTCACATCTTCCTCTGGTTTTACGTCCAGAAACGGCTTAAACGCCTTCTATGAGTCGAGGATATGCTTCCCATCCAGTTTTCTTACAAGCTGGCAAACAGGGTCTTTTAACATCAGATTCCCAAGATGTTGCCATTCCCTTTGGAATTGCGGCCATAAATCAAGAATTTCTCTTTGTACGTCTCCACTAGGATGCGTCTCAAGAGAAAGTTGGATATTACCCAAATTCTCCTTACTCAGTCCATCCTTAATGAATTCAATTTTATCATCTCGATTAGAGGACGGAATCCCAATAGAACGACATTTACCATTACACGTCCATCGTGCACATTTGTGGCAATTTGAACTCATGCGCTTTGCTCGTCGCTTCTTTGCAAAAGTGCTTCTACCTGTACCTGGTAAATACAAAACAGGAAGATATTCATCTTCACGTACCTTGGCTTCAATTATCCAACGTATGTCTCCAGGAATCCCTTTGTGCATAAGCATTCTTAATCTTTCAAATCGAACTTGGTAAAGCTTCAGTAAAATATTTCGAGGAAAAGGAGGAAATCGTTTCTGCAATCTTGTGAGAATATCATCCATCCTGAAAAAAAAATAAAAGAGAAATTGAAAGAGAAATTTATATACAATATCAGTTTTTTGGGTAGCTGATGGAACCGATTTAAATAATCACGGAGTACCGTTATCCGCCATTTAACCGGGGTAAAAAATTAAAAATTATATTTACATCTAGTTATTTTCAAAACAAGGATCAGAAAGAAAAACAACATAAAAAGACTCAAAAACAAAACACTCTAAATAAAATCCTAAATTCTTCCCCCCACACATAATTCTTACATTGTCATTAATGTAATGCTATTATCCCCCAATGCAAGAATTATATGTAAGAGAAAAGAACTATTAAACAAAAGAAACTTATGCAGCCTAAATGAATTTAAAAGCAGTAAACACAATTAACAAAGAAACATAAGAAATAAAAATAAAAATAATAAAAGAAAAAGGAAAAGAAAGAGAAAGAGAAAGCAAATCTGAATATGGAAGGTTGGCAATTTCATCTTTAATTGGGCTGCCTTCCCAATTAACACTTGAGTTAGTGTTTTGAATCTAACCAACACCCCTTCTTGGCTTTTTAGGCTTGTCAAGCTCATACATGAAATTTCCCAAATTTATGCGTTTGAGAGGTAGCTTTCTTTGCACAACAGTGGATGCATTCTCCATTACAAGTATTATTCCATCATCCTTGGTGGTGCATATCTCATCAAGGAATGGTGCATCTAATGGTACTTGTTGAATGACATCCACAAACAAACTGTTTAAGGTTTCCAGCGTGTCTTGTTCATGTTCATCCTCCTTGAACCTTGCGAATCTACTAGGAAAAGGTGGAGAAGAAACATTAGTAAAAATTGGAATCTCAAACGTTACCTCAGGTGCCGAAATACTCTTATTTGGATCATTGGCTTCATTATCCTCAAGAATAGAATTCATCTCTAATTTTGTCTCATCCTCATCTTGTTCCTCATTCCTCAAGGTCACAATAGTAGCATTCTCCTTTAGGTTAATCATCGTTTGGGCAGGGAGTTCTTCAGATCTTTGTGCTACCCATCCCACCATACTACTAGTCAATTGGATCATTTGCTTTTCCAAACTCTGGATGCTTGCCCTTGTTTCCTGTTGAAATTGCAAAGTATCAGTAACAAGAGAATAGACAAGATCTTCTAAAGAAGTAGCTGAGTTTTGAGTCATATGTGGTGGTTGAAAAAGATCTGGTTCTTGGGACCATGATTGATTGAAGCTAGATGGATGAGTGTAATTGGCATAAGGATCTACTTCTTGGTAATTTTTCGAGTAGCCATAATTAGTATGATCCCACCATCCCTCATGGTAAGTGTTTGAGTAATGATCATACTGTTGGTCTTGGAACACTTGATGGCCTTGACATCCTCCCATGGCCAATTGTTGAACTGGGAAGGTGAGATTGGCTTGTTGATTCTCCATGTTCATGTATGCCACCAACTCTTCAAGTGTTAGATTGCTCAATTCCATTTTTTTTTTTGTTTTTTTTTTTTTAATTTGAAAAGAAAAACTTGTATGTACAAGAAAATAAAACTAATTAGAACTGAAAATAAGAATAAACCAAGTAACAAATAAACTAAAGAAAACAATCCCCGGCAACGGCGCCAAAAATTTGATGCACCCAAAAGAGTGTATCTTATTTAACCTTGCACTAAAAAGATCAATTGTAAGTATAGTAGTTAGCAAGGGTCGAGTCCTCAGGGATTGGGTTTTAATTTATGAGTTATTAGTTTATAACTTACGTTCAAAGAAAACAATAAAAGAAAAGGGGTTTTTGAAGCCAGATTTAAACTAAGTAAATAATAAGAATAAGATGCAAGGCGGTATAACCAGCCAATAAAAATATATATACTAAATTAGGCGGTATAACCAGCCAATAAAAATATATATATTAAATTAGGCGGTATAACCAGCCAATAAAAATAAAACAAAGTTAATATACAAATTAGGCGGTATAACCAGCCAATAAAAATAAATATAAAAAATAAGCAAACTAAAAGTAAGAAAACAAATAAGTAAGAAGAATCAAATATGAAAAATATGGTTAAGGTTTCATTCTCCACCACTAGACATCATTAAGAATCAATTTCAGATCTATCAATATCAACCAACTATCAAAGTTAACAACCGTAGATAACAACAAGCTCTGTTACCCCAATCTTTCCTTAGTTTGTCGTTAAATAGAACAAGCTCTCTATTTAATCTCTAACCATTAAACAACCTAGAATAAGCTCTCTAAATTCAATTTAATGGCAGCTTTATGATGAGAAAGATAGGTTGATCTAAGCAACAAACACATAAGCTCGGATTGTTCAACTTAGGTTATGTTCCACTTTGCAATTATTGAAAACTTGACCATAATCATTAATCACAAATTGCCACTTATGAATAGGAAATCAAGACAATTACACGGATCAAGACTCCTAAACTAGCAATAGATAATTATCAAGATCTATCTAGTTGTACACCTAAATAAATCTAGACAACATCATGAACAATTCTTGTAGAAGAACATAAGCAACTTTGATAGAAAATTAATGATAGATAGAATCTGAAAATCAATCACAAAACATGTCTAGGGCTTTGAAATCACCCTTAACCAAATAGAAGTTTAGCCTAGCATAGGCATTGTAAACATAAACATAAAATTAAAGAAAATCTAAGAAGAAAATAAAAGAAAGAAAGAAGAAGAGGAAGAATATTAATTATCCAACCTCTTGCTCTCTCTAAAGAAAAAGAAAACTAGAGAAAAGAAAGAAAACTAGAGAAAAGAAAGAAGAAGAAAACTTAGAGAATTTTATTAAAATGGCTAATATCTTACCTATGTACAATATGATCCTCTACAATCATCCAAGGCCCTCTATTTATACACATTTTGGAGGGCTAAATGACAAGAGACAAGATTTACAAATTTCAAAGGTAGGTATAATAGGTGGGTGCATTTTTCTAACAATTTTCGTCATATTGTATGACCATTTTGATCAGCCAACTTGATGGTCGATTTTGTCAATCTTGGAGGCCTGATCTGATCACATGGTCTTCTAGAAAAATGTTCCCCTATGAGTTACGGATTCATAGCCGTTGGAATCAGCTCATTTTCTCATGTGGAGAAGAAGATATGGGCAAAATACGAAAACAGGTCAGCACAGACGTCATTGCACATCAGCCAACTTGATGGTCGATTTCTTCAATATTGGAGGCTTTATCTGATCACATGGTCTTCTAGAAAAATGTTCCCCTATCAGCTAGTGATCCATAGCCGTTGGAATCAGCTCATTTGCTGATGTGTATCGGACGATATGGTCAAAATACGAAAACTGCTCAGGACAGACGTCATTACACATCAGCCACCTTGATGGTCGATTTCTTCAATATTGGAGGCCTGATCTGATCACATGGTCTTCTAGACAAAGGTTCCCCTATCCGTTACGGAACCATAGCCGTTGGAATAAGCTCATTTTCTGATGTGGTTAAGCAGATATGGGCAAAATACGAAAACATGTCAGCACAGACGTCATTACACATCAACCACCTTGATGGTCGATTTCACTAGGGAAAACGACTCCGTTTTAAGAAGTGTAAAACATGAAAAAGATAGATATGCCTCTTAGCTTTGCATGGCTACAAATTTCAGCCTTATTGCTTCAGTGAAACTCGAGATATAGCTGATATGGCAAAAGGTGTCGGAACTGAAACTGAACTGGATTTGCCCTTAATTCTAGTAATCTGAAATCACTCAAAGAAACTTGTGAAAAACACCAAAATACATAAAAATATAAAAGATCATAAACACAATTAGACTAAACAATAATAACTCGTATTTGACACAAAACATTAATAAAACATAACTAAAAACTATATAATTATACGAGTTATCAACAACAAGCTCTGTTATCCCAATCTTTACTTAGTTTGTCGTTAAATAGAACAAGCTCTCTATTTAATCTCTAACCATTAAACAACCTAGAATAAGCTCTCTAAATTCAATTTAATGGCAGCTTTATGATGAGAAAGATAGGTTGATCTAAGCAACAAACACATAAGCTCGGATTGTTCAACTTAGGTTATGTTCCACTTTGCAATTATTGAAAACTTGACCATAATCATTAATCACAAATTGCCAATTATGAATAGGAAATCAAGACAATTACACGGATCAAGACTCCTAGACTAGCAATAGATAATTATCAAGATCTATCTAGTTGTACACCTAAATAAATCAAGACAACATCATGAACAATTCTTGTAGAAGAACATAAGCAACTTTGATAGAAAATTAATGATAGATAGAATCTGAAAATCAATCACAAAACATGTCTAGGGCTTTGAAATCACCCTTAACCAAATAGAAGTTTAGCCTAGCATAGGCATTGTAAACATAAACATAAAATTAAAGAGAATCTAAGAAGGAAATAAAAGAAAGAAAGAAGAAGAAGAAAATAAAGAAAAAGAAAACTAGAGAAAAGAAAGAAGAAGAAAACTTAGAGAATTTTATTACAATGGCTAATATCCTACCAATGTACAATCTCATAAAATCATCCAAGGCCCTCTATTTATACACATTTTGGAGGACTAAATGACAAGAGACAAGCTTTACAAATTTCAAAGGTAGGTATAATAGGTGGGTGCATTTTTCTAACAATTTTCGTCATATTGTATGACAATTTTGATCAGCCAACTTGATGGTCGATTTTGTCAATATTGGAAGCTTGATCTGATCACATGGTCTTCTAGAAACATGTTTCCCTATCAGTTAGGGATCCATAGCCGTTGGAATCAGCTCATTTTCTGATGTGGATCAGAAGATATGGGCAAAATACCAAAACAGGTCAGCACAGACGTCATTGCACATCAGCCAACTTGATGGTCGATTTCGCTAGGGAAAACGACTCCGTTTCAAAAAGTGTAAAACATGAAAAAGTTAGATATGCCTCTTAACTTTGCACGGTTAAAATTTTAGCCTTATTGCTTCAGCGAAACTCCAGATATAGCTGATATGGAAAAAGGTGTCGGAACTGGAACTGAACTGAATTTGCCCTTAATTGTTGATTTAACCTAGTATTCTGAAATCACTCAAAGAAACTCGTAAAAAAAACACCAAATTACATAAAAAATATAAAAGATCATAAACACAATTAGACTAAGCAATAATAACTCGTATTTGACACAAAACAATAATAAAACATAACTAAAAACTATATAATTATACGAGTTATCACACCCCCACACTTAGATTGTTGCTAGTCCTCGAGCAAAAACAAATAAAAATAAAATAAGAAAATCTAATCTAATCCACTTTCGTAGGAAATCACAGTGGCACTTAGCATGTGACACAAGCCTTTAAACCCCTAGGTGTCCCTAGTGGACGAGTTTAGTCTCGTGAGGGTTTACTAGAACGATACCCACAAACATTGAAAAACTAAAATATAAATAAACGACATATACTAAAAATATTTACTCCTAATCCTTTCAATACACATTAGAGACAATCTTTGAACAAGTCTTATAAACTAATCAATAGCTTAAAGAATTTCACAAAAAATCATGCTTGAATGTAAATTGTTTGAGTTAAGCCAATATTAACATAACATATTTCAATCAAAATAGTGTATATTCAAACTTAATCTCAACTACTCACATGGGATACTCTCATGATTTTCATTCTTTAAAGTAGTGGTAAAGTGTTTACACTCAATCAATCTCATGAAAACAGTTCTACCATATTCTTGCTTGTCCACCTATTCTCCACTATTTAGATCATACAACTTCATGAATCAAGAGGTCTTTAATCAAGGTTGTAATGGGGCCAAGGGGTTTGTAATGTGATTGAAGAACAAAAGGATAAAGATATCACAAAGGTACCAAAGAGTTCATAAAGTTTAGAGACATAATAAGATCATACAAAGAAACTTCTCAAAACTCTTTACAAGTACATAGTCACCTAGGCCGGATATTCATGTTGGGCCTTT
Organism: Fremontodendron californicum; assembly: GCA_030761205.1. Lineage (NCBI taxonomy): Eukaryota > Viridiplantae > Streptophyta > Magnoliopsida > Malvales > Malvaceae > Fremontodendron > Fremontodendron californicum. The sequence goes on along the minus strand of JAULJL010000017.1, from coordinate 17,388,181 downwards.
TCTTCATTCTAAACAACTTTGTAACATCTTTTTCTTTTTCCCCAAATTCAAGAGATGATTCATTTTTTTTTTTTTACATAGGAATTTATTTGCCAGTATTCCATTTCTTTTTTTTTTCTCTTGACTTTTCTTTTCTTTCCCCCCCCCCCCCCACACTTATTTCTTGTTTCTAACCCAAATTTTCAATAGATCTTCCTTGTCTTTGCAACTTGTCTCAAAACATGCTAATTCATCTTTGGAACAAAGGTAAGGATATAAGTATATTTAGGTTAGGGACAAGTTATGGTTACCAAAGAGATAGCTTATTCAATGTAGGCTCAAATTGGTTCACTAAGGGTGTGTTCTCTTGGAACATCAATAAGGGATGGCTGTTTGGCCCTGGCTAAAAATCCTAATGCCTCTATCATATTCATGTTGTCACATGCATCAATATAGTCTCAACAAGGTCTAAAGCAAGTTCTAGAGAATCATGTAATCATAAGAGCACTTAAGAAAGAAATTAGATTGATTTATATAATGCATCAATCATTATAGGCTCAAAAACTCACAAGGATGATTATACAAGTCAGATTAAGTCTAAACATGCTTCTTTCTCAATCAACATATCATATTAACATTGGCTCATAAAAAGGTTGATATCAAGCTCAATTCTCATGAAAATATTCTCATTAATAAATCTGTTTTAGACTTATGCAATTCATATCTCATCATAGTATTGAAAGTAACTAAAACACACTAAAAACACACTAAGTCTAAACATGCTTTTTTTTTTTTGAAGAAGATTAAATCAAACTGACAAGGTATGTCTCAAGTCTCCCTTACTCAGACCTTGTTCAGAATGAATACTTCTAAATGTCTTAAAACACAACAAATTTTTTCTTTTTTTTTAAATTAGCAAAATATGTCCCTTACCCCCTACTAAAATATGACATTGTCCCCAATGTCAAATTTTAAAGGTAGAATTTAGGAGATATTACCTGCAGAGGTTGCTAACCACTTATTATAACTGAGACACAACAAGCAAAATGTTAGATAATGTCACAAAGACAAAGTGCAATCCACTCCTTGCTCGTCCATATCTCTTTTTTTTTCCGAGCGTTTGCGAAACAACCGTAGCAGATAAACACTCATAAGCTTGAAGCTTTTTGAGTAAATCTTCAATGGTTGTAGCAGAAATTATGGTTCTCCTTGCCTCTGAAAACATGAATCCATTTTCCACAGCATTATCTAAATATGAAAGCAAATTACTAAAATAACCATTAATATTAAGCAAACCAATGGGTTTCTTATTTGTGACCAAAGATGACCAAGAAGCCACGCAAGCTATTTCTTCCAATGTACCCAGACCTCCTGGTAAAGCAATGAATGCATCGGCAGAATGGTACATGATTGTTATCCGTTCAGGGATACTCCAGACTTGTATTTCCTTACCCAAGGTAGGTCCACAAAAATCTGTGAATAGTTTTGGCACGATTCCTAGAACTGGACTTCCTCCGGCGTGTGCTGCTGTAGCGACTGCTCCCATTAAACTCGTACTACCACCTCCATAAATCAACTGGATCTTTTGTTGGGCAAGTATTACTCCAACTCTTATGGCTGCATCAGCAAATATGTTATTTTTCCCTGGATAAGCACCTCCAAAGACACAAATTTTTTTAATGCGCTGGGACGAAGTACTTTCCATTTTTTTTTTCGAGTGCCTGAAAGAGAATGAGTACATGGTATAATATATAGAGGACTGAGTAGTGAATCAGACAAGAGTAATAATGTCGCTGAAAGTGTATTTGACCTGTCAGAAGAAAATGTTAACCTAACAAAAGATTTTTGCGTGATTTCAGGAAGAAAATCAAAAAGAGAAGAAAAATCAACCGTAAAAGACCAAAAAAAAGAAACGAGAATAATTACACAAATCGAACAACACGTAAATTAAACCGAAATGAAGTTATTGCAAATCAAACCAAAAGCTGAGAAGTTATTTATTGTAGTTGTGATTGTGGCTCACATCTTCCTCTGGTTTTACGTCCAGAAACTGCTTAAACGCCTTCTATGAGTCGAGGATATGCTTCCCATCCAGTTTTCTTACAAGCTGGCAAACAGGGTCTTTTAACATCAGATTCCCAAGATGTTGCCATTCCCTTTGGAATTGCGGCCATAAATCAAGAATTTCTCTTTGTACGTCTCCACTAGGATGCGTCTCAAGAGAAAGTTGGATATTACCCAAATTCTCCTTACTCAGTCCATCCTTAATGAATTCAATTTTATCATCTCGATTAGAGGACGGAATCCCAATAGAACGACATTTACCGTTACACGTTCATCGTGCACATTTGTGGCAGTTTGAACTCATGCGCTTTGCTCGTCGCTTCTTTGCAAAAGTGCTTCTACCTGTACCTGGTAAATGCAAAACAGGCAAATATTCATCTTCACGTACCTTGGCTTCAATTATCCAACGTATGTCTTCAGGAATCCCTTTGTGCATAAGCATTCTTAATCTTTCAAATCAAACTTGGTAAAGCTTCAGTAAAATATTTCGAGGAAAAGGAGGAAATCGTTTCTGCAATCTTGTGAGAATATCATCCATCCTGAAAAGAAAATGAAAAAAATTGAAAGAGAAATTGGAAGAGAAATTTATATACAATATCAGTTTTGTGGGTAGCTGATGGAACCGATTTAAATAATCACGGAGTACCGTTATCCGCCATTTAACCGGGGTTAAAAAAATTAAAAATTATATTTACATCTAGTTATTTTCAAAACAAGGATCAGAAAGAAAAACAACATAAAAAGACACAAAAACAAAACACTCTAAATAAAATCCTAAATTCTTCCCCCCACACATAATTTTTACATTGTCCTCAATGTAATGCTATTATCCCCCAATGCAAGAATTATATGTAAGAGAAAAGAACTATTAAACAAAAGAAAAGAAAAACAATAAAAGATAGAATGATGGAGAGTAAGGAATATGCAAATCTGATATAATAGATGCTCTCCATCCTTTTGGGTTGCCTCCCAAGAAGCGCTTGGTTTATTGTCCTCAGCCTGACTTCGACCCATGCCATTATTATTCAACATAATTTGGCTCAAAAAGTGGTAACTCCTCCACATCTTGTATGGGAAAGTTCTCATAGTAAGGCTTCAATCTATGACCATTCACTTTGAACGCTTTATCTGTTTTTGGGCTTTGGATTTCAACTGCACCATGAGTAAATACATTAGTAATAACAAAAGGTCCAACCCAACGAGAACGTAACTTACCTGGATATAACTTAAGGCGTGAATGGAAGAGAAGAACTTTTTGTCCAACAACAAATTCCTTTCTTGATATCATCTTGTCATGGAATGCCTTAGTCTTTTCCTTGTAAATCCTAGAATTCTGATAGGCATCATTCCTTATCTCCTCTAATTCTTGTAGGTCAAGTTTTCTTTTCTTTCCTGTCTCATCCATCTCCATGTTGCATTGTTTGATAGCCCAATATGAGTTATGTTTCAATTCAACCGGAAGATGACAAGGCTTACCATAAACAAGTCGATAAGGAGACATACCAATGGGTGTCTTATATGCTGTCCTATAAGCCCAAAGTGCATCATCAAGTCGTGAACTCCAATCCTTCCTATTTGGATTAACTGTCTTTTCAAGGATGGACTTAACTTCTCGGTTTGACACTTCAGCTTGCCCACTAGTTTGAGGATGATATGAGGTGGAGACCTTGTGTGTGATGTTATACTTCCTCAAAAGTGCTTCCATAGTCCTATTGCAAAAGTGAGTACCTCTATCGCTAATTATGGCCTTTGGCGTTCCAAACCTAGCAAAGATGTTAGTCTTGACAAAATCTGAAACAACTTTAGCGTCATTAGTCCTAGTGGATTTTGCTTCCACCCACTTTGAAACATAATCAACGGCAAGTAAAATATAAAGATTACCAAAAGAAGAAGGAAAAGGTCCCATGAAATCCATGCCCCATACATCAAAAATTTCAACAATAAGTATTGGAGTTTGAGGCATTTGATTTCTAGCACCTAAGTTACCTGTTCTTTGGCAACGATCACATGACTTTCAAAAGAGGTATGCATCTTTGAATATGGTAGGCCAATAAAATCCAGAATCAAGAACTTTCATTGCTGTTCTTTTCGATCCAAAGTGTCCTCCACATGCATAAGAGTGACAAAAGGTGAGAATAGATTGAAATTCAGTTTCGAGTACACACCTTCTTATAATCTGATCGGAGCAATGCTTCCAAAGGTAAGGATCATCCCATATGTAGTATTTGGCATCACTCTTGATCTTATTTCTTTGGGCTTGTGTCAACTCTTGTGGCAACTTCTTGATAACTAAGTAATTAACAATATCAGCATACCAAGGAGTTGTTGTACTTATAAAAAGAAGTTGCTCATCCGGAAAGTTCTCATTCAAGGGTAGTGCATCCTTTTCATGAACTAAACGGCTAAGATGGTCCGCAACCAAGTTGTCACTACCTCTCTTATCTTTTATCTCCAAATCAAACTCTTGTAAGAGAAGTATCCATCTGATCAACCTTGGTTTGGCATCCTTCTTAGTGAGTAAGTACCTAAGGGCTGCATGGTCAGAAAATATGATAACTCGTATAATTATATAGTTCTTAGTTATGTTTTATTATTGTTTTGTGTCAAATACGAGTTATTATTGCTTAGTCTAATTGTGTTTATGATATTTTATATTTTTATGTAATTTGGTGTTTTTCACGAGTTTCTTTGAGTGATTTCAGATTACTAGGTTAAATCAAGAATTAAGGGCAAATCCAATTCAGTTCCAGTTCCGACACCTTTTGCCATATCAGCTATATCTGGAGTTTCACTGAAGCATTAAGGCTGAAATTTTTACAGTGCATAGTTAAGAGGCATATCTATCTTTTTCATGTTTTACACTTCTTGAAACGGAGTCGTTTTCCCTAGCGAAATCGACCATCAAGTTGGCTGATGTGCAATGACGTCTGTGCTGACCTGTTTTGGTATTTTGACCATATCTTCCGATCCACATGAGCAAATGATCTGATTCCAACGGCTATGGATCCGTAACTGATAGGGGTATATTTTTCTAGAAGACCATTTGATCAGATCGAGCCTCCAACATTGAAAAAATCGACCATCAAGCTGGCTGATCAGAATTGTCATACAATATGACGAAAATTGTTAGAAAAATGCACCCACCTATTATACCTACCTTTGAAATTTATAAAGCTTGTCTCTTGTCATTTAGCTCTCCAAAATGTGTATAAATAGAGGGCCTTGGATGATTGTAAGAGTATTATTATACATTGGTAGGATATTAGCCATTGTAATAAAATTCTCTAAGTTTTCTTCTTTTTTCCTTTCTCTAGTTTTCTTTTTCTTTATTTACTTATGCTTCTTACATTTCTTTTCATTTTTAGTATGTGTTGCTAATCATATTGTTGAGGTGATGAGGTGAAGCTCTTGGTAAATGCTAAGGTTAGTCTCTTAAACATGAGCTAAAATGAATCATCATTTATAAACACTAGTATAGATAATATTTTCTTTTGGTTTAAAATCATACTTGCAAAGTAGAGATCTTGATTCATTATTGACAATGAAAATGGCACAGTAAATGCTTGGTTTCATAACCTTGATTTGTTGTAGACATATACCTTGGCATAAGGAATGCTTGGACTCTTTTTATGAGTTTTGAGGACACCAAATGAACATAATATCATATGCTATGGACGTTGGACAATTTGGACTGAATTGCTAAACCTTCCGATTGGAACCTCCTTTATGTGTGGATTTCAATTGTGTAATAAAACAAGATTAATCTTAGCATAACACCAAGAGTGGATTCTCTAACCTCAACATCTTTTCTTATTGTTTTTTATATCTTGTTTAATTTCTTTTATATTTTGTTTATTTTGTTCTCTAATATCTTGTTTATCTTATTTTGTTGTTGATTCCCTAATATCTTGTTTACTTTCTTTGTCTTATATATTTATAAACTTATACTTACTAATACGCTTCCCTGTGGTTCGACCTCGGACACCCGAGAATTTATTACTTGAACATAACCTGCACTTGGGTTTACAACTCTTAATTGAGTCTCCATCAAAATACAATTACTTTAGTACCAATTAAATAAGATCGAAATTTTTCTAAAGCAAATACAACAGCCAAAAGTTCTTTTTCAGTAGTGGAATAGTTCAATTGAGCATCATTAAGAGTTCGTGAGGCATAATAAATGGCATGTGAGGCTTTGCCAACCCTTTGGCCCAAAACAGCTCCAATGGCATAGTCACTAGCATCACACATGATTTCAAAAGGTACATTCCAATCTGGTGGTTGGATGATAGGAGCTGATGTCAAGAGTCCCTTCAATGTTTCGAACGCTTCTTTGCATTTGTCATCAAAGTGGAAAACCACATCTTTTTGTAGTAGCTTGCAAAGAGGTAATGTGATCTTTGAGAAGTCTTTGATAAATCTCCTATAGAAACCTGCATGTCCAAGAAAAGAACGAACCTCTCTCACATTTGTGGGAGGTGGTAAAGAATGCATAATATCTATTTTAGATTTATCAACCTCTATCCCTCTAGAAGAAATAACATGGCCCAAAACTATTCCTTGTTCTACTATAAAGTGACATTTTTCCCAATTCAAAACAAGGTTAGTTTCCATGCATCTTTCAAGTACAAGTGTAAGGTTCTAGACATCTATCAAAAGAATCACCATAGACACTAAAATCATCCATAAACACTTCTATGATGTTCTCTACATAATCTGAAAATATGCTAACCATACACCTTTGGAATGTAGCTGGTGCATTACAAAGACCAAATGGCATACGCCGGTATGCAAAAGTACCAAATGGACATGTAAATGTTGTTTTCTCTTGGTCCTCCGGAGCAATGGCTATCTGATTATAACCTGAAAAACCATCAAGAAAACAATAATGAGAATGGCCAGCTAACCTTTCAAGCATTTGATCAATAAAAGGTAAAGGAAAGTGGTCTTTGCGAGTTGTGGAATTAAGTTTACGATAATCAATACAAACTCGCCATCCTGTTTGAATCCTAGTAGGAACAAGTTCATTCTCATTATTTGTTACCACCGTTACACCTGATTTCTTTGGAACCACTTGGACCGGGCTCACCCATTTGCTATCCGAGATAGGATAGATCACTCCAACATCTAGGAGCTTCAGTATCTCTTTTTTCACAACCTCCATCATAGGAGGGTTCAATCTTCTTTGTGCTTCTCTTGTTGGTTTGGACGCCTCCTCTAACAAAATTCGGTGCATGCACATAGATGGGCTTATTCCCTTGATATCGGCAATTGTCCAACCAATTGCTGTTTTATGCTCTCTAAGCACCCGGATAAGTCGCTCTTCTTGCAAAGGTGTGAGCTCTTTGGCAATGATAATCGGTAGTGTGTCCTTTTTACCTAAGAACACATATTTCAAGTGGTTCGGTAGTGGTTTCAACTCTAAAGTTGGTGCCTGCAAAATGGAAGGTAGAAGTTTCTCATTAGATAAAGGCAAATCAATAAATGAAACATCAAACCTTGCATCTTTAGGTGGCAGCGAGTGTAAAGATTCTAGTGCCCCTTCCACCTGGTCACTCAAGGCTAGTTTAGCATTCCCCATTCCGAGATGGTTGCTAAGGACTATTTCCACACTATCTTCACCATCTAGCTCATAAGCTTGCTGCACTAGTGAGTCAATTATATCAATATTAAAAACAGAATGCACATCACTAGGATATCTCATGGCCTCAAAAATGTTAAAGCGAATTATTTCACCATCAAATTCCATAGTTAAAGTGCCATCATGTACATCTATTTTAGTTCTTGCTGTTTTCAAGAATGGTCTCCCTAATAGAATAGGTGTGGGATTAGAAGACATCTCATCTTCCATCTCAATAACATAAAAGTCAGCGGGAAAAACCAATTCATTAACCTGTACAAGAACGTCTTCTACAACTCCTCTTGGATAAGTGTTAGAACGGTCAGCAAGTTGTATTATAACACCGGTTTCCTCTAATGGTCCTAGATTCAATGAAGCATAAATTGAATATGGCATGACATTAATAGATGCCCCTAGATCTAGCATAGCACGCTCAAACCTAGTGTTGCCTATCTTACAAGGAATGGTAAACATACCTGGATCCTTGCATTTAGGTGGGAGTTTCTTTTGAAGAACAGCTGACACATTCTCCCCCACACTTACCTTTTCATTCCATTTCAACTTCCGTTTAGATGTGCACAACTCTTTTAGGAACTTGGCATATCTTGGCACTTGCTTGATAGCATCTAGTAAAGGAATGTTCACCTCTACTTTCCGGAATGTTTCCAAAATTTCCTTCTCTTGCTCCTCCTTCTTGGACTTTGCTAACCTGCTAGGAAAAGGTGGAGGAGTTATATAAGAAGGAAAGATGGTTTAGGAATTACCTTTTTTAGTGGCTCGTTGGGATGTGAAGAGGATGCCATGGTATTGTTCTCCCCTTGAGCACTATCATTTTGTGGTGTCTCTAGCTGTTTCCCACTTCTTAAAGTTATAGCATTGGCATTCTCTCTTGGATTCACTATGGTTTGGGAAGGTAATTTCCCAGAATCCCTTGCTTGCATTTGACTCATGGTTGTTGCCAATTGCCCTATTTGAGTCTCCAAATTTCGAATACTTGTCTTTGTTTCCTGTTGAAATTGAATTGTATTAGTAGAAAGAGCTTTAACAAGATCTTCAAGAGAAGTACCTGAATTTTGGGTGGGTGGTAGTTGTTGTCGGGTTTGGTATGGTTGTTGCACTCTTTGCTGAAAACCCGGTGGCCTGTGGTCAAATGGTGGAGGAATAGTTTGTGATTGGTTCCCTCCATAATTGAAGTTTGGATGATCCCTCCATCCTGGATTGTAAGTGTTTGAGTAGGGATCATATTTCCTTGATTGGTTCTGAAATCCACCCATGGCATTCACATGTTCATTGGTATCCTCTTGAAGTGTTGGACACATATCAGTTTGGTGCCCTATGTTTGAACATATGCCACAAGCATTTATTTGTTGTATTTTACCTACAGCCAATTGTTGAACAAGAGAAGTCAGTTTATCAAATTTTTGTTCAAGGGATGATATACTTACCTCATTAACTCTCTTGGGTTGTGGTGGTGGATCTTGTCTCATTGAGAACTGTTGAGAATTGGCTGCCATGTTGGAGATTAATGTTCTAGCAGCCCTGGGAGTCTTATCAACTAGAGCTCCCCCACTAGCGGCATCTATCATACTTCTCTCCATGGGCATGAGACCTTCATAGAAGTATTGGATGAGAAGTTGTTCACTTATTTGATGGTGTGGACATGATGCACAAAGTTTCTTGAACCTCTCCCAATATTCATATAAGGACTCTCTGTTGTATTGCCGAATCCCACATATCTCTTTCCTAATGTTGGCAGCCTTAGATGCTGGGAAATACCTTTCCAAGAATGCTTTCTTCAAATCATTCCATGTAGTGATGGTCCCGGATGGTAGATAGTAGAGTCATTCCTTTGCTGAATCAGCTAGAGAGAATGAGAAGGCTCTCAACTTAACTTGCTCTTCCGTGACCCCTGTTGGTCTCATGCTTGAGCAAACTACATGGAATTCCTTGAGGTGCTTATTTGGATCCTCTCCTGCAAAGCCATGAAAAGTTGGGAGAAGATGAATCAAACCAGATTTTAATTCAAAAGCTACCTCAAGATTAGCATATTCAATGCATAATGGTTGTTGACCCAAGTCCGGAGCGGCTAGCTCCTTGAGAGTTCGATTGTCAGCTGCTGCCATCTCTCCTTGCTCCTCTTGAATGTTTTGGATCAACTCCTCGATTGGTTGTTGGTGAGAAGTTATAAATTCCCGAATTCTCCTAAGTTGTAAGTCTTCTTCAGGAGCTTGGAACATTCACTAATTAAAAAAATAAGAAAGTAAATAATTAGAACAGAAAATAAGAATAAACCAATAAACTAATAAACTAAAGAAAGCAATCCCCGGCAACGGCGCCAAAAATTTGATGCACCCAAAAGAGTGTATCTTATTTAACCTTGCACTAAAAAGATCAATTGTAAGTATAATGATTAGCAAGGGTCGAGTCCTCAGGGATTGGGTTTTAATCTATGAGTTATTGGTTTATAACTTACGTTCAAAGAAAACAATAAAAGAAAAGGGGTTTTTGAAGCCAGATTTAAACTAAAGTAAATAATAAGAATAAGATGCAAGGCGGTATAACCAGCCAATAAAAATATATATACTAAATTAGGCGGTATAACCAGCCAATAAAAAAAACAAAGTTAATATACAAATTAGGCGGTATAACCAGCCAATAAAAATAAAACAAAGTTAATATACAAATTAGGCGGTATAACCAGCCAATAAAAATAAAACAAAGTTAATATACAAATTAGGCGGTATAACCAGCCAAAAAAAATAAATATACTTTTAAAAATAAGCAAACTAGAAAAGTAAGAAAACAAGTAAGTAAGAAGAATCAAATATGAAAAATATGGTTAAGGTTTCATTCTCCACCACTAGACATCATTAAGAATCAATTTCAGATCTATCAATATCAACCAACTATCAAAGTTAACAACCGTAGATAACAACAAGCTCTGTTATCCCAATCTTTCCTTAGTTTGTCGTTAAATAGAACAAGCTCTCTATTTAATATCTAACCATTAAACAACCTAGAATAAGCTCTCTAAATTCAATTTAATGGCAGCTTTATGATGAGAAAGATAGGTTGATCTAAGCAACAAACACATAAGCTCGGATTGTTCAACTTAGGTTATGTTCCACTTTGCAATTATTGAAAACTTGACCATAATCATTAATCACAAATTGCCACTTATGAATAGGAAATCAAGACAATTACACGGATCAAGACTCCTAGACTAGCAATAGATAATTATCAAGATCTATCTAGTTGTACACCTAAATAAATCAAGACAACATCATGAACAATTCTTGTAGAAGAACATAAGCAACTTTGATAGAAAATTAATGATAGATAGAATCTGAAAATCAATCACAAAACATGTCTAGGGCTTTGAAATCACCCTTAACCAAATAGAAGTTTAGCCTAGCATAGGCATTGTAAACATAAACATAAAATTAAAGAGAATCTAAGAAGGAAATAAAATAAAGAAAGAAGAAGAAGAAAATAAAGAAAAAGAAAAAGAAAACTAGAGAAAAGAAAGAAGAAGAAAACTTAGAGAATTTTATTACAATGGCTAATATCCTACCAATGTACAATCTCATACAATCATCCAAGGCCCTCTATTTATACACATTTTGGAGGACTAAATGACAAGAGACAAGCTTTACAAATTTCAAAGGTAGGTATAATAGGTGGGTGCATTTTTCTAACAATTTTCGTCATATTGTATGACAATTTTGATTAGCCAACTTGATGGTCGATTTTGTCAATATTGGAAGCTTGATCTGATCACATGGTCTTCTAGAAAAATGTTCCCCTATCAGTTAGTGATCCATAGCCGTTGGAATCAGCTCATTTGCTGATGTGGATCAGACGATATGGGCAAAATACCGAAACAGGTCAGCACAGACGTCATTGCACATCAGCCAACTTGATGGTCGATTTCGCTAGGGAAAACGACTCCGTTTCAAGAAGTGTAAAACATGAAAAAGTTAGATATGCCTCTTAACTTTGCACGGTTAAAATTTCAGCCTTATTGCTTCAGTGAAACTCCAGATATAGCTGATATGGCAAAAGGTGTCGGAACTGGAACTGAACTGAATTTGCCCTTAATTGTTGATTTAACCTACTAATCTGAAATCACTCAAAGAAACTCGTAAAAAAAAACACCAAATTACATAAAAATATAAAAGATCATAAACACAATTAGACTAAGCAATAATAACTCGTATTTGACACAAAACAATAATAAAACATAACTAAAAACTATATAATTATACGAGTTATCATGTATCTTTTAATTAATGTGTTTGATTTGATTTGATATATTTTATTTAAAAATAATATATTTTGATTAAATTAATTACATTCATTCCTTTTTAAAATTCAATATTCCTGACATTAGTAAAAAAGTTACAATTCAATTTACCTTAAATTACTATCAATAAGTTCAATTCTTAATTAATTTTAAATATATAGTCCCTATTTTCTATATAGACAGATATTTGTTACAATAAAAATAAATCCATTTACTAATATGATTTACTCTCCATAAAAACTTTTCCAAAATATCAAAGGAAAACTTTCCAAAATAAAAATATCTTAAATAAATATATAAAAGGCAAAACCTTTGATAAAAAAGAAAATAATCCAATGTGGATTGCCTATTTTTTAGACACATGGATAACAAAAATTAGTGTAATTTATCTTTTAATTAATGTGTTTGATTTGATATATTTTGTTTAAAAAAATAATATATTTTGACTAAATTAATTATATTTATTTCTTTATAAAATTCAATATTCTTGACTTTAGTAATTAAGTTACAATTCAATCTTATATATCTTATATAAATATATAAAAGCCAAGCCTTTGATAAAAATGGAAATAATCTTATGTGGATGGCCTATTTTTTTAACACATGAATAACCAAAATTAATGTCATGTATCTTTTAATTAATGTGTTTGATTTGATATATTTTATTTTAAAAATAATTTATTCTGACTAAATTAATTATATCCATTCCTTCTAAAATTCAATATTCTAGATTTTAGTAAATAATTTACAATTTAATTTACCTTAAATTGCTGTCAATATTTTTAATTCTTAATTAATTTTAAATATATTTTTTATTTTTTATATAGACAGTTATGTATTACAATAAAAAATGAATTGATTTACTATATGATTTACTCTCCATAAAAACTTTTCAAATTACAAAGGAAAACTTTCCAAAATAAGAATACCATATCTTATATCTTATATAAATATATAAAAACTAAAGCCATCTTATATAAATATATAAAAGCTAAAGCCATCGACATAAAAGAAAAAAAAAAATCATACGTGGATGGTCTAAATTTATGACATGTGGACGATTTTGAAAAATCGCCATGTGTCTTCTAATAAATGCAAGTTATTTGAATTGATTTATTTTTAATTCAAAAAAAAATTGATTACATTTAATTTTATTATTATTTATCTTAAATACCTCTCAATTAAAATCATATTAAAAGTAATGAAAGTTTAATTGCCATCATTAATACATAGAATAATTTTGTTATATTCTTTTTCAATTATAAATATTCAAGTCTTGAATTACATTTATGTAAAAAATATATATTCACTTTCCAACTTTTTTAACTTATAATTTATTTGTTGGCTCCTCCTTTTTAAGCTATGTAAATACATTTATTATTTACATATATTGATTTTAAAATGATTGATATGTTTAATATATATATATATAATGATTTAAAAATAATTGATACATAATCAAATCAATAAATTAATTTTGTTATTTATTCAGATCAAATGAATTCCATTAACATTATCTAATCTTATATAAATATATAAAAGCTGAATCCTTTAATTAAAAAATGTAATTATCATATGTGGATGGTTTAATTTTTTGACACATGGACAATATTAAATAATTGCCATTATTAATGTATAAATATAGCTTTATATATTTAAAAAATAATTAATCACATATGATTTATTTCTATATTTATTTTTAAAAATCAATTAATTGCATAGAGTAATTTATTTAATTATTGCTATCTTCTAAAAATTATATTGACATATTAAGGAAATAATGCAAGTAGGTCGTTTATTTTTACAAATAGATTATTTTTGGATTGGAAACCATATTTTATATAATTTATTATCATTATTATTACATGAATTTCGAAATCAAATATTTATTATTATTTCCTTTCTTATATTATTCACACTTAATTATAGTAAACTCTCTACAATAAATCACTCTAAATCAACCTTTCATAGTCTATTTGCAAAACCTGTATGTAAAAAATCACTTTAATATCCGAAATATAAGGATGTTCCAATTAATTATAAAATATCTTATATCTTATGTAAATATATAAAAGTCAAAGTCTTTAATAAAAAAAGTAAATAATTCTATGTGGATGGTCTATTTTTTTGACACATGGATAATCAAAATTAGTGTCATGTATCTTTTAATTAATGTGATTGATTTGATCTATTTTATTTAAAAAATAACATATTTTGACTCATTTATTACTTTCTAAAATTCAATATTTTTCACTTTAATAAATAAGTTACAATCCAATTTACCTTAAATTGTTGTCAATCTTATATAAATATACAAAAGTCAAAGTTTTTGTAAATAAAGAAAAAAAAAAAACAACCTACTTGGATGGTGTACATTTTTTATATGTGGATGGTCTTAAAAAATTGCCACGTATTCTCTAATAAATGTAACTTATTATATTTTATTTACTTTAAATTAAAAAAAAAATTAAACTGATTACATTTAGCTTTTATTATTATTTATTTAAATAGCTCTCAATTAAAATCATATTAAAGGTAATAAAAATTTAATTTTTATCATTAATATAAAATAATTTTGTGTCATTTTTTTCCAATTTTAAATATTCAACTCTTGGATTTGTAAAAAAAGTTGACACTGGCTTCACCTTTTAAGCTATGTAAATACATTTATTATATATATATATATATATTAATTTTAAAATGATAGATATGTTTAATTTATATATATATGTATAAAGATTTTAAAATTATTGGTTGATAATGAAATCAAATCAATTAAAATTAAGTTTGATCTGTCAAATCAAATTAATTTTATTAACATTATTTTGTATCTTATATAAAGCCAAAAATTTTGATAAAAAAGTTAATTGTTATATTTTTTTGACAAGTGTCCTTTAATTAATATATTTAATTATATATTTAAATAAAAACAAATTTTTATTAAATTAATTACAATTATTGCCTTATTTAAAATTAATATTCTTGCCTTCAATAAAAAAGTTAATATTCAAATAACCTTAAATCACTTTAAATTAAATTAGATTAATTAAGTAAGATTTTTTTTATTTGATTGCTTTCTCTTTTATATATATATATATATATATATATATATATATATATATATAAAGATTTTAAAATAATTGGTTGATAATGAAATCAAATCAATTAAAATTAAGTTTAATCTGTCAATCAAATTAATTTCATTAACATTATTTTATATCTTATATAAAGTCAAAAATTTTATAAAAAAGTTAATTGTTATATTTTTCTGACACGTATCCTTTAATTAATATATTTAATTATATATTTAAATAAAAACAATTTTTTTACTAAATTAATTACAATTATTGTCTTATTAATAATCAATATTCTTGCCTTCAATAAATAAGTTATTATTCAAATAACCTTAAATCACTTTAAATTAAATTAGATTAATTAAGTAAGTAAGATTTATTTGATTGCTTTCTCTTCTTTCTCCTTTCAATTAGTTGTAAAAAAAAAAACGCATTTAATTAAGAAATCATTTATTGAATTTTTTTAATCTCCTTTCTCTTATTTCTCCTTTCAATTGGTTGTAAAAAAACACATTTAATTATGAAATCATTTATGGATTTATCAATTGAAGTAAATATATAAACCATATAGGGATGTGACTTGAAAGCATTAACCAAATTTTAGCATTTAATTAAGAAATAATTTATGTATTTATCGACCTAAATAAAATGTATAAACCATATAAATATAATGCTAAGAATTTAAACACAAAATAAAAAGCCTAATTAATTGTAAACATATTTGCATGCATTTAATCTCAATAAGAACTTCTCAAAATGTGAAAGCTTAGGTAGTGTTTGGTTTTTGAAATCTTTTTTTTTTCTTTTTTTTTTCTAAAAAACAATTTTTGTTTTTTAGAAAATGCATTTGGTGGATTAAAAAAAATTGTTTTCTAAATGCAAACCAGTGAATTTTATTTCTATCACTATACATAAAATACAAAATTAAAGTAATAAATATTTATTATATGATAATGTATTATTTAACCTTGTTCTCTTAATCCTATTTATATTTGAATTTCACAACAATGGTCTATATATTAATTGTATTCAAGTTTCAATAATTCATTTAATCATTAAATAATATATATTTTTTTTATATTATTTAAAATTTGTCAATCTTTTTACTAATATAATCAAAGTTTTGTAAAATGGTAAAAGGAACTTTTGCTAGAAAAACATAAAAATATGTTATGAATCAAGAATTCAAAATTGCCAAGTAAAAGTAAGTAAAGATAAGGAAATTAAAATATTAACATTAACAGCTTTGAAGGAGTTTGAATACAGGTTAATGTTTTGGGTTTTTTTATTACAATATAGCAAAAAAAAAATTACGAAATTACCGTTGGTTTTAGATTATTTCCCAAAATACGGCTATTTCTTTTCTAGCTGGGAAATCGCCATCCCCCATGGCGATTTCCCAGCGTTTTTTTTTTGAAAATTTGTAAAAAACACCAAGGGAAATCGCCATGGGGGGTGGCGATTTACCTTGGTGTTTTTTGCAAATTTTCAAAAAAATACCAAGGGAAATCGCCACCCCCCATGGCGATTTTCCTTGGTATTTTTAGCAAATTTTGCTAAAATCATGAAGGGAAATCGCCGTGGGGGTGGCGATTTCCCTTCATGTATAATTTTTTTTTTTTAATTAATAAACAAAAATTAAAATTTAAACAAAAATTTAATTTAATTTGATAAATTTTTTTTTAAAAATTATAAATTAAATTAAAATATTTTTTTTATAGGTTTGGTTATTTATTTTTTTAAAAATATATATTAAAAATGTAATTTAATTTATTATTACAATTTTATAAAAATAAAAATATATTTCTTATTAAAATTTAAAAAGAAGATTATATTTTTTATTAAAATTTTATATCAAAAATTTTATTTTTTATAATTTTGTAATATTATAAAAAAGAAAATTTAATTTATATCAAAAATAATTTAATGATGTAAAATGTAAAAAAAAAAAATTTAAAGAAATTTATCGAGTCACTTTTTTAAATAAAGAAGTTATTTTTAAGTTGGTATCGTAAAATAATTTTTTTAATTTGATTAGTTTTTTTGAGTTGGTATTCGATTAACTCGTGACATCAATTTAATCATTGTTTTTAATAATAGTATATATTGTTACAGTTTAAAACTAGATATTTGATAAAATAATTTTAATTTAATTTATGATTAAAATTTTATTTCTTATTAAAATTTAAAAAGAAAATTAAATTAAAATGAAAAAAAAGAAAAGCAACTTATCATGTAATTTGGATTATTATATTAAAATTAAATAACAACATTAAGATATAAATTAAAATAAAATATAACAATTAATTTCCGAACAAATTTAAAATAAATAACATGAAATGCAAAACATATAAATTTATATTAGAAATTTAAAACACATTACAATTATTCTAATTATTGCGTGGTGTAGAGCAACAGTGTCGAGCTCTTCTAGTGCGTGGTGGTTGCACCCGTCGTTCAACCTCGTCAGTGGCACGTATTCACGGTCCACCACGACCTCTTGCTATAACCGCCACTGGTTCCGGTTGTATGTCATCAGTCGTTTCATCCGTATCAAAAATTTGAAACCCACTGCTGGATGAGCCAACACCTAGTTCACCCATAACGGGAACCTGACTACTAGATGCACCCATAAATGATGTAGCATCAAATGCTGACGAAGGGGTTCCAAACTGATACATGGATGTTAAATATGCTGAACTTGGACTTAGGACGGGGAGCTGGTCATCTAACCTCGTTCTTGGCGGTGATGGTCGGTAACACTCATCAACGTCATATCCGGGGTGACTTACGGAATAACGATGGCTGGATGGTACTCCATGATCCCGTTCAGGTTCAGGATAATCAAATGACATCCTCGGTGCTGTGAACTCCGATGAGGTCGGTTGACGCGTTCGCCCACGTTGTCGGCGAGGTCTAGGAGCATCCATATCCTGTGTCGGAGGGACTGGAGCTGAAGTTTGTCCGGTAAATGGCATACTCCTAACATCCTCGTGCATCGACGGTGGACAAACGAAAGGCCGACCTTCATTTCTATACCATCTTATGTAATCAGCAGATGGGTTGAAATTATTACCAACAATCGGGTAACCTGTCGGAATTCGTTGAAAACGTATGTTCCACCATTGGATCCAATGTTCATGCTTCGCAGGCCAGAATTCATCATTACGACCACGCATGTCGACCTTGTGAAGCTTATCAAGGTTCACCGGGGCTGCAGGAATTGGTTGTTGCATCCCAAATTGTCGCAACACCCGGTCAGTTTGGTGCCACTCTACATATGAAAAGCATATCAATGCTGTGTTTGCTTTCCATATATTGAAATTATTGTAGGCATCTGATGGGAGGCATGCCATAATTTCACTCGAGGAATATGGCATCCACAGAAACTGCGAATAATTATTACAAATTATTAGTTTCATATGGATTAAATAAATAAAAAAAAAACTTCAATGTAACAATCGAAATATTTACCTTATCATATCCTAGTCGATCTAGTCGTAGTCTTATACTTGCAAGATCGGTCGGAGTCTCTGTAAAATCTCTACCCGTACTCCTACTCCACCTATTAAAATGCATATAATATCTTAATGACCTATAAAAATACAAATTCGTACAAAATTAATAAAATAGTAAAAATTATTACCTGCTTGCAAGGGGGTATACAGCCGAAATATCCACGCGCGGAGCAAGAAATGGTAGCCGATACCAAGCCCATGATTGTAGAAGCACTAGACATCCACCTATGTCATGGATTTTTGGAACTGTAGCTCGGCAAAGTTCTCTATACAAAACCGCCAAACACGCAGAACCCCAACTATAATTTGCTGCTTGCTCTAAATCACGTAGCAATGGAAGATACATTAAATGTACCCGACTGCTCGATTTGTCAGGCATCAGTAATCCTCCAATCAAACGTAAAATATATGCTCTAGCAGCATATTGTATTTGTTGTTCGGTTGCATGTAATGGCAGATTTTGAAACGATTTCAACCAAGTCAGTCTCACCGTTGAGCCAGATACATAGTCTTCTGGAGGTACCTCACCCAATAGATCTTGACACACTTCATTCCAATCTAGCAGGCTTCCGCCTGTAACTGCATCGCCATGGATCGGAAGTCCAAGTTGCAGCGCAACATCTTCGAGACTGACCGTGCATTCACCACATGGAAAATGAAAAGTGTGCGTCTCGGGTCTCCATCGTTCGACCAACGCAGAGATTAAATCGGGTTGTATCACAAGTCGTCGAATTTGACTTGCGTGATAAAATCCGGCTCTTCTTAAGTGGTCGATAATATAAGGATGCGGGTCCTCCAATGTAAATTTTCTCGCACGTAATACGCGACGAGTTTCCTGTTATAATAATAAAAATTAATATATTAAAAAACTATAACAATTAAAAATTAATAAATAAAACTATAAAATAACAAAATAATAATAATATAATATTATATAATATAATATAATATAAACAATAATAATATAATATAATATAAAACAATAATAATATAATATATTATATTATAATATAAACAATAATAATATAATATAATATAAAACAATAATAATATAAAAAACAATAATAATATAATATAAAACAATAATAATATAATATAAAACAATAATAATATAAAAAACAATAATAATATAATATAATATAAACAATAATATAAACAATAATAATATAATATAAAACAATAATAATATAATATAATATAAACAATAATAATATAATATAATATAATATAAACAATAATAATATAATATAATATAATATAAACAATAATAATATAATATAATATAAAACAATAATAATATAAAAAACTATAATAATATAATATAAAACAATAATAATATAATATAATATAAAACAATCATAATATAAAAAACAATAATAATATAAAAAACAATAATAATATAAAAAATAATAATAATATAAAAAAACAATAATAATATAAAAAATAATAATAATATAAAAAACAATAATAATATAACAATTTACTTACCTCGTTAAATATAACCTCCGAGATGTGATTTTCTTGTAACCTCAATAGTGAAGCCATTTCAAAATATTGTTGTAGAAAAAAAAAATTGTAGAAAGAAATTTTTTTTGGTAGAAAAATGAAAAATTGTTGAAAGAAAATGAAAATTTGAATGAGAGGAATGAAAATTTGAAGGAGAGGAGGGGGGTATTATAGATAAAATGAGTGGGGTGGGGGTGTGGGGGGAGGGGGGGCAACGGTCATATGACCGTTGCCCCCCTTTCAAAAATTTTTTTTTTTCTAATTTGTTTTTTTTTTATTTCAAATTTAAAATTTAAAAAAAAAAATTCAAAATATTAAATTATAAAAAAACCTAAAATATATTTTACGAATTTTTAATTTTTTTAAAATTATAAAAAAATATTTTAATTTAATTTATAATTTTTAAAAATAAATTTATCAAATAAAAATAATTTTTTGTTTAAATATAATTTTTGTTTATTAATTAAAAAAAATATTCATGAAGGGAAATCGCCACCCCCCATGGCGATTTCCCTTCATGATTTTAGCAAATTTTGCTAAATTTACCAAGGGAAATCGTCATGGGGGGTGGCGATTTCCCTTGGTATTTTTTTGCAAATTTGCAAAAATCACCAAGGGAAATCGCCACCCCCCATGGCGATTTCCCTTGGTGTTTTTTACAAATTTTCAAAAAAAAAAACGCTGGAAAATCGTCATGGGGATGGCGATTTCCCAGCTAGAAAAAAAAAACCGTATTTTGGGAAATAATCAAAAACCAACGATAATTTGGTATTTTTTTTTTTTGACTATATTATAGTAAAAAAACCTAATGTTTTGATTTATAAAATGCAAGTAAAAATACTTTCAACTTCCCGTGTTTTCATTATTGGAAATGACTTTTTTTAAGTTTTCATATTTTCACTCATTTTCGTTTTTTGTTTTCTAAATATTATTTTCATTTTCAACTACCAAACACATTTGCACTACTATTTTCTATTTTTTATGAAAACGAAAACAGAAAATGGCTTCGTTTTCCGAAACCAAACAGAGCCTTAGACTTTTCAAAACAAAAAAAAAAAAACATGTTACATAAATTATTAATAACTCATTATAATTATTCTACATAAATTACTCTTAATTTATAATAGCCTCTCTAATTGTGATTATAAATAAAGAACATTGGTATGCTAAGATTGCTTGAAGTTTACTCTTCAAAAACCTCCAAATGTTTCGATTGTGATCACTAATCAGGTAAATCTTTGTGCACATAATTCTATTTTTTTTTTATTTTATTGTCGTAATCAAGTTACAATATTCCATATAGTTTTTCAATCACTATTTACTACTAAACATACAAAGTATTAATCACCAAGTTAGATGATTTTTTTATTTGTGCTCATATATGTTATTTCTTTATCACATTTGGTAGTTGGTTTTATATCTATTTTGTTCATTTTGATTTTTTTTTTTTTTTTTGCATGCTCATATCAGGGCAAGTAGCAACACTAGGAAGTGCAAATCTTGAAGTTGATCTAATTTGATTAGGCTGTGAAAGTGGTTCTTGAAATGGAATATGTATTTTATTTATTTAGGTACGTTTGGTTGGTTTTTTTTTTTTTTCTTTTTCATCATGTTATCTTTATTTCTGCTAAATTATTTTATTGTATTTTTAATTAATTATATTATGTAAATTTGTTCTCATGATTCTATCATTTTTTTCAATAAATGTCAACAAATATGCATTATTGTGGTTATGTTTTATCTCTTCTTGATTCAAATATTTTGTTTATTGATATTTTTACCATTGTATAAATTCAAAACCTTGACCAATTGATATTTTTAAGAACTTTTGCCATTATTGCTTCAGACACAATATACAAAGATGGATTTCAAAAGTAGAATTGGGCTTACATTTTTTTTATTTTTGTTATATTAAGTTATCAATAAAAGAGTGTCATCTTTTGATTCAAAGATCAATCAATACTTTTTTTTATAAATGATTTTCCAATAAAAATATATATATATATATATATATAAGAAATCAAAAATATTTGTATAATGTAAATCGAGATGAACTAGAAAAAATACTAAAAGAAGAGTTTATTAAAAAAAATTCTTTGCAAAATTATGTAGAAAAATTTATTTGCTTATGACTTGAAATAAAAGAGTCAAAATTTAATTTAATAAATATTTAATTTATTGGTTTTATTTTCATATGAAGCTATCTACGTTTTCTTTTCCTTGAACTTTTTGAAACATTAACTTTAAAGTAATATAATGACTTTCTAAAAAATTCACAGCTCCATTTAATTAATATATTTTTTTTAAATTACGAAAAAATAGCAACTAAATATAATCTAATTGAACAATTTTATGTTCAACTTAAATTCAAGATATTTATTCCTAAATAAAATGAATTTTTTATTATTTACTTATATAAATACCTTGCCATAAACCTGATAGCTATTATTAATACTAATAAACTCAAGTTAGTTTAATTATTATTTTTATGGATTTCAATTATTTTACTTAAAGTTTAATTGTCATATTTTCTACCTTAAACAAGGAATTAACATTATATGTCACAAAATTTAATTTTACGTCTTATACGTTTAAATGGAAATTAAGTCACATAATCAAATTTCTTTTTTTTTTTAGTTAAACACATGATCAAGTTTCATAATTTTGAAATGAGTAATTTCATTTTGGACTTTTTTTACTTTTAAAGTATTTGTATCAATTATATCATTTGAATTAGGAATATTTATTTAAATCCATTTAGACATATCTTAAAACATTTAGAAAATCTTTTACATTTTATTTCACGTTAGATATTCTATAATTATAAATAAAATACATTATAATTATGTATTATCTTAAAAATATATATATAATCACACCATATATTTTTTTAAAATATGTTCTCCGCATCACACAGGCTTAAAACTAGTAAATATATAAAAGCCAAAATCTTTGACAAAAAATAAAATAATCTGTGGATGGCCTATTTTTTGACACATGGATAACCAAATTTATTGTCATGTATCTTTTAATTAATGTGTTTAATTTGGTTTGATATGTTTTATTTAAAAAAATAATTTATTTTGACTAAATTAATTGTATTTATTCCTTTTTAAAATTCAATATTGCTGACTTTAATAAATAAATTACAATTCAATTTATCTTAAATTGTTGTCAATAAGTTCAATTATTAATTAATTTTAAAACTTTTCAAAATGCCAAAAAGAAAACTTTTCAGAATAAAAATATCTTATATAAATATATAAAAACTAAAAATAATTCAATGTATATGACCTATTTTTTTTGGACACATGGATAACCAAAATTAGTGTTATGTATCTTTTAATTAATGTTTAATTTAATTTGATATATTTTATTTTTTAAAAAAATCATGTATTTTGACTAAATTAATTACATTTATTCTTTTCTAAAATTCAATATTGACTTTAGTAAATAATTCATAATGTATTTTAACTAAATTAATCAACTTAGAGAAACAGAAAAAGCAGCTTGTAATTGGAAATGAATTCAATTATTTATTTATATATAGATAGACATGAATGGTATTAACTTTTACTATATGTATGTGCGTATATATATATATATATATATTTTGGCAAGTTCTAAACTTACATTATAGTGCATGAATGGACAACTAAAAATGGCAGCAAAAGATAGCATAGATATATGCAAAAATAAATAATTAATAAACTATTTACTCCCTAAGGCTCTATTCTAAATTCCTAAGGCATGAAAGAACATGCTGTTGACCCCTGCCCTGTATAGCTGCAGCTCAGATGTAGAAGTAGCAATGGTAATCTCAGTGTTGGCTGGTGCAAAGAGCACATCTCCTTCAGTAACTATATCTTCCCATGATCCGGTACGCAACGTTCCCTTCCCGACAAAGGCGAGGAAAATAGAAGGGCCCGGGATGGCTGGAAAAACCGTCGATGCTCCTTTCGGAAGAATGCAACGATCAACCTCGAACTCCTCGAAGGGTGGGAGATACCTTGTTATGTACGGACTCAATGGAAATCCTTTCAGGATGTCAGGATAGCCCTGGAACAGAAACAACAAGAATCAAAACCTTTGAATTCATAGAACCGATACTAAGTCAATAAGACCAAAACTAAAAATTTTGTCCTAAATTAGGTAAGCCAAGGTTCAGTGTCAATCAGAAATAGTCACCTGGCTGAAGGCATGATTCTACAGCCCCATAAAGAGAATGACAACTTATAAGTATCACAGACAGAAGTATTCAAGTTAACATGATTTTCAGGCAAATGAAAAGACCAAAGCCTTTTCTATCAATAAAAATAAATAAATAAAAGAGAACAAGCCTCAGGGTAATTTTTTTTGTTCAATATTGAGATATATTTTCTAAACCCAAGCAGATGTTGCAAATCCAGTCACATAGAAATAAAGCATTTGCCAGTGGTATCCTATCATCGAAGTTCATAGAGCAAGAAAGGAGTTCAGCAAAAAAAAGAAAAGCCTATGAGTAGTACTCTATCAAACACACAAGCAGCATTATGAATTATTTACAATCAAATAGAAAATGGTCAAAACCTTGATTAAATACTTGTACGGTACCTGCTTATATGTTAGCATGGAACAAAGAGTTTGGATATCACGATGCTTGGGAGTAAGACCAGCCCGGACGACATTGTCTGACGTTGCCATGCATTCAATGCACTCACCACTTAAGTATGCATGGGGCTCATTTGCCCCAAGATACAATGCTTCACCAGGATTAAGTTTCACATAATTGAAAAAGAAGGCTGATATAACACCTATGTCACCTGGGTATTGCTTTTCCAAATGCAACACCAACTGTTCCTTCTCTGTCAGACACCTCAACTGATGCCAAAAAAAAAAAGGAAATAAAGAGTAAAGGTGCTATCAAGCAAAGGTCAAGAATATAGCCAGAAGAGACAGGAGGGAGGAAAAACTATACAAAACCAGCTACTATTTAACAACTTTACAAGCTGGAAAGAAAAAGAGAACATAATCTATTAAAGATAGTAGTACTATAAAAATAAATAAATTAAATATTAGAAAAAATCTGACATGCCAGACCAACAAGGGAAAAGAAAAAACAAAAGTCTACCATGCACTCTTTGCAGCCAAATTTATAACGCAATGGCATCTTGTCCCTGGCTGATTTCACCATACAGAACCAACATAGAGCTATGCAAAATAAGGTGACTATGTTTAAGCCCATAATTAGCTGCCTGAATAAGCATCAGCATGGGTTTTTGACCACATGACAACTTAATTAAATGAACTTTTTCATGTCAATGCATTCAAGTATTGAGGTGACATTTTCTGCCTTAAAGCGGTAAAGAACAGAAGATTTCCAAAATTAAAGCTTAGAAGGAAAATTAGGTTGTTATTGTCAGCATGAGGTTAAGGTTTTTCTTTAAATAAATAAAAATTTGGTTAGAAGCCATTTTTTCACATGCTGGCAGAAGTCTAATCAGACAATTACAGAGCATATTTTCAAGTCTTCAGAACAGCCAAAATATAAAGGAACACTAAAGGGAAGGACCACATCAATGTTCCCTGTCCAGGTCATGTTTCTAAGGAACAAAACTAGGTGATGACCCTTGAACCTTTCTCCGTTTTATGCCTATATGAAGTACATAAAAGAATTCTAAATGATGAAATTTCTGCAGACCTGACTTTCTATGTGCAGCCGACTTTTCAGTTTTGATATTACTTTAGTTGTCATCTCATTGCTAGCTGACATAAGTTGGGTAAAAACTGACCGCAGAGCATATTTTACTTTCTCTACCCCATCTTGCTTGTCAATATCTAAGACTTGGTTTGCTGATGCAGTGCCAACCAATTCTACAATCTC
This sequence comes from Fremontodendron californicum, assembly GCA_030761205.1. Classification (NCBI taxonomy): domain Eukaryota; kingdom Viridiplantae; phylum Streptophyta; class Magnoliopsida; order Malvales; family Malvaceae; genus Fremontodendron; species Fremontodendron californicum. The sequence goes on along the minus strand of JAULJL010000017.1, from coordinate 17,362,251 downwards.
GGGAATATCTTCAAGCACACCCTTTAGCTCCTGCGAAGAAGATAGATACTTGTTTCAAATAAATGACTATAGTTGACAGAATAACCAGGAAATGTTAATACACAGAGAAGAAGCATCATTCAGCTAAACAAAATAACATGCAAGTTTTGGAAAAACCGCATAAAGACGGTAGCAATCCTCAAGATATTGCAGACATAATTTGGAAATAATTGAAAATAAGCAGTAGAAAAAAAAGGTTTGAGGAGACACTCGAATATTTATCTTTTTCACATTTAAAAAGTTTTCTTCCCCGGCATGCAGAAGCACTATGAAATTGCTTGACTAGGTATAAAACTTCTCTAAATGTAATGGTACCGGTCCTGGAGCATTATAATATATATACAGAAAATAAACTTTAAAATATTAATAACCCCTCTAATATCAATAGACATGAGAACATTCTGACGCAGTGACATTAAATTTTACCAAAATGGTAGCAAGTATAATACTTATGACCCTGCTATTTAGGCCAAAACAAGTCCGACCAAAAACGGTGGCAGTGGATGTAATTTTCATGGAAACTCAAGATCAATTATCTTCTGTCTCTAATTCAGATGGGATTCGGCCTCAAAGTTTTATCATGCATATCATTTCCAGAATCGTTATTCAGCACAATTACGACTTGACAGCATAGATAACAAATTTAGTTGCAAAATGTAGTTACCAAGAAATTTATCAAACATAAAGGCAGAGTTATTCACTCAAAAAGGACAATCAGCAGAAGGGCAATATTATAAGAACTAAAAGTTCCATAAAAAACTGAGCATGATTGATGTACTACCTCAAGAGTAATGAACCCACAAAGAGCCCTGAACTCTGTTATTGCCAAAGCCATCTCAGGTTTGTGATTACCATCCTTATAGAGATTTGGCTTCAACTTATGCAATTCTTTGGCCAACTCTTTATCCGGATGCGCCTGTATTGACAGGGCTTTTGCTACTGAAAGTACCTATATTACAGCATATGGTCATAACCACAGAACCAAATTAGACAATTTATAGAAAAAATTGCTAATCTTGTAGTTAAAGTTATGTTGATATCCATTTTTAACTCTCAAGCTTAATACTTTGGCATGAACGATAATCCAAGATCCGTTCCAATATCCCAATTGCTATATAGATAGTGTTCATTTAAATTGAGATCAAAACCATCCAAAAAAACAAAATTTTACACTTCTAAATACCCCAAGAAAAAAAAAAGAATAAAAAACGGATACCACATCAAAACAAAATTCAGTTACATTCAACTTTAAGGGGGGAAAAAAACCAAAATAATGGTAAAAAATGGAAATTTTAGATGAATTGTGAGAATTCAATTTCCATTAATATTGAAGCTTAAGTTCCTGCCATTCCCATTAAAAGGCAAAAGATAGAACCTTTAAAAAGAAAACCCACTAACCCATTTAAAAATCCAAATAGAAAAAACACAAACAAAAAATCAAAATTCAATTTTCCACTAATCAAAAAAAAAAAAAAAAACCCAGAAAGAAAGCACACAAATCCAAATAAAAGAAAAGAACACACCTTGAACAAAAAAGGAAGATCAGGCCCCCACTTTTCCAAAACCTTATGACCAAGCACATTCGGATTCTTCCCAATCCACTCTTTTAAACCCACATTTTCATCTTCTTCATCATCAGCCAAAAAACTTGGCCCTGAGCCATGGGTTCCCATCCAAAACTCAGCATAAGGCCTGTCAGGCTCAATCTCAGCCCCACAATTCAAAGCCAATAGCCTTGCCACCTGTGCCTCCGCCCCACATCTTCCCCAATCGTAGTTTTGCACCCAAGCTCTTAACCGCTTGAACTTGTCAACATTAGCTTTTTCCATTGTTGAAATGGGAAGAAAAAAAAGACCAAGCAAAGAAAAAAGGAAGTTGTTTCGGAGAAAAGAAAAAAAAAAAAAAAGATTAGAGGAGAAAGATGATGCGGAAGGGAATGGGCATTGTTTGCGGGTATTTGAAGAGTTTGAAAGGGTAATAAGAGAGAGGGAAACAAGTTGGAAAAGAGAGAGACAGAGAAAGTGAAGAGGAAGTTTTTAGATAGAGAAAGATTGGAAGAAGACGATGTGGGGTCTCTATATATGACTCTGCTTTGCTTTGTTTGCAGTTTCTTTCTTTCTTATCTTCCCACTTCTGCACGAAATTTCCACCCCCCCCTTTTTTCCACTTTTTTTCTTTATGAAAATATTCAAATCAGTTGCGAGAGTAAATATCAACGACAAAAAAATCAAAACAGCAAAATAACAAAAGTAAAATCACATTGACAAAAAAAAAAAAACAAAATGATAACAGTAAAATCACGTTGTGACTGATATTTAAATTCTTGATCCGAATAAAACCGATTTAATTCTTACCAATCTAAAATACTAAAAAATGTATATATATCCAAGACAGATAAATTGTTTCCATTCTCATCTATACTATTATTAAAGTTTTTAATTGAGTTTGATATCACGAGTTAAATAATATTAACTCAATTAAAAAATTATTAAAAAAACCAAATGCTAAAATAATAACAAAACAAAAAAAGGATATTTGTGTCTTTTAAAATTTTTATTATTTAAAAAGATAAAAACTACCCACTCCTAAAATAAAAAATATCTAAATAACTTTTGTCTCCATTTTTTTTTAAAACTCATCCATTTTGTGAGTGTCCCTAATTCTAATAATAGAGTGTGTGAGAATTACTTGTTGAATATGAATACAGAAAAAGGAGATTAAAAAGTTTTGCTATTAAAAGGGAGCAGAGACTACTAGTTGTTTTATTTTCCTAATTTTTACTTCAGTTATGACTATTTTTTTTTTTGGTATGTCTAACAAATTTTTTTTGATTTTACGATTGTAACCACAAATTACAATTAAGAAAATTCACCCAAATTGTCCAAATAATTAAACTATGTTTAGGTTTTACTAACGAGTATCTTTAGAGATTTTTTAAGGTTAATTAATATATTATTTAAAGTAAAAGTTAATAATAATAATAATATTATATTGAATACAGTAGTTGATAATTTTATTTATCATTTTCAATGCATTGAATGAAAATATTATCATATGTGATAACTTTAAAAAAATACTCTTAAACCACTTATTAACAAAATCTTTATAATTATATTACTATACTTACTAATCTTAAAAAATCCATTTAAACATTTGCAAAATTTAATATGCTTTAACAATTTAAGAGTAATATATTCATTGTAATTAACTGTTATGAAAACTAGATGGCGAGGTCAATTAATAACCCAAATCATCCTCGGGAAATTAAAAAAGAAAAAGAAAAAAATTCATCACATCCATTATAAAAGTTGAACATGGAAATGGTCTTTTATTTTGGGCATTACAACTTATAAAAATTCAACTTTACTTTTTAAAAAATAAAATTTTAACTTTTTATATTAAAATAAAAATTCAATTTGGTTGAGTACAAAATTGAAATGATCTTTTTCTTTATCATGGTAAAAAAGAATTCTAGAAACTTGACAAGATCAAATAATTCAATTTTATTTTCTTTGTTTTGAAGTCAAACTTTAATAAAGGCTTAGTTCCAATTTGGCGATTTCATTCCATTAATTAAAGTTAGTTATTTATTTCGTTAAAAATATAATAAATAAAGAGGATTTTGAACTGTCCTTATGCTATTTTTTCCTTAAACCAAATAAAATATTTTAGAATAAAGAAGAAAAAAAAGCTAAAACCGACATATTCTCGCGAGAGAATTTGATAAAATCGATGAAAATATCGACAAAAGGGGAGGCATTGAAATTGTCGTCCCTGCAAAATCGGAAGGAAAAAAGGCATTGATAACGTCACCAACAGATAGACACACCGTTATAATAAATGACGTGTCGGTGGAGATCGTCTGTTACTGTTCCTACGATTGACTGCCGTGTTCGTCAATTACTTCTTTAATTTCTTACATTTAATGACCTTTGATTGGGACCCACATTTTCATGTGGTCTACACCTTAAAAAATAGAATTAAAATTAATTTTGATTAAGATTTTGAGTTAACTTCAATGATTCCACGTGGCAAGTTGTAAATGCTTTACGTGGCAGTTAGACTTTCATTAAAAAAAGGTTTGCCTTTTCAAAATTGCGGTTAAAGAAAAAGGGAAAATTTAAGAGGAAAAAGGTGGAGAAAAAATTGAGGCGCACGTGAAGCAGGGGGATTTCCACGTTGTGCAGCAGTCCGATGCCCTTGTTATTCGAAGTTTTTTTTTCAGTTAATTAATAATTATTTAAAAATAATAATAAATAATAAGAGTTTATATTTTATTAAGGTATAAAAGGAGAATGCAAAAAAGTGGGCTGATGGTTGCACCCAAAAACAAGTGTACTTACGAATAATTCTTAAGCCAAAAGGAATGGGTATATTCCGATTGGGGTTTTTTTTATTCCAATTTTTTTTTTTCGAGATTTCGATTGGGTTTCAATTTTGGTATATATTTCTTTTTCTTATACAAATAAATATTCTTTCGAATAAAAAATTGTAATTGAAATTGTGTTTGATCATATTATCGTAATAATTAAATTTAGTCATAAAAATATATCTATATTAATATTAAAAAGAGTGACTGAGTTGATATCATAAATGTTAAAGACACCAGTTCAGCTCATAAATTTACTAAAAACACCAAAAATAAATTTATCTATACTAATGTTAAAAAGAGTGACTGAGTAGGTGTCACGAATTAACTAGACATCAACTCAGATCATAAATTTACTAAAAAAATTAAAAATAAATTTATAATATAAAATGCAATTAAGAGTGTTTAAATATTTTAATTTTAAAAATTTACTAAAAAACTAAAAATAAATTTATAATATAAAATACAATTAAGAGTATTTAAATATTTTAATTTTAAAAAAAACTATTACATTGTGACATCATATAGCTTTTTTATTTTTTTTTTTAAAAATAAATTACGATAAATTTATTTTAATAAATAAATTTTTTAACTCAATTTTTATTTTATTTTCATCACATTGTGGGTACACAATATCTAATGTTTTTAAATAGAACTATAGAAGTACTATCTTATCCACTATTAATCAAAAGTTAAAAAAATATTACATATCTTATTAGGTTATGTTTTTAAAAAATTAATACTTATTAATATGATCATTAATGATTTTTCTCACCGAGAAGCTTCATTTCTTTGTTGACAAAGTTCAATCCTTGCGAGAAGCATTTCGATAGAAAATTTTTAAATGTATCAAGTCGATGTGAAAAATGCATCTTTAAAATTATAAAGCTTAGAAATAATCATATGATCGTATTAATAATTTATACTATATATAAAGTTTTTGAATGAGTTGATGTTACAGTCAAGTGAGACTAATTCAGTTAAGAAAATTACATAAAAATCAAACTAAAATTATAATAATAAAATAAAATTAGGAGTATATAGGTCTTTCAATTTTTAAAAAGTAACGTCCCACTAAAAAAATAACTACTCACTTAAAAAATTACTTTCTTTTTTAAATTTTAACTTATTTTTTATTTTAAAATAGGGTTAAATGGTAAATTTGCCACCATATATAGTATAGTTGGATATTGAAATTTGTCACTATACTTTACTTTGATTGATATTTTCCATTATACTTTTATAAATAAGGGTAAATATACCCTTATACTTCAACTCAATATTTAATTTTGTCACTTTACTTTTGTTTGATTAAAATTTTTCATTAAATTTTGATTTTTGATTGAATTTTGTCACTCAACTTTAATTTTGAATATTTGAAGACAAAATTTAGTAAAAAAAAATATTCTTTCAAATATTTTATTTTAATAATTAACAATAATAATTAATTAATACAAAATATTAAAAATTTAACATAGAAGATTTATTTTATAAAAAAACTAAACTTAATTTTTACTATCTTTTTTTTTATAAATTTTTTCAAGTTTTTATTTTATAAAATAAAAATTCTATGTTAAATTGTTAATTTTTAATATTTTTATAAATTAATTTATTGTTGTTAATCTATACTATATCTAATGAGAGTATTTGAGTTAGTATCACGAATCAAGTGATACCAATTCAGTTGAAAAATTAACTGAAAAATCAAATATTTAATAAATTAAATAATAATATAATATTATAAAGGCATTTATGTCTTCCAAGTTTTTAATATAATATATATATATTTTTTAAAAAAACTTATCCTTTCTCTTTAAAAAAATTATCACTCTTTTAAAAAGACTAACATTCTCTTAAAATAACAACCACTAACTTAAAAATTGCATTTTCTTAAAAAAATGACGACTCTCTTAAAAAATTATCATTCTCTTAAAAAAAATCACTCTATTAAAAAAATGCTCATATATATTTTTTAAATAAGGTTTTTTTTTTTTACCCACAGAGTGAGTGTGACATAATTTAGTTATTAAAATAAAATATTTGAAGAAATATATATTTTTTTGGTTAAATTTTATCTTCAAATCATCCAAAATCAATATTGAATGGCAAAATTTAATCAAAAATCAAAGTTGAGTGAAAAAATTCAATAAAAAAAAATCAAAGTTTAATTGCAAAATTCAATAAAATAAAAGTAGAGTGGCAAATTTTCCATTAATCTCAAAGTACAATGACAAATATCAATAAAAATAAAATGTAATGATAAATTTCAATATTTACCTATAATACTGTAACAAATTTGCCCTTTAATTTTTTAAAATATAATATATATTTAAAATAATAATAATAATAAATATTTTCTCTCTTTAAATATAAAGTCATTGCATTGCTCTAAAGTGTCATGTAAAAGCTCACTTAACCACTTTTGAATATGGTGGTCAATTAACATCTGAGTATTTGGTTCAGTGGTTGGTGCATACTCCCTTGCTAAAAAAAAATAGAGTTTGAATCCCTCACCCCAAACTATCAAAAAAAAAAAAGAAAAAGAAAAAAACAACATGGTGGTCAATTAGGAAAGAATAAGGTGAAAAAGTATAGAAAGCTAGCATTTATAGATATCAATCATACATATAGAATCATATAATGTTTTCTTTTTCTTAACAATAAAGGAAAAGAGAATCGTCAACATTTTAAGTTCAATTAGTTGAGTATTTATTAGCGTTTTGATAAATATTAAGTTCGAGTCTCACCAACAATCTCAGTTGATAGATGATTTGTAAGTATCATGATTAACCCTCTCTAAAACTTCCTTGAAATGGGTAACCACTCGTCACCAAAAGTTTTATGAAAAAAATAGAGGGAATCATACTTTTTTGATATAATTGTTGGAGAGAACAAGTAGATGAACCAATGACGCGTTACTTAAACCAATGCATGCCTTAATAGATAAAGAATTAATATATTAATAAATATCTTTTTTTTTTCTTACAAAATCTTAATTATTTATTGCATGACATTCACATGTGAATCTTAATTAAATTAATTAAATCAAAACAATGCATAACCTCTCTTTTTATAAATTAATCTTTATTTTTCTTAGAAAGTAAACATACAACATTAAAACTTAAATTACAGTATCAATTTCGTTAGTTATATTACAAAAACATTAATTATTTCCTCATCACACACACACACACATATATATATATATATATATATATTTGCCCTATATTGACTTTTTTATCAAATAAATTAAACTTTGATCAATATTTAAAAAAGATTATATAACAATAAATTTTGAAAAAAAATAAGATCTGAAAATTTTCAATTAAAAATTGTTCAAAATATATACTTTGAAATCTATATCAGATTTAAAAAATAATGATCAAAGATTGTTTGACCGAAACTAAACAGAGACAAACATAATGGAATATATGTTTTTATCCCTATTTTTTTTTAAAAAGATATAGTAAGACATCTTTATCTACTATCAATGTGGTGTTTTACATCCTTAATTAAACACAAATATTAGAAATTATTGTGCTATTTCTTTTTTTAAAATATACTAGATTTGGGCACATCATAGTGAATGAAAACATAATAAATAAATAAAAAAATGAGAAAAAAGTGAGAAAAAATTGAAAGTAAAAAGTTACTTAAATTATTTCTTTTACTTGGATACTTTTTTTATTGAGTGTGTGAATGGTTTAAAAATAAAATTAATTAGAAAATAATTAAATTCTTATATCAAATGACATTATATTTTTCATGTTATATATTTTATATGATTTAATTTGGTATGTTATTAAAAATTAAACACTTAATTTATATTATAAAAATTGTTTGGTATGTTACTGAAAATTAAGTACTTAATATAATTATATTGTTTGACAACTGTAAATGTTGAATTTTGAAAATTATTTATTTCACAAATGTAATCTTATTAATATAACATTTTATATTGTTTGGATAAACTTAAAATGGTTAATTTAAATATCTCATATTTTGTAACAAAAAAAAGAAAGGATAATTTAGTTCAAATATAATTTTTTAAATTAAAATTAACTTAACATGTTCTGCATTAAGTGATAAGTAGCTCTCTACCTACTTATAACATTTAATATTTTTTGTTGAATTTTTTTTATTAAGTAACATCTCATATGAGTTAGCAAACACATTGAAAAAAAGTTGAACTATTGAAAATTTTCTTTTTCAATGTATTAAAATTTTTTAATGCGTTATCAAACACACCTTAATTAGAAATTTTATTATTAATAAATACATAGATAAAAACATAAGTGTATTAAATTCTTGGCTAAAAGTAATAATGTGATTTTCTTTTGTTCTACAAACTTTAGTTGCTTCACAAAGTTTTGAATATAAAATTTCAAATTAGAAAAAACTAATTAACAAAAAATTCTAACAATTACACTTAATTAAGAATTAAGCTCTGATCATGTTTCGTTGTAATAATAGCCAAAACAAAAATCACAGGTCAATGGCTAGAAAAAAAGGGTATGATCCAAAAGAATTAAAAGCTCAATGGCTAGAAGCAAGAAAAACTCAAACTTCAAGCACATTCAAGTAATATAAAAGAAATTAAGGGATCCCTAGTAAAACCCCCCAAAATCTTTTCCTCTAGGGTTTTTGACACACTCGAAAAACCCAACGCAGTAGCAGTCCAAGCCAGTAGCAATGGCGGAATCAATTTGCAAAGCACTAAGAGACGGAGCTCTAGAAGGAGAGCACGCGCCTGCTCTCACCATCAAGGACTCCGTCGCTTCTCCCTTTGGCTTCCACGCGTTCGCTCACGTGCTTTCCCAGCTATCCTCCTTCATTTTGGCAGGAAAATCGCAGTCACGGTTCGCTTTCCTTTTTTTTTTTTTTTTCAAAAACAAAACCAACATCGTTTAATTAACCCTACTTAGCTTGAACTTAGGGTAATTATTTAGTTATTTATTTGTTGCAGAGGCCTTGTCGTTGTTTCATTTTCATGGAGTCCCTCGTTTTATTTGGATTTGTTGAAAAACAAAGGAATCGACATCGTTTCATCGGATAAACGGTGAATAAAATTTTCTCTAATATATATATATATATATATATATATTTGTTTCTAAATGAAGAAACGAAATGTAATTAATTTCCTGATAAATTCAAGCTATAAAACTGCAATAATTTTGCTTTATTTTTTTTTTAATTTGACTTTTTGGTGATATTTCAGGATTCAAATTTTGGATTGTTATAATGATCCTCTTGGTTGGAAGGATCAGTTAACAGAGAGTGGAAACTTCACGGCTCTTTCTCATGAAGCTTCGATTTCGAGTACTCCTAATGTTTTTAAGGATGTGAAACATATGGATAAGTTGTACAATTCAATTATTGAACTTGGCAAAGGTAATTTTTTTTTTTCCTCAGCCTTTTCAAGTTTGAAAGATCAGCTGTTGTTTTTTCCGATAGTTTATACTGAAAGATAATTATGGTTTTTGATGAGTATTTTGGATTGTTGCTTGTGTTTGTTTGTAGGATTGGTAGGGGGTGGAAAAATCCGGTTCTCTATCGCCATAGACTCGGTAATCCTCTCAATCGTGTTTGCTAATATTTGATTGAATGAAATTTAAACTTTTTTTAACTAGTAAAATTTCAATGTAGGGAAAAGAAAAAATGTGAAGTTTAGACAAAGTTGAAATGAGCATATTGGCATTGTATGATTAGTATTTCTTTCAAAATTTTTGTTGGATATCTAGCTGGGGAATTTTGTCTAGCTTGCAAAGGAGTACAATCAAGAAATTTGGACCTTAGTGTGATTTTGTCAAATATGCTATTCTGATTAATGTATGGAAACTTCATTAAGTGCCAATATGTGCCAAGAGCAAGAAATTTCGTCAATTTTCTATGTGAGGAGTACTATGTCTTCTTGAGAAGGTGCAAGGAAGTTTCCTCTCTAAGAACAACAAAGTACAAAAAATTTATTATGAGGGATGGGTAGAATCAGAGAAAAGAAAGGCACTATACAGAATAGAATGTCCATTTTCCTTGTTAAAAATGAAGAGCTTTACGGGATTCATAGAAACTTTATTTTCTTTACCTAAACACTACATTAAAATGATTGGATATAGATGTTTTTGTTTTGTTCTGTTGTTTGGTAGATGCTTGGTTGTAATTTTGCCAGATAATGATTTGCTGTACCTCACCAGAGGGGGGAAGATTACTGTATTTGCCTCATTTTTTATAAGCAGGGATGCCAGGCATGGCTTGTTGAAGCGTTGCAATCTCTTGGTTGAAGCTCATTTTCTCCGATGCATTGAATTTTGAGTTACAGCTCATGAGGATAGAATAGCCCAAAGATAAAAAAAAAAAAAGAAAAGAAAAAAGCTTGGGATGGGCTGAAATTTTTTGGTGTTGTACTAGAATGAGATAAAGAGCTAATATCCTGTTTCATTTACTATATGAAAATACAAGGGTTATGGCATAAGTAGGAAAAATAGTAAAGTCTATGTTCATTTATTTCTGTATATATTTATTAAGTTGATCTTGCATGGTTTTTGTATTATAGTACAAAATGTTTAATCACTGAATGCAATTTGGATTGAAGTAGACTGTAGACCTGAAAGTTGATAATTAAAAGATGGATGATTTTTGTACACGAGAAGATTCTCCTTCCCTCAATTGGAAGCTGTATGGGACTTTAACGATGATAAGTTTAAATTTTAATTTGGAAATTCTTGTTAGTTAAGGGAAAAAGAAATTACCCAGGGAGGAAATATTGTCATTGTTCAATTTTTATTCTTTGAAATGCCGTAGACTGCGTTAAATAGAAGAAGAGGATTCTTGTAAGTTGTAACTAACCAACTACTCTGAAATTAGCATTGAGTCGAGTTTGTGCTGAATCCTGTTTGCTTGTTTCTCATGCTATTAGAATTTTCAACTCCAATTTTCTCTCTTCTATTGTATTCTTCTTCTCTGATTGTATTGGATTCTTCTATTTCTACCAGGTAGATGAAATGTTGAGACATGCATCTATTTCATCAGTTGCAGGCCTGTTAAGCAATCTTCGTAGCCATGGTATATATGTATACTTTTCTGCCTGAATCTTTCTCCCTGGAATTTTTCAGTTCTTTGAAATTTCTCATATTTGCACATCAATGTGCTTTGTCTTTAGTTCTCTTGGAATAGTGGTTGGTGGTGTTTTATGACTTTTTCCCCTTAAAGTTTTCAGTTGTGGCTGCAAAATCCTATGTTAACGCATACCTTTGTTGATTTTAAAAGGACAGCTTCCTGATTTTTAGTGGAAAATTTTGAAATTTATGGATTGTACAAGTGATACCTGCAGTGAGTTCTTTTGGATGCTTTCTCAGTGATATTTTATGGTTGCAGATCAGATTTCCAGTATCTTTTGGTTGTTACATTCAGACCTTCACGAGGCCAGGGATACGGCTGTTCTGGAATATTTGTCATCTATGGTGGCCAGTTTAGAACCATTGCATCAACCCGCAAATGGACAGAGAGGTGATTTGGAAAATTTCTCTTTGATCGAGCATAACTCAAAGAAAGGAAAGTTTCATGTCAGATTTAAACGGAGAAATGGACGGGTTCGTGTGATGGTAACTACCCTCCTCTCTCTCTGTGGACCTTTTTCTACTGATTAAGATAGCAGTGAACTGATATGATAGTTTTTAAACCTATATGTAGTCAGAAGAAGTTCACATTGAGCAGTCAGGCATCAACTTTACATCTTTGTCATCTGAAGGAGCAATTAATCAGGGTCTTGTGCCGAAGGTCATAGCTCTCTCTCTCTATCTCTCTTTCCCACCTCCTGCCTTTTCGTCTTCTTTCTTTATGTTGAGGGTACACTACTACTTGCATGAATCCTTTCCTTTGCTCAGCAAATTAGCGTACTCAAGCAAAAGAAAAATAGTGGCCTAGCTTATAATTTCATGTTCTGGCAAAACTACTATGTGCATGCATTCAGAGCACAATTTATCAAGTTTCAGTTGTTATTGGTCCAGTTCAGTCTGGAGGTGTCATTTGGGGCTGAATTCATGTTTCTTTTACAGGTCCAGTTCAGTCTGCAGTTGTCAGAGAAAGAGCGAATTGATAAGGCTAATGTTGTACTTCCTTTTGAGCACCAAGGTAGAAAATATGGATAGGTTATAATTGTGTGCTTGAACTTTTATTTTTTATTTGCTTTCTCTTAGGTTTCATTTTACATCATTTGATGACTTTTATAGCATTGGAATCTCTCTCTCTCTCTCTCTCTCTCATTTAGATTGACTTTTGCTTGCTTTAGGTAATGGTAAACCCATACAAATTTATGATGGCCGAAGATCTCTGGCGGATAGCAAACATGAGAGATCAGTTGCTGGAACAGAAAATGTGCAGACAAATGAGGACTCGGGTGAGATTATTTATTATCGTGATTCAGATGATGAGATGCCTGATTCTGATGAGGACCCAGATGATGACTTGGATATCTGATTGTGCTCGCCCAATCTGCAGTTTTGATTTTATGCATAGCCATTCAAATTGGTATGTTTTTCTTTCTCTTTCTTTAACTGTGAATGAGTTAAATCTCTTAGGTATTAACATCTAAATAAAGTTGTATTTTGCTTTTAAAGGTGTAAATCTTATACTAGTTACAACTGTGATGTTAAAGTTGATGAGTTACTTTTAGTTTTTTCCATTTTTATTCTTGTGTTAAGGGAGAGGAATGGGGTAGAAAACTGCATTTTGTCTGTGAAACAAAAACATCAGGAACTGGTTGTTGCTCTTTCCTTTTAACTTAAACATCCACTCTACATTACATATTATTGATCAATAAGAGTTGAATTTTTCAAATTTTTTCTTGTCCATTTTTTTAGTTATTTTTTCATGGAACTCTCCAAACTATCTTGTAGACATTTCTTTTTCATTATATTTATAAAGCCCGAGGCCCCCAACTTTTATCAAGTTTTGTTGTGATATTTTTGTTGTTGACTTAGTGCACTATTCTTCCATAAGCTATTGATTCACTATTCCCATTTATGCCGTAGGATGTAATGGTTGAAATATTCACCTTTAGATTGAACTGGGATGATAAAATTTGCAACCAGAAACATTCTTTGAAAGTTTCAAGGTAAAAAGACAAAAAGATGAAAAAGAACTTGATTTGCTTTCGAATGTTACAAATGTTGCAGGAGGAGGGCAAAAGCAACCTATTTCTCTTAATTTTGTCTTTTATTCTTGTAACATGTGGTGTTAAAGTGATCTTAAAATCACCTTTTTTGTCTTCTTGCACGTAATATCTTGTGACCTTATGTTTCTTTGCAAGTTAAAGTTTTGTAGGTTGGAACCCTAATAAATAAAATTTTCTTTATTGTTCATAAGTGATAGTTTGAAAGTTATAGTAATATTTTTGACCAAAAAAAGTTATAATTTTTATAACTAAAAAGAAAAAACTCATATTTTGAGAAAATTCACTTGAATAATGTTTGTTGTATAATAACTATTATATAATTCTTATATTTAATGTAGAATTAGTTTACACATCTTTGTTAATAAGAAAAAAAGTGAATGATGTTAAAAATAATAAAAAATGTATATATATAAATATATATATATATATATATAACTTCTCAATTATAAAATATTGGTTTAAATGTTTAACTAGAAAAAGTACTTGCTCCGTGGTGGTATCTATTATCTAAGTAATATTAATATTTTTTGTTTAATTGCTTGAATTCAAGATAAAATATTCGATCTTGCTAACACTAATGTATATAAAACAAAATAATAATAATAACAAAAAATCTAAATAATAAATAACCAAATACTTGTTCTAATAAAAGAAGTAGAAAAGATGCAATAAATTTTAAGTTTACTTGAAAATCTTAAAGTTTTACTGAATGGAGCAAATAATTAGTATAAACAAAATAAAACCCAAAGTATAAAACTTTAAATAAACATAATATTCTAAAATATAGAAAAAATGCAAAAAAATAAAGAACCTAAAATATTATATATTATTAGAAGTCCATATATCTCCAAATCTTAAAAAAAAAATTAAAGATATTCATAAATATTTAGATAATTAAAAATTTTAGTATAAAAAATAGTAAAAAAAAAAAAATTGAAATAAGACAAAACAAAACCCAAAAAAATCCCAATAAGAAAAAAGACAACAGAAAAAAAAGAGAAGCTTGCAAAACCCCAAAATACCCATATATGAAGACAAATAGGACAAAAACATCGTAAATATTTGAAAAATCCCCCATAGCTCCTTGTACTTAGGATTCATTATACTTTATAGATAATTATGTTGTTTTACTATTTGGTTTAATTTGAATATTTATTGACCTCTTTTGTCTTTTTTTTTTTTTTTTTTTTTCTGTTGGTTTCTTCTTTTTTCTCCTTGATCAAAGTCGAGTCATGACTCAAAATAATGGAAAAAGAGTGCTTGTTAGTATTTAGAGAGAGAAGTCAAATCAAAGTTGAGCAATTCATATTTGTTAGAAAAAATTAAGGTTGAGTGCTTGATAAACTAGTAAAGAAAGCTACAAGGCTTGGTAGTGGTTGTAACTTTTTCAAAAGCAAGTCAGGTTCTTTTTCTTTTGATTTCCTTTTACCTTGTAACCTTTTTTACTGGTTGTAAAAATTTATTATCTCAAATCAATCTAAAGGTGAATTTTTCAGCCATTGCATCCAAGAACTCAAATGGAAGTAGCACATTAAAGAATAGTGCCCTTTAATCAACAACTTATTCTTTAGATAAAAATGTCCCAATGTTCCAAGTAGAGCTATGTTTTTCTACCCAAGTGGTTGATCTTTCTTCATGTGCTACATGATGGCTTCATTTCAAAACCAACTTATTTTTTGTTGTTGTTTGGTCGGAAAAGCGAACTAAAGAAAGTTGACAATTATCGTGATTCGTGACATGAGAAGTACTCCCCTGGTCCTAGGATGTTGTCACAGTTTGAATTTTTTTTGTCAAAATTTTCGAACTTTGACCTCTATCTTTCATATACATATATGTATATGAATGAAAGCTGCTTTATTCAAAGTTTTTAGGAAGTATTTATAAAATAATTAAGTTGAAATAAAAGAGGTCAAAATTTTAAAAAAAGTGAAATTGTGATAACATGACATTAGTGGGATTGAGCGAGTAAAACAGAAGGGATTGCTAGAAGGGATACTTGTATTCTTCCCTTTTTACCGCCCAAAACAAATATCCACAACTAAAAGCATAAAAGTTAGAGCCATGAGAACAAGAAATAGGAAACGGGGTATAAATAATGTCCAAAAAGTCATAACAAAATTTGGCAAAAGTGGGGGCATTAAACTATTTTCATATTAATAATAAAGGTGATGGAATTAGGGAAACTCTATGATGATGGCTGAAAAAGTGGGATTTCTTCAGTGATAGATTGATAGTATAAGAAACAGTGTTGGTACAAAAGAAGTTAGCTAAGAGTTCCAAATGATGTCATAAATTTTAGCTAAAAGGTTAATAAAAATGTACCATGTCACACTATGGCTAAGGGAAAAATGGCACTCAATTAGGAATAAGTGGCAATTTTGGTGGATTAAGAATGACATAATGATTGGAGTCTCTTAGCCTTTTTTCAAGCTCTTTCAACTCAAGGAAATTGCCATTTAATGGTTTCATGCATATGTGCATTTCTGTATTTAGCTAGATTATGTCAATAAGATGTGTCACCCTTTATTGGATGATGTTTCCCTATAAATACCATGCGACTTACCTTGTTTGGGATCCTTGCCTTTTTATTTGTGTGTTTTTGTACCTCACATGCTTTCTCAAGAAAAGTTAGAAGTTCCCACGCTAAAAACCCTTCAATATGATACCATCGTTGATATTCTTTAGTCTATCATGTTCATTATATTCCATATTTACCTTCTTTATCCCGCCTAACCTCCACTTGTCATGACTCCATGAACTATAAGCTCTCCCTAAGAATTTGCCCTTTCCTTCTCTATTAGCTCTGTTGAATGCTTTCTTATCACCGGATGCAGTGTAACCTCCTCCATTCTAATAAGTCGACCTTTAGCAGTGCTTGTCCATCCTTGCAGGATAGTCCAAACAAGGCCAAGTTTATTTGGTGAATGTTTTGGTGGCTTATGTAGTGCGCTATAGTTTGCTCTGCCTAATTTGGACAATCCGTTTTTCGAGCTGTATCATTAGCCCTTAGATGAATGGTAGGTAGTGTGACCAAGGTTGTAATAAATTACCGATAACCGGCTCAGGTGGTAGAGAGAAGGAAGGATTCCGAGGGAGATGAAATTGAGGGAAGTGAGGTGAGTTTTGCTGAAGTCACAACCTCGTGTGTTCACCATTTAACCCCTATTCAGATAAAGAAACTATTTTCTTTTCCTACTGGGTTCCCAGTTGCTCTTATAATGACAATATATTATTTCTACTAGCAATTATTACTTCCTCACAAGTTACAATCATTTTTTGTTGTTCTCACCTTAATCCTTATTTCCCATTCTTTCCCTTTGCATGATTCCCCACATGAAACCACTTCTATATATATATATATATATTTTCAAATAAATATTCCATTTCCTATATATTTATACATATTTTCAAATAAATATTCCATAACTTTACTTTTCACCGTAAGCACAAACTAATATTTATTTATTACTTACGGTTTTGAAAAACAGAGAATTCAAGCTTTTGCTCGCTGGCTTCTTCCCCAGGATTTTTTACAGTCTCCAACCTCTTTCAAATAGCTAAAGAACCAAGTTTTCCTTCCCTTTTATTTATTACTTAAAATGTATTTATGTGGTTGTTGGACATTAGTTAATTCCATTAATATTTTGCATGCAACGAATTTTTTTTCTCTCTATAACCCGAGTCAATTATTAGTAATTTATTACAACCTTGGCCATGTCAACTAAAATACATCTAAGAGTTGATATGGCTGCAAAAAACGGATGGTCTAGAATCTAGATGGGTAGGCACCAGTAACGCACCACAATTTTAGCTCATATAAAAGCCACCGAATGATTATACCTCTCAACTTGAGGATTTTCAAATGGTGACAAATACAAGTATAGCCGCAACAATGGAAGCTTTTGAGGCTGGGAATAGACAACTCCAACTCCAACTCGTGAATTGGAATAGGTTTAGTATGAGATAATATGACATCTTTGGGGTTACCTCGGGTTGTTGGAAAGGAGGATGAGGATTTTTTTCTTTTCAAAAATTTATTTTTCTTTTTAATGAATTATTTTACTGCTATACTACATCTTTATCCTCATAAAAAGGCATTTGTTTTCTACTTTTGTTTCATAGTTATAGTTGGATAGCCACTATATTAACAACTTGTTTTGAACTCTGTCAAGACTGCAGGTAAACGTTGTTTAGAAGTATGTATAGGCTCAGAATTTTGTTCCCAATATGGTTACTCTTCTAGTCTCAAGACTCTCAACCAAGGGCTGCTAGGGCACCCGTAGAGAGCAGGGAGTCCAAAAGTCAAAATTTTCACGAGACAACGTTAGCACGATGGAACCAATATTTGAAGCCAAAATTAACTTTCGAATTGGCCCGGCTGTCGGTTGGTGAGGTACCAGGTGCTTATGATTGTCATCGACCTCAACAAAAGCCCTTGTAATACACTTCATCTGTTACCTAGTATTGCACCTGTTCAATCACATTACAGAATTGATCATCCTGTCTCAAAGCCTAGAAAACCTCCAGAGGGAGACAAATGACAATGAGATTAACAAAATTAATTTTTTTAAAACAAAAACCATATTGTATTTTCCCCTTTCTTTACTTTGCTTTTCTTTTGCCTTTTCTTTTCTTTCCTTTTCATTCAAACTGTTATATAACTTAGCAACTCAAATATTTTACAAAATTAGCTTCAAATAAAAAAATAATAATAAAAATTTATTCTCAACTGAGAAAATTTTCCTACTTTAGTATTAAGAGTAGAGAACCAATTTGAACTAATTAGAACAACACTGTAATATTGCAATTCTATGTCAATCACCACAAACGAACTAGTGTCATATATATATATATATATATATGTATGTATGTATGTACTGTCTCCAAATAGATGGACTTAAAAAACTTTGCAATTCAAAATGAAAGGATTGATCTCGAGGCTTCTTCTAATTTTTACCTCATCCAAGGCTTCATTTGGCTTTGGGTTTGGCTGCCAAAAAATAATTTATTGGGGATAAATATGTATTACTCATAAATGATAAGCTTACTACCTATAAGGAAACAATGTTGGACATTGATTCCTATAATGGCAATTAAATCCAGAATCCAGTCACCAAACAAACAAAGTGTAGACTTTGGTGAAGCCATCTAAAAGTATTAAATATAATGGGTGAAAATGTATCTTTACAGAAAGACATAATGGATGAGAATGTACAAACGTACTTAGCAAAGCTAGTAGCTAAAGCTTACAAACAAAGTTAAAATGTTGACTTTGAAGAACCATTTTTCTTTGCAGCTATTCTAAAGTTCAATGAGATTTTGCTTGCTATAATTGCATACCATGACAATGGGATTCGGCACAAGGATGTCAAAACCGCATTCTTAAAAGGAATTTTGAAAGGGATGTGTATATGACACAATTAGAAGGTTTTATATCGAAATAGAGTGCCAAATGGATGCAAGTTATAAAGGTCCATATAGGACTTAAGTAACATCAAGGAGTTTGAAACATCTGTTTTGATGAGACAATTAAAGAAGTTTGATATCATCAAAGAACAAGGATGAACTTTGTGTGTACAATAAGGTTAATAGTAGTATAATTATTTTTGATGATGCTTTATGGATGACATATAACTCATAGGAAAAAAAATTACCTATGCTACAATATATAAAAGATTCATCTATCCAAAGAAAAAGTTCATAATGGATACAGGAGAGACAACCGCATATAATGGGATAAAGATCTATAATGATAGATCTAAAACGTTGCTAGAACTCTCCTAATCCATAAACATTGTCAAGATGCTAAAGAAGTTTAGCATAAAGAATTAAAAGTAGATCATTGCCTATGTTACAGAGCATAAACATAAAGACGGTGCAAAAAGATTTAGCTAGGAGATACTTGTCTAAGTTGTATAACATGAATCTCTCCAAAGGCATGTGTCTAAAGACACAAGATTAGAGAAATCGTATGGATAGAATACAATATATTTCAACAATTAGGTCAATTTTATACGAATGCTATGTATCATGCTAGATGTTTTCTAGTCGATGTAAAAGATGAAAAATCATATAGATGGTCATTTCATATTAGCTATCAATTCAACAAGAACGATAGCAAGTTACAAAGTGATTACGTTTTATTCTAAATAGCGAAATGGTCCGTTTGTAAGAGTTCCGATCATGATCTAACCACGGATTCTAAAATCTAAGCCAAATATACCTCTTTATCTGAGGTGGAAAAAAAAGGTGGTTTGAATCAAGTAAGTTCAAATATTGAATTCTACGATTCCGATCATTGTTAAGGACAATGGAGCCATTACATAAGCAAAAAAGGAATCAAGGTTTCATCAATGATCCAAACATGTATTATGACATTATCATTTGATTAGAGATAATCAAAGAGAAATGATACAAAAGTATAGCGAGTTCCCGCAAAAGATAATATAGTACATCCTTTTACTATGCCATTATCCCATTATTGCCACATGAAGGAGTTTAGTATTGGATACCAAGGCGATTGGCATTAGCGTAAGTGGGGGATTGTTAGTGCATGCCTTAAGATCAATCAGATTGGCTATGGGATATATGCCATATTAAGCAATACTATTATTAATTAAGGCTTTCTTTATTTACAAGTTTGTATACATTTTTGATATTACTTACTTTTTAGATAAAGTCATTAGAATAAATAAAGCTTTGTAAGATCATTACAAGCATATTGTAACTATGAGATACTCATTGCATCAAAGTTATATTCCTAAATTGTTCCTATTCACTACTTTATCAAGATAAAACATTTTCAACTAAAGCACATAGAAAATTTCATTTCTCAAAAACAATAGTATCAAAAACCATATTGAGTCTAAGAAGAATAAATTTTCTTTGAAGCAACAATTACACTTGCATTTAGGTTCAAATAAATAGTATTTAAAGAAGATTTTTGGTTTGAGAAAAACACAAAAAATCTAAATCAAATTTAGGTTATAAAACACACTTAAAGTTTTAGTCATTTCAAAACAATGATCAGTTTAAGGCTAACAGAGGTGATTGTTAAACGATTCAAGTGGAATACATGGATTGAATTTGTCTAGCATGGTCAGGTCTAATTCAGACGAACTACAAGGCAACGAAAAAGGCGTGTCAGTAACAATATAACCATAGGATGGGCAACCAGTAGCAACTATGTGGCAGGGACAACGGGTTGATCGGCTACGATAGAGGCTGATCAACAGAGACAAAATCGGATCAAGACGATGAAGAGCCAAATAAAGCATTGGAGAGGTCTGGTTAGGAGACAGAGCAATCGACAATGATGTTGGCTAATCAGCAGATAATGACTGATTAGGGTTTTTTGGGTTTGAAAAGAAAAAATAATGGTCAGGGCATTTTTAGTGGCTCAGGTAAGGACTGGATGGATTTCGAGTGCTCTGGGTAATATGCTAGGAGAGTCTAATAGAAGGTAAGGTGGTATTGTTGATATTATGAGATGCTAGATACGATTTATCGGCTTTGGTGAATGGTTA
This sequence comes from Fremontodendron californicum, assembly GCA_030761205.1. Taxonomy (NCBI): domain Eukaryota; kingdom Viridiplantae; phylum Streptophyta; class Magnoliopsida; order Malvales; family Malvaceae; genus Fremontodendron; species Fremontodendron californicum. Next base: position 17,341,148 of record JAULJL010000017.1, on the reverse strand, counting down.
CATGCAAAGGTGGATCGGGCTGGTCAGAGGGTTGGTGTCAATCGACAATGTGGTTAGTCGATCGGTGGTAGATGGCAGATTAGGATCTTGTCTCGGGTTTTTAGGTGACAAGTGAAGCTTTGTCTTTTGGTGATGATTTGGGTTGAAATCTAGGAAAACTTCGATGTTTTGGATAGAGGACAAGGCGATTTGGTGAAACGAAATAAGGTTTGAGAAATCGGTTTAAAGGAAAATGAAAGGTGAAGGAGTGAAATGGACTGGACTGAAGAACGAGGCCTATCAGCGCTGTGTTCTGCCAATCGGTGGCTGGCGGCAACTTAGGATTTCAAGCTTAGGTCAACGGATTGGTTAGATGTTTGAGGATATACTAGAGGCTTAGGGCCTTGGCCAAAGAAAATTTTTTGGTTCTCTGGTTGACTGATGGACTGTTTGGGTGAAAACAAGGTGATATGGTCGTAGTGGTGAAAATTGGGGAGTCGATTTAAGTTGAATGGAAAGGTGAATGAGTGGAATAGAGCCGAAAGAATGGTGGTGCCTATTGACGGGCAATAGTGTCGATCGATGATGGTGGCTCATGAAAGTTTTGAACAAAAAGTCAATTGAGAGAACTTTGGCTTAGGCTGAGTTTTGAGAGTGCTTCTGAGGATTTGGTCAATTGAGAGAACTTTGGTGGCTGAAAATGGGAAAAATGGAAAAGGGTTTTGGTAGAGTTTGAGCTTATGCTTTAAGAAGGTTCGTGTCTTCGAAATGAAAGGGGGATATGCCTGTTTATTTCGAAAGAAGGAAAAAAGGTTGAGTGCTGGCCAAGAAATAGAGATAGAGGTCCGACTCTACCTCTTGGAGTAGATAAATCTCGGAGAATTGTTTTTGGGATTTATCGGGGAGATAATTCATATCTTTTATGCCCTCAGAATTCGCGGGGCCAGTTTATCGACAAAGGGGACTGTCGATCGACAGTGAATTATGCCTTTATCCCAAGAAGTTCCAAAATCCATCAAAGTTCATTCCTACTCCAATTAAAACTCCTCTCTATTGATCTGCAGAGGGCTCTACTGATCGACAAACTCACCCTGGCCTTGTGTAAGGTTTGCCAATCCATTTCCTATTTAATTTCATTTAGAAAGTTAATTATTTTATTAATTAACCCGTGTGCAAAGTTTGATTCTTACAACTGGTCTTATCCATGTACCCCTAAAGGATGTCAATCGCCGCTCCTCCCCAATAATACTAGCTGATAGTATTGATGTCTCAGGTAGGGAAGAAAATATCGAAGCATGTTTTGCCCCGAAGTAGTGGCTTCAGAAATGCCTTGATAAGTCTTTATGAACCAATTATATAGTATCTGTCCATTTTGTTAAATTGTCCAATACCAGCCCAAGGAAAAATAAAAGCCTAACAATGTGTGGTTGCAATTGTGTGGTTTAATGTGTGGTTGCAATTGTGTGGTTTAATGTGTGGTTGTAGTTGTGTGATTTAAATGTGTGGTTGTTATTAAACAACAATGTGTGGTTGCAATTGTGTGGTTTAATGTGTGGTTGTAGTTGTGTGATTTAAATGTGTGGTTGTTATTAAACAACAATGGGTGGTTGTAATTTATTTAGATTTTATATTTGTGTGGCTTGTGTTTGTCTTGGTATTGTATAAATACCCCCCTCCCTTGCATTTGTAAATCATCAAGTAGTAAGCTTCAATAAGCAATAAAAGTTCTAAGTTTTCCTAAGGAGTTCTTCTTTAAAGAGTGTAGTCTAGAGTGAAGTGTGAGCATTTGTGAGTTTTCCTAAAATCTAAACTTTCTTCTTTGAGTGGTAAAATTAGAGTTATCTACTCTAAGTTTTTCTCAACAATTGGTATCAGAGCGAGGTTGTGAGTTACTACCATAGTTACTATTCACACGTGTCACTATATACTTTTATACTAATTGTTAACATATACGAGATTTATTCAAGTATATGGTATACGATACTATTCACGTATACGGTACTGTTCACGGTGAAATAGTTATTCAGGTACTATTTTTGGTTTGAGCGTTCTTGAGTCGTGAGGAGTTTGTACTCTACAAGTTTGTGTCTCAAAATCAAGCTTGTTCGGTATTGTTAGAGTCTTGCCGACACGATGGGTGATCTTCAAGTAGTTGGAGGAATCAAGAAGCTCAATCACAAAAATTACAACACGTGGAAGACGTGTATGATGTCTTACCTACAAGGTCAAGACCTTTGGGAAGTCGTTGGTGGTAGTGAAGTTACGAAGCCCGAGCAAGAAGATGCTCAAGGAACCTTGCGCAAATGGAAGATTAAAGTGGGTAAAGCCATGTTTGCCCTTAAGACCACAGTTGAAGAAGAAATGTTGGAACACATACAAAAGCTAGAAACGCCAAAAGAAGCGTGGGATATTTTAGATGCACTCTTTTCGAGAAAGAATGACACAAGAGTTCAACTTCTTGAGAATGAATTGTTATCAGTTGCACAACGAGATATACCGATTGCTCAATACTTTCACAAGGTAAAAACGTTATGCCGTGAAATTTCTGATTTAGATCCTACAGCTGCTATTGGAGATACCAGGGTAAAAAGAATAATTATCCATGGTTTGAGGCCCGAATATCGCAGCTTCGTTGCCGCTATACAAGGATGGCCAACTCAACCATCACTTGTAGAGTTTGAAAATTTGCTTGTTGGTCAAGAATCTATGGCCAAGCAAATGGGAGGGGTCTCGTTGAAAAGTGAAGAGGAAGCACTCTACACCAACAAAAGCAAAGGCAAATTCAAACAGCACGTCGGTGGTGGATCTAAAAAGTATGGTGACAAGACAAAAAGTCATCAAGGAGAAGGGAGCTCTCGTCCAGGGGGAGCTTCAAAGAATCGTAGCAACAATAAAAGATTTGAAGGTAACTGTTACAACTGTGACAAGAAAGGTCACATGGCAAAAGATTGTTGGTTTAACAAAAGGCCCGCTGAGAGCAATGCTGCTACTTCTAGTACAAAGGAGAAAAACGAAGATGATTGGGACGCTGAAGCATTTTTTGCTATGGAAGAGGAAGAGTTAGCTCTCACAGTAACAACGGCTGACCGAATTCACTATGAGAATGACTGGATTGTCGATTCAGGTTGCTCAAATCACATGACAGGCGATAACAGAAGTTGCAGAACCTGTCAGAATACAAGGGAAATCGCATTGTTGTGACAGCTGATAATTCAAGATTACCGATTACTCACATCGGTAAGACGGTAGTAGCACCTCGATATAGTCATAATCAGGTACCACTACAAGATGTTTACCATGTCCAAGGCATGAAGAAAAATTTGCTTTCAGTGGCACAACTAACATCGTCAGGTCACCATATTCTGTTTGGTCCAAGGGATGTGAAGGTATATCGTGATCTCAAAATCTCAGGACAGCCGATGATGGAAGGACGACGTCTGGAGTCAGTCTACGTGATGTTAGCAGAGTCAGCATATATAGACAAGACAAGAAGGAGCGATACAGCAGATTTATGGCACATGCGGTTAGGTCATGTTAGTTATTCCAAGCTAAGTATGATGATGAAGAAGTCGATGCTTAAGGGACTTCCTCAGCTTGACATAAGAACAGACACAGTTTGTGCAGGATGCCAATATGGTAAAGCACACCAATTGCCATACGAGGAGTCAAAGTTTAAAGCAAAAGAACCATTAGAGTTAGTTCACTCTGATGTATTTGGGCCCGTTAAGCAACCATCAATTAGTGGAATGCGGTACATGGTGACGTTTATTGATGATTTCTCCAGGTATGTGTGGGTTTTCTTTATGAAAGAAAAGTCTGACACTTTCTCAAAGTTTAAAGAGTTCAAAGAGATAGTCGAAGGAGAAGTGGGAAAGAAGATATGTTGCTTGCGCACAGACAATGGAGGAGAATATAGCTCAGGCGAATTCTCTCAATACCTACGAGAATGCAACATACGTCATCAGTATACTTGTGTCAATACACCACAACAGAATGGTGTAGCAGAGAGAAAGAATCGGCATCTTGCAGAAATTTGTCGGAGTATGCTGCATGCAAAGAATGTACCCGGAAGATTTTGGGCCGAAGCTATGAGAACCGCATCCCATGTGATCAACAAACTTCCTCAACCAAGGTTAGAGTTTGTTTCACCCTTTGAGAAATTGTGGAAAATGAAACCTTCAGTCAGCTACTTTCGAGTATTTGGTTGTGTATGTTATGTATTTGTTCCTGATCATTTACGTAGCAAGTTTGATAAGAAAGCAACTAGGTGTATCTTTGTGGGATACGACAACCAAAGGAAAGGGTGGAAATGTTGTGATCCTACGAGTGGAAGATGTTACACTTCACGCAATGTGGTATTCGATGAAGCATCTTCTTGGTGGTCCTCAGAAAAGGAGGTGTTGTCAGATTCAAAAGAATTTGAAGACATGCTACAACAGAAAATGGGAGAGTATATTGTCCAACTTCAATCAACTTCAGATGAAGTAGAAGACCTATGTGATGATGACGATGACGAGCAAGTGTTAGTCCAGAGTCCTTGGCAAACTGGTGTGTATCAACCAGATGTTAGATCGAGTGAAGTGGAAGAACCATCTCCAAAATCACAAATCCGAAGGACAACAAGAGCACGGAAGCCAAATCCCAAATATGCTAATGCAGCCATAGTGGAAGAACCAATTGCAACAGAACCTGAGACGTTTGAAGAAGCATCACAGAGTTCTGAGTGGATTATGGCTATGAAAGAAGAGATCACTGCGCTTGAGCAGAATCAGACTTGGGATCTAGTGCCAAAACCAAGAGATGTGAAACCCATATCCTGCAAGTGGGTTTACAAGATAAAACATCGTCCAGATGGGTCGATTGAAAGGTACAAGGCACGGTTGGTGGGTTGTGGTTTCTCTCAGATGTATGAGCTAGACTATGATGAAACGTTTAGTCCGGTGGCAAGACTTACAACCGTACGAGTCCTACTTGCCCTTGCAGCCAACAAAGACTGGAACTTGTGGCAGATGGATGTGAAGAATGCATTCCTTCATGGAGAGCTAGATCGGGAAATCTACATGATTCAACCATTGGGATTTCAAAACCAAAATCATCCTGAGCATGTGTGTAAGCTGCGAAAGGCACTTTACGGATTGAAACAAGCACCTAGAGCATGGTATGGTAAGATTGCTAAATTTTTAACTCATAGTGGTTATTCAGTGACACATGCAGATTCCAGCTTGTTTGTCAAAGCTAATGGAGGAAAGCTAGCTATCGTATTGATATATGTGGATGATTTAATCATAACTGGTGATTATGAGGCAGAAATTCTTCAAACCAAGGAGAATTTATCAGTTCGTTTCCAAATGAAAGAACTTGGACAACTCAAGCACTTTCTTGGTCTAGAGGTTGATCACATACAAGAAGGAATATTTCTCTGTCAACAAAAATATTCTAAAGATTTGCTAAAAAGGTTTGGAATGCTCGAGAGCAAGCCAATTTCAACACCGATGGAACCAAATGGCAAGATGTGTGCACTTGAAGGCAAAGACTTGGAAGATGCAACTATGTATCGACAATTGGTAGGTAGCCTGATCTACTTAACCTTGACTCGACCTGACATTTCTTATACAGTTGGTGTGATGAGTCGGTATATGCAAAATCCGAAGAAGCCTCATTTAGAAGCAGTTCGACGAATACTGAGATATATGAAAAGTACAATAGATTATGGTCTTTTGTACAAGAAAGGTGAAGACTGTAAGTTAGTTGGTTATTGTGATGCTGACTATGCAGGAGATCATGACACCAGGAGATCAACAACTGGGTACATGTTTAAACTTGGTTCTGGAACAATTTCTTGGTGCAGTAAGAGACAACCAACAGTATCATTGTCAACTACCGAAGCTGAGTATCGAGCAGCAGCAATGGCAGCTCAAGAGTGTACGTGGCTGATACAACTAATGAGTGATCTACATCAACCAGTAGATTATGCAGTTCCGTTGTATTGCGACAACCAGTCAGCAATTCGTTTGGCAGAAAATCCAGTCTTTCACGCAAGAACCAAACATATAGAAATGCATTATCACTTTATCAGAGAAAAGGTTCTACAAGAAGAGATTGAGATGAAGCAGATCAAGACAGATGATCAAATGGCAGATTTATTCACAAAAGGTTTGAGTATCAACAAATTTGAAATGTTTCGTCGTCAACTCAACATGGTGCAAAGAAGAAGAGCTGGTATTGAGGGGGAGTGTTAAATTGTCCAATACCAGCCCAAGGAAAAATAAAAGCATAACAATGTGTGGTTGCAATTGTGTGGTTTAATGTGTGGTTGCAATTGTGTGGTTTAATTTGTGGTTGTAGTTGTGTGATTTAAATGTGTGGTTGTTATTAAACAACAATGTGTGGTTGCAATTGTGTGGTTTAATGTGTGGTTGTAGTTGTGTGATTTAAATGTGTGGTTGTTATTAAACAACAATGGGTGGTTGTAATTTATTTAGATTTTATATTTGTGTGGCTTGTGTTTGTCTTGGTATTGTATAAATACCCCCCTCCCTTGCATTTGTAAATCATCAAGTAGTAAGCTTCAATAAGCAATAAAAGTTCTAAGTTTTCCTAAGGAGTTCTTCTCTAAAGAGTGTAGTCTAGAGTGAAGTGTGAGCATTTGTGAGTTTTCCTAAAATCTAAACTTTCTTCTTTGAGTGGTAAAATTAGAGTTATCTACTCTAAGTTTTTCTCAACACATTTGAGGTAAAAGAGAGTTTTTCCTTCAAAAGCACTTTCACCTCTACTTTCCTTCTAAAAAAATTACAGTCCAAGTCCAAAGGGCCTAACCACCTCTCAGATATGGCATAATTAATCATCCTATCTTTTTCTCATGCCTGCTAGTTTCTCTACAAAGAGCCTAAGTCACAGTTCCCTATCATGGTCTTGATTTCATCTGGTAAAGTCAAGAAAAAATCCTGGACCTTTAAAGCACTGCCCATGGTCCTAAACAACTTGGGAGCCTATTTTTCACATCAACAACAATAAATTCACAATCACATTTCATCAATTCTAAGCCTACATGCATTTTAAAATTTTTCAAAAAATTTTAAAAATGAAAAAATTGCGAAACATATGAAAGTAAGAAATTTTTTTTTATGCTTACCATCCAAGTAACCACCTCATGCGATAGGTGTTGCTCCATGCATATGAGAATAGAGGTTTGGGACCATATCTCTTCGGAGGAGCCTATCACGCCATATTCACGTTTTTGGCCTCCAATGGGTGTAAGACCAACCATTGTTTTACTGCACCTCCTCCATTGGATGAATCTAAATCCATCTTTGACTAAAATGCTTGGGTTTTATAAAGATTTGGTGAGATTTCAAAGGAAAAATGGAGAATTATTCTAGAAACCCAAGTTTGAGAGTTTATTAGAGAGAAAGAAGTTTGAAATGTTTTGAAAATTTTGAAAATTTTTGTTCTAATGAACCCATGAGCGCACATGACTGTTAATCTATAGTTACGTCTGCTGATTGGAAATGAAATTTGAGGGCAAGTCCCGTTGACCCGGACGATTGGCCAAGGCTAGAGCCAATTGACCCATTTCCTCTTCTTCATAATTTTCCTTTAAAAATCAATTTTTGGGAATTAATTTTCGAACATAAAGTCTCAAAATCATTATTATCTCTTTGTCAGAACAACTCAATACTCCTCAGCCACCTTTCTTTATGATCCCGAGAAATTTCATTCTTTTTTCTCGGCACCCTAAAAGGCAACCCCATTCTTTTTCTTCCTCGACAAACTCGATAACATTACCTTTGGCAACCCCAAAAGACATTCTTTTTTGTATTGGCAACCTTAAGGTGTGTGTGTCTCCTTTACTTGGCAATCCCAAAGAAAACTTTCCTCAACAGCCCCAAAAATATCAACATGTTCTTTTGGAAACCTTAAAGGATTATCTTTTGGTTTTAGCAACCCCAGACAATCTTCTTGGCAAACCCAAGAAACATCAAGCTCTCTTTAGAAAACTTGAAGATAAATTCCTTGCTCTTGGCAAACCTAAGGAAATCACCATGTCAACCCTAGAGTCATCTTTTTATCAACAAATATGAGAAAATCAACTTACCATTTATCCTTGTGACTTCGTACTACGTCGGGTTTGATTTCTTCAGAATACGTAGGCAACTTAAAACATAAGTGCGATTCCACCTTTGAACTTTCTTCTGGGCACAAAATTTTATTTCATTGGACTTTGATCTTTCGCTTATCCTAAGCTCAATCAAAGGTGGGCAAATTGAAAGTACCAAATTTTGCACCCGGATTTACTAGTAAGCCATCCGATAGGTAATAGACATTGCCAATCAGTAGCTTCTTTTTAGCTCAAACGCTCAAACAGGTCGATTTTGAATTAACTTAGTTATTAGGCCATGATTTTAGGCTTGGACAAATCTAGAACCATGCATGTCGATCGATGTAAATACTGCCAATCAACAGAGCATAGTTTGATTTAGATTGGGAATGAATTTGGATGGAATTTTGGGCACTTTGGAAGAAGTGAACAGTCCACTGCCGATAGGCAAAGGGGACTGCCGATCAGCTGGCTTCGTGAAATTCGAGAATATAAGTGATATGTATCCAAATTATCTCATCAGATAATTCTCAAGTAACTATTTCTTAGCTTTATCATCTCCAAAAGATAGAGTTCAACCTTTACATTAATTTCTTAGCCAGCACTCAACCTCCTTTCAGTCCCCCACTATAAATATGTTCCCTCGATCTTAATTTTAGTAATCTAGAACCTTTATGAAGAATAGCCTAAAACATGATAAGATCCCCTCATTAGCAGAATAAGCAAACAACAAAATTCAAAATTATAGCAACATCACATAAAAGATGCGTAAGCACCATTAAGGTCTCCTGTGCTTGGCAAAAATGAATATAAACAACAGATATTTTAAGAACCACTTTTGCATTAGAATATTGCATCCAATTTTCCTGACACATTGTTGGAGTTCTAGTGTAAGGAGAAGTTAAAGGATTAGCCAAAGATTTAGGGAGGGAATGGATCAACCACTTTTTATTTATTGACAAACATGCCAACAAAAAATGGATAGGCAGTGCTACCTACTCCTTGTGCACATTTTACATTTTTCATAACAAGAATGACAACAATAACTGACCAAATTAAGCTGTACATAAGAAACATGAGAAATACTCACATCATCCTCATTCTCAGTAGTATGCAACCTGAGATGTGGAGAATTATGTCTATGCAGTAAGTTTTCAGAAGCATTGGTGTCACATTTCAAAGTGCTGGCAGCAAAATCAGAACCAATAGCAACTTCAGCATCGCTCAAAGATTTGTTAATTTTTCCATTTGAAATATTTATTTTGGGGTTGACAGATTTGTATGAACAAGTTCTTTCTTCAATATTGATAAGATTGCAGGGCCTGATGGGACTTTTGGAGGCAACTGGTGAGAAATCCTGCAAACCAAAAGGCTTATGCAATTATGCACCAACATGACAAGGTTAAAAATATTCTTCCGGACTACTACAGTTGCTTGTTTACCTGCAATTTATAATCAGAGCTGGCTGGACCACTTTTACTCTTAACTGCAGTAAGGTCAAAAATGCATCTTAAGTTATTACCTTAAACCTTTATCAAGAACCCAAAAAAAATCATATCTCAAATACACTAACAACTCACATTCATCTGAAGCAGCGACATCAGCTGAGCATTTATGCAGCCTTCTTGCTGAGCATTCTACTTCATCATGCACGTCACTTTCATCATCTGAAAGGATTACACGGACACGTTTACGGCCAACAACTGTCTGCAGATTACTTGTCGATTTAGACAAACTTTTTGGAAAAGTTTCATCTGGCTTGGTAGAAATATTGTATTTTCCTGTGTGAGCTGTTTTATTTTTGGGTGATCTTTTTCTGGGTTGGATAAGTGAAATTAGAGGTAAATCATCATTCAACTCTCCACTAACAGCTAAAGATGCTGATCTGTTAGAATTGGATTTACTCATCACCTCCAAGTATGCATTAGACATGTGATCTGAGCAATCATCATCCCCTTCTGTGTCCGTTTCAGAGCTGCAGTCCATATGTTTTGCTTCAAGCTCCTCAACTTTTGACTGCTTCAATTTGTCAATTTCAAGCTGCAACCTCCTAGAATAGCAGCTTTCTTCAACAATAATAAAGACCAATGTCAATAATATCATGAATCTATATTTGTACCCTCAAAATCTTCTCTAAAAAAATTACTTTTTTAACTTTAGAAACTCCAATTTTACAGGTGATAAAAGTTACAAGCAAGCAGCTAGCTAATTAGGGCTCATGTAAGCAAAATTTACCTGGCCTCTTCAACATTGTCAAATCTTATCATGTGGCTATAATGCATATTCTCCAGTGCAGAAAGCTGAACAGAAGGAAGCTTAGCTTCCGCAGCAATCCTGTATGAGATAACAGAACAAAATGAAATTTTCAAACTTATGCAGCCCTGCAATTAGTACAGTTTGGTAGATATCGTTTGATGTCCAGTACTGGCTGTTAACAAAATTCATACAAGAAGCAGAACTTATATTTATAGCTGTCAAGAAAACGCATCAAACATGAAAGAAGCAGATAAAGCCATCAATGATAACTTCCAGTAAAGTCAGGAAAGGAGAGCTTACTGTTCCATCAACTAGATCCACTCCAGAGAGTAGAAGCATATTTCCTTGTACTGCCTCCACCTAAAATAGAAAGAGTATATCAGTTTTAAAGTGATCTCTCTCTCTCTCTCTCTCTCTCTCTCTCTCACACACACACACACACACACAGAGCTATGAAGAAAATTGCAATCACAGAGCATTTTTTAAACCCTTGTTTTCATGTATACCAACAACGCTTTACCATAATCCTCATAATGAGTCAGAAATTTAGTTAAGGCAGACAGAAAGATTGACACATAAAGGCTGCTTTTCACAGAGAGATCCATTCTGCCAATTGGGACGATGAATCATCACTAACAGTATGGGCTAAAGTAGCTAAGAAAATAAAACGAAAAAGTCAAAGAACTTCATATAAGTAGATGTTGAGAAGAGAAGGGATAGAAAAATACTGTGCTTGAGCATTTTGAGAAGGGTGAGAGAGGAGATATAGACCTGCTCCGACGAATCGAGAGTCGGGGAATCTGGCGACGATGGGCAAGCAAGAGTATTTGTTTGAGAGAACAAGATGGGTAGCGGCTGAAAAACAAAATCAACAAGAAGAAAAGAAGAAAACCTTTTTAGGTTAAATGTTAACCGGTTAATAGGTAAAGTGGTAAACAACATTTTTCCTTTTTTTTTTTTAAATCAATGGTTGAGATATTTTTTTTTTAATCTAACGGTTCATATTTGTCTAAGCGTATATGAAGCTTACGGTAAGAAACTTTTTTTAGAATTTTCCCTAGCTATTCCATCTTGGCAGCCTTAAGACAAATTTTCTTTCAATCACGAGGAATTTATCATTTTCCTTTGGCAAACCCAAAAGACATTCTTTTTTTGTATTGGCAACCTTAAGGTGTGTGTGTCTCCTTTACTTGGCAATCCCAAAGAAAACTTTCCTCAACAGCCCCAAAAATATCAACATGTTCTTTTGGAAACCTTAAAGGATTATCTTTTGGTTTTAGCAACCCCAGACAATCTTCTTGGCAAACCCAAGAAACATCAAGCTCTCTTTAGAAAACTTGAAGATAAATTCCTTGCTCTTGGCAAACCTAAGGAAATCACCATGTCAACCCTAGAGTCATCTTTTTATCAACAAATATGAGAAAATCAACTTACCATTTATCGTTGTGACTTCGTACTACGTTGGGTTTGATTTCTTCAGAATACGTAGGCAACTTAAAACATAAGTGCGATTCCACCTTTGAACTTTCTTCTGGGCACAAAATTTTGTTTCATTGGACTTTGATCTTTCGCTTATCCTAAGCTCAATCAAAGGTGGGCAAATTGAAAGTACCAAATTTTGCACCCGGATTCACTAGTAAGCCATCCGATAGGTAATAGACATTGCCAATCAGTAGCTTCTTTTTAGCTCAAACGGGGTCGATTTTGAATTAACTTAGTTATTGGGCCATGATTTTGGGCTTGGACAAATCTAGAACCATGCATGTCGATCGATGAAAACACTGCCAATCAACAGAGCATAGTTTGATTTAGATTGGGAATGAATTTGGATGGAATTTTGGACACTTTGGAAGAAGTGAACAGTCCACTGCCGATAGGCAAAGGGGACTGTCGATCAGCTGGCTTCGTGAAATTCGAGGATATAAGTGATAGGTATCCAAATTATCTCATCAGATAATTCTCAAGTAACTATTTCTTAGCTTTATCATCTCAAAGAGCTAGAGTTCAACCTTTACATTAATTTCTTAGCCAGCACTTAACCTCCTTTCAGTCCCCCACTATAAATATGTTCCCTCGATCTTAATTTTAGTAATCTAGAACCTTTATGAAGAATAGCCTAAAACATGATAAGATCCCCTCATATTTTTTTCCTTCCATTTTCAGGTACCCAAAACACCCTCTCTAACTAACCTGAACCCCAGAACACTCTCAAACCTCAGCCTAAGCCACAATTTAATCCCGAGCCTCCACCCGCCTTTCCACCAAAAACCCACCTATAGCTGCTGTCGATTAGCACCATCTCCCTGTTATCCTCATTTCATTTCTTTATTGTTTCACCTCACCTAAATCAATTTCTCAAGCTATGCCATTTAAGCCAAATAACTTTATTTCCACACAAACAGTCTGTTAATCGACCTGAAATCGGAAATCCTCTTCTGACTTTCACTAAAACCTTCAAAATAAGCTTGAACCTTTACCCGATTCACTGACGTAAAATCCAGACCCCTAATTGTCTATTTCCGCCAATCGACTGACACCATTATCGATCAGTGCCACTCTTTGGCCCAATCGAGTTCGCTTCCTCATCTCGTTTTTTTTACCCGAATCAACCATTTCTTTTGATCTTAGCCTGACTTAATCATATTATTTTTTCCCCATATAACCTTACTAGTTCACGCATAATCCGATCCCCTAAACCTTCACCTAAGCCTGCCTCAAAGAACCGAACCTCCGCCCGATTTACCAATCGGAGCCAAAAAATCCCTATTTTAGTGCCTCTGCTGATTGGCAGATCCTACTAATGATCAACACTTCTTTATTGACCAGACTATTCCGCATCCACATCACACTTTCCAACTAAATCGATTTCCAGATCGTCGATCGATCTACTGTTGTCACTGTTGTCACCGTTGTTATTGTCATTGCTATTGTTGCTATAGCATTTATTATCGCCAATCGGTTCCTATCACTGTCGATTGATCCACTTGTGCTGTTGCTATTGCCGTTGCTCGTTTACTCGCTCGCTACACCTTTCCTATCATGTTCATGTCACTACAGACCAAAATTAGCTTGGTTTGATCAAATCATCCAGATCTCCAACGTCATCTTGGATCTTGAATTAGGCAGATATGCTTAAGTATATTCCAAAATCCCTTAATAATTCTTGATCATTCGTTATTGATGATCACGTGACATCTATTGTCCATGATCATGTATCATGTAGTCTTAGGAATGCATGATGATATAGTTGCATTTAGGGTTTTAATTGTGCTTAGAGACTGTGGATAATTTTCAATTTTAAATCCACGTCTAGTATGCCATGCACGGTCCCGTCATTTAGATCAAGTACGTTGTATTAAATTTGCCCGAAAGGCATCTTATAAACTATATCTAACATGCCATATAAGATCGTTCACATCATTTTTTTCGCTACTTTTTCTTGCTTTCATATATTAATAGCATGAACTATTTTATTTTTTATGCATCCGATTGATAACACGGTGTTTTGTATCATTTTAATTGTCGATTGACCACCTAAGGCTGTTAGCTCACATGAATCTTGTTAGATGCATGCGTGACGGCACGAGACATATAATTGTTTATAAAATTGAATGCCATTAGGATATAATGCGTGAGATATGCTCTTTGATTTATAAGTCAGTCGCGGTATGGTCTGAAGTTGAAAGTAGAGGTTGAGTCTATCTAAGGTAGAATTTGGAGCTTTGGTTATTCCAATATTTCATACCTAGTCTCCGAACTAAGTTCCCTGGTCAGGATGAGACGGTGGCCCTAGAACTGACATTGATTCCCGAGATAGAAATAAATCAATTGGCGACTCCTAATCAATCCTTGTATCAACGCTGGAGAGTGCAAAGGGGGTGAAACCTGTACCTCTCAGAACAAGAGCTCTGTATCCAGCCTACTTGCTAAACTTCTATGATAGCCCCATGTTAGTAGTTTACAATGTTGGTGGAATCTAATTCCACATTGCTTAAAAAAGTCAAGAATAAAGATTATATAATAATATATTCTTTTAGATTGGACAATTGAGCTAAGTGTTATGGATCCAAGGTGCTACTAGATTCACCTAGCGGGTTGCTAATTAATAATGTCAAAGATGGGCATTTGGACACTTGGGCATAAATTTGTTAATGCAATTATTTTTTTTTTCTTTTTAATTTTTGGAAATAATTAAATTATAATTAAACCGAAAAATTATTTTGATTAGTGATCAACTACATTAAATTAAATAGTTGTTTTTGTAAAGATACAACACTTACCAAAAGAGTTGTTGTGTAAGAACACAATTTATGCCAAAAGACAAGTTACTAACTGATGCTACTTTACATTATGTATAAAAGAAACTTTTCTATTCTGCTTGGAACGTTTATGATTTTGTTGTATCTTGAAAACATTATAAAACCTTAAAAAAGTATTTTTTTCACGCCTCAAAGTCCACAATCTAATCTCTTTTCTCCATTAAATTCTCATAACACTTTTCACCTGTTATGTTCATCTGTTTGCCAAATGCCAGTGAACACTCAATTTCAGTGTGACCTAGTTTGCCTCATTCATAACAAAATGTAGGCAATCTTTCATATTTCAGTCTTGCCTACATATTGTCTCCTCCACTAGTATTTGCTAGGGTAACAATTCTACTTAGTGGTTTTGATAAATTCTACTCCACTCGGACTCTGATGAAACTCCCCCATCCCATCTGATCTGTGTTAACATCTACACCTTTAAGTGTCCCAATCTTCCACCCTATATACTTAGCAACTCCTTGGCTCATCCACTTCAATGGTAATCCATAGATTCTCATCCAGAAGCTTGCTCTATCAAAACCAGAATTCATGGGCCAGCTTCCATAATAGCCTTTTAACATAAGAAGGTGTTTGTCAAAAGACCATGGAGAGCCATCCAAAATTCTTTTCTTACTATTTTGTGTGCCAAACATGAAAAGAACAAGATTAACCTCAAGGATAGTGACCTTCATTTCCCACGCCAAGACTCCCTTCCATAGTTTTAAATCGCGGTCGTGGACGCGGTTGCGGTGTCGCGAACGTTACGTAAACCATCGCGGTCGTCGTGGACGTGATTTTTTTCTTCAAAAATCACATTTTCTTCCAAAAAAATATATTTATACTTTTTGATATTTTATTTTATTATTCTAATATTTATAATGATTTTATACGGATTTTATTTGATTTATAAAAATAAAAAATTTAATATTATAAATAATTTTTTTTTAAAAAGATAATATAAATGATAATATCATTCAAACGTTATCAAACTAAATCATATAAATAAAATCATAAACAATAACAACCATAGGATTAATAAGTATTAAAAGAACTCAAGCAACTGTCAAGGCAACACTAACCACAACCCATTACACTGTCAAGTCCATATGTGCAACTCGCCTTGGGGTCGAGTCTATCTCTGATGATGGGTTCAATGAAGAGGTGGTTTTTCTCAAGCAGGAAGTGTATGTAATTCATTTAGGGAAAATGATTTCATATCCCTGTTTGAACTCATTCAAAAGTTTAAAGACTCTAGCTCCCCTGTATGATTCCTTTCTGCCGTAAGCTCTTGATGTGGCAAAGGCGCAAAGCGGCATGGGATTTATGGAGTTGCATACTTGCATTCTTTACCAACTTTGCCACGGTGTATAGCATCTTTTCTCATAATAACCGTGGCTTGCTCTGTCACTGACCTCTGAAACCTCACCCTTAACGTTAAGAGGACTTCCTCCATTGAACTTTCATGACTTGCCCACTTTTCTTAAATTTCCAGATAGTTATTGTTAGACAATTGAGACTTTTCCTAGGTACTCTAAGGACAACTTGATTTTTTGTGCTAAGTTAGTATATCAAATCTGACAGCAAATGTATTGTGTCAGTATATCTTTGAGTTAGGTGATGTTAGCTCAAAATATGATGTAAATTCCTTGTTTCAAGGATGTTTGGTTCAACCACCTTTACCTAAGGTTACCTAAGGTTGATTTTGTATCATATATATATATAAATGAAAGCTGAAGACAGCAGTATGCTGCCATTGTTTTCTTCCTAAACTTCTGTTTTCATCTTTTCTGTTAAAATCAACATGGTATCAGAGCTTCATGAGAGTTCTTGAGGGACCGTGAGTGAGTTGAAAAACCAGAAAAAGCTTATTCTTGAAGAACCTGAAACACCTCAGCACCTGTTATGGCCTCCAACAGCTTTGCAAACCCAACACCTCCAGTGTTTGCAGGAGAGAACTACCCTATCTGGGCAGTTAAAATGAAAGCTTTTTTGAGAGCTTTTGACTTATGGGATGTTGTTGAAACAGCTAGAGAAACACCTCCCTTGAGAGCAAACCCAACCATTGCTCAAATTAAGCAACATAGTGAGGAAGTGGCAAAGAAATACAAGGCTTTGTCCTGTATTCACTCTGCTGTTTCAGATGTAATCTTCACAAGGATAATGACTTGTGAAACAGCCAAAGAAGCATGGGACAGGCTAAAGGAGGAGTTCCAAGGGAGTGACAGAACCAAGCAAATACAAGTGCTAAACCTATGGAGGGAGTTCGAGGTTCTAAGGATGAAAGATGCTGAAAATGTCAAAGAATATGTTGACAGACTGATGAAGGTTGTAAATCAGCTAAGGCTGCATGGTGAACAACTGCTAGACAAGAGAATAGTGGAGAAGGTGCTTGTGAGTGTCCCTGAGAGGTTTGAATCAAAAATTTCCTCTCTAGAAGACTCAAAGGATCTTTCAAAGTTTACCTTAGCAGAACTTGTAAATGCTCTTCAAGCACTGGAGCAGAGAAGGGCTATCAGACTTGAAGAATCAAGTGAAGGAGCTTTTCAAGCAAAGTTCAAAGATAGATACAGCAGCAGCAGCACAGGAAAGAAGCAATCTGGTGAAAGAAAAGACAAAGAGAAGAAAGAAGGAGATGGCCAAAAATGGGAAAGCAAAAGAGGAAGGTATCCACCTTGTCCTCACTGCAAGAAGAAAAATCACACTGAAAAGTTTTGCTGGTTTAGACCAGGAGTCAAATGCAGGGCCTGTAATCAGCTTGGTCACGTGGAGAAGGTTTGCAAAAACAAAGCAAACCAGCAAGGACAAGCTCAGGTTGCTGAAAAACTCGAGCAAGATGAAGAGAAGCTCTTTGTTGCTACATGTCTTGCTGTAAACAGCAACAAAGAAGCTTGGCTAGTGGACAGTGGTTGCACCAATCACATGACTCATGATGCTGGTCTATTTAAGGAGTTGGATATGTCCTTCATCTCCAAAGTGAAGATTGGAAATGGAGAGTATGTGGATGTCAAGGGAAAAGGAGTGGTTGAAGTACAAACACCTTCAGGTACAAAATTCATTTCTGATGTTTTATTTGTGCCTGAAATCAGCCAAAGCCTGTTGAGTGTAGGACAGATGCTTGAAAGGCACTATGCCTTGCATTTTGAAGATATGTCATGCTCTATATTTGACCCTACTGGTGCTGAACTGATGAAGGTCAAAATGGAAAATAAAAGTTTTCCAATTGAGTGGAAACAAACAGACATGCATGCATATCCTAGTGAAGTAGATGAATCTGTCTTATGGCATAAAAGACTAGGCCATTATAGTAACTCATCCTTGAAACATATGCATTTAAATGATCTAGTTCAAAATTTGCCAATCATTCATGATAATGCTGATGTGTGTCGTGCATGTCAATATGGTAAGCAAAGCCAACTACCATTTCCATCCAAAAGTAGTTGGAGAGCTTCAATGAAGCTACAGCTGGTGCATACTGATGTGTGTGGCCCAATGAGCACACCATCTCTGAACAACAGCAAGTATTTCCTATTGTTTGTGGATGACTATACAAGAATGAGCTGGGTTTATTTTCTCAAGCTAAAGTCAGAAGTGTTTGAGGCATTTCAAAGGTTCAAAATCATGGTGGAAAATGAATCTGGTTGTCGAATGAAGAGACTCAGATCAGACAATGGAACTGAGTACAACTCAGGGGAATTCATCAAGTTCTGTGAACAAGCAGGAATTCAACAGCAGCTTACTGTTCCTTACACTCCTCAACAAAATGGTGTGAGTGAAAGGAAAAATAGAACAATCATGGAAATGTCCAGGTGTCTGCTGTTTGAAAAAGAACTTCCTAAGAGTTTCTGGGCTGAGGCAGTAAATACCTCAGTATACTTGCTAAATATGCTACCTACAAGAGCTTTAAATGGAAAAACTCCTTATGAAGCTTGGCATGAAGTGAAGCCTTCTGTTGAACATCTCAAAGTCTTTGGCTGTGTGTGCTATTTTCACATACCAAAGACAAAGAGAGATAAGCTTGATAAAAGAGCAGAAGTTGGGATCTTCCTAGGCTACAGCAGCAATACCAAAGGATACAGATTGTACAATGTAACTACTGGGAAGGTTATTGTTAGCAGAAGTGTCAAATTTGACGAGTCTGCTAAGTGGAATTGGGAGGAAAAGGAAGTAGCAACCCATGTGCCACCAGTAACTCTCCAAAATAGTGATGAAAAACTTGAAGATGACACTGAAGTTTCAGTTAGAGGCACTAGAACTCTGGAAGAAGTTTATAACAGATGCAATGTGGCTACACTGGAACCTACAAGCTATGATGAAGCTGCAAAGAAGGATGCATGGAAAGCAGCTATGATTGAAGAAATGAAAATGATTGAGAAGAATGCAACTTGGCAACTTGTTGACAGACCAATCAATCACAAAGTGATTGGTGTTAAGTGGGTTTATAGAACCAAGCTTAATCCAGATGGTTCTATAAACAAACATAAGGCCAGGTTGGTTGTTAAAGGCTATTTTCAGCAGCAAGGGATTGATTTTTCAGATACCTTTGCTCCTGTGGCTAGGCATGACACCATAAGGCTTCTAATAGCCTTAGCAGCATTGAAGGGGTGGAAAGTCTATCATCTTGATGTTAAGTCAGCATTCCTAAATGGTTTGCTTGAGGAGGAGATTTTTGTTGAACAACCAGAAGGTTTTCTATCTCCAGGAAAAGAAGACAAGGTCTATAGGCTTCACAAAGCTCTATATGGCTTAAAACAGGCACCAAGGGCCTGGTACAGCAGAATCGATTCCTATTTGCTGCAAGAAGGATTTATAAGAAGTGAGAGTGAAGCTACTTTGTATGTGAAGAAGATAAAAAATGAGGAGCAGCTCATTGTGTCATTATATGTTGATGATCTGCTTGTCACTGGTGATAATGAAGAGTTCTTGAAACAGTTCAAGCAGAATATGAAGAATGAGTTTGAAATGTCTGACTTGGGTGAAATGAGGTACTTTCTGGGGATGGAAATTTACCAGTCTAATGTTGGTATTTTCATTTCTCAAAGGAAGTATGCACTGGAGGTTCTAAAGAAGTTCAAGATGCAGAATTGCAAACCAGTGGCAACACCACTTGTTGTTAATGAGAACTTGTCCAAGTCAGATGATGCAAGTATTATTGATGCCTCTGTTTATAGAAGTTTAATTGGAAGCTTACTATATCTGTCTGCTACAAGACCAGATATTATGTATTCTGCAAGTCTACTCTCAAGATTCATGCAAGTTCCCAGTCATATTCATTTTAGTGCAGCTAAAAGAGTATTGAGGTATATTAAAGGTACATTTGATTATGGACTATGGTATTTGAAGAATGAAAGCAGCAAGCTTGAGGGGTATGCAGACAGTGACTGGGCAGGAAGTGTGGATGATTCGAAGAGCACTTCAGGATATGTTTTTTCATTTGGAAGTGCTGTTTTTTCATGGAATTCCAGGAAGCAAGAAGTTGTTGCTCAATCCTCTGCTGAGGCTGAGTATATTTCTGCTGCAGCAGCAGCAAACCAAGCCATTTGGCTTAGGAAACTTTTGGCTGATCTGGAGCAGAAGCAAGATGAATCGACTACAATCTGGGTTGACAACAAGTCAGCCATAGCCATTACAAAGAATCCTGTTCAGCATGGAAGAACCAAGCATATAAATGTCAAGTTTCATGCCATTAGAGAGGCTGAAAAACTTGGAGAAATTAGTGTTGTATACTGCAGGTCTGAAGATCAAACTGCAGATATTTTGACCAAGGCTATTTCAAGGCCAAGGTTTGAGTTCCTAAGGACAAAGCTTGGAGTCTCCAAGAAAAATCTCAAGGAGGAGTGTTAGACAATTGAGACTTTTCCTAGGTACTCTAAGGACAACTTGATTTTTTGTGCTAAGTTAGTATATCAAATCTGACAGCAAATGTATTGTGTCAGTATATCTTTGAGTTAGGTGATGTTAGCTCAAAATATGATGTAAATTCCTTGTTTCAAGGATGTTTGGTTCAACCACCTTTACCTAAGGTTACCTAAGGTTGATTTTGTATCATATATATATATAAATGAAAGCTGAAGACAGCAGTATGCTGCCATTGTTTTCTTCCTAAACTTCTGTTTTCATCTTTTCTGTTAAAATCAACAGTTATCCAGCAATTGAGTCAATATTCGAAGTTGAATAAGGAGATTAATAGATTATTCGGGATTACATTACAAGCAAGAGTCTGAAAGCTTAGAGTAGAGTGGAAAACAATGCAAACTTCATGACTGTGCTGCTGTCGCGGAACGGTTTTGGCCGCTATTGTGCGTTACGTAACGGTTTCGACCGCAACAATCGTGATTCGTTTTCTCATACACATAACGCTCAAATAACGGTTTGGTATATGTATTTTCCGTTACGATGCGGCCGTTACGTCACGTAACGGCCGCATTAGTACTCTGCTCCCTTCTCATGAATCTGCTATCCCCTGCATGTCTTCGGTCTCAATGCAGTCTCGCCCATCTTCAGTGAGTTAGATTGCGCCGAAGGAGTTTGCCATATGATCACACAAAACTGCCACTACCTAAAAACTGAAGAAGACTAGAAACTCAGTCTATAAGATCACTGAATGGGGAAACCTTGAGGAAAGAAAACTTGTACCAGATAATGCTAGAAAACTCTTCTCACATAACCCTAGTTTTGAAGAAACAATCATTAGATAATGGATGGAGTTAAATAAACCCTAAAATTAAAGTAAATTTTTTAAAACTAAGTGACTGGATTAACTTTAATAAAATACAGTCAATTATTTTTCTATAGTTTATAAATTATTTTTTAAAAAAGTTATTCTTATTTATTCTAATTGTTTATATTATTATTTCTTAAGATTGAAAATTTAGAAGAAAAAATTTATTTATGTTGTATAATTTTAGAAATTGAATTTAATTGTAATACTTGAAAGAATTTATTTTCTTTACTCTTTTTTATGTAAAATTATAATATCCAAAGATAAAAATGCAAAAAGTACTTTTATAATGGAATATAGAAAATAGTTTATTCTTTACCTTTTAGCATCATAATTTTTAGACATTTTGACTTACTAAAATATTTTTTTCATAATAACGTTATATATTCAAAAATATTAAATCACATTTTTCTATATTTTATAGTGTTTGAACTTGAATTTTTCGATCATAACTTTTCAATAATAAGTAATTTTTAATCTTAACAACAATGCTGAATTATCAATGGCATGAATTCCCTTTATATTGAAGAGAGATGACCTTATAGATTTGCTCTTGACAATGATTTATTCACAAAGCACATAGCTATAAAAAAAAAAACAAGATACATAAATTTTATTGATATATTATGTTAAATTGAGTGATCAATTATTTTAAAAATTTAAGTTAATAAGGAAGGTCAATTATATATTATATTAAAATTTCAACACGTTTTCTTTCGTGTAAACTAGATGAATGATTAATAAGTTTGCACATGAACCTAATTGTAGAAGAAATGTGCAAGTTGAAGAAAGATTATAACAATAATACACAACCTGATGTTAACAAGACACTAAATGATGAAATATTAAAAAGAAAAACTATTGTCTAAAATCGAACTCGAAAGCTCAGATACTATACTAAAACAAATTATCAAAAGCTCAAGCTAATAAATTTTTTAACTATTATATTTATTTATATTATTTTACAGCAGTTTGATGAAGAAGATGGTCTACCGGCAATGGGTCGCCAAAATACATCTTAAAAACTTACGCCCTCAGCCACAGCCTGCAAATATGCATATTTCCAGTGCTAGGGCAGCCCTCGCCGCAGCTTGTCCCCCACAAAAATAAGTATCAATTTCCATGAGCAAATGGAATGATGCCATCAATAACTATCTATGGCTTCAAGTCTTTCTCTCCTTACAAAAATTTCACACCCTTTTTATTCGCTTTCTTCTCTTTATCCCACAAAAATCACACTGTTTGACTTTGCAACCGTACACTCATTTAAATTTCCCTCCACCCCATTCAAATTTCTCAAACACTTCTCTTCAAATGATGATTCAACCATCTTTCACACCTTCAATTTCGATTCCTTTTATGCCAATTTATTCGATAATTCAACCCAGAAAACCAACTTAACACAAATTCATGCTAAGTTACTCCTCCTTGGTATCCATCAAAACGGTTTTTTAATCACAAAACTAATAAACTCAGCTGTAAACCTTGGAGAAATCAGCTATGCACGTAAAGTGTTCGATGAATTTCCTGACCCAGATGTGTTTGTATGGAATGCAATCGTTAGAGGTTATTCTAAGTATAATTTGTTTGCTAGTGCTATTGAAATGTATTCCAGAATGCAAGTTTTATGGGTTAGTCCTGATGGTTATACACTCCCTCATGTTCTTAAAGCTTGCAATGGATTACCGGATTTCAAAATGGGGCAACGAGTTCATGGACAGATATTTAGGCTTGGGTTTGAAAAGGATGTATTTGTTCAAAATGGGGTTGTTGCGTTTTATGCAAAATGCGGGAAAATTGCAAGTGCCAAGGTTGTTTTTGATAGGTTAGAGTTTAGGAATGTCGTTTCTTGGACTTCCATGATTTCAGGGTATGCTCAGAATGGAATGCCTATAGAGGCTTTGAGGGTTTTTGATGAAATGCGGGAAATGGGTTTAATGCCAGATTGGGTTGCTCTTGTTAGTGTTATTAGGGCGCATACAGATGTAGAGGATTTGGAACATGGGAAATCTATTCATGGTTGTGTGATTAAGATGGGGCTTGAATTGGAGCCTGACTTGCTCATTGCATTGACTGCTATGTATGCAAAGTGTGGGCAAGTAACGGTTGCCAGATCCTTTTTTAATCAAATGAAGGTTCCTAATCTGATTTTGTGGAATGCCATGATCTCTGGTTATGCGAAGAATGGTTATGCTGAGAAAGCTGTAGAGCTTTTTCGTGAGATGATTTCCCACAATATCAGAACAGATTCAATAACAGCCAGGTCTGCTGTTTTAGCTTGTGCACAAGTTGGTTCTGTTGAGTTAGCTAGATGGATGGACAATTATATCAGTAAAAGTGAGCATAGAGATGATATTTTTGTCAACTCAGCTCTTATTGATATGTTTGCAAAATGTGGAAATGTTGATATGGCCCGTATGGTCTTTGATAGAACACTTGATAAAGATGTTGTCGTGTGGAGTGCCATGATTGTGGGATATGGATTGCATGGTAGGGGGCAAGAAGCCTTAGACCTTTATCAATTGATGAAGCAAGCTGGTGTCTGCCCTAATCATGTCACTTTTCTTGGACTTCTCACAGCTTGCAACCATTCAGGTCTTGTAGAGGATGGATGGCAACTTTTCCACTGCATGAAAGACTATGGAATTGAGCCTCGTCACCATCATTATGCTTGTGTGGTTGATCTTCTTGGACGTGCTGGTCATCTAGATCAAGTTTATGATTTTATTATGAACATGCCAATAGAACCAGGTGTATCAGTGTGGGGAGCACTTCTAAGTGCTTGCAAGATTCATCGCCATGTGACACTTGGAGAATATGCTGCAGAACGGCTTTTCTCACTAGAATCTTATAATACAGGGCATTATGTGCAGCTTTCCAATCTCTATGCTTCTGCCAGAATGTGGGATCGTGTTGCAAAAATTCGAGTTTCGATGAGGGAGAAGGGACTAAGCAAGGACCTGGGATATAGTTTGATTGAGATCAATGGGAAACTTCAAGCATTTCGTGTAGGAGACAAGTCACATCCACGATCTAAGGAGATTTATGAGGAACTTGAGTCACTGGAGAGGAGGTTGAAGCAAGCTGGATTTATTCCAGATACAGATTCTTCCTTGCATGATTTGAATTATGAAGAGATGGAGGAAACCCTTTGTAATCACAGTGAAAGGTTAGCAATTGCCTTTGGGCTAATAAGTACTCCACAAGGAACTACACTTAGGATAACAAAGAATTTGCGGGCATGTATTAATTGTCATTCAGCCACCAAGCTTATCTCAAAGCTTGTTAACAGGGAGATAGTTGTCAGGGATGCAAACCGTTTTCATCATTTTAAGGATGGAGTTTGTTCTTGTGGGGATTATTGGTAAGAATTGTATAAGCCATTTACAGTTAGCAGTATCATCCTGGTCTGTTCAGCTCACCTATTCCTACATCCGTGCAACTCAATATTAGGTTCAATTTGAATTGAGTTTAATTAGATTGTTTATTTTCTTTCTTTTTTTACCGGATTCATGTCATAATTTTGACTCTTAAGGATTCACCAAAATTTGGGGTATACTGAAGAAGTCTCACTAACTCTTTTGAGTACGGATAGTAAAAGTGGAAAATTTAAATTTATATAGAATCACATGGATTAATTAAGAAAATGGGGTTTTGTTTATTTTATTCTTATCCAAGAATAAAAAGAGCTATTGGATCCAATGAAATGCATTTTTATTTTTAGTTTTATATTCTCAGCGATCTTCCTGAGGAATGATTTTAACTAAAGCAATTGGAAGCCACTAGTTCCAATAAAAAATAATACAATAATTATAAAAAAAAATTATACAACTTTTTTATTTGTATTTGAATATTCTTTATTGTTTTAGTTTGCTTTAGTTTTAAGAATATATTTTTCATATTTTTTATTAATTTAATAAATATTTAACTTAATAAAATATTAAATATAGGGCTGTACGAACTTGAATTGTAAACCTTCTTGGTAAAACATATCGAACTGATTATTATAAAATGATTCGATTTATTTCGAAGATCCGACATGCATTTTTTTTTTTTGCATTGAACTGTTTCATTAACAGATAGAAATATTAGCTAGTGTATCATTCTTTTTTTAAGAAAAAAGAAGATGGTTCCATGTGCTCTGATTCATTATTGATATAAAAGCACTATTAAAGTGTTTCAGAGAAGTAAAGGATTATTTTGATATAGGTATGCTTCTAGCCTAGACGAACCTAAGTTAAATGGCTACCATTACAGGTAGAGGTGGCAAAACGAAACTCAAACCCGAAAATCCGCCTAGAATAACACGAACCAAAACTCGTCCAAACCCGATTTGATAAAAAAGTAAAAAATTCGAACTCGAAAAAACCTGAACCCAAAATGGTCGAGCCCGAAATTACCCATACCCGAAATAACCCGAACCCAAAAAACCCCGAACCCGAAAAACCCGAGCCTGACTCGAAGCCGAACCCGAATTTAATACTAAAAATAAAAATGATCAAATTGTAATTAAATAATTTTTTATTAAAGTAAAAACTTTATTTATCAATTTTATTCTAATTTTTTAAAATAATTTAAGTAAAAATTAATTTATATTATATATATGATAAAATAATAATTTTTATCAAAAATAAAATTATATTTTGTACTTATAACTTTAATATCCCATATCTTGATGAATTCACTATTTAACGATTCTAAACTCATGAAGATTTTAGAGATGTGAAATTTTTTGACATAAAATATTACTTGTCCTTTGTTTATGTTATTTTAAGAGCACCTTTATAATAGTATAATAGTGTTTTCTACATATTAAAATTAATTAACAACAATTCATTCATTTTAACTTATCTCTAGTATAATAGTATTTCTTATATTAAAAAAATAGATAAATACTATTTTTTAAAAAAAAATGTATTGCTTTTTGCAACATATATATAGTTTTCTTAGGCACATTATTAAATTAAGTTATCAAATATTGATTTATAAAACTATTATGTCTTTTTAGAATTTAAAAGTAGTTAACAAAATTAGCTAATTTAATTAAGCTAATTTAATTAAGCTAATTTAATTAAGCTAATTAATTTATTTTGGATAAGTATTTTTTAAATTATTATTATTTTATTACACTTGATATAAGTTAAGATATAATTTAGTTTTAGTAACATATCATATCAAAATTCAAGATTGGTTCACTTGGTATAGAGGTACTTACGAGCCGGGTCGGGTTGGGCCGGGTTTAGGTATGGTATCAATACCATATTCACTTGTCCAAGCCTGACCCGGCCTGAAATATGGGCCTCAAATTCTGCCCAAGCTTGCCCATATTTGTAAATGGGTAGTACAAGCTCGTTTAGGCTCGCCTATATTTAAAAAAAATTTAAACAAATTTTTTTTTTATTATTTAGTTTTTAGTAATTTTATCTTTTTTTTTCTTTATTAAGTTCTAAAATATGGATAACTTTGCATATTTTTAAATGTTTACTATATAATATTATATATATTTATTTTTTATATGATATAAATTACATAATATATAAAATATAAAAATTATATATTATATAAATGAAAAACGGGCCGGGTCGGGCCTGGCTCGGGTCTTGATTGTTGGAGCCAAGGCCCGACCCTTTTTTTAAATGGGCCTCATTTTTTTGCCCAAGCTCATATTTCGAGCCTAATATTTTTGTCCAAATCCTCCAAAATATGAGCAGGCCTTCGGGCTTGGGCGAGTAGTCCGGCGCTTGAGCAGGCCTAACTTGGTAATATCCTTACTAACAAGAGTTGAATGTTAGGTTCGATTCTTTACATAAGCATAAAATTTTTACATTTTACAAATATATAAACGGATAGTTGAATGTCAATATTCGTCCCTAAAAGTCTCTTTATTTTGAAGTGAATATAAATTATAATGTATTTACATGTTGAAATTCGAGTTCATCAAATCAATTATTTTAAATATTAGTATGATTAATTTATAATATATCATATTTTTTATAATAAATTATTTTAAATTTTTAATTTATATAAAAAAATTATTTTATATTCTGTTGGTGCTAACAAATATTAATTTTAATAAATAAAATTAAAAATATTATATTATAATAAAAGATTACTTTTAAAAATAATAATAATTTATTTAATTTATTTTTAAAAGTAAATATTTAAATTACGTAAAAATGATTACATCTAACATAAAATAAAAACAATGTAAAACATCACGAACCCGAATGAGCCCGAATCCGAAAAGACCCGAACTCGAATGAGCCCGAACCCGAATGAGCCTAACCCGAACCCGCCCAATTGTCACCTCTAGTTAGAGGTGTTCATGGACCTGACTAGGCCAGATTTTGATCGAGCTTAAGTATGATATCAACAACACATATTGTAATAACACAAGTGAAAAAAAGAAAAAAAAAAGAAAGAGACTAAATAGGGTCTCACAAAAGAAAAAATAGAAAAGATAAAAAAAACTATAACACTCTAATACCATGTTATAAGAAAGAAGAGGAAGAAGAAGATTCTTTCTATTCCATATCAAAGAAGTGCAAAAGTTAAATTTATATATATATACAAATTAGAAAAATCAAATCAGTATCCTAAAATCAAGCTATTTAAAGTTTGCTGCCCTATAATTATGTAAATTATTTACTTACTATATTTACAACAAGCACCAAACTCTTAACGATGGATTTTCGACGAAATAGTTCTTGACGGTAAATTTTTGTCGAAAATCCATTAGTAAATATTGTCTTAAAGTTAATTTAGATCCATTGGAATCCATTTGTAGTGGTTAACAATTACTGATGGAAATTCTTCAACAGAATAAATCTTAATGAAAAAAAACTTTGTTCTCTTGTAGTGGATGGATTGATCGTTTAACATAACAAGTAGTTATTCAATTTTCAATTTTATTGTACATTATTTTCAACATTTTAAAAATTTAATCAGAGGTTAAATCGATGAGATTTCAGATTTTTCGTTCAACCAATCGGTCTAACCAAAAGAAGGTTTATTGTTAGAAACATTATTAGATTTAATAAATATTAAATTTAATAAATATTTAATAAAAGCATGCACTTCACTCAATGATGTTGGCAATCTTATAATCAATAAGCAATATTTCATTACTACTAAATATAAATTAAAAGACTAAAGAACAGATTACTTATATGAAATTCCGGCAAAACAACATATATATATTACGAACATTCCAGAAAGGAAATTGACAACACTTACAGGTTAATCCGAATACAGAAAAAAGGATAATCGAGTCAAGGTTGGACCTCTGACCTTAAGACGATTATTGCCTGTCTTTCAGGTGCTAACAGTATGTCGCAATTCGTCTCCCAGGCCTCCTCGATTACGTTGCAATCAAGAGCACACTTTTAGCAACACAACGAACCAGAAAAAATGTCGGTCTCTCTCACAGAAGACACAGGAAAAGACAAGAGCAGTATAGAAAAATTAGGAGAAATTTTCGGTACACTAAAAATACAGGCACTGCTCAGGTTTATATAGAAAAACAGATGACTTTTCGGAACGGACACATCATTTGGAACAAAACCTGTTCGGCCAAACAAGCAGCTTTTGAAAATAAAAAGGTTCTTAGTTTAAACCGAACAGACAAAACTTTTAACAAACAAAAAGGTTCGGTCCGAAAAGATACTTCTTAAACAGACAAGTCTCTTGGTTGGAGAATACTGAACCGGTTCGGTTTGGACTGAATAAAAATATCGGTTGGGCAGTAAAAAATTAATTACTGCCCAAACCCAAACCGACTCGGCGGCTCGCGTGTGGTCCAGCTCAAGTTGTGTAGGTCTTCATCCACCACAAAACTTGGGTGCCCCTTGGGGCCCAACCTCACATGGAAACAAGGCTTATAAATACCATAAGCTTATGCCTTTGTTCATCCTATATGGGGTTCCACACCAATCACTAACATCAACCAACTTTCTTCCTCTTCAAGTGGGTATAAGGAGATTAATTTCTCATTCAAACATGATATCAATTGTGTACATATATTATGCACCGTGTATCTACTTACGACAACCTACGTATTAGAATACGTATTTCGTATTTATACACCAAATAATATATTGATATCCAATAATCCCCCACATGAATAGAAATTGTCTGATTAAAACGACGAACTGACTCGGAATATGAGAGAGTTAAACCTTGAAGAGTTATTGCATCAAGATAGGTAGCTTTTGGCTTTGAACCTTCCATAGTGAATAACTATCGGATTTACTCGGCTAACTAGTGAACATGATGTCTTGAACTATTCAGCCTTTCGTGTAAACCAAGACAATAGATATCACACAATTCCCCTTCGAACATCTTCGGTTCTCACGATTGTGTCCATTTTGGCCCCGGACACTGCCTGGTTTCTTATGAGTACTCTAGAGAATTTAGCCTGATCAATTCTCATAGAAGTGGCCACGTTTCTTACTCATAATAGGTGATTGCTCATTAAGAGTATCCTGTAATACCCCACTTGATTATTTATCAAGCTATAAGAATCATTAAAAGCATAGCTTATCCTAACTCCTTTGCAGGCAGCACTAAGTCATCATAGGAATGGATAAGAGTGTTTAACTCTTTTAGTACTCACACTCAGTTAACATAATTTAGTTGTCCCTTTTGAACCTATATCTTGGGATCTCCAGTCAGCTAGGTTGGGTTTTCACTATGCAACTTTAATTTATAGGCTTAAGACCCATTCCCCTCGATGATATACTTGCTCTCTTGTTAAAACATTTCGTAAGCGCGCTTCATTATCCTTTGATTTTTCATAATCAATAGTGATAATTTCATTTGAGAGCAACTGTTTGACGGTATTATGTCTTCGACGAATGTATCGAGATTTACCATTATTCAAACAACTCTGTGCTCTACTAATTGCAGATTGGCTATCGCAATGTATACATATTGCAGGCACAGGTTTCGGGCATCTTGGAATATCTTCTAAACTTTCGAAGCCATTCCGCTTCTTCTTCAGCTTTATCTAAAGCTATAACTTCAGATACCATGGTAAATCTGGCTATTCACGTTTGTTTAGAAGATTTTCAAAACACTGCAGCTTCTCCAATAATAAAGATAAATCCGTTAGTGGATTTGAAATCTTTTGTATTGAATATCCATTTTGCATCTGGATATCTTGTATAGTGCAGTCCATAACTTGAGGTGTATCTTAAATATCTAAGTACCCCCACAATGGCCTTCCAGTATCCTTTCCAGGAATACTTGTAAATCTACTCAGTTTGCTAATTGAGTACGTTATGTCTTTACATTCATTTACAACCTAATGGCTTACTTTCAGGGTCCGTGCCACTCTTGGCACCATCAGGGATCACCGATCCCATGGACAAAGTCTCATCCTCCGCTTCACAATGGGATAGTCATGGTAGCACCAAGGCATGCCGATACCATACCATGAAACTCTTCCCCATTTACTATGTCGATACCCTCATTGATGCCAAGATCACACCCGAGTACCCTTGTTGCATAAAGTTGACATATTCTCACATGTCCTTACCCTCAAGGACTGGGTCATGATCCCTTCGAATGAGGCACCAAACATAGTTTTAGGTTTTATTATGACCTTTTAAGCCGGAGAAACTGATACCTTCGCAAGACACCCCCACACTTTCGTGTATTTATAGAATGGTCTTTTACCCTTCCATAGTTCATACGGTGTCTTGTCTTATTTCTTGTGGGGTATATTTATTTAAAAAGTAAATAGCTATTAAAATAGCTTCCCCCCACAAGTTCTGAGGTAACCCTGAACTAATCAACAAAGCATTCATCATTTCTTTCAACGTTCGGTTCTTGCGTTTCGCAAAACTGTATTGCTGAGGTGAATAAGGAGAAGTGGTTTGAATGTTGATTCCATATTTTAAATAAAATTCATAAAATATTGAATCATATTTACCACCCCTATCACTCCTTATTTTCTTGCTTAGTTGATTTTCGACCTTAATTTTTTAAAGAGTTTAAAAAACTTCCAAGGCCTCGTCTTTGCTTCTTAGCAAATAGACATAACAGTATCTTTTTACCACCTCTAGTTTGCACAATCTTTAAGTCACATAAATTAGTGTGAATTAAATCTAGAGGTTTACTACTTCATTCTACCAAATAGAAAAGAGCCTTAGCCAATTTGGATTCCACACAAATTTCCCATTTGTGATTTTTATCAATAACAATTTGCGGAAGCAAATCCAAATCCAAATTGTTGATTCTCTGCAAGGTCTTGTCCCACACATGACCTAATCTACCATGGCATAATTAGAGGACACCACCAAATAATCAGAAGAAATAATTTAATTATTATTGTTGTTCTTTGGCATAACATCCATAATATTGAGCTTAAAAAGCTCATCACATAGATATCCTCTACCCACAAACATGCCACATTTAGTGAGTACACATTTATCCGAATCAATTACAAGTATAAACCCGTTATTGCTCAACATAGAGCTAAAAACCAAATTCTTACGAATTTCAAGAGCATGAACCACATTGTTCAAATTTAGTTATTTAACAGATGTCATCTTGAGCACCACCTTATTCATGGCCTCGTACCGAAGAGTTTCTCATAAATATTTATTTCTTTATACTTAGAGAAACTCTTTCTATCAGAACAAATGTGACAAGTGACATCGGTATAAACCCACCATGTCTTAGGG
Source organism: Fremontodendron californicum (assembly GCA_030761205.1). Lineage (NCBI taxonomy): Eukaryota > Viridiplantae > Streptophyta > Magnoliopsida > Malvales > Malvaceae > Fremontodendron > Fremontodendron californicum. The sequence continues at coordinate 17,309,105 of JAULJL010000017.1, read as the reverse complement.
TTTTCTACCATGTTCACTTGTGACACTGCAACAGCGAGCTCAATCTCATTATCATCAACTAAGTTGGCTTGAGCTCTTTTCTTGTTCTGATGGTAGTCCTTTGCTCAATGACCGGGCTTGTTACATATGAAACAAGTTCCCGTGAACTTCTTGAAATCCATTCCCTATTAGCTTGGAAAGAGCTAGAACCAACAAATTTTCTCTTGTTGGTCTTGTGCGAATGTTCTACAACATTTGCCTTGGCTTCCATGGTCTGAGCTTTAACCCTTTTTTTCAAACCATAGTTATCCTCCTCGATTCTTAACCGAATAATCAAGTCCTCTAAAGTTTCTCCTTTCTCTTGTGCTTTAGATAGTACTTGAAATTCTTCCAGATGGAGGCAATTTCTCTATCAAAGCTGCCGTTTTCAAATGATTCACTAATAATCATTCCTTCGGCAGTAATCTCATGGAGGATCAACTGATAATCTTGGACTTGACTAATCATGGTTTTCGAGTCCATCATTTTGAAATCCAGAAACCGGCCAACCACAAATTTCTTTGTGCTGGCATCCTCGGTTCTATATTTTCTTTCTAAGGACTCCCACAGCTCTCTCACTGTTTTGATTGGGCTAAACACGTTGTATAACATGTTGTCCAATTCATTGAGGATATAGTTCTTGCATATGAAGTCAGAAGGCCTCCATGCTTGCACCGAAACTACAGCTGTAGGATCGGTCTCTCCCTCTTTGGGAACCGGGGTCTCCTCCCATAAGAACTGGGCTAGGTCCAGAGTGTTTAAATAGAACAGCATCTTTTGCTGCCAGCGTTTGAAGTCCAAACCATTAAACTTTTCGAGTTTCTCACCAAGTGTAACATGTAGTGACATTGGCGATACAAGTGCACTTGCATTTATGGTAGACCGTTATGCCATATGTTATTTAAAATAACAATATCACCTTTATATACATATATTTAGAATATATGTATATAAATACACACATAAATAGAATATATATTACAAACACATATATACAAACAAATATATGTTCACAGAAATATATATTTATTCCAATCACATATATATTATACAAACGTAACTATGTATAATAAAAATTGTATATATGCTGCCAATAGTTATAAATATATATATATATATATGCAAAAATCGCATACCAAATATATATATAAAATATATATTACAAACATATATATATATATAAAGTAAATATATATAAATCACAATATATATATCTCATACAATAATAAGACAAAGTAAATAAACTCATTTCACAACATATATTTTTCACAAAAAATATAATACAATGACCGAAAACAAAGCATGAAGACGTCGGCTTCAATTGTTTATAACTGAAACAATTAATAGAAACGAAACCATGTACCGAACCAGAGCATGCAGTTAAGGAGCCTTTTCCCTCCTTTATGAACGGTCACAACAATTACAAAAGCATGAGTAAAATTTCCAAAGAAAAGTAAAATTGTATGCATGCAAGAATAGTATATAAAATAACAAAAGTAATATTATATCCATGCTGTCAAACTAAGTATATATACAAATATAGTACATATATGCAAAACAGATTCTTTCAAGAAGTCTGCACACTTTTCACGAAATGAAAAAATATAAAGGCAGCATGTCTATATTTGTATACCAAATATATATATATATATAACACTAACTATAAAAAAGTTTAGTGCATGAACCAATATACAAGTCAGTATATTAGTTACCAAAAGTCATACGGTTTTAAGAAGCAAATGAAGGCAAAAAATGCAACTGTTCGTTACAGAGGATGTACGCCTTTCTTTCTTTTACAAACCATCCTATGTAATAAACCTCCTAGCATTGTTAACAAATACAAAATCCACAGTTTGTCAAACAGGCGTAAGATGACTACAATTCATGAGTCATGACATCATGCTAGGATTGAAATATTAACAAACAGTATATATATATATATTTAAAACCAGTGAGTAAATATATAAAACCACATTTAATTCTTAAAGCAAAGAATCTAGTATCAATAATATAAAGCGAGGCCCACAAGAAAATAAAACAAAGCAAGCCATATCCTTTTTTTTTTTTTTGAAACGGCTTTTAATACCATTTCTCAATGATAGAAACAAAGCAGAATAAAAACATGCCAAAACAATTGTATGAAGGCAGCGGTTTTCATCAAGACCGAACCATCACAAAGCAAAGAAATATTCCTTTAAACCATTCCCACCTTTTTGGACGGCCAACTTTCACAGATAATAAAAGTTTCATTCCATTCGGCCACAACTTTTAATAAACAGCAGTTATACATAAAACAAGTATAACAACGTATATATATAAAAATATAAATCAAACAGTAATGAAACAAAACAACAAATAATCGTCTTAAGATTGTTGGCAATCTTATAATCAATAAGCAATATTTCATTACTACTAAATATAAATTAAAAGACTAAAGAACATATTATTTATCTGAAATTCCGGCAAAACAACATATATATTACGAACATTCCAGAAAGGAAATTGACAACACTTACAGGTTAATCCGAATACAGAAAAAAGGATAATCGAGTCAAGGTTGGACCTCTGACCTTAAGACGATCATTGCCTGTCTCTCAGGTGCTAACAGTATGTCGCAATTCGTCTCCCAGGCCTCCTCGATTACGTTGCAATCAAGAGCACACTTTTAGCAACACGGCGAACCAGAAAAAATGTCGGTCTCTCTCACAGAAGACACAGAAAAAGACAAGAGCAGTATAGAAAAATTAGGAGAAATTTTCGGTACACTAAAAATACAGGCACTGCTCAGGTTTATATAGAAAAACAGATGACTTTTCGAAACGGACACATCATTTGGAACAAAACTTGTTCGGCCAAACAAGCAGCTTTTGAAAATAAAAAGGTTCTTAGTTTAAACCGAACAGACAAAACTTTTAACAAACAAAAAAGGTTCGGTCCGAAAAGATACTTCTTAAACAGACAAGTCTCTTGGTTGGAGAATACTGAACCGGTTCGGTTTGGACTGAATAAAAATATTGGTTGGGCAGTAAAAAATTAATTACTGCCCAAACCCGACCCAACCCGGCTCGGCGGCTCGCGTGTGGTCCAGCTCAAGTTGTGTAGGTCTTCATCCACCACAAAACTTGGGTGCCCCTTGGGGCCCAACCCCACATGGAAACAAGGCTTATAAATACCATAAGCTTATGCCTTTGTTCATCCTATATGGGGTTCCACACCAATCACTAACATCAACCAACTTTCTTCCTCTTCAAGTGGGTACAAAGAGATTAATTTCTCATTCAAACATGATATCAATTGTGTACATATATTATGCACCGTGTATCTACTTACGACAACCTACGTATTAGAATACGTATTTCGTATTTATACACCAAATAATATATTGATATCCAACAAATGATTTAGTCATTAACAAAAAAAGTAAAAGAATAAGATCTAAATTTCACCATATAATTTTTTAAAAAATTATATAATAAATTAAACACTTAATTGATTCAATATTGAATCGAGCCAGTCTAACTCGATCTGATATGATGTTTGATCAATTCAATTTGTACTCATTTTAATATACTCTATCGAACCGAATATGTTATCAATCCTCATTCAACTGGTATATACGACTAATAGATCCGGTCATAATTTTTCAACATTGATTTTTTTTTTATTTTTAATAACAACATTGATTGTTTTTAAATATACAAAAAAAAAAAATCATACTTGGGGTACAAGTCCTAGGCCAATGAATATTCCAAATTAAGCCAAACAAGGGTATTATAAGCAAAGCTTGCATGACTAACATACACAAGTTTAATTTTAATATGGATAAGGTTTAAATTTATCATTTTATTAAAGGTTATAAATCAAATTTATCACCCATTTCTTAACAAGTGTATTTTATCACTTTATTTTTTAATTAAAAATATAAAAACTAAAGATAAAAGAATATTTTGTGAAAAATATAAAAGAATAAATATTCTACGTAAAATTTAAAATTTAAGATATAAAAATAATATTATAATTATTCAAATATACATAGTAAATTTAATTCATCACTTTAAATAAAATAATAAATATGAATATTATTCCATTTTTGATACAACTTGAAAAGGACCGATGCATGGACACTTGCAAAACTTGAAGTAGTTTGGTCCTAAGCTATCATTCTAAATTTTTAGGTTTGATTATCAGTTTCAACCCAAACAAAAGTTTAAAGCTTTCATCCTTACAAGTACATTGCTTAATTATATGTATAGGAAGTTATTTTTATATAGATTTGTTTATGGATTGGGTTATTCGTTTAAACTTGAGGGCTCACTCGATATTTGAGATGGTTTGGACTACACCTATCCAAGTGTCGGGTTACCCACCCAAACTCGAAGGTCCGCCTGATATTTGAGAGGGCTTGGACAAAAATATTAGGCCCGAAAAATAGGTTTAGGCAAAAAAAATGAGACTCGCTTAAAAAATGGGTTGTGCCTTGACTCCAACATTGAAGGTCCAAGCTCGGTCCGACCCCTTTTCCTATTATATAATATATTATTTTTATTTTTATATATTGTGTAATTTATATCATATAAAAATTAAATATATATAATATTATAGTGTAAACATTAAAAAATATATTAAGTTGTCCATACTTAAAAACTTAATAAAAAAAATAAAATAAAATTAGTAAAGATTAAATAAAAAATAACATGTTTTTTTTTTTTAAATTAGAAAAAAAATATGGACGGGTCTAAACGGGTTTGGACTATCCATTTACAAATATGGGCATCTGGACAGAACTTGAGGCCTATATTTCGGATCGGGCCGAGTTTGAACAAGTATATTTAGTGTTGATACTATACATAGCTCGGCCCGAACTCAACCCGGCTCGGCCCATCCCATGGGCACCTCTAGTTTGGACATAAGTATTAGGTCAAAAAATGAAATTGAGAAAAAAAAAATGAAGCCCTATTTAAAAACGGGTTGGGTCTTGGGCATAACATTTTTTGTTCAAGCCCGACTCGGTCCGATCCATTTTACTATTAGTTATATAAAATTTTTAAAGGGATCAATATTTTTAAGAGAGATCGGTCATTTTTTAAGAGAGATCAATCAGTTTTTTAAAAAAGACGATATTTTTTAAGAGAGATCATTTCTTTTTTTAAGAGAGATCGATCCTCTATGTAAAAATTTGAACAAACTTGTGCAAGTCTGAGTACTGTTCTTATATAGTTGGACCGGACTTGAGCATAAAATTCTGTTCATATTTCAGACCGAACAAAACTTTGACAATCACAAAACTTCTTAATACCCTATTTAAATCTAATTTGAACTAGATCCGTCTCATGAACCGATCTACTTTTACGAGTCAAACACCTTTTACATTATTAATTATTCTTCTTCTTTTTCTTCTCATCGTACTTTCCTATTATTTACCTTCTTTTATCAACTATTCTTTGCAAAGTAGGAAAAATTATCCCTTTCCCATTTTGTTGATGTTAATGCAGTCACGGCTCACCATTTTATTTATAAATTAGCATACACACCCATTGAATTTGCAACTCCAACATTTTATTTATGAATTAATACACTCACCCTATCACCCATTATTAATAGGTCGATTTCAATATTATTGAGTTCATCAAAGACTTAAGGCTCCATTCGGTAAATAATTTATGTTTTTTGCTTTTACTATTTATTTATTTCTTACTTACAATTTTATTTTTTATTTTTTACCTTGTACTAAAAAAATAACAAAAGTATCAATCAACGCGCATACTTAAGGCTACGTTCGTTAAATGTTTTATATTTTTTGCTTTTGTTATTTTATCTTGTTTTCAATTTATTTTTTTATTTTTCACTTTGTACTAAATGATTAACAAAAGTATCAGTCAACGGTGCCTAAATGTAGACCTATCAATTGTACGAGTCGGGTTGGATTTGAGTTGAGTCAATTTAGATCGGGTCATCGAGTTTTAAAAAATTCAAGTCGATTTCGGGTTCGAGTCGTTTCGGATCTGGGTCATTTCGAATTCGGGTTACTTCTGGTTCGGATCATTTCAGGTTCGAGTCATCTCGGGTTAGGATCATTCTGATTCGGATCATTTTGGCTTCGAATAATTCGAGTTTGACACTCGGATTATTAGGATTCGGGTGATTTTGAATTAAATTTATTAATATTTTTAAAATTGAATCATATTAAATTTAAACAGATTATTTGATCGAATCATATTTTGTTAGAATTTTATTGAAAGATAAAAATAAAAATAAATAAGATATTATTGTGTATCTGAAATCGTTACCTGAATCTATTTACATATTTATAAAATATGTAAAATTTTATGTTTGTTCAAAGGTTCAAACATTGATATACTGAAAGTTTTACCAAGTGAATCAATCTTAGAACTTGAAATAATTTGCTATTGAAATTAAATTACATTAAAAACTTTACTTAAAAGCTTAATTATCAAGTGTAATGAAATATAATAATAAATGTTTATTCAAAATAAAAATATAATAATAAATTAATTATGAAATTAAATTAGTTAATTATACTAAATATTTTTCAATTGTAAACATAATGTATGAAACTAAATTAATAAAAAATTTATAATAAGTAGACGTACTGACATGATATTTTTGTATAATATATAATTATTATTATTATATTAATATATAAATATATGATTACATGCGTGTATATATATTTCTCTTTGTAGCTCTTTATAATAAAATAAAATATTATCTATTTTTTATGAATTTAGTAGCAAGTATTGTTACACGGACTAATATTATCACTATTGACAAAACTAACCTAAATCATATGAAAATAAATTTAAAATTAAAAATGACATATTTATTCTAAATAACATGTATAACGACAATGCATTAATTTATTAGATATTACATGATAAAATATTATTATAATGTATACAAATCATTCTAATAAAATACACATATCAAGGATCTATTTTATATTTTTTTAAAATATTACATGATAAGACTTTAGAAATTATACATTTGAAATTAAAAACAACACATTTATTTCAAAAAATATGAATATTAATAAAAAAAATTATCTAATTTAATTTAAATAACATGATAAGAGATTATTATAACGTAATGTACCAATTATTAAGATAAAATAATATTATCATTATCAATGCATGAACTTTTTTTATGTGTTTTATTCTACATTGCATGAGAATATGTTACATTTTTAAAATTAAAAATAAAAAATAATACATTTATTTTAAATAATATGTATAACAACAAAATATAATAGAAACAATTTTGTCCAAGATCTTTTAAAGCATTATTCGGGATAATCTGATTTAAACCGTGTTTGATTGTTAGATTAATCTCGCTCGAAATATCTTAATCGTGATTAAATATTGTCTAAATTGAATTTGAGATTAAAGTTGATTTTTTTTTTATTTGTAACCATATTTTTTTATAAATTGATTTTAGCTCGAATGACTTTAGGACTTCGATTTATTTTTGGTTTTCAAATTATTGCTTTAGATTTTATTTTAGATTTTGAGCCCAATATTTCTTTTTAGATCCAAGTATGTTTTTGAGCTTTAGACTTGAACTTTAGATCCAATTTGGCCATATCCATATTAATTAATTTTATTTTATTTTGTTTTGTTTTGTTTTGTTTTGTTTTTCTTCTCTAAAATTCTATTCATTTTTATTTTCCTTTATTTTATGGAAAATGCAAAAATAAATAAATAAATAGAATATCAAAAAAAAAAAAGGGAAACAGATTTTGAAACAAAAAACAATCTTTGAATCCGAGATAAAAAACTTCTTTTAAAGTTAGAATTGTATATGGAAAGAAAAAATCAAATTTAACAAAACTTAAAACTCTTATTCTAATTCCTATTTAAACACTCAACAAACATCATCAAAAAACGATTACAAAGGGGAAAAGAGATTCGCAGCGAGAGATTTTTGGGGTTTTCGATTTTGCGAGAATCTTTGGGATTTCATTTTGGATTTTCGGATTAAGGTGTTTTGCGGTTATTTCTTTGTAAGTTTTCTAAATCGAGAGAAAAGATAAAAGATTTTGGTATTTTGGTAACAAAAAAGTGACGATAGATCCTATTTCAAACTTAGATCTAGGAGATTCTAGAATTATTTTTGAAAATATAATATAGTCGAAAGATTAAGGAGTGTCTAACGGTCGAATCTTAGGATTTGGCATGTTGGAACAAATATTATATAATTTATTATAAATCATATGTATACTCATGAGAATAAAAACATATACTTTATATTAAATTATATTATTAGATTATCATAAGTAATATAACATATATTAATTTGTTTTAAATTAAATTACATTATAAGATTATCATAAGTAATATAACATATAGTTTTATTGAATTATTGTTAATTCTTTTTTTAAATATTAATTATCGATCTATTTAATTATTTTATCAATGTAAAAAAAAAAGAACTTTATTTATAATATATACTGTAGACACCTAATTTGTTCGGACCTCTTAAACAAGGATGGAAGAAGATGTCGGGGTCAAAAAGGTCGAACTCTTTGTGCCAAGCAAGAAGGCAGATTTAACCTCTAAAACTTGTTACTAAAGAAACATGATTTTAAGGTCTTCCTTTGAAGAATCTTCCTCCTGACTTTTGAAGAGATTTCCAGTGATATATTACACGCCCAAAACGGATAAGAATTGGTCATCCAAATTGCATGAGGAAGTCCGAGAAGAACCAGAAGTACAAAAGGACAGGCCGAGGGCCCGGCGCCCATAGGTCGAAAGCCCATCGTCGCGACGCTGGGGAAATTTTCCTTAATCATTTTGTTGCTTCACTATTACTTGTGCGGGAAGAAACAGTTCTCAAGGTTTTAAAACTCCATAAATAGCATCTTTTGAGACACAAATTAGACATCTTTTGAGGAGTCTTGGAGGACAAAATGAAGAGAGTAAGAAGAGGAGATCAAGATGGAAAGGTTAGGAGAAAAAGAGGAGGAGATCAAGTGAAAGTGAAGGAAAATAGTGGAAAATGTTTAGGAGGTTTGGCCAAAACACAAAAAGGAAAAGGAGAAGTCCAATTTTTATGTAAATGGATGACAAGTCTTGATGGAAATACGGGAGGCCCATTTTTGCTTAAGCAATAACAACTTTGTTGGTTAAAGCATGGAGGCCCATTTCTAATGACCAAATGGTATGTTTTTGAGAAAGATGATGGCCCATTTTTCAAGACCAAATAGGAAATGATCGAGTAGCAAAATGAATAGCCAAATTTGTAGAGAATATATGGAAAGCTCAATCTTAGGAGTCCACGTAGAGTTTTTGTTGTTGGGAGGCCCAACCTTAGGATCCATGTAGGAAAACGGGGATGAATTTAGAATTAAATAAAGATTGAAAGGATTATTTGGCAAATAAGTGAGGTATTTTGGTAATTAAAAAGGATGAGTAAAAATGTCCTTGAAAGGGCTAAATGGCATGTTGGTAAATAAATGGATACCAACAAAAGACATGAGTCACCTTATATAGTACATGAGTTGGCATTGTTGGCCAATGAGGAGCACTCTTAATGGTTAAGGATGAAAGCTCATTGGCTAAAGCCATGTGATATTGCCAAGTGGCTAAAAAAAATGGCACTTGGTACATTATGTGGCATTTTTGGCCAATAAAAGAACACTCTTGGTGGCTAAGTAGGAATGCCATTGGCTAACCAATGAGTGGAATTTTAATTTGTAAGGATTAATCTCCATTGGCTAGGCAACATGATGAAGCCAAGTGGCTAAAAAAAGATGAAGGGAGAAGATCAAGAGAGCCATTCGGCCAAGGCTAGTAAAGGGGAAGGAGGATTTTTTCTCACCATTCACTACTCATTGGAGAGGAGAGGGCAATAGCTAAAGTCAACTAAGGAGAAAAGGAGAGGAAGAGAGAAAAGGGAGGAAGAAGGAGAAGGTAGAGAGGTTTTTGGTAGAGCTAACTCAGGTAGCTTCTTTTTCTTTGCTTGTTCTTATTTTCTTCTTTCATTTTCATTTTCATGTTATCTTTTCTTCTTTTATGTATGATTTCACTTCTTTTTCCTAAAAACAAAAGGTTTCAAAAAGGTTTTCAAATGGATTCTTTTCTCCTCTTCTCTTTTGCAAGAAAACAAAGTCTTTACAATTTTTTTCCATTTCTTTCATGGTGACCGAAACTTGGTGTGCATTTTGGAGATGTTTCCTTTGTGGTTTTATGTTTCATCATGGATATATAATGCTTGTTGGTATATGGGTTTATTTGATGCCATTTTCTCTTTATTTTCTTCATAAAATGTTAAGGTTATGAGCTTGATGATCTTAGTTTTCACCAAGTGATGGTTAGGTCGGATTAACATCCAAGTGACCAACCTTGAGCCAACCTTTGTTCTTGTCGTTTATTTATGTTTTTGCTTACATATTTTCATCTTCATGTTTATGTCTCGCTGAAAATGAGATGGTTGTGGAGCATTCTCTTTGTTTTACATTTATTTTCTCTTTAAAAAGAATGATTATGAGCTTGATGACCTCGGTTTCTACCAAGTGATGGCTAAGCCGAATTTCCATCCAAGAGGCTAGATTTGAGCCAATCATTTTTGCTTGCTGTAAATCATGTTTTCAAACCATTTCCAACATGATTTTGATTAAGATCAACCAATGGTCTATGGCCAAAATCTTGAGTTCAAACTAGTTGGAAAAGGCAATATTTAAAAGTTGGAGTTGCTGATTTCGGGCAATATTTTTCCTATGCAATTTTTGTCCAAATAAAAAACTGTTTTAAGCTCATTTAGTATACCTTTAAATGAGTCCAAGGTAAAAATTTCAATTTTTTTTTGAGTTTTCCTTAAAGCTTTAAAAAATAGTATTTGACAAAACTATTTTTAGTAAGATATGCTGATTTTGAGGCAACTTGAGTCTATGTTTTGCTTGTTCAAATAAAAAAATGTTCCAACCTCATTTATTATATCCTTAGATAAGTATACGGTTAAAATTTCAGATTTTTTTGAAATTTTCTTAAGGGTCAAAAAATAGTTTTGATAAAATCGGTCTTTGAGGTAAAAACTAGCATTTAAAAACAAGTTTGAGCCAAAAAATTTATGCATTGCGAGGGGCTGATCGAAACCATTAGGTACCGTGTAGGAGTTGTTTTCATGGTCATTTAAAATTTAAAAATATTTTTAATAAAATCAGGTCATGGGTAGATAAAACGAGCTTAAAAAAGAGCAAAAACTCGGTTTTCCTCACCACTACCATTCGGCCACTTAGCCTTTTCTTTCAAAAATTGCCTCATTTTTTAACTTGTTTGGGCTTCCAAAAATGTTTCCATCAAGACTCATCTATAGGAAGTCGGATGTCGAACAATGGCATTCGTATGTCTCCTTAACCCGAGCAAAAATTTGTGCCCGAAATCTTTTGATTTTAAAATCCAATTTAAGTTTCTTTTAAAGGTAGTCAGACATCTTTTTAGGTTCTCGGATATCCTCTCTTCAAGAAAGAAACACATTTTCAATTTTGTTTGTTTGTTTGTTTTGCCATGTATTGTTTTAGTGTACCGTATGTATATGATTGTATTATTTTTAAATGAAATGCATGCACTTAATTTGCTCACGACCATAACTACATCATAGAGATTATTGCGGATTTTCGACAACGAAATTCGAAGGATGTCATAGTAATGATTCCTAAGATATCCCGAGGTGAGAGAATTTCGTTAAATATCACCACAAGTAGTGGGAGTATTTGGCGATATTCTCAATACGAAAAATTCATTTTCATTTCGAAAATGGAAATGATGAAAATGATAAATAGATAAAATTGAATATGTACGTGCTTGATATTTTGCCATGCTCGTGTTTAGAATTGATATGCTTCGTATGTTTAATCGTATGATTATATATTTAATCACATGTCCTATATGTTTAACCATGTGCATCCCATACTTAAATATTTGCATCATATTGCATTTAAATAAAAATGGTGAATGGAAATTACCGACGACAGAATTCGAAGGATGTCATAGTAATGATTCCTAAGATATCCCAAGGTGAGAGGATCTCGTTAAATACCACCAAAAGTATTGGGAATATTTAAGGAGTATTCTCGATAAAAGATTTACGTTCACTTTCATTTTCAAAAAAAATAATAACAATTCCTTTTTAAAATTAATAAACATGTTTTGGAAAAGAAATAAAAGGAGAATTAATTTTTAAATATCGATGTCAAGTCCATTAAGTCAAGGTTTAGGATAACACATGATTAATTGATACCGTTTTATTAATAAGTGTCGTGAGGGTGTTAATACCTTCCCATGCATAACCGTACTCCCGAACCCTTTATAATTTTTCTCTGATTTTCAATCGCAGATTTTAAAATTGTCTTTTTAAAAGATTTTAATTAATTTTAAAATTCTTTTTCAAAGATAGATTTTAACAGGTAGCCAATCACACCTAGCTAAAAAAGATTGGTGGCGACTCCATGTTTTTATTTTATTTTCCCCTAAAACGTCATTTAGCGATCGCGAGATCGTTATGACAGCTTGGCGACTCCACTGGGACCTTTGAGAGTCGAGCCATAAATTAATCATGTGTTATCTTAAATTTTTTTATTTAATGGATTCAATTGATATTTAATTGTAATTTTCCTTACTTTGGATTTTAATGTTTTATTTGATCTTACTTTAGAAGTATGTCACTTATTTACGGTTATTAAAATTATGTTATCTTTTTATTATTGCGTTATTTATTATTATGTTCATGATTATGGGATGTTTAGAATAAGGGGTTGTAAACAAATAGTAAAAGGTTTGTTTGTTTCTTCTCACACACGAACACGTGAATTTCATACATAAGCTCTATACCCATGGCCCTATCCCTTTAGGAAGGAGTAAAGCACCTATGCTCTCGTGAGGTAATAATCTCCGCATGGGCTAACGAAACGCTTTTAGAGAATAAAGTACCTACGCTCTCGTGAGATAATAATCTTTGCATGGGCTAGCAAAACAATTCTCGCTCAAATTGAACCCTTTCCGTGGAAGCCTATAATGGGTGAGGATCGGGGTGCCTTGCTAGCCTTCACGGGCGACAATGAGGAACAATTTGGGGACCTTTAGATTATGAATCCGAACCTCATGCTAGAGTGCTATAAGAAACTCGCCTTAAGTAGAGCCATTCTTGCCCGATGTCTAGAAAGTCACCCGAAATTAAGACACATGAAGAAACGCTTCTTACCTTTCACTACTTTTGTTCAAATGTCGAACCATGAAACGGGTAACGACGGAAACATCCCAAATACCCGCATTGCTTGATTTCACGATTCTTAGGGTGAACGAACACCCAGACTAGGTCCTTTGTAGGTAAGGGCCGAATTTTTCTTTTAAAAGGAAAAAGTGTTTTTTCTCAAAGTGATTTTCAAAGAAATTTTTTATTTTTATGTGATTAAATAATGCCAAATTCTTTTATTCATTTATTTGAGTGTCAAATTCTCTTATATGTGAATATACTGACAGATGTTCCTTTTTTTATTGTTATGCATAATTCGCATTGGCATCATATAGCATTCCACGACGAGGTATTGGTCTTAAAGTATCTTTCGGCAAGTAGATTTCTCATGGAACCCATCGAGCGTCAGATTTGTACCTCGTCCATAAGCGTCATGTGTGAGTCACATGTTGATGTGAAATAGTGGTCAAGAAAGGTGCAACGAAAGGAAAAGGGATTGTTTGATAGATGGTTATCTCTCGAGTTTGCCTGAAAGGGTAAATTTGGAACTCACACAGAACAATTTGACTGAGTTGGCCGATATTTGGGATCGAATGAATAAGGAAAGAAAAAGGAAATTTTCTGAAAAGTATGGCCAGATTGCTTTGCTCATTTTGGTGGTAATTGAGGAGTCAATGATCAGTGCAACTATTCAGTTTTGGGACCCTTCCTATAGGTGATTTGCTTTCAACAAGGAGGATTTGACACCAACCATAGAGGAGTACTCGGTTCTTATTGTGTTAGAGGTCTGGTTCTCGGATAAGGTGTACGTCAAGAAGCAAAAATTATGTTTCCGTAAGAAGTTGAATAAGCTCATTGGGATAGAAGTAGGAGATCTAGATCTGAAATAGAAAGGGGAACATATCTGCATCCCTTGGGATTTTTCCGGAAGTTTATTGAGGGGCACCTCGGTGATGAGAAATGGATGACTGCTTTTGCTTTGGCTATTTATGGGATGGTGATTTTTCTTAAGGCTTTGGGGCATATTGAGGTGGCAGTGATAGATTTCTTCGAGCAAGTTGAGAACCACAAAAACCCTATGCTAGCAATCCTTGCTGAAACCATAAGGTCATTAAACTTTTGCCGCCGAAAAAGGGAGGGCCATTTTGTTGGATGCGCGCCACTACTGTATATATGGCTCAAAAGTCACTTCGTGTGTGAAGATAGTGCTTTCTCAAAACCTTAATTAAGTGGTAGAGCCCCTATTAGAGAATTTTGTGAAAGCAAATGGCCAGAACCCAAATCCAAGAAAGAGTGGATAGCATTTCTATGATCATTGACTAGCAAGCAACTAAAATGGATGGCGCCGCGGATGCCTCATGGACCAATGTTATACCGATGTGGAGAACCGTGGGTACAGCTTTTGGGACCATGGGGAGTAGTGAGTTACGCTCCATTGATGGTACTAAGACAGTATGGGGTAAAGCAATTCGTCCCGGCTACACACAAATTCAACCATATGGAGTTTTCTTTTGGGGATCCGAATATTTCGAATAAAGTGGAGCCAATAGTACGAGCTTGGGAAGAAACCCAAATGACGAGATTAGGTTCCCTCAGTGATGGTGTCACTCTGAGATACCTAGTTTGGAGAGAAAATCGGGTCAACGATGTGGTTCTTCCCATAGACGAGGTCGTGTTTCAGGCAACTCCTGCTCCACCAAAGAGAATATCAGGGTTGGAAATCGTTGAGCAAGGTTTTGACATTGAAAGACAAAAGATGAGGTAGGAAAATCAGAGTTTCCAAGAAGAGGTTGAGAGTTGGAAGGATAAGACTGAAATACAAGGGGTCAGAATCCAGAAGATAGTGAAAGAACGTGACACAACATATGCCGATTTGAAGGACATGCACTTGGAGAACAAGAAACTGAGGTCAAAGCTAAAGGTTGGGAAGATACTTAGACCATCTTATAGACGGGAAAAAGAACTTAGCCAACTTCAAGAGGAAGTAGAGCAGTAGAAGAGGAAGGCACAAGAAAATGAAGGAAAAGTTGCTCGACTATCTCGTGAGAGGCAGAAATGTAAAGACATGTATTCTCAAACTTCCGCGAGTTTAGCCAAAGTCCTTGCGCATAAATAGGAAGCTGAAGGCAGAGCTGGATAATAAGAGATAAAGTTGTTCCAAGATGCAAGAAGAAAAAAGCTCCCTACAGCAAGTAATTCGAGACCTAGAGCAGCAGCTACATAGCTAGAAGAATCACATCGAAGAGATTGTGAAGGAATAAAGGAACAAGGACAGTGATTGGAGTTATACATGTGATTTGGCTATGGATGCTAGCATGAGATGGAAAGCCGAGAGCTTGGGAAGGCAACAGTACAAAGAACACTTGTCTGCACAAGTCGGCAAAGCCGTGAGAAAGGATATGGAGATGGTCGAGAGGTTGGAAGCACTGAGGCAAGGAATCTAGCCAATCGGGGAATACAGACAGCATCTGCTTAACTTCTTGGACGAAACCAAAGATCAATATGAGAAGATTAGTTGTTTTTATGGATATGATTCTAAGAAAATATGTTGATGTAATGAGAACTTTGTTTGGGATCAATGAAAAATCCTCTTGCTGAATTTTATCTTTGAGTAGTTATACCTCAGATGTATTCGTCAATTCATTTATTCATTCATTCATTCATTCATCCATCCATTCATTCATTCATTCATTCATTTATTAATTCATTCATTCATTCATTCATACATTCATTTATTCATTCATACATTTAACTAAGAATAACAGCACCTCTGAAAAGTTGTTCTAATTCATGATATTTACCTAGAAGGTACAAGCACAACTACACCAATGGGAAAACAAAAGCAGTTAGTCATCCGCCCGTATAATAAGTGATCACAAGAAAGAGCCGTGGAAAATGAATAGGCAATATGAATGGAAAGGGCTCAACTGGAGGCCTAGAGAGTTCAAAAGGAATTACAAGAATAGTTGGTCAAAACCCAAGAGAAATCTCGGGTACAGATAGCCAAAATGATGGAAATGCTGTTGAGCCTAAAGAAAGGGAAGACGGTAGAAACCTCGACTACAAGGGAAGAACCCCAGCATCAAGGGGGAAGCAATGATGGTCCCATACTCCCAATCCAGAACACTCCGTCTTTGGCCCAGGTAGCACAGGAAGGACAACACTAGGTTATTATCAATCCTCTTCCAAAGAACCAGTAAGCACCAAATTTAGGGAACAACTTTGATAATCCAGTTTACGTCCCAAACTTGGATGACCCCGCAGAACTTGAAAAGATAAAGAAAGGGACGGTGGAACATGAGCAGGAAAAACAAGATAAGCAAAAGTATGATTTGCTGGAGGAGAGGTTAAGGATGGTAGAGGGGATGGACATCCTTGGAAAGATAGATGCAAGTGAGCTAAGCCTGGTTTCTGATTTGATAATGCCGCCAAAGTTTAAGGTCCGGACTTTGACAAATATGATGGCACCAAGTGCCCGTCGGCTCATATTACTATGTATTGTCAAAAGATGTCGGGATACACTAAGAAAGATAAGCTGCTGATCCATTGCTTCCAGGATAGTCTAAAAGGGTCGGCAGCTAGGTGGTACAATCAGTTGGACTGCAGCCATATCCATACCTGGATAGATTTGGCAAGGGCATTCCTGTTGTAGTACAAGCATATGACAGATCTGACTCCCGATAGATTATCCCTCCAAAATATGGAGAAGAAGCCTGCAGAGAGCTTCAAGGGATACGTCAAGAGATGGAGGGACTATGCTGCTCAAGTACAACCACCCCTCACCAAAAAGGAGACCACCGTATTGTTTATCAATACATTACGAGGGCTATATTATGACAGATTGGTCAGCAATACTACCAAGAATTTCGCCGACATGGTCATTTTCGGTGAGATGATAGAGAGTGCCATAAAGAGTGGCAAGATTGAAAGAGGTGAAACAACCAATGTTAAGAAAATAGGGGTAACAAAGAGGAAAAAGGGAGAAGTGCAGGCCATCTCATATGAGAGCCGACCACTATGAAGTTTTACCCCTTATCCTACAAGCCAACCCTACCCCATACCAATATCCTCTTACACGACCCCAATACCCAATGAGCTATCGACCACCAGCGCCAGTATATGCACCATCACCCATGCCAGTACCCGTATACATAGCACCTGCACCTACTCCTAGCCCAGCCAATCCGATAAACAATGTGGGGACTAACCAGAGGGGGCCTTAACAGATTCAACAAAGACCCCAATTCGACCCGATTCCCATGACATACACCCAACACTTCCCCCAGTTAATCCAAAACCATTTGGTGGCACTCATTTTCCTTGAACCCATGAAACCCCCATACCTAAGGTGGTACGACCCAAACGTAAATTATGATTACAATAGAGGCAACCCGGGTCATTCTACAAAAAATTACACTGCCTTTAAGCACAAAGTGCAAAACCTAATCAGGTCTGGTTATCTAAGCTTTACAGCTAAAGGGGAGCCTAACGTCACTGCAAATCCGTTACTCGATCATGGGAATACGGTAGTGAAAGCAATAATACAAGGAAAAGGGTACGGGTGATATCTAGGATTGAGGATGTCCGGACTCATATGGGAAAAGTCCCAGATGATATTATTGAAGCTGGATTATTTAAACCAGTCAATATGGGAAAAAAATCCTCGGGTTTGGAATCAGATATTGGACGCTTCTGCAGCTATCACGGAGGTTTAGTAGGACACATTGT
Organism: Fremontodendron californicum; assembly: GCA_030761205.1. NCBI lineage: Eukaryota > Viridiplantae > Streptophyta > Magnoliopsida > Malvales > Malvaceae > Fremontodendron > Fremontodendron californicum. The sequence continues at coordinate 17,291,153 of JAULJL010000017.1, read as the reverse complement.
CGACCAATGCTTCGATTTCTGAGGCAAAATTCAAAAGATGATGGATATCGGTGTGGCAGAGTTCTTCACAGAATGGGAAGAAGAATCAGTGGATGTAGTGATTGAGGAAACCCCAAAGGCCACTGAAAAATGGATTAAGCCAAAGCCTTTGGTTATCTACTATGAGAAAACCCAGAGCCCGCCAGTAAAGGAAACACCAAGGGTGTCGAGACCAATAGTGACTATTGAAGTACCATGTCCCTTCTTGTACAAGAGTGATAAGATTGTGCCTTGGAGATACGACTGTAAAGTAATATCACCAGAGCCTATTCATGTTGTGTCAATATTCAATGCTTCTACGGTTGCGGTAGACATAACTGGTGTTGGGAGTTTTACTAGAAGCGGAAGATGTTATGCACCTGAAGTATCAGAAAGGGCCATAAAAAGGAAAGCTAAGGTTGACAAAGAAAAGACTACCCTAGAAAACGAGGTTGAGCAAAGAATGAACGAGCCAGTAACAGAGGAGGAAGCCTGTGAATTCTTCAAATTTATCAAACACAGCGAATACAATGTTGTGGAACAGTTAAAGCGTTCGTCAGCTCACATTTTTATTTTGGAATTGTTGATGAATTCAGAGCTCCATCGAAAGGTTCTCTTAAAATTAATGAACGAGGCATACGTGGATCATGATGTGCCCGTGGGAAAATTCGATCATGTAGTGGGGAATGTGGCTGTTAACAACTTCATAGCTTTCAGCGATGAAGAGACCCTGCATGGGGGAACAGGAAGTACCAAAGCCCTCCACATCACTGTCCGGTGCAAAGGCCACATCATTGCAAAGGTCCTCATTGATAATGGTTCCACACTAAATATCATGCTTGTGACTACACTGGTCAAACTGCCTATTGACATGTCCTATATAAAGAACAGCCATATGTTAGTAAGGGCATTTGGTGGAACCCGTAGACAAGTGGTGGGAGAAATTGAGCTACCGATGCAAATTGGGCCTTGCACATTCGATATCGCCAAGTTATGGATATTATTCCCTCGTACAATGTCTTGTTGGGAAGGCCCTGGATTCACACAGCTAGTGCTGTTTCATCTACCTTGCATCAGAAGGTGAAATTCAGAGTTGAAGAGTAAGTGGTAATCGTTGATGGAGAGGAAGACCTGCTTGTATCAAAACCCTCGAGCGTCCCTTACAAAGAGGCTGCTGAGGAAGCTTGGGAATGCTTATTCCGGACATTGGAATTTGTGAATGCCACATTTGTGGGATAAGGTTCCAAGATACCCATGCCTCATTTTTCCTGCTCTACTCAAAGCGGCTTTGTCCAAGTTGTGGGGAAAGGTTATCGAGCCGAGACCGGTCTGGAAGGAACCTACAAGGAATCCAAAAATGTGTAAGTGTGATCGAAGAAGAAAATAAATTCAGGTTGGGATACAAGCCAACCAGAGAAGACAAGGAAAGATGGATAAGAGAAAAGAAATAGCAGAGGCTCGCAAGATCAAGGGTTATGATATAGAGACCCGAAGGATGTACATCCCCCACCTCTATGAGATATTTCGGTCAACGGGTTTTATTTTCCCCGATTTACCAGTTGGAACCAAGCTTGCCGTGACTTTTGAAGGAATGTTTAAGGGAGTCTGCATCCAGATGTTAGAGCAAGAAGAAGAGAAGAGAAGCAAGGCTGAAGAAAAGACTATCTATCCGTGCACCTAGGATTTGAATTGAAGAATTGACATGCTATAGATTTACCTACTCTATTTAGGTTTCTTTCTGATTAACAAACTAAATCCTCAAACACTTCTGCCCAAGAGTGTTTTGAGAGTTTCTTTTGTGCATGGGCTCCTTTTATGAAGTTATCATTCTTATAAATGACAATTATAATGCATTTTTGTCTCAATTCATTTTCCATTTCTTTTATAGTTCATCATTTCTATTTTTTTTATACAACTATCTATATTCTTTTGCTTCCATCTTTCCAGGTCTCCTAATAATGAATGCAAAAACAATTTCATCAAAGATTCAGAAATCGATTTTGGGAAATGTATTGATATTGATGAAAATGACGACATAGAGACTGCGAAAGACTATGACTTACCACCTGACTTGTTGAGATTGATAAAGGCAGAAGAAAAACAAATTATGCCTCATGAGGAAATAAGAAAGATAGTTAATTTGGGAAATGAGGATAATAAGAAAGAAATAAAAATTGGCACTTCACTGCCATTGGCAAAGAAACAAGAATTGATCAAATTGCTCCATGAATATGCAGATGTGTTCGCATGGTCCTATCAGGACATGCCGAGGCTTGATACAGATATTATGGTGCATCGTTTGCCCTTGAGGCCAGAATGTAAACCCGTGAAACAAAAGTTGAGACGAATGAAGCCTAAGATGCTGCTAAAAGTCAAGGAGGAAGTGAAAAAGCAGTTCGATGTAGGATTCTTGGAAGTTGCCAAGTATCCTGAATGGATGGCGAATATAGTCCCAGTCTCGAAGAAAGATTGGAAAGTACGAATGTGTGTCAATTATCGGGACTTAAATAGGGCTAGTCCAAAAGATAACTTCCTGTTATCCCATATCGATACCTTGGTGGATAATACCGCTAGACACTCACTATTCTCATTTATAGATGGATTTTTGGGCTATAACCAGATCAAGATGGCACCGAAAGACATGAAGAAGGCTACATTTGTGACAATATGGTGAACATTTTGTTACAAAGTTATGCCGTTTGGGCTGAAGAATGCTGGTGCGACCTGTCAAAGAGCAATGGTGACCTTCTTTCATGATATGATTCACAAAGAGGTAGAGGTTTATGTTGATGATATGATAGCAAAGTCGCGTGAAGATGAAGACCACATGGCTAATTTAAGGAAGTTGTTCGAGCGATTAAGGAAATTTCAGCTCAAGCTCAACCCGTCCAAGTGCACTTTCGGTGTAATATCCGGCAAATTATTGGGATTCGTTATTAATGAGAAAGGAATTGAAGTGGACCCAGACAAGATACGTGCCATCCAGAATTTATCCCCACCACAGACATAGAAAGAAGTAAGAGGATTCTGGGAAGATTGAATTACATTATCCGTTTTATTTCCCAACTCACTGCTAGATGTGATCCAATTTTTAGACTCACCAGGAAGCGTGATCCGAGTGAATGGGATGAGGATTTCCAGGCGGTATTCGACAAGGTGAAAGAGTATCTTACCAATCAACCGGTGCTGGTACCGCCCACCCTAGGAAGGCCATTCATTTTGTATTTGGTAGTGCATGAGAAATCCATGGGATGCGTATTGGGACAGCATGATGAGACAAGTAAGAAAGAGCAGGTCATTTACTATTTTAGTAAAAAATTTACGGATTACGAGGCCAAGTACTCTACGATAGAAAAGATGTGTTGTGCACTGGCCTGGGCTGCTCATAGACTCCTACAATATATCTTATATCATACCACATTGCTTGTCGCTAAATTGGATCCCAATAAGTACATCTTTAAGAAACCCTCATTGTCAGGAAGATTAGCAAGAAGGCATGTTTTACTCTCTGAATATGACATTACCTATGTCTCGCAGAAGGCCATAAAAGTGAGTGCAATGGTTGAATTTCTGCATATAGAGCCACAGAAGATTATGATCTGGTGAAGTTCAATTTTCTTGATGAGGACTTGATGGCTATTTTTCGAGAAGATAAAGACGAGGAGTCGAAACAGGATGTATGAAAAATATATTTTGATAGAGCATCGAATGCTTTGGGGCATGGCATTGGAGCGGTCCTGATATCATTGGAAGGGAACTACTGCCCAATTACAGCAAGATTAATTTTCAAATGCACTAATAATGTGGCAGAACATGAGGCTTTGTGTCATTAGACTTCAAGTGGCTATTGCAATGAAGATAAATGAATTACAAATGTATGGGGATTCTGCTCTAGTTATTTGTCAGTTGAAAGGAGAATCGGAGATGAGAGCCTCAAAATTGATCCCCTACCACAAGTTTATAGTTGAATTGGTTTAGCAATTCGAAAAGATTGAATTCAACTATCTGCACACTATATGCACATTGAGGAAGAGCCGGATGGGAGATCGTGGTACCATGACATCCTGCAATATGTAAAACATCAACAGTACCCTGAGCATGCTGCGAAAAATGACAAAAGAATCTTGAGGAGAATGGCGATGGAATTTTTCCTAGATAAAAAAGTGTTAAATAAAAAGAGTAGCGATCAAACACTTCTAAGGTGTGTAGACGCAACTAAGGATAAAAGAATACTCGAAGAGGCTCACTAAGGAGTCTGTGGAACACATGCAAATGGCCATATGATGGCAAAGAAGATTATGAGAGTAGGGTTTTATTGGATAACCATGGAGAGAGATTGCATTAGATATCACATCCACGAATAAAGTGCATGCTCCTTTGACAGCTCTGCATGTCATGTCGATGCCTTAGCCTTTTTCTATGTAGGGAATAGATGTGATCGGGCTGATTACCCCTAAGGCCTCAAATGGACATCGCTTCATTTTGGTGGTCATCGATTACTTCACGAAGTGGGTTGAAGCAGCTTCTTACGCTAATGTGACCAAATCTGTGGTGTGAAAGTTCTTAAAGAAGGAAGTGATTTGCTGGTACGAACTCTCGGAGAGAATTATTTCAGATAATACTCTCAATTTGAATAATACCACGATGAGAGAAATTTGCACTCAGTTCAAAATCAAACATCACAACTCGGCACCTTACCATCCCAAGATGAATGGGGCAGTAGAAACTGCAAACAAGAATATAAAGAAAATCGTTGCCAAAATGATTGATAAGTATAAAGATTGGCATGAGAAGCTCCCGCTTGCTATGCACGGTTACGTCAGGGCGTACTTCTACGGGGGTAACCCCTTATTCCTTGGCGTACGAGATGGAAGTTGTGTTACCAATTGAAGTTGAGATCCGTTCTTTGAGAATTTTGAATGAAGTCTAGTTGGAATAAGCGGAATGGGTTTGAGCCCACTACGAGCAGCTTAATTTGATTGAGAAAAAAGGATGACGACATTGTGTCATGGCTAGTTATAACAAAAGCAGATGATGAGGGCACATAATAAAAAGCTTTGCCATAGAGAGTTTCGAGAGGGTGATTTGGTTTTGAAGAAGATCCTTCCTAATCAGCAACATCCAAGGGGGAAGTGGGCACCAAATTGGGAAGGCCTGTATGTGGTAAAAAGGGAATTTTTAGGAGGGGGAATGATTTTAGCAGAAATGGATGGTGCGAATTTCTCAAGTCCGATCAATGCTGATACAGTAAAGAAATATTATGCATAAAAAATTCAAGCTGAAAACCCGACAAGGTGGTTTGAGTTAAAAAAAGGAAAAAGAAGAAAGAGGAGAGGTTCAAACTGAAAACCTCTAAAGGACGGTTCGAATCAAAGGATGGATCTAGGTCAAAAACCTTAAAAGGTGGCCTAGGTGAAAGACAAAAAAAAGTTGGGACAACTGGCAATAACCCGTGTGAAGTGACAAGGGGTTAAAGCAGGGTGGAAAGATTGAGCAAGCAGCAAAGTGTGACATGACTGAATGGCATAAGATATGGGGGGTAACTAATAACTCTAGGAAATATAGTTATTTTGCTACCTTTCATGCTTTTGAATCGGCTAAGTCCTTGAGGATTTTATTAGAATTTGATTAGTTTTAGATGTTTTTATATTTATTTTACTTATCAATTTTATTTTTAAAATAGTTATTTAGTTGTTATTTATGTGTTTTTATAGGTCCAAGGTGATCTGGAGCTTAGAAGTGCAAAACGATGAAAAACGGTGCAAACAAATGAGCAGGCAGATTCGACCTCCAGAGCTTATTTCAAGAAAAACTTGATCTTAAAGACTTCAAATGAGAAAACTCCCCTCTTGACTTTTGAATCTGACTTCCATACCTTTTCAACAGTATAAGGCGCGTCAAAATCAGACAAGATTTGCCCAGTCAAAACAGCTGACTAAGTTTTCAGATATGACAGAAGTCGGAGACAGGGCAGAATGTCGGCGCCGCGGCGCCCAAAGCCAATGCCGCGGCTCCGAGCTACTGTTTTCAACTCCCAAAAAAACATAAAAAAGCCTGATTTTGACGCCGTTGCTTGGGGACGAAGTTTCGGACCCCAGGATGCCTTGGACACTTTAAATAAGACTTTTTTAGGTCAGAATAAAGAGGATTGGACATCTAGAAATCTAATTCTCTCTCAAGAAGATAGTTGCCATCAAAATTCTCTCAAGAAGATTGGAAAATTCAAGATTCAAGAATTGACAACTCTTAGTTTTCTCTTTTCTCTTCTTTATTTTTCTTGTGTTGTTGATGATGGTGAAACTATTTGATTATTTGTTTTCATTAATTATCATGAACTAAATCTCTTTTACTAGGATTTCAATGGAACTCAACACATAGTTTGAATTTACTTTCTCTCTCTAGCTTGATTTAATGGTTTGTTGAGTTGTTTGTTCAATCTTGTTCTTAATGCTTCTAGTTGATTGGCCACCAATAGATTGATTTGTTAACCTAAATACAACTTGGAAAAGAGAGTTTAGTGTTAGACATGGATTGAATGACATATGTTTCATATTCATTTATTAGGATGAATTGATCTGCAGGTAGGGTAAGAATACACTTGTCATGTGTAACCATTGTTAGAGCCTAAGTTTAATGAGTTCTTCTTTAATTCAATTATCATAGGAATATAGTTAATTGGTTAAGAAGGATATTTTTATGAGACCATCGAAAGATCCTTATAAATAAGATAGAACTCTAGGTTAACAACTCAATATCATTAATCAAGTTAAGAGGTAGAGAGAGATTCAAGCGAAGTGTTGAGGGAAGTTGTAATCCTAGGCTTTCATAATTAATTGAATTCATCCCTTTTTAATTTACTTGCTTTCATATTAGTTTTTAATTATCATTCTTAATTAGTTGTTTAAATAAGATTAAGCTGTTTTAATTTGAGTATTTAACAAATTTAATAGCAATTCCTCGTGGGATCGACACTTTACTTTTCACTTTATTACTTGATAACGATACGTGTCCTTGCGTGGTAAATCCAACAACAAGTTTTTGGTGCTATTTTCGGAAAATTGTTTATTATTTTTGTTAATATTAATACCAAGCAACCTTAGTCTTAATTAAAACTTTATTTTTCTTTATTTTCTGGTTTTGTTGATTTGGATGCACTATGTGGGATTATAAAGGAAATGCAATCAATGCTTTATCTACACAGATGCCTGCTTTGTCCAAGCAATTTGACACTATGAGTGTGCATTTAGTCCAAAGCTCATTTGTAACATGTGAATTTTGTGAGGAAGGACACACAAGTGATAGATGCCCAACCTACGTTGAATCAATGTAATATGTTGGAAACTATAATATGCAGCAGAATAATTTCTATTCCAACAATTACAATCCAGGTTGGGGAGATCACCAAAATTCTTCTTAGAACAACAATAAATGGTCCTCATATTCAGACAATCAAGCACATCCTTTTGAGTTCTCATCACAAGCTCAAGTACTGGTTCCAGAAACGAATCCTTCATTAGAAGAGATGTTTATGCAATTCATGTCAAGAACCGACACTATCATTCAGGAGTAATCAGCATTACTTCAAAGTCAAGAAGCAAAATTTCAAAGTCAAGAAGCATTACTTCAGAGTCAAGCGGCAACACTTAGGAGTCTTGAAATACAAATGAGCCAGCTTGTCAATGCCTTTAACAATTTCCCTCAAGAAACTCTTTCAGGTGATATTGAATCTAATTCCAGACCAGGTGAACAAGAGCATTGTAACGCCAACACACTTGGGATTGAACAAGAGATAGATGAGGATAGCAAAGAGTCTAAATTGCCAACCGAGCTTATTGAAGAAGAATTTGTGAAAGCTCAAGAAGAATGGATTTAATGTGACCCACCACCAAACAATCTTATTGAAGAAGAAAAAGTGGGTGAAAAAGAAGTTGAAAAAGTTCAAGAAGAATGGATCCAGTGTGACCCACCACCACAGCATGTTCCCCAATGCATCCAATAGCCAAAGCTAATCGATGGGATAGATTGTGCTAACAATGAGGAGTTCATAGAGATTTATCCCATTGATCCACTTAAGGCATTAATAAATTCTACCACTGAAAGAGATGAAATTCGCTTTCAACATTGCAAGAAAGCGAAGTTGTTCAAAGAAAGGATAGCCAAATGGCATGAATCGAAAATTATCAAGTGGTTGGATACCGGCTAATAGGCATGAGATAGTCAAGCCGATGACTATAAATCAAGCGCTTATTGGGAGGCAACCCAAGTTCTAAACTTTTTATTTTTCTTTTCTTTTAATTTTTAGAGTATTTTTATTATTAGTAATTTTCTTTTTACTTTGTTTTATTTTGTAGTGACTACTTACCCAACTTGGACAAGCATCATGAGGTCTAAGAGGAAAACTAAAGCTACTCCTACGTTGCTTTCATCGATAGGGGAGTTTTCTTGTTCTTACTCTTTTTATTTCTAAACATTGAGGACAATGTTTGTTTTAAGTTTGGGGGTGTGTCTTTAGATTTATTTTAGTTTGTGTGATTGTCTAAGTTTATTAGAAGTCAGTCTAAAATATAAAATTTTTACTTGAGATACGATGCACTTATTATGTTCAATGATGAATTTTAGTTATTGATTTATCTTGATTTTTGGAAAAAACATAAACATGAGAAGAATTTGTGTTAAATTCTTTTGTTAGTTTCATGTTAGGATGTGATTTTCAACAAATTGAGCACTTAATCTCTTGCTTAGATTTGCATTGCTTATTTAAAGACTGAGTATGTTGATGTGAATTGCAATTACGTCTAGACCCTAGAATTTGTTTGATTCTCTCTCAAGGTGAAATCCTAGACAACACTAAGTTGAGGAAGTGATTTAGGCCATCTTTGGATCGTTTGAGCCTTTCAAGCTTACCTTTATATATGATTATCCTTAGTCTACCTCTTTGTGCCTTATTGATATATATATTTTCTTTGATTGCCATATATTTTAGCCTAGCCAAATAAAAAATAACCATGATTAACCCTCACTAAATAGGCATGTGATGATATTAAAGGAAACAATTATGAGCCATGTCGAATTTGGGTGAAATAGTGGTGATATATAAAATAAAAAAAAATAAGTTTATGGTTCTTCGAAAACTAAGAACAGAAAAAAAAGTGAATAAATTGGTGAAGCAAAAAGGAAGTGTATTCAAAGAAGAGAGAATGTAATTTGAGTAAATGACTATGGCTCTCAAAAATCCTGATAAAAATATAAAGTGTCTATGGGTGAACTTAAACCAAAATTTATCCTTTATCATACCTTGACCATAGCCTTACATTACAAGCTTAATAAAGATCTACTTGATCCTTGATGAAGTGTTAGTTTACATTAGTGGAGAGAGAAATGAAAAGCAAACATATGAGAATCTAGTACTAATTCGTATTTTTGCATTGGCATAAACTTATCTAGATAGCACGTGATGATTTGCAAAGAGATTATATACACACACACACTGAAAATCCATTCGAGTATGAAGTTTACGATTGAATTGAATCATAGATTTGGATTATGTTTATGTTCTACTTTGAATCACAAGATTTGAGGTAACTTTTGAGGAAAATTAAAGAAATCATTGTTTGAGTGCATTTATTTTGAGTAATGTGTTGAGTCATTTTATTTACTTAATTTTTTTAGTTTTGTTTTGCTCGAGGACTAGCAAAATATTAAGTTTGGGGGGTGTGATAACTCTATGAAATATAGTTATTTTGCTACCTTTTATGCTTTTGAATCGGCTAAGTCCTTGAGGATTTTATTAGAATTTGATTAGTTTTAGATGTTTTTGTATTTATTTATTTTATTTATCAATTTTATGTTTAAAATAGTTATTTATTTGTTATTTATGTGTTTTTATAGGTCCAAGGTGATCTGGAGCTTCGAAGTGCAAAACGATGAAAAACGGTGCAAACGAATGAGCAGGCAGATTCGACCTCCAGAGATTATTTCAAGAAAAACTTGATTTTAAAACTTCAAATGAGAAAACTCCCTTCTTGACTTTTGAATCTGACTTCCATACCTTTTCAACAGTATAAGGCGCGTCAAAATCGAACAAGATTTGCCTAGTAAAAACAGCTGACTAAGTTTGCGGAGATGATAGAATTCAGAGACAGGGCAGAATGTTGACGCCGCGGCGCCCAAAACCAGTGCCGCGGCTCCGAGCTACTGTTTCCAACTCGCAAAAAAACATAAAAAAGCCTGATTTTGACGCCGTTGCTTGGGCACAAAGTTTCAGACTCCAGGATGCCTTGCACACTTTAAATAAGACTCTTTTAGGTCAGAATAAAAAGGATTGGACATCTAGAAACCTAATTCTCTCTCAAGAAGATAGTTGCCATCAAAATTCTCTCAAGAAGATTGGAAGATTCAAGATTCAAGAATTGACAACTTTTAGTTTTCTCTTTTCTCTTCTTTATTTTTCTTGTGTTGTTGATGATGGTAAAACTATTTGATTATTTGTTTTCATTAATTATCATGAACTAAATTTCTTTTACTAGGATTTCAATGGAACTCAGCACGTAGTTTGAATTTACTTTCTCTCTCTAGCTTGATTTAATGGTTTGTTGAGTTGTTTGTTCAATCTTGTTCTTAATGCTTCTAATTGATTGGCCACCAATTTAGATTGATTTGTTAACCTAAATACAACTTGGAAAAGGGAGTTTAGTGTTAGACATGGATTGAATGACATATGTTTCATATTCATTTATTAGGATGAATTGATCTGCAAGTAGGGTATGAATACACTTACTTGTCATGTGTAACCATTGTTAGAGCCTAAGCTTAATGAGTTCTTCTTTAATTCAATTATCATAGGAATATAGTTAATTGGTTAAGAAGGATATTTTTATGAGACCATCGGAAGATCCTTATAAATAAGATAGAACTCTAGGTTAACAACTCAGGATCATTAATCAAGTTAAGAGGTAGAGAGAGATTCAAGCGAAGTGTGAGGGAAGTTGTAATCCTAGGCTTTCATAATTAATTGAATTCATCCCTTTTTAATTTACTTGCTTTCATATTAGTTTATTTTAAATTAGTTTTTAATTATCATTCTTAATTAGTTGTTTAGATAAGATTAAGCTGTGTTAATTTTAGTATTTAACAAATTTAATAGAAATTCCTCGTGGGATCGACAATTTACTTTTCACTTTATTACTTATTAACGATACGTGCACTTGCGTGGTAAATCCGACAATAGTAACTCGTGGTTGGATGCTTTCGAAGAGTCAAAGACATTGATGAATATCCTTTTTCGAAAGAGAAATCTGGATTAGCTTGATTGAGATCGTTTGAATTTTCATTATATGGAGATCTTTATCCCTACTCTGTTTGTCTATCTTTTTTTTTTTTTTGATTAATACTAGTATGTTCCTTTTTCTTTCACTGGAATGGAAATACATACCCTAATTTATGAAGTTCTTGTCATTGAATTAATTATGAAATACATGAAATTTGAATGATAATAAATAAATGAACAATGCACAATGGGAGCTTTCGTGATTATTCTACAGAAATTTGAAGATTGGAAAACCAGAAAGGGATGATGGAGCAGTATGGGACATGATTTATTATTACTCTGCGAAAATAAAGAAAGCAATGATTGAAATGAGGATTGATGTATGATTTTTTTGAGAGGAATGTACAAAGCTTTGATTCCATCTAAGAAAGGATGAAGAAATCGTAAGGAATTAAATTGTGGACATCTAGTCAACTTGAAGAAGAAAAAGAAAAGGAATTGGGAAAGATAGAAAAGGTTTATAAAGAATGGACTAAGGGGCTTAATCAGACCCAGCTCTGGAAGAGTCATTAGTTGATAAAATATATACAGGGGCATCGAATCATGATCCAAGCCTTAGGTTATGCATTCAATTATCATAAGCATGCATTGCATTATCATGACATTGCAAACAATTATGAATTATCATTGTTCAGAAAAAAAAATATGAATGGCAGGTGGACAAGGAAAAAAGTGAAATCCAATTGCAGTAGGAAGTTGGAAATCACCATGATGATCAGGAAAAAGGTATCTATTTATTTTTAAAGTGATAAAGCCTCTGATGAGAGCAGTAATTTATTTTTAAAGTGATAGAGACTCTGATGAAGTGATAGAGCCTTTGATGAGAGGAGCAATTTATTTTTAAAGTGATGGAGCCTCTAATAAGAGAAGCAATTTATTTTTAAAGTGATGGAGCCTCTGATGAGAGGATTAATTTATTTTTAAAGTAACTAACCTCTGATGAGAGGAGCAATTTACTTTTAAAGTGATAGAGCCTCTGATGAGATGAGCAATTTACTTTTAAAGTGATAGAGCCTCTTATGGGAGGAGCAATTTATTTTTAAAGTGATAGAGCCTCTGATGGGAGGAGCAATTTATCTTTTAAAGTGATGGAGCCTCTGATGGGAGGAGCAATTTATCTTTTAAAGTGATGAAGCATCTGATAAGAGGAGCAGTTTATTTTTAAAGCAATAAAGCCTCTGATGAGAGGAGCAATTTATTTTTAAAATGATGGAGCCTCTGATGAGAGAAGCCTTTTATTTTTAAAAACGTAATAGAGCCTCTAATGAGAGAAGCAATCTACTTTCAAAGTTGTAGATCTTTAATTTAAGCTAGACTCTTACCTAGAATTAGCTTTCAATGAAAAAAATGAAGAAAACTCTCTTTTCTCTCCTACACATGTGAGCTCCACGGCTGGACAAAATTGTTGTCTATTTGTCTTTGTCTGATTCCTGATTCTTAGTAAAAGCCAAAGAGGGGTAGCTGTAGACACCTAATTTTGTTCAGGCCCCCTAAACAAGGATGGAAGAAGATGTCAGGGTCAAAAAGGTCAAACTCTTTGTGGCAAGCAAGAAGGAAAATTTGACGTCTGAAACTTGTTAATGTAGGAAACATGACTTTAAGGTCTTTATTTAAAGAAACTTCCTTCTTGACTTTTGGAGCTGATTTGAAGAGATTTCCAACGATATATTACATGTCGGGGGCCCGGCACAAAAAAAGCATTCGCACAAAAGAGTAGGTCGAGGGCTCGATGTCGCGCCGTGTTGCCCATAGGTCGAGATCCCAACGTCGCGGCGTTGGCTGCTGGCGCCGTGGTGCTGGGGAAAATTTCCTTAATAATTTTGTTGCTTCACTATTACTTGTGTGGGAAAAAGCAGTTCTCAAGGTTTTAAAGCTCCATAAATAACATCTTTTGATACATAAATTAGACATTTTTTGAGGAGTCTTGGAGGATAAAATGAAGAGAGTAAGAAGATAAGATCAAGATGGAAAGATTAGGAGAACAAAAGGAGGAGATCAAGTGAAAGTGAAGTGAAGGAAAATGATGGAAAATGGTTAGGAGGTTTGGCCAAAACACAAAAAGGAAAAAAGGGCAAGTCTAATTTTTATCTAAGTGGATGACAAGTCTTGATGGAAATATGGGAGGCCCATTTTTGCTTGAGTAATAGCAATTTTGTTGGTTAAATCATGGATGCCCATTTCTAATACCAGATGGTATGTCTTTGAGAAAGATGATAGCCCATTTTTCAAGACCAAATAGGAAATTATGAAGTAGGAAAATGGGTAGCCCAATTTGTAGAGAATATATGGAGAGCCCAACCTTAGGAGTCCATGTAGATTTTTTGTTGTTGGGAGGCCCAACCTTAGGATCCATGTAGGAAAGTAGGGGTGAATTTAGAATTAAATAAAGATTGAAAGGATCATTTGGCAAATAAGTGAGGAATTTTGATAATTAAAAAGGATGAGTAAAAAGTGTCCTTGGACGGGCTAAATGACAAGTTGGTAAATAAATGGATAGCAACAAAGGACATGGGTCACCTTATATAGTACATGAGTTGCCATTGTTGGCCAATGAGGAGCACTTTTAATGGTTAAGGATGAAAGCTCATTGGCTAAGGCCATGTGATATTACCAAGTGGCTAAAAAAATGGCACTTGGTACTATCGATACGTGATCCGGGGGATCCGTCCGAGTGAGGGGGAAACAGAGGCAGAGGAAAAGATGAATTAATTCCTTTAATTGAAATAAAAGGTCGAGGGTATGACAACAGCCTAAAAAAAGAAATGGAGTCACCACCAATCTTTTTTTTGCTAGGTATGATCGACCACCTATTAAAATCGGTTTTTATAAAATATTTTAAAATTAATTAAATCATTTTTCGAAACCAATTTTGAAGTCTACGCTTTAAACCAGAGAAAAACATGGGTTCGGGAGTCGGTTGCATGAGGGGAAGGATTAGCACCCCCACAACGTCCATGTAAAATAGTACCTTATTAGTCGTGTGTTATCACGAATCTCGATAAAAAGTCGATTTTAAAATTTGGTGTTTTGAAATAATTCCCTTAAAAATTCATTTTTTATTTGAAAATAATCCAAAATTTGCTAGCATAAAATTTCCCATATTTTTCGACAGACTCTATAAAATATAAATTTTTTCCTTGATTTTAAAATTCTCCGAACCGTCTTCATTTAGAAAGAATATTTCGTTATTAATGATAATTGATGATATCCTCCCCGGCAGACCCAGTAGAGAATTCGTGAATTATTTTAACTCGGGAATAATCTTGATTTATGAAAAATACCATTTGTTTTTCAATGTGTTTTAAAAATCATAGAAACTGACCATGAATATGCCAAAATACTACCAAGATAAAAATTAAATAAACATGCTCATTTATCATGATATAAAAAACATTTTATTATGAACTAGTAAAAGAAATAATGACATGACAAATGATTGACATAGCATAGAAAATGACATGTGAATAAAATCAACATGGCATATTGATGGCATGGCATATTGATGACATGGCATAAGAATGAATGTCATGTGAATGAAATCGACATGGCATACGGAGGACATGACATAAAAGTGAATGCTATATGAATGAAATCTACATGGCATATGGATGACATGGCATAAGAACGAATATCATGTGAATGAAATCGACATGACATACAAGATGACATGGCATATGGATGACATGGCATAAGAACTAATATCATGTGAATGAAATCGACATGACATGCAAGATGATATGGCATAAGAATGAATATCATGTGAATGAAATCGACGTGACATGCAAGATGACATGGCATATGGATGACATGGCATAAGAACGAATATCATGTGAATGAAATCGACATGACATGCAAGATAATATGGCATAAAATGATGACATGGCATGAAATGATGACATGGCATAGGTCATGGCATGAAATGATGATGTGGCATAGGTGACATGGCATGAAAATGATGATGTGGCATAAGAATGAATGTCATGTAAATGAAATCGACATGGCATACAAAATGATATATTAATGACATGGACAAGTGTCACAGCATGAGGATGAATTTGTTTGAGAATGACTCGAAATTTATTAATAACAAAATCCTTTCATGTTCCCCGGCAAACCCGGCAGAACATAGAAAGTTTTATTTATTTCAAAATTTTTCGAATCATTTTTGTTTTAGAAAAGGGTATTCCTTTGTTAATAATTATTGATATCCTCTCCGACAGACCCAACAGAGAAAACCATGAATTATTTAAACTCGGGAATATTGCTATATTTATTAAAATGTCATGAATGTACAAATTGACATTAAGGCATGCATGATTACCAAAACATGATAAGCATTCTCATTGTAATCTGGAAGATGAGATGATGACATGGCATAAGAATGACATGGCATAAAGTGATATAGCATGGTAATGAATGTTATGTGAATGAAATCGACATGGCAAACCAAAACGAGACAATCACAATGACATGGCAAACCAAATGACATGGCATGAAAATATTGTGTCATGGAAATAGAATGACATAAATGACAAGTCATGGCGACCGAATGGTCATGGCATTCTTAATCATGACATGAAATGGGCTCACACACTAAATGACATTGCAAATGACATGCTATATGAATGATATGGCATAAGAATACAATGGCATGTATGAAGCATCATGGTGGCCGAATGCATGGTAATGGCATGTGGATGACCGAATGGCATGAATGGCATCGCATGGAAATGCACCTAAACTATAAATGACATGGCATAGGTGAAATGGCATATAATGATGACATGACATAAAACGACATAGCATAGATGATATGGCATAGGTGACATGGCCTAGAAAGATGACATGGAAAGTGACATGTTATATGAAGATGACATGGAAAGTGACCTAAGATTGCATGACATAACTATATGACCTAATATGCATGACCTACCCAAATCTCATGCAAGGCATGACCTAGACCAAAACTGCATGGGAGGGGCGAATGGTACATGATCTTATACACAATGTAGAGCATGCTAAAGATGCAAGATATGATACATAGCAAAAATGCAAGATGCAAAGCATGCTTAAAATGCAAGATATGATGCATGGAAAAATGCAAGACATGGCCGAATGCTACATGGCATTATGCATGATGCAAAACATGTTTAAAATGCAAGATATGATGCATGGAAAAAATGCAAGATATAGCCTAATGCTACATGACATTATGCATGATGCAAAACATGCTTAAAATACAAGATATGATACATGGAAAAAATGCAAGACATGACCAAATGTAACATAGCCTTATGCATGATGCCAAAACATGCTTAAAATGCAAGATATGATGCATGGAAAAAATGCAAGATATGGCCAAATGCTACATGACATTATGCATGATGCAAAGCATGCTTAAAATGCAAGATATGATGCATGGAAAAAATGCAAGACATAGCCGAATGATACATGACATTATGCATGATGCAAAGCATGCTTAAAATGCAAGATATGATGCATGGGAAAAATGCAAGACATGACAAAGTAAAAAATGCAAGAATGGCCGAATGGTATAGGGGACTTATCACTACATGAAAATGATGTAAAAACTAATATAGCATAAAAATGATGCCAAGAACATGACCAAAAGATGCATAGGCATGCAAGGAAGTAATAAGAAAAACAAGTAAACAAAGAACAAGGAAAGTTGAGCTCCATGGTTGGTACAAATGGGCATAGCCCTCCCCTAACCATAATCACTTGATATTATCAAGATCATGTAGCCTTTCCAACTCACAAATCAAAAAACAAACCAAGCCAGTAAGAAAATGGAGGTGAGCTCCATGGTTGGTACAATGGGCATAGCCCACCTCTAACCATGGTCACTTGATTTTTATCAAGATCATGTAGCCTTTCAACCTTTTTTACTTCATTTATTTTGGAAAATCAGAACATAAAAAAAAATGAGAAACCTTCCACAATCATGTTTTCCACATCAAAAAATAAAAATAAAAAATAAATAAATAAGACAAGCCAAGATGAAATTTGGCCATGGTGAAAAATGTTTGTGAAAAATTATTTTCTTCTCTTTTTTTGATGAAAACGAATAGATGAAAGCTAAAAAACATTTCAAAACTTTTATTTTCATAAGAAAAGAGATGGAAATCACATAGAAAACAAAGAAAAACACATGAGAATGAAGAGGAAAATGATGCTAGAGTAGGAGAGGAATGACTACCTTCCAAGTTTTCTTAGTAAATTCTCTCTTCCTTTTTTTCAAAAACCTTTTTCTTGCCATATTAGCTACTGACCTCTCTCTTCAAAATGACCAGCCTCTTAATGAAAAAAAAACATTCCCCTTCCTCTCATTCATGCTAATTGTGCTCATTTTCCTCCCCTAACCTAGGCTATTGGATTAGGATCTTTTCATGACAAGTAAAAATGTCATCTTGAAAATTGATCTTGGCCATTGGAAGGTGTACTCATCCATTACAGAGAACCTAAGCCATTGGATGAAACAAGGACCACTTGCATGCTCCCTTACTTGGCCGAACCTCTCATCACCATTGGATTGTGCTCATCTTTCTTCCACCAATCTTGGCCATTGGATGAGGTTCTTTTCATGAAAGTTAAAAATATCATCTTGAAATTTGATCTTGGACATTGAAATATAAAACTCAGATCTAGAATTATAAAACTCAGATCTAGAAGTTTTCATAATTTTTCGATCTCGTTTGTTATTTTTCCCAAAATTTTCTTTTGGAATTTCTGAATTAGTGCATCTGAAGTTCACCTTTTTCATTTGTGCTCCGATTTTGGATTTTTCTTCATAGTCTCTTCCAAAAATTATGAAACTCATATCTGAAAGTTTTCATAATTTTTCGAGCTCGTTTGCTATTTTTTCCAAAATTTTCTTTTGGATTTTCTGGATTAGTGCACCTGAAATTCAACTTTTTCATTTAAGCTTCGATTCCTGATTTTTCTTCACCAATATCTTCCAAAAATTATGAAACTCAGATCTGGAAGTTTTTATAATTTTTCGAGTTCAGTTGCTATTTTTCTCGAAATTTTCTTTGGGATTTTTCGGTACTGCCCTTTAACATCCAAAACCTCGTTTTTACTCGAAACGGGTCCGATTTCTGGATTTTCTTTTTCTACTTTCTTTTTCATATATTGAATTTGAGTTGGTCTAAAAACACCCATTTTTTACGATCAAATTTCCTTCCGATTTAGTTTTCCCCTTTTTAAACTCGAGAATTTTCTCGTTCTTCCGTTTTTGCTCTAATCGGCTTTTCCTTGGGATCCACTTCAAACTGGGCCTTGGGCTATTTTTGTTTATCCATCCTTTATCAACTGGGGGCTTCAATTTCACCGAATTGGGCCATCTTTGTGGTTTTCCCCAAATTTACCGGATTAGGTCTTTCCCTACACTGAATTTCCGCAACCCATCTTTTGAACTCCATATCTTTCATTGTAGATCTCGGATTGTCAAAATTCTTTTGGCATTGTTCAATTCAACTTCGAACCTTGATTTTGAATAGGAGTTGACTTTTTAATGGTTGACTTTTTGGATTTGACTTTTTTGGAGTTGACTTTTTTGGAGTTGCCTTTTTATGCTGACCTCCAAAACAAAGTCTTGGGGACCCATCTACGGAAAAGTGGGAGTCTCTTTGCATTTCTAAAAGTTGAAAAGGAGAATCTAGCCGATTTAGGGGGCCCAGACAAAATTAGGTGTATACAGTTGCCCCTCTTTGACTATTGCTGAGAATCAGGAATCATGCATAGATAAATTAGACAATAATTTTGTCCGGTCAGTGAAATCATATAAGAAGGGGAATTTCCATTTTTTCCATTTATTGATTTTTTGCAAACTGTAAAAAGTGAAAATAAATAAAAGAAATTTGTCCTTAAATTGAGTTCCCTAACTAATCAAGACTCGAACCGTCTTAAGGAAACAAATTTGCTTTTACAAGAGAAAGGAAATACCTCGACGGAGGTCCTGGGGCCTTACCTCATCTTGGTGTAGCTTTGGCTAAAACAAAAGATTTGTCCTTCACTTGAGTTCCCTGACTAATCAAGGCTCGACTCGTATTAAGGAAATGAGTTCGACTTGCAAAACTTGGATGTCCTGTCTGAAAAGTCTGGTTGTCTTGTCCGAAAAAGCTAGTTGTCTTGGTAGGAAAATTTGGATGTCTTATCCTAGAAATCTGGTTGTCTTGTCTAGGAAAAATTTGGATGTCTTGTTCGAGAAATCTGGTTGTCTTGTCCAGGAAAATTTGATGTCTTGTCTGAGAAATTTGTTGTCTTGTTCAGGAAAATTTGGATGTCTTGTCCAAGAAATATGGTTGTCTTGTCCAGGAAAATTGGATGTCTTGTCCGAGAAATTTGGTTGTCTTGTCTACGAAAAATTTGGATGTCTTGTCCAAAAAGTCTGGTTCTCTTGTCCAGGAAAATGAGAAGTCTTGCTCCCTTTTTGCCAGCTGTGTTGGACTTAAGAAACAAAACTTTCCATGATTTATGCAATGTTAGTCGAATGCAGTGATGCTAATGACAGGTTTTTGCAATTGCTTGTAAGATGCATGTTCCCCAGGGATGAATACAATTACACGATTGTGTTTTGAGTTTTAATCCATGATTTCATTGAGGTTCACAAATCTTTTCAACTCCGCTGTTTGCTCTACTTGATGAGCTCTTCTCTATGTTTTCACCGTGATCTACAAGTTTTGACTAGGTGATGGTGTTTTCAATCTATCCTTGATTTGCTCTACTTGATGAGCTTTTCTCTATGGTTTCACCGTGATCCACAAGTTTTGGCTTTGACAGTGTCTCCAATCTATCTCTGATTTGCCCTTCTTGATGAGCTTTTCCCTATGTCTTTGATTGACGTGTTTAGCACATTCAATGTTTACCCCACTTGATGAGTCTCTCAACATTATGGGTTTCTCAATTTTCTCCAAACTTTAATGGTTTCCAAACCTCTTCTAAAATTTAGATCTACTCCACAGTAATGCAAAGAAATCCTTTCATTTAAAGATTTTTATATTTACTAATCATCATTCAATTTGATAACAATCAAAAATGCATCACAAAATATATGAAAGATGGTATGGAACAGCCATATGCCCCGAAAGGGCCAACATGAGTTCATTGCAAAAAGGTTTGGATAACAAAGATGAATATCAAGGATTAAAGAGGAAAATGCAAAGAAGAAGGTATAGATGCCCCAGACGCGGAATATCCTGGACCTTTCCTGTTTTAATTCCTTTGGAATATCTTTTGAGCTTGCTATTTGCTTGGGTGACTTCTTGGCTTTTGCTGTTGTTTTAGATTGAGCTTTACCCCTCTTATCTGATTTTCTGATATTTTCTCCCCTTTTACATGGAGCATTGATTTTTATCAGTACTTGGGCCGCCCATTTCTGGTTTTTGGCTTAAACCTCTTCTTTTACATTATTTTTTTCACTTTTTTTTTATTCTACCATGCATCTGAGAATTCTAAATGCTTCCAAGGTAAAAATGACAATTCATAAGATGGGATAAAATCTGAGAAAAACCTTCAAGTTAAATACTCATGCTTGATCAAAATGGACTTTAAAAGCATGTAATGTAGGCCAAGGTTCGGGTTTAGAAAGAAAGGATAAATATGCCCAAAATGTGTTTGAGGGTGATTAGATCGAGGATCATTTCATGAGGATGATTCGTTTCTGAATCCTTTGTCTTTTTTGGACTTTTTTCTCCTTTTGGATTTTTTTTATTCTTGGCTTTCATTTGCTATTCTTTGATATCACACCTTTTTTGTGTGTTTTTTTCTTCTTTTTTTCTTTTTCTTTTTCGATGATGATTTTTGTTTCTGATGGCTATTTTTTTGCCATGATTTTTTGAAGAAGGATTTTTCCTCGCATTTACCCTCTAGTGTGGAGGGTGATCCTTGATCAGGGTTCAGAGAAAGAAAGAACTCCTAAGGCTCAAAGGGATGACTAGGGATAATTTTCTCTTAGTGAAAGGAATATGAAAAATGGCCATTGATCATATCAAGCATGAATATTCTCATTGAAAAGCAATCCTCAGGGGAAATAGATATATACCAATTTTCATTTTTACACTTGGAATCATCCGAATTCCCATATGCACAGTATCACACTTTTCTTTTTTCTTTTCTTCTTTTTCTTTAGGCATAGTACTTTTTCAATTCGTCGGCATTCACGGGATTTCTTAAGTCATAACCGTCCATCCGAGTTAAAATCAATGCTCCTCCAAAAAAAGCTCTTTTCACAACATAAGGTATTTCCCAATTCGGAGCCCATTTTCTGCGGGGATCTTTCACAATGGGGAGAACCTTCCTTAGTACCAACTCCCTCTCTCTAAACTGTCAAGGGCGAACCTTCTTGTTATGGGCTCGGATCATTCTTTTCTGATACATCTGCTCTTGACAAATTGCCTTCAGTCTTTTCGCCTCCATGAGATTCAACTGTTCATAGCGAGCTCTAACCCATTTTGCCTCTTCTAGGCCCACTTCCATCAAAACCAGAAGTGAAGGGATTTCAAACTCAATAGGCAGCACTGCTTCCATCCCGTATACTAGAGAAAATGGCGTGGCCCACGTAGATGTGTGAATCGAAGTATGGTATGCGCGGAGAGAAAAAAACAGGATCTCATGCCAATCTTTGTACACATCGGTCATCTTTCAACAATTTTCTTGATGTTCTTATTGGCTGTTTCTACCGCGCCATTCATTTTTGGATGGTAGGGTGCCGAATTATGATGGTTGATCTTGAACTAGGTACATATTTCCCTCATCATCTTATTGTTCAGATTGAGAGCATTGTCTGTGATTATTCTCTCCGGGGATCCATATCGGCATATAATCTCTTTTTTGATGAATCTACACACCACTGATTTGTCACATTAGCATAAGAGGCTGCTTCTACCCACTTTGTGAAGTAGTCTATGGCTACCAGGATGAAGCGGTGTCCATTCAAAGCTTTCGGGGTAATGGGCCTGATCATATCCATTCCCCACATTGAAAATGGCCATGGATCCGTCATGACATGTAGCTGCGATGGCGGCACATGAATCTTGTCGGCGTATATCTGGCATTTATGGCTCTTTCGAGAATAGTTAATGCAATCCGCTTCCATTGTTAGCCAATAGTGTCCGGCCCTCGTAATCTGCTTAACCAGCATGTGCCAATTGGCGTGGGTACCGCATATTCGTGGACCTTTTCAAGGATTCTCTAAGCCTCCACAGAAACAATACACCTCAACAAAACCTGGTTTTTCCCTTTCTTGTAAAGGATTTCACTATCTAAGACAAAACCCACTCGTGTATGCTCATCTTGATTGGCACAACTTCGCCTCTTCATTCACTTTAAACATTGATGATAAAGTAGCTAGAGCATCTGCCATCCGGTTTTCTTCTGGGGCAAGTAATTGAAAACCACCTCTTCGAATTCCTCAATCAAGCTTAGTATAAGCTGTCGATATCGGATTAACTTTGCATCCTGGGTTTCCCACTCTCTGCGCAGTTGGCATATCACCAAGGTTTTGATCTCCGAAGACCTCTAGTCCCGTGTTTTGATCTTCCTTTCTATGGCGGTGCAGAGACCCATGGTACATGCTTTATACTCAGTTGTAACAACAGAGGTTAGTATAATCATGTAAAGTTAAATCCCGAAAATTTTAAGGACAAACTTGGAAATTGGTAAGAAGTTATAAGTGAAGGAAATAAAAGAAGAAAAGATCAAATTTAACTAAATAAAAAGTTTAGGGGCTTAATGGTTAATTATAAAAAGTTGAGGGACCAATATGCAATTATACCAAAAATTAAAAAATATCTCTTAAGTTCATTTTATCTCTTGAAAACTCTAGAATTTTTCATTCTATTCATCAATTGGCAGTCGGCCTTCCTTCTCCTTATTCTCCCAAAATTCTCTTCAAATATCTTACACCAAAATTTCTTCAATAATCACATCCAAGGTTAGTTTCTTGATTAATTCTTCCTTTTCTTTAGATATTCTACATGAATATGCTAAGATTTTAGCTCTATAAACATGTTAAGGTCTGAAATCCATCTATTAAGTATGATTTTTACTCAACTTTGGTAAGAATTAAAAGGATTTGAAAGCATGAACAAGAAAATGGAAAGAAAAAGCAAAACAGGGGAAGTTGAGCATGCTTGTTGTTCGGATTTTCTGGGTTCAGCACAGTAGGGCTTTTATTTTTTTTGATATTTTTCCTAGAAACTAAACTTCAATACGAGAATTTTAGTTTTTTAATCACCCAAAACCGATAAGCGGTTAAAAAGATAAAATTCGGTGAAGTTGGCTGTTCTGCCTTGACCCCTGTTTTGGCATAGTTTCGGGATTTATCAAATTTGATCAAGATTTTGTTCTAATTGTCTAAGTTAGTTATTTTCTTCATAAATTAGACTTATTTATTGAAATAAAACAATTGGAATCACTTCAAAATTCCTTACCAAACTCAAGTTATGATTTTCTAATCTAACTTGATAGTAAGGAATTTATTGCTTAAGAGAAATATAGTACTAAAGGATGGTTATGGATTATGAAAATCTCTAAGGCATGGAGTACTAGAAAGGAATTTGATAAGGACATGAATATGAAGTTGAATTATGGAGAAAATGTTTATGGAAATGATATTAAAAAAATTAAGGATATGTTGTTTTGAGTATGACAAATTAGTATTGACTATGGGGTAGATTAAGGGGACTTAAGTTGCATTCATAATTGTGTAACGCTTTGAGAATGTATAGATACTAATTATTGTTAATCTCTCGGCCACGTAGATTCGACGTCACCTGTGGATCCCGAAGTTTCAGATCGAGGTGTACAGTGAGATCATCTCAAGGATTGTGAGTAGACGACAACTATAGTTAATTGAAATTTCTTTAATTATAATTATATATATATTTTTAGCATAATATTTGTTTTACGTATTAAAGGTATATACGACATATAATCATATGAATTGATTTGTTATTAAAGTACATTTATTTCATGAAATATTATATCGAGTAAGTTGGTTGATTTATGAAATATGATTATACATAAAATTTGACGTACATGGTTTTGGCTCCACCTGACTTAATGTATGAGATTATACCTTTGATCGGAATACGGGAGCTGCGTGCTACGCCTTTGTGGTGGGAGCCACCTCCAGAGTCCCAATTCCGTGATATTAGAATGGGGTATGGGAGCTGCGTGCTACGCCTTTGTGGTGGGAGCAACCTCCAGAGTCCCTATCCCTTTATATTATCCTTTTGGGGGCACATCATAGCGACACATATGCCTTTGGGGCGTCCTATGGTGGTATTAGCCTTTGGGGCCGGCTACTAGTATGCCTACATGGATATTGCCTGGTTATTTCATGGATGTATTCTTATGCATGACAGTAAGTTGGATCCCAACTATACGTAATTTGATTTACTTTACGAATTTTATACATTGATTTAATAATATAATATTGTTATACATTTGAAAATTTCGCTAGATATTTGAATTACTCATTATGGTTGTACTATTATTTATTTTGAAAATGTCAATTATGCTTTACAGGTTACCATTATAGTTTTCACACGCTTTAAATGTTGTCTACTCATTGAGATATTCATATATCTCACCTCTTCTTATTTCTCATTTTCAGGACACAGTTAGGTGTCGGGATTGCTGCTTCCTCTACTCTCTGCTTCAAGAGTATATTGACGTGGTGGGCATCATATCTAAATTTCAAGAAGATTTGATCTCTTGATGTTTTTATCTAGTAAACTTTGCTGAGATAGGTTTACTTCTGGATATATTATATATATTTGAAGATATGAGACAATATATCAAGATGTTTTGACCTTGAGCATAAATTGATCATGGATAGTTTTTGAACATGTTGGATATATGTGATAATAGTATTGAGAAATATTGCTGGTTGAGGATATGAATTGAGTGTTATTTGCAGGAGGGTTATAGTTGAGATAGAAAGGAAACTCTGTCGAATATTAGGTAGATTATCCGGACAGGGTGTTTCAATTTGGTATCAGAGCAAGGTTATAGGTCCTGTAGACTTAGAAACTGTTTGTTGAAGTAGTAAAATGTTGTCACTTGTGCTGGAAATCAGACACGATGCCACCACGTCGAAGAGGAAGGCCTAGAATCAATCCCCTACCACAAAATAGGGATAGGAATAGAAATGAGAATATTGATGAGCAAATTGGAGAACAAGCTTCAGCTGCTGGTTCATGTTCTGTTGCTGCACCGTCAGCAGCAACCCAGTAGCTAGTCTTAATTTAGTTGAGGCAGTTGTGGCCTTGGCAAGAGTAATTCCCTCTTTGACTGCCCCTGCTGAAAAGGGGATAGTTGATTACTGTAAAGATTTGAAGAATATGGGTTGCAAGATTTTCACGGGATCTTTGGAATCAGATTTAGCCTGGTCATGGCTACAAAAAATTGAGACTACTTCCATTACTCTTCAGATTCTCGAGCCTATGAGTTTACCATGTGCGGTGCAATTTTGGGAGGATCATGCACATACATGGTGGAAAACTACAGTGCAAAGGTATGCTGGACGTACTGCCATAACCTGGGCAGATTTTCGAAGAGAGTTTGAAGAAAAATACTATTCTCAGGCCTTGCGGGAAATGAAATGAACTGAGTTTATGAATTTAAAACAGGGTAGTATGTAGTAGCAGAGTATGAGCAAAAATTCAGCGAACTATCAGAATTTGCTCCATCAGTAGTAGCCAACGATGCTGACAGACGCAAGAAATTCCAAGATGGGCTACATGTTAGTATTCAAGATAGGTTGACGACCCTGGATACAGATGACTTTAATAAATGGGTCAACATGGCAATCAAAGCTGAACAGAATCCGGAAGAAATGAAAGATAGAGAAGAGAAGTTCAGAAAAAGAAAAGGGCAGTCCTTGAGTGAGGACGTGAGGCCTAAGAAAAGTTATGTAGAGAGCAGTGTCAGTGGTTACAAACCCTCGAGATTTCAGGAGGGATTAGACAGAAAACCTATTACTGGTTCTTCTAGCAGATTTATCATCGGACCTCAACAGTAGACTAGATAGCTACCTGGGAGGTTAGGAGGACCTCGTGCATTGACTTATCCTCAGTGTCCCCATTGTGGAAGAAATCATCCTGGTGAATATTGGAGACTACAGAGTGTGTGTTTTTATTGCAAATAATCGGGACACATGAAACGGGATTGTCCCAAGCTGGAGAACAAGGGAGTTACTAGTCAGTTATCAGTGGGTCAAAGGGAAAGGACCCAACCTACTGTTGCACCTCAGTCGACAACAGTTAGAGATAGAATTGGGGCACAATCTCAAGTTGGTTCATCTACTTGTCCTCGACAGAGTGGACAGCCTGGTAGACCTCGAACTGCAGCTAGAATTTATGCTATGACCCAACAACAAGCTTAGGCTACTCCTGAAGTGGTTACAGGTACTCTCCCAATTTCTAAGGCAAATGCTAGGATCTTAATAGATCCGGGTGCAACTCATTCTTTTGTTGCTAATTCATATGTTATGCATTTGGTTAGAGAGTCTAGGAGGTTAGACATCCCTATGGTCGTTAGTACCCCAGTGGGAGAAACTTTGAAAATTGATGTGGTTTATCCGGTTTGTACCGTTATGGTTCAGGAGCATGGATTACCAGTTAATTTGTTTCCATTAGGAATGTATGATTTTGATGTGATTTTGGGAATGGATTGGTTGTCTAAACACAATGCAGTGATAGATTGTTTTTCCAAAACTGTGACTTTTAAGAAGTCGGGAGACTTGGAGTTTACTTTTCAAGGAGAAAGGAAAGTTTTACCTTCTTGCCTTATCTCCAAGATGGCAACCAATAGATACTTGCAGAAAGGGTATTCTGCTTACCTTGCTTATGTGATTAACAAGGACATACATGAGGCAAAGTTGGAAACTATACCTGTGGTCAAACAGTTTCCTGAAATCTTCCCTGAAGAATTGGTCGGTTTACCGCCTAACAGGGAATTGGAGTTTACTATCGACTTAATCCATGACAATGCTCCTATTTCTCAGGCACCCTATAGAATGGCACCTTCGGAGCTAAAAGAATTGAAAGTGCAGTTGCAAGACCTTGTTGACAGAGGTTTCATTCGGCCTAGTACTTCGCCATGCGAAGCACCGGTTTTATTTGTAAAGAAAAAGGATGGATCTTTACGATTGTGTATCAACTATCGGCAACTGAACAAGGTCACCATTAAGAATAAGTATCCTTTGCCAAGGATTGATGATTTGTTTGATCAGTTGCAAGGTGCAAGTGTATTCTCCAAAATAGATCTAAGGTCGGGTTATCATCAATTGAAGATCAAAGAATCTGATATCCCAAAGACTGCTTTCAAAACTCGATATGGTCATTATGAATTTTTAGTTCTGCCTTTTGGGCTAACTAATGCACCTGTAGTCTTTTATGGATTTGATGAATAGGGTGTTTCGACCCTATTTAGATAAGTTTGTTATTGTGTTCATCGATGACATCCTAGTTTATTCCAGAAATAAGGATGATCACGTAAACCATTTGAGAACGGTGCTGCAGACTATGCGTGAAAATAGACTTTATGCTAAATTTTCCAAGTGTGAATTCTGGCTGGACAAAGTAGCATTCCTTGGTCATGTAGTATCTAAGGAAGGGATTTTTGTAGATCCACAAAAGATAGAAGCTGTAGTTGCTTGGGAAAGACCCACGAATGTCACAGAAGTTAGAAGCTTTCTCGGATTGGCAGGGTACTATCGAAGATTCGTGGAAGGATTTTCCATGATTGCCTATCCTTTGTCAAAACTAACAAGGAAGCATGCTAAGTTTGAGTGGACTGACGAATGTGAGCAAGCTTTCCAAGAGCTCAAGCGTAGATTGACCACAGCACCAGTTCTTATACTACCATCAGGGACTGGAAGCTTTTGTGGTATATAGTGATGCCTCGAGGTGAGGTTTGGGTTGCGTTTTGATGCAACATGGGAAGGTGATAGCTTATGCTTCTCGGCAACTAAAACAGCATGAGCAGAACTATCCCGCTCAAGATTTAGAGTTGGAGGCAGTGGTGTTTGCACTGAAAATTTGGAGGCATTATTTATTTGGAGAAAAATGTACAATCTACACTGATCATAAGAGTCTGAAATATTTGATGGATCAGAAGGAACTAAATTTGAGGCAAAGGAGATGGTTGAAATTGATAAAAGATTATGACTGTGTAATTGACTACCACCCAGGAAAGGCCAATGTAGTGGCCGATGCTCTTAGTAGAAAGTTTTCTAGTTCTCTTGCTCATATTCGAGCGATTCAGAAACCTTTACAAAATGAGTTGAAGTCTTTACCTTTAGAATTGATGATTGATGGGAATGATCTCCTAATAGCCCACTTGAAGGTTAAACCGATTCATATTGATTGGATACGTGAAGCATAGAATAATGACCCTATGCTGGTAAAGTTAAAGCAAGAAGTAAGGGATGGCATGAGGATTGACTTTCAAATAAAGGATGATGATGTACTGATAATGAAAAATAGGCTTTGTGTGCCTCAGGATGAAGAACTCCGGAAGGTGATTTTGGAGGAAGCTCATAATGCACCATACGCGTTACATCCCGGTATTGTGAAGATGTATCGAACCTTAAGAGAACATTATTGGTGGCAAGGTATGAAACGGGACATAGATGAGTTTGTTTCTAGATGCTTGGTATGCCAACAAATTAAAGCCGAGCATCAAAAACCTTCAGGGAAATTGAACCCCCTACCTATTCCTCAATGGAAGTGGGAAGATATTGCTATGGATTTCGTTTCGGGATTGCCAAGAAAGTAGTCTGGTTATGACAGCATTTTGGTGATTGTTGATAGTTTAACAAAATCAACTCACTTTTTGCCAGTCAAGAAGACTTTTTCCATGGAAAGACTGGCTAAACTTTATGTGAACGAAATTGTTAGGTTACATGGTGCCCTAGTATCGATTGTATCTGATCGAGACCCCCGATTCACATCTCGATTTTGGCAAAGTTTGCAGAATGCTGTGGTCACTAAACTCAAGTTCAATACTACTTTTCATCCCCAGACGGATGGACAATCTGAACGGACAATTCAAATTCTGGAAGATATGCTCAGATCTTGTATTATGGAATTCAAAGGAAACTTGGATGAACACTTGCCTCTAGCAGAGTTGCATATAACAATAGTTATCAGTCCAGCATCTACATGGCTCTGTTTGAAGCTTTGTATGGAAGGAAGTGCAGAACTCTGGTGTGTTGGGATGATATAGATGAAAGAAAATTACTAGGTCCAGAAATTGTTATGATGACTGCAAACAAAGTTAAGGTAATTCGGGAAAAGATAAAAATAGCTCAAGATCGACAAAAGAGCTATGCAGATAATTGGAGAAAAGATTTAGAGTTTGAAGTTGGTGATATGGTGTTTTTGAAAGTGACTCCTTGGAAGGGAGTAATCCGATTTGGAAGACGAGGAAAGTTGGGTCGTCGATATATAGGGCCGTATGAGATCATTGAACGGATTGGCCCAGTTGCTTATAGATTGGCCTTACCGGAAGAATTGTCACGAATTCATAATATGTTCCATGTTTCTATGCTCTGAAATTACATTTTCGATTCTTCATATATATTGAAGGACTTGCCTATGGAAATTGAGGAAAATTTAACTTATGAAGAGCAGCCGGTTGAGATTTTGGATAGAAAGGACCAAGTTCTAAGAACTAAGACTATTCCATTAGTGAAAGTTCTTTGGAGGAATCATCATATGAAGAAGCTACATGGGAAAGGGAGGAAGATATGCGGACTCAATATCCTCACTTGTTCAATCAAGTTGGTAACTAAATTTCGAGGACGAAATTTTTCTAAGGGGGGTAAGTTGTAACAACCGAGGTTACGTATAATCATGTAAAGTTAAATCCCGAAAATTTTAAGGACAAACTTGGAAATTGGTAAGAAGTTATAAGTGAAGGAAATAAAAGAAGAAAGGATCAAATTGAACAAAATAAAAAGTTTAGGTCTTAATGGTTAATTATAAAAAGCTGAGGGACCAATATGCAATTATACCAAAAATTAAAAAATATCTCTTAAGTTCATTTTATCTCTTGAAAACTCTAGAATTTTTCATTCTATTCTTCAAGTGGCAGCTGGCCTTCCTTCTCCTTATTCTCCCAAAATTCTCTTCAAACATCTTACACCAAAATTTCTTCAATAATCACATCCAAGGTTTGTTTCTTGATTAATTCTTCCTCTTTTTTAGATATTCTACATGAATATGCTAAGATTTTAGCTCTATAAACATGTTAAGGTCTGAAATCCATCTATTAAGTATGAGTTTTACTCACCTTTGGTAAGAATTAAAAGGATTTGAAAGCATGAACAAGAAAATGGGAAGAAAAAACAAAACAGGGGAAGTTGAGCATGCTTGTTGTTCGGATTTTCTGGGTTCAGCACAGTAGGGCTTTTATTTTTTTTGATATTTTTCCTAGAAACTAAACTTCAATACGAGAATTTTAGTTTTTTAATCACCCAAAACCGATAAGCGGTTAAAAAGATAAAATTCGGTGAAGTTGGCTATTCTGCCTTGACCCCTGTTTTGGCATAGTTTCGGGATTTATCAAATTTGATCAAGATTTTGTTCTAATTGTCTAAGTTAGTTATTTTCTTCATAAATTAGATTTATTTATTGAAATAAACCAATTGGAATCACTTCAAAATTCCTTACCAAACTCAAGTTATAATTTTCTAATCTAACTTGATAGTAAGGAATTTATTGCTTAAGAG
Source organism: Fremontodendron californicum (assembly GCA_030761205.1). Taxonomy (NCBI): domain Eukaryota; kingdom Viridiplantae; phylum Streptophyta; class Magnoliopsida; order Malvales; family Malvaceae; genus Fremontodendron; species Fremontodendron californicum. The sequence goes on along the minus strand of JAULJL010000017.1, from coordinate 17,260,041 downwards.
AAATATAGTACTAAAGGATGGTTATGGATTATGAAAATCTCCAAGGCATGGAGTACTAGAAAGGAATTTGATAAGGACATGAATATGGAGTTGAATTATGGAGAAAATGATTATGGAAATGATATTAAAAAATTAAGGATATGTTGTTTTGAGTATGAGAAATTAGTATTGACTATGGGGTAGATTAAGAGGACTTAAGTTGCATTCATAGTTGTGTAATGCTTTGAGCATGTATAGAAGTTTCAGATCGAGGTGTACAGTGAGATCATCTCAAGGATTGTGAGTCGACGACAACTATAGTTATTTGAAATTTCTTTAATTATAATTATATATATATTTTTAGCCTAATATTTATTTTACGTATTAAAGGTATATACGACATATAATCATATGAATTGATTTTTTATTAAAGTACATTTATTTCAAGAAATATTATATCGAGTAAGTTGGTTGATTTATGAAATATGATTATACATAAAATTTGACGTACATGGTTTTGGCTCCACCTGACTTAATGTATGAGATTATACCCTTGATCGGAATACGGGAGCTGCGTGCTACGCCTTTGTGGCGGGAGCCACCTCCAGAGTCCCAATCTCGTGATATTAGATTGGGGTATGGGAGCTGCGTGCTACGCCTTTGTGGTGGGAGCGACCTCCAGAGTACCTATCCCTTTATATTAGCGTTTTGGGGCCACATCATAGCGACACATATGCCTTTGGGGCGTCCTATGGTGGTATTGGCCTTTAGGGCCGGCTACTAGTATGCCTACATGGATATTGCCTGGTTATTTAATGGATGTATTCTTATGCATGACAGTAAGTTGGAGCCCAACTATACGTATTTTGATTTACTTTACAAATTTTATACATTGATTTAATAATATAATATTGTTATACAAAAACTTCGCTACATATTTGAATTACTCATTATGGTTTTACTATTATTTATTTTGAAAATGTCAATTATGCTTTTTAGGTTACCATTATAGTTTTCACACGCTTTAAATGTTGTCTACTCATTGAGATATTTATATATCTCACCTCTTCTTATTTCTCATTTTCAGGACACAGTTAGGTGTCGGGATTGCTGCCTTCCTCTACTCTCCGCTTCAAGAGTATATTGACGTGGTGGGCATCATATCTAAATTTCAAGAAGATTTGATCTCTTGATGTTTTTATCTAGTAAACTTTGCTGAGATAGGTTTACTTCTGGATATATTATATATATTTGAAGATATGAGACAATAGATCAATATGTTTTGACTTGAGCATAAATTGATCATGGATAATTTTTGAATATGATGGATATATGTGATAATAGTATTGAGAAATATTGCTGGTTGAGGATATGAATTGAGTGTTATTTGTAGGAGGGTTATAGTTGAGATAGAAAGGAAACTCTATCGGATTTTAGGTAGATTATCCGGACAGGGTGTTTCATCAATGGTATTATTTGTACAATCAAAATCCAATCTAGCAGTGAAAGGATAGTAATCTTCCTCAGGGATATGAGCACTGTACCGATTCTGTGCCCCATGGCATTAGATGCGCCATCAAAATGCATTTTCCAAGTTTTCTTCTCAAAGAAAGTCCCTCATTCTTGTGAGACACACATTAGGTCTTCATAGGGGACATCAAAATCCAGAGGCTCATAATCCTCCACTGCTCGACTTGCTAGAAATTCGGCTACTGCGCTACCCTTTATAGCCTTTTGGCTCCCATACACAATATCGTATTTGGAAAGCAACACTTGCCATCTTGTCGTTCTTCCTGACAATGAAGGCTCCTCGAATACGTATTTGAGGGGATCTAGCTTCGCAATCAGCCATGTCGTGTGATACAACATGTATTATCTGAGCCTTCGAGCGGTCCAGGCTAGGGCACAACAAAGCCTTTATACCAATGAATACTTCAACTCGTACTCAGTGAACTTTTTGCTGAGGTAGTAGGTGGCTTGTTCTTTTTTTTCCAGTTTCATCATGTTGCCCCAATATACACCCAATGGAACTTTCAAATACTGACAAGTGCAATATTAGCGGCTTTCTTGGGACTGGTGGCATTAGTACAGGTGGATTTGATAGATAAACTGGGCGATATAATTCAGCTTACCCAAAAAACTTCTTACTTCCTTCTGAGTGCGAGGTGGAGGCAAGCTATGAATAGCTTTCACTTTATCCAGATCAATCCCAATTCATTTTCGGCTAACAACGAAGCCCAACAGCTTCCCTGAGGTGACTCCGAAAGTGCACTTTGCCGGGTTGAGTTTAAGTTGGAACTTTCTCAACCTTTCAAAGAGCCTTTTAAGATTCGCAATGTGTTAGTTCTCTCCTTGCGACTTTGTGATCATATCATCGACATAAACTTCGATTCCTTTGTGCATCATGTTATGGAGCAATGTTACCATGGCTCTTTGATATGTTGCCCCAGTGTTTTTCAACCCGATGGCATCACTTTATAGCGAAAGGTTCTCCACATCGTCAAAAATATGATTTTCTCCATATCTTCCGGTGCCATCTTAATCCGATTATACCCTGAGAACCCATCCATGAAGGAAAACATGGAATTCTTTGCGGTATTATCGACTAGAGTATCAATGTGAGGCAATGGGAAGTTATCCTTAGGGCTTGCCCTGTTCAAATCTCGGTAATCGACACACATCCGGACTTTGCCATCTTTCTTTTGGCACTGGGACAATGTTTGCTACCTACTCCGGGTGTTTTGCCACTTCTAAGAATCCAGCATCGAATTGCTTTTTTACTTCCTCTTTCACTTTTAGTAGCATTTCGGGCCTCATTATTCTTAATTTCTGTTGAATCGGCTTGCAATCTGGTCTCAATGAAAGTTTGTGAACCACAATGTCGAGGTCCAACCAGGCATGTCTTGGTATGACCATGCAAATACATCCATATATTCCGGGAGTAGACTTATCAAATTTTGCTTTAGTGAGGGTGAAATGACAGTTCCAATCTTGGCTTCTCTTATTTCTTCTCCATTCCCTAAATTTACTACTTCCAATTGGCTCTTTGTGTGATAATACTTGCTTCTCCTCTTGTTTATTATTCTCAACAAATCCGAAGGCAAATCACAATCCTCGACATCTTCGTTAGCGTCGAAATCACCCGTACAGATGGGTTTTTCAAAATCAATTTCAGAATTATTGACAGGACGATCCTCATATTCAGTATCCCAGCACGCGTAAATAGGTGGGGAAAAAACAATATAGGAAGGCATATAGACAATGAAAGAATGTGGACACATCAATATGAAGGAAATGCATCATGGTTGTTATTTATTAAATGATAAGTTTTAAACATATGCTCGTACAAAACACTCTTAATGCCTTCAGGCAAGGGAAATTAAAGTTGATTCAAGCATTACACTAGAGTAGACCTAAAAACTATGGGAAGTTCAGTCACACTCCAATTGGTTAGCTCATAACTCGGAGGGCAAGGGCGCACCATCCAACTAGTGCCATCCTCTCTCTCTGATCCTCTATTTTAGCCATACTGACCATCATTTCATATGGTTGTTTGTCTCCAACTCCATAGAGCTTCTCAAAAGCCTGCTCCAGCAGGACCATCACATCCTCGAAATTCTTACTCCCAAACTCAAATCCAGCCGAGCGAAAGATGTGAATGATTGGCGGGAAAGTCATGGGCTCCTACTCCATATCCATATCCGTAAGGCGGGTCATCCTTTTTTTACGGTTCTTTTCAATTTGTTTCCTTTTCTAGTGAGCTTTAGGGAGATATCCGAGACCGAATCGGTCTTTCTTCTCGAGCTCATCTGTTTCGGCCATGCCGACCATCATTTCATGTGGCTGTTCATTCCCATTCTCATAAAACTTCTCGAAAGCTTGTTCCAATATAGCCATCACATCATCAGAATCTTTCTCTTGGTTATCCCGTGGTCATTTTTGGGAAGGAGGCCTGTCATGACATTCGACTTTCCCACCTTCAAAACTCAGCAGACCAGCTTTGATGAGATCTGTGACCTTGTATTTGAAAGATGGGCAGTTCTCGATTGAGTGGCCTTGTGTCACACCCCAAGTTCAGGGCATGTGACCGGCCAGAGACAAGGTATGCCCCTGCCTCCGAAGCTTGAATATACCCACGAAACCAAATCATACTAGGCCTTCGTAGCCGTTATACATCATACATCACTTAGTTACATCAGTTTACAAAATATAAAGTACATATACATCATACACAAAATGCATAGGACCTATGATACCCTAGTGACTACAAAATGTATCCCACCATCGCCACTGCTTACCACGTCCTGGGTCAATCCGCTTACCACAATTATACGAGCGGCTAGCTATCCGAAACCTGGGAAGAACTGGGTCTATCAGGATCTGAAAAAGAATGAAAATAAAGGAGTGAGCCGAAAGACTCAATAAGCATAAGGTAACTAGGAAGAGTACTTGGAAGTTTTGTGCTTCCTTTCTTAACTATCAAAGCATAAACATGAAATATCAAGTACGTTTAATTAACCAAAAAGTAATATTTTAAAATTGTTTCGGGACATATAAAAATTATTTGTCCCAAATGAAATCTTCTATGCTGAGCGCTGAATATAAATGGGCCATTGGCCAGCTAGAATCGATAGCCAAAAATATTTAACATTCGATTTTGCGTGTATACCTCTATAATTATCATTTAGAAATTTTTCATGACTATAACATCAAAACATCCTGGACTTATACTAGTCCGTAATATTTGTCATCCTAGACTATCTTGTCCATATCATCCCGGACAATACCTTGTCCATACAATAATAGCATCCCGAACATCACCTAGATGTTTCTATCCAACATCTCAAACAACTATAACATCCGGTAGGGTCCGTAGACTCCTACAAACTGGTAGGGCACGAAGGCTCCTACAGAACCGGTAGGGCACGAAGGATCCTACATAACCAGTAGGGCACGAAGGCTCCTACAATCCGGTAGGGCACAATGGCAGCCTACAAATCCTTTAGGGCACAATGGTAGCCTACAAATCCGGTATGGCTTAACATTACAATAAATATGCAACACATAGCATTTAAATAAGCATACTAGCAAGGAATAGTGTAGCGCCATACGATCGACCACTCATACGACAATCCCGGATTATTACATAATCATCACTTGTCCATTCCTTGGACCTTTTTCTCACATCTTTCGAGAACTCGATATCATAAGGTAATTTTACGTCATATATTCATACAATCACAGTCAGTATGTCATAACATAATCTAACGATCCTACGTCTATCGCTACACATTTACTCATAATCATTATCATTCAACTCTATAATACTTACCTCATGTTACCATATTAACACCACACTTACGCCATTAATCTGCGTAAGGTTTAAAACTTACCATTTCCGTGATCCGAGCAATCTTTTGTGTTTCAATATCCGTATCAATAAAAAATGCATATAAAACAACATCTACCTCTTAGATTAACCTAAATACTCACAGTGTTGTTTCGAGTATTAAAGCGGCACTTTCGTGACTTTGTCGCGATCCCAGGCTAACTCCACGATATGGGTACCTACGACATCGTTAGGATATTCTGTAAATATTTTACAACTACGGGACACTCAAATTCCCATTATTAATAATAGTTAGCTACTATCCAAAATTTTTCAACTTAAGAATTCTTACAAATAAATTTTTACACTTAGCTCGGATTAAAAATTTGGAGCAACAATCAACTAGAAAGTTGCTCACACGATGACAACAAAGCTAACGGTGGCCTCGAACAACTAAGGAAGATGGCGACACCACCTTATGGGTAAGCTAGGGTTTCAGCTAAACTTGTTTTGGCCTATAAATTTTGATTCAAAGCTATCCGATACTAATTTATGGTTTAAGGAGGCGGAGGAACACCTCCATTGGCGAAAAAGATGGTGGCAACATGGTAGTTCACCACCACCAATGTTTAGCCCACATGGTTTCTCATAGCTAAAGGAAAAATCTTCAAATACAACATCAAAATCAAGCTTAGAACATGAAGTTACCTTTGGGTTTGTGAAATATTTGAAAATTTTGGTGATCTGCTAGTAAACGGAGGAGAGAGAAAGCTTGGAAGCAAGCTTCCATGGCTTCCCCTCTTTCTTTCTCTCTTTTCTGGTTTTCACGTGAAAAATGGGGAGGAAGAAGTCTGATTTTCAGACTTAATAAGTGGGCCATGGTCAAATGACCATTTTGCCCTTCTTTTGTCTTTTAGTACCTTAGTGGGCCAACGTGAAATTTTAACGTTCGAAAGCCCGTTTTTCACTTTTATTGACATGGATATGTCCCAAATATGATAATGTACTGATCTACATGTTTGGTTAATTTTTTTTGATATCCCAAAACCCAAATCCGGGCCTCGGAGCACCAACAGGTCAATATTTTGACTTTCTTGGTTTTAGCTCCGATTTTCGTTCTAATTTCACCAGTAGCATGATAAGATCATTTTATGTATATATTGATCCATTTAAAACCTTTTTCGGACCTTCCCGCGGTCAGTTCTCAGTTTTCATTCCTTTAGGTTACTTAAGGATGTATCCGGTTTCAACTCTATTTTTTGATTTTTCTTGTCATATCCATGTGTTCGGATCAGTTCCAAAAAATCTCGAACCATATTTTTACGGCAATTTACGCCAGCGTCACTAAATGACGAATTAGACGATTTTAGCTATCGTATTTGATTTTAATGTCCAATTTTTGATCTAAACATCATATTATGATCCTATATGATCACTTAGTCCATTAGTACCATTTACGGACTGAAAACAAAATTTTGGGTAAAATAACCAAAATACCCATGGTTCACATTTTATCGATTTTTCTGCCGATTCTTGTTCGAACACTCCCAAATAATGTTATATCATATATCAACACTATGTGAAGTTAAATTATCACATTTTACGGACTTTCCCCTATCCCGACTTTTAGTCAATTTGGGGTTAATTCACTTAATCACTCGATTAAACCCCCTCTACAATTTATCATACAACATGTGTACCACATGGTAGCCCATCCTTTCTATAGGCATTTCAAAGTTTAACCTCGAGCCATCCGTATGTTATAATTGTCTCAAATTGATCTCGTACTTACGAGGGTCTTACAATTCTCCCCCTTAATAAAATTCGTCCTCGAATTTTGCATAAAGTCAACTTATATAAAAGTTCAGGTACTATATGTGGCTATATCACATCTGACATGAATCTCCACATCATAAGTACATGAAACACAGAGTTTACACCATTCATCTCAAGTGGTAGGTGTTGGTATATGCCCTAGAGCCAATCGGTTTGGTCAGGCATAAACTACCAATAATGCAAACCCATCACTATATCTTAGTGATATAAGGTTTTCCTTCATGTTAGTATAATGGTAAGGAGTTATTAAGTACTAATCGGATGAAGCCCATGGAACATAATGGCCTTGCAAAGGAACTATATATAATTGTGAGATCCTTATGCATCAAAGCCATGTTCCTAAAACGGTTCCTGGTCATCGTGTTGCCAAGATGGGGCATTGGCAATGCTCAAAGACTGGTACATGTTAAGCCTAGTTACTTAGTAAGCAACTGATCTCACGTGTTGAAGTATATGAGATACTTTAGGATAACATATAGGTGCTTGTCTGTTGAACAAGTTCACTGAAAACCTGTTGTGAGAACTCCATTTGGTATTGTCACTTAAGTGTCTATGGAAACGTTCTCACGTGTCAGTCGTGTAAGTAGTCCTCTGACTTGTGATACCAGGTCATCTTGTATGGGGAGTGTCATATTTTGAATCCATCATGAACGGGTCTCTAACACGGAGTGATGCTTATGGTAGGGTGGTTTTGGGTATGACATGAACCATACGAAGGTGGATGAGTGATCTAGAGACGATTCACCACTCCAAGTGACATCGGAGACATATCTCATCTGTTCTTGGCTTAAGTTAAGTTGATGGAATCTCTGGCCAGAGTATGATGAATTTAGGAGAAATAGTTTTTCTAAATTCACAAAGTTAACCAAAAGTTGCAAGAACTAATATGGATTGTGTAGACACCTAATTTTGTCCGGACCCCTAAATCAGGTACATTTTGTTCCTAAATTGATGTTTTAGAATGCTAAAAGGCTTTTCTCATCCTGAAGGTGGTACTCTGAGGCTTAGTCTAAGAAAACAGATAGAAAAAGTCAAACATAAAAAAAAGTCAACCCTAAAAAGTCAACCCTAAAAAAGTCAACCCTAAAAAAGTCAACTATTAAAAAAGTCAACCCACTTTCAAAATCAAGATTTGAGGTTCAATTGAAAAACGGTGAAAGAATTTTGATAATCCGAGGTCTACATTGAAAGATATGGAGTTCGAAAGTTGGGTTACGAGATTCAGTAAAAAAGAAACCCTAATTCGAGAAATTTGGGGAAAAGTGAAGGTCTCAAATGAAGATAAGCACTGACTACGGGTAATGGAGAGGACATTTGGAAGAAAAATTGATAAAAAGGTCAATTCGGAAGAAAATCGAGAATTAGGGTTTTTTGGTGGATTTTGGTGAAATTTGGAAAAATTGCAGAAATGGCCCTTCGAAAGATCTAAAGTCCTTAATTGATGAGAAATGATTAAACAAGGATAGCCCGAGGCTCAATTTGAAGAAAATCTAAAAATTGGACTTGTTTTGAGCAATATCGGGTTTCGGAGGCAAAAGGGCAAAATTGGATAAATCCCGAAAAAACATCAAACGAGTTCCAAAAATTCTGAAAATTTGCAAATCTCATTCTTAAATCATTTCAAAGAGATTGGCGAAAGAAAATATTGATTCGGAGTTCGTTTGCAAAATGGCCAAATACTGGGTCTCCTATGTAGTAATTCAACAGGATAAATCCCAAAAAAATAGAATATGAGATCAAAAAATTATGAAAACTTCCAGATCACATTTTTAAATTATTTGGAAGAGATTGGTGAAGAAAAATCTGGATTCGGAGCTCATTTAAAAAATGGTAAAGTTCGGGTGCATAAAAGGGGTAATTTCGGAAATAAATCTGAAATAAATAGCAAATGGACTCGGAAAACTTCTAGAATTCAATTTTTTATTATTTTGGAAGTATTGAAAAAATAAAATTCGAATTTGGAGCCCTTTGCTATTTATTTAAGTTCGGGGGGGGGCAAAAAGGTCATTTCACCAAGGAAACCAAAAAGGGCAAATTTGTAATTGATGAAAATATGAAATAAGAAGGAATTGCTGGGATTTTTTCTTCCCTTGGTCAGCCAACATAGAGGAGAAGAAGGAAGCTTGAACAATTTAATTCCCTAGTCACTATCAAGCCACATGCTACCATTAACACCTTGCAAATAGTCCCCCCTTCATCCAATGGCTTAGGTGTCTTGTAGGAAAGTTAGATGCACCATCCAATGGCCAAGTTTAAATGCCAAAATGAAATTTTTATTTGTCATAAAAGAACCCTCATCTAATGGCCAAGAATGGAAGAAAAAAGATAAGCACAATTCATCCAAGGGTGAGCATTAATTCGGTTGAGCAAGGGAGTGCATGAGATTATCTCTTTTCATCCAATGGCTTAGGTCACCAACAAGAGCTGAGTACACATGTTGAGGGCTGGATTTAATCTACAAGATGTCATTTTTATGTTGGCTTCATCCAATGACGAAGAATGGAAGAGCACAACTCATCCAAGGGTAGGCATTCAAGAGGGGCAAGCAATGGAGTGCATGGGATTGGTCCTCTTTTGCATCTAATGGCTAAGGTTACTACAAGGACTGAGTATACATCTTAAGGGCTGCTATCAATTGGAAAGATGACATTTTTATGTTGTCATCAAAATATCTAAATCTAAAGGCCAAGATTGGAGGAGAAAAAGTGCAATTCCCATCCAAGGGCTAGGGGGCATTCGGCCAAGGCTAAAGGGAGGAGTATGTTTTCATTTTTTCAGAGGTTTTTTGGCTGGAAAATAGTAGCTAATTTGGCAAAAAAAAAGGTTTTGAAAGAAAGAAAAAAAAGGTTTTCAATAGAGAGCTTGAAGGTAGTCATCTCTACCAAGCTCTAGCCTAGCTTTCTTCTTCATTTCCATGGTGTTTTCTTGATTTTTCTATCATGTTTTCCTACTACATTTTTCATAGAAATAAAGTTTCTTAATGTTTACTTATGTTTTCATCTCTTCTTCTTCTTTAAAATGGTGGAAAACAATTTTTTTCTATGGTTTCATGCTATGGCCGAAAATGGCACATTTATTTGCCTTGTTTTTTTTTTCTTCCTTGCATGTTGTTGTGAAAAATTATTTTCACAAGGTTTTAAGAGTATTCTAAGGTTATGATTTTTTACAAAATATGAAGCAAAAAAGGTTGAAATGGCTACATGATCTTGGCTAGACCAAGTGACCATTGTTAGGAGAGAGGCTATGCCCATTTTTACCTACCATGAAGCTCACCTTATTTTCTGTTTTACATGGTTTATTTTCTATTTTATTGAGATGGAAAGGTTTCATGATCTTGGAAAGACCAAGTGATTATGGTTAGGTGAGAGGCTATGCCCATTTGATACCAACCATGGAGCTTAACTTTCCTTGTTTTACTTACTAGTTTTTCTTGTTATTTGTTTTGCATGTCTATGTTAAATCTTTTATATATATATGTTCTTTACATTATTTTATATGCTATATTTACTTATATATTTCATTTCCATGCTTGACATTGTATCCTTGTATATTCGGCCATTGTTGTTCATATGCTCATGTTGTGCATTTTTTTCATGTATCATGTCTTACATGTTTGCATTTTCTTGGTATTGTTCCATGACCATTCGGCAATCTCATTTTTTTTTTTGCCTTGCATGTGTACTTTTCTTTTGTTTCTTAACTTGTTTGCATCTCCATACCATGAAATTGTATATTCTAATTTTAGTATGCCATGTACTTATGAAAATGCTAAGATAAAAATGCCACCATATTGTTCCATGACCATTCGGCAATCCCATTTTTGTTTGCCTTGCATGTACATTTTCCTTTTGTTTCTTAACTTGTTTGTATTTCTATGCCATGAGCTTGTGCATTTTAATTTTGGTATGTTATATGCTATTGAAAATGTCATGACATTATGCATCTTAATATGATTTGTCATGTACTTATGTCATTTACTAAATAGGATTGCATTAGAGTCTCATGTGATCATTTGGCCTCTTCATGCATCCCTTGCCTTGTCATGCATTTGCATTTTGCTTAGGTAACATGCTTTGCATTATCATATCATGAAATTGTGAATTAGTTGCTGTTTGTTCTAGCATTGACATAAGTTTCGTGAGTCATTGTATGTTCATAGTATTGCTATGCATGTTCATTACATTTTAGCTATACGCCAAATTGGTATTGCCATGCATATTGAGTCTTAAATCACATTGGTTTTGTCATGCATTAATATGCTATTTAGGTCTTAGGTCACATTAGCATTTTCATGCATATTCATAACATATTAGGTCCTAGTCACATTTACATTATCAAGCATGGCATGCATATAGAGTTAGGATAGCATTTATTGCCATGCAAATTCATGCTAGGCATTTAGGTTGCCATGAATTGTCATGCATTTCCTTTACCATTTAGACCTTTAGACCATGCATTTCATACATTTCATTTTTTGTATGTTCATTCATTCCATGTCATTGCCACTTGATTTGTGACTTAGGCAAATTAATGGCTCAAAGTCATGCTTACTTGAGCATACTTGTGGATAATTAAGGAATTGTCAAATTGGTTATTCTACATTTGTGATTTTTTTTTACTTAGCCAATTTTTTCCAAGGTTTTAAAATGTTTAGCTACTGTCCTTAGGTCTTTAGGATGATTTCTAACAATTTCTACTTTGGTTTTTGTATGAATTTATCAAAGGCAAAAAAATGTGTTTTGACAAACAGTTTTTTTTTCACCCAGTACTCGAACATCTCCAATTTTTATGGGCAGACATATTTAATCAGAAAATTAAGCCAAATTTTTATCGTGTATATTTACATGTTCTGAATCTCCAGTATTATTTTTAGAATTTTTTGAATTTTTAAAAATAGTATAAAAAATCGTGTCAAAAAACTGGACAGTAGAGGCAGATTTGAAATCAAAAGGGGAATAATGGTTGAATTTGGCTAAGGTATTTAGAGGGGGTTAGGTAGAAGTTTTAGCTACTGTCTTAGGGTAGTTTCTAAGCCTTTTTTAATTTTAAAAATGATTTTGATAAATCTCGGGTTAAGGGTAGTTAAGTCCGGGATTTTAAACTTAGGAAATTAGAGCCATTTTAAAAGGGTTTGGTAAGGGTTTTAATTTTTATTCAAGTTTTCCTCAAAATTATTTTCAAACAATCACAAAGTTTTGTTTTTTTAGAAAATCTAATTTGGCATATTTTCCTAAGGTAGCCGGATATCTTTTTAGATATACGGATTTCTTTAATTAAAGGAAAAAATACATTTTCATGCATTGCATATTCCTTGTTCATGCATTTTATTTAAATGTGTGATTTTTGCTATGATATTTTCCATGATATTATTATTATTTTAATTCACATTTTATGATCTTATATTTGTTTTCCATATGATTTTGAATGTTTCATGATATCCTATGTTTTTTATTTAGTTATTTTTGTCATATTGTTTAGTATATACTATGTTCATGCAATATTATTTTTATTTCATTTTCATTTTCATGCATATTATATGTTAGCATTATTTTAATTCCATGTCATTTCTTGTCATTTAGATCATATTCCATGTCATTTAGGTTATTTTGTTTATAACATGCCATGTCATTTAAAATATGCCATATCATTTAGAATTGCCATGTCATTTAAATCATTTTATCTCATTTAGAATATGCCATGATACTTAGGATTTTTTTTCATTTTACCTAGAATATACTATGTCATTTGAATTATGTCATATCATTTAGGTTGCATTATATTATCTAGATTTGCCATGTCATTTTATTCATGTCATACATGTTCATGTTCTTAAATGTTTTGAAAAAGATGATTTTCAATAAAAATAAAGATATTCCCGAGTTAAAATAATTAATGAGTTCTCTACCGGGTTTGCTGGAGGGAATATCATCAATTATCATTAATAAAGGAATATCTTTCTTTAAAAAAAATGAGAATCATTCGGAAAGTTTTCCAAATGAATAAAAATTTCTATATTTTGCCGATTTTGTCAGGGAATATAGGAAAATTTTGAATTAATAAATTCTGGATCATTTTCAATTAAAAATGGAATTATTTTTCTTAAAATTGGGAATTAACTTGAAATAATAAATTAAAAACCAACTTTTTACCGAAACTTGAGATAACACACGATTAATAAGGTACCGATTTATATGGGGGTTGTGGGGGCGCTAATCCTTCCCCGCACGTAACCGACTCCCGAACCTGCTTCTTTGATTTTCTCTAGTTTATAACGCAGACTTGAAATTGGTTTTAAAAATGTTTTAATTAATTTTAAAATGTTTTAGAAAACCGGTTTTAATAGGTGGCCGATCACACCTAGCTAAAAAAGATTGGTGGCGACTCCATGTCTTTTTACGAGGTTGTTTTCATACCCTCGACCTTTTATTTCAATTTAGAGGAATTAAGTCGTCTTTTCCTCTGCTTCTGTTTTCCCCTCACTCGAATGGGTCTCCCACAATTCAGGATCACATATCGACAGCTTTCTTTTTTTAGAGGAATTAAGTCGATTTTTCCTCGTCTTTTTTATGTCACGCCTAACGAATAATGAAAGTCTTGCGATGAGACTTGTATTTGTTATTTTATTTTTTATGTTGCGACAGCTTGGCGACTCCACTAGGGAATTTTTTTAGAGAGTTCAGGCCTAGAATTAATCGTGTGTTATCTAAGTCTCGGTTTTGTTGGATTAATTGGTATTTAATTTTAATTCCCATATTTTTAAAATAATAAAGAGAATTTTTAAAATAATAAAATGTTTTAAATATGTCCATCTTCATATGCATGCATATTATTATTTGTTCTCTGGTTATTTTGTTGCGTATATTTATATGTTTGCTTGACTGATGCTTTACATTGTTTGATTTTAGTGGGGTATTTAGAATAAAGGGTGTAGAATAGGTGGTAACAGGTTTGTTTTGTTCCTCCGCACACACTATGTCTGCATTTGCATAACATGAATCCTCTACCCGGGTTTTGTCCTTTTAAGTAGGAGTAAAGTAACTACGCCTTCGTGATAATCCTCCGTATGGGCTAGTGAAACACTTTCGGAGTATAAAGTACCTAATGCCTTCGTGATAATCCTCCTTACGGGCAGAGGAAAATATACTCTAACGAATTGAACCCGTTTTATCGGGGTGTCTTACTAGCCTTCACAGGCGACAGTGAGGAACAATTCGGGGCCTTAGAACCGATTCACCTTCATATAGTGAACCTAGGCGAAGCCATGCCAGATTTCTATTAGATACCCGAAGTTTAAGAACACATGGAGGAACATTTCCAACCTTTTACCATCTTTCTATATGTTAGATTTTACAAATTGGGTGATGATGAACGAACATCATATCGCTCGAAATAAATTTATTATTTTATCCCACGGTGTCGTATTGCCGAAACTCTGTTTAAATTTTTGGGACATTTTTTAAAGCATGTTGTTATTTATGTTATATTTGTGAATTCATTTCTTTACTAATCTATTTCTTTCTGTTTTCTTTTCTTTGACATGCATCATAGACATCATCATACACTTGGAGTTTATTGGCCTCGGGATAGTCATCAACCCAAAGGACTTTCATGGAGTGTCAGGTTATTTCAGTGATAGAAGATCATGCAGTAGTCAGGGCACGGTCAGAAAAAAGATCAGAGGGAGGATGGTGATTGCCTGAAGAAAGATTATGTGTCAGTATTGTCGGAAAGGGTCAAAGTGGATTCTAGGCAGAATAATCTCTGAGGGTTAGCCGACATTTGGAATCAGTGGAATGTATCAGAGAAAGAAGCCTTCATTTAGAAATATGGAGATATAGCAGTCTTAATTTCGATTCGGGTCAATAGTGGTTTGATTCAGGCTATGGTACAGTTTTGGAATCCTGCTTATAGATGTTTCACTTTTAACAAGAAGGATATGACACCACTGATTGAAGAATATTCAGCACTGTTACGTATTGAATGTCCTAATCCTGATCGGTTATATTTGAAGGAAGTGAAACCTTCAGGTTTTAAGAAGAAAGTGGCTAGGATCACATGAATGGATACAACATAGGTTGAGAGTCATGTGGATACAAAGCAGAAAAATGGGTGCATTCCGTGGGAAACTCTTCGAAAGTTGATATTGGGTTGTTCCGACAAAGAAAAAGCCAGGGACATCTTCGTTCTAGCCATCTACGGATTAATAATATTCCCAAAGATATTGGGGCATGTGGATATAGCCGTGTTTGATTTCTTTGAAAAGGTGGAACAGAAGATCAACCCATCTCCGGTCATCATAGCTGAAACTATCCGATCTTTGAATTTTTGCAAAAGGGCAGGATAAGGGAGAATCAAGGGGTGTGTACAACTCCTTTATATTTGGATTCAAAGTTACTTTTGGAAGATAGAAAAGGTCTCCTTCAAACCGTACATGAAGTCTTTAGTTTCGATTAGGGAATTCCTTCAAAATGATTGGCCTGAAGATGGGGATGAAGAGAAATGGGTCAACATGTTTCCGAATCTAAAACGGGAGATGGTGACTTGGAGAGCTCCATGGATGGTTCCTATGCCGATTATGTACAAATGTGGGGACAACTCAGGAGTTCCACTACTCGGAATTTGGGGTTCTGTGAGTTATGCGCCTTTGTTGGTACAAAGATTGGTTGAGTCTCAGCAATTCACACTCGTGACTCATAATCTAGGATCATCAGAGTTCACTTATGGGGAAGATGGATATTCTGGAAAGGTGCGGGCAGTGATTGAAGCATGGAATAAAACTCACCGGATAAAAATGGCCAGATATGCCGACATCATCACACCTGATTACCTGGTATGGAAGGAATTAAGGGTTAATGATAGGCTATTGACATCAGATGGGGAAGAGATCCAGTTCATGAATCCGCCATCGAGGGAAATGCCGTCAGAGTTAGAAATCGCAAGGGCGGAATTTGGAAAAGAAAAGGCCTAGATGAGCAAGGAGATTGCCCGACTACAGGAAGAACTTGAGGACATGAAAAATAGGGAATCAGCTCGGGAAAGATAAAAGGAAAAGATCAAGAGAGAAAGGGACACTGCTAAGGGCGATCTTCGGGAATTACATTTGGAGAACAAGAGGTACCGCTTTGAGCTCAGATTTGAGGGGACTCTCAAGACTTCCGGGGAGTGGGAACATGAGGTCAAAAACCTCAAGAAAGAGAATAACTACTGGAAAGAGAGAGCGAAGCATGAGGAAGCCCGAGCCAATCAACTGGAGAAGCAAGCTAAGGAAAGCTTACACGGTGATACTTCTGCTGACGCGTCAAGGGGCCGTGAACAAGTAGCGGTCAGATTGAAGAGCAGGGCAATCAAAAGAAGACTGTGAAAGAAAGTCCAAGATTCGAGAAAATCATTATAGGACTAATTTTGTAATAGCACTTTGAAAGGCGAATTACGGACTTATCTTATGCAGTGATCCTTTTATTCTATCTGTGATGTATTTAGTTCCAGGAACTCAATGAAAGACCGTTCGGTTGAAATTATTACGGGGCCAATACATTCAAATGCATTCATATTTTATATGTTTTGTTTGTTCATTTACATTTACTTACATTTATAATTATTCATTTTTGAAATTCGTTTATGTTCATACACTTAACCATTTATTTATTCCTTTTACTTGTTCATTCATTTATATTCATACGCTTAAACACTTATTTGTTCATTTCACTTGTTCATTCATTTATTTTTTCGTATTCATATACGTAGTCATGTAATTATTCATTTTATTTGATTCATTCATTCACAGTTAATCATTCATTCATTCATTTTTTATAAAACATAAAAAAGATGTGTCAATAATTTCTAATTCATGGTTTTCAAAACTAAAGGTACAATTGGTCGCACTCAGAAAGAAACGGATTTCCGACATCCTTACAATACTCGATCTCAAGCCAGAGCTATGGAAAATGATCAGCTTTCTAGAATTGAAAGAATGGAAAGAACTTAGATGGAACTGCAGGAACAGTTAGCTAAATCTCAGGAGGAGTCTCGAGAACAGATGACTAAACTCATGGAAATGATGAGTGCCATGATGAAGCAAAAAAGGTCAGGAGAGAACTCGGTCACCGGGAAAAGGGTGGTAGTTGAAAAGGATCTGCCTTAAAACATACAACAAAAAGGCCAAGAGGTGCCAATTGGGGCAGCCTCCTATGTTTACATCCAGCCAGCTGTAGAGACACAAAACCATGTTCTCGAAAAGGGTAATGTGGGAGCTGACCGAAATGATGTTAACGTTCCCGACTTTGAGGAACTCGCTGAAAAGGAAAAAGCAAAGATGACTGAGTTGAAGAGGGTCGAAATGGAAGAATCACAGAAAAAATATCAACTGCTAGAGGAGAGGTTGAGGGCTGTTGAAGGGGCAGAGTTATTTGGCAGTCTGGATGCCAAAGAGATGAGCTTAGTACACGATCTAGTAATTCCCCCAAAGTTCAAAGTACCAGACTTTGAAAAGTATAATGGGACTACCAACCCATCAGCACATCTGACCATGTACTGCAGAAGGATGACAGGGCATGATGATAATGAGAAACTGCTTATGCAATGTTTCCAAGATAGCTTGACAGGGTCAGCAACCCGATGATACAATCAACTGAGTCGTACCAAGATTCGTTCATGGACGAATTTAGCTCGGGCTTTCATGGAATATTATAAGCATGTGTCTGACATGGTACCTGATAGGCTGTCACTATAGAATATGGAAAAGAGGTCCAATGAGAGTTTCAAAGAATACTCGCAAAGGTGGAGGGATCTCGCCACACAAGTGCAACCCCCTTTAACTAGCAAAGAAACCACAGTGATTTTCATCAACACCTTGAAAAGCACCCTATTATGATAAATTGGTGGGGAGTGCCACCAAGGACTTTGCAGATATGGTCATATGCGGGGAAATGATAGAGTCGGCCATTAAGAATAGGAAAATGGAAGAGGGTGAGCCTTCTATTTCGAAAAAGGTATTCCCTACCAGGAAGAAAGAGGAGACCCATGCAGTTAGTATCAACCAATACCCATATGTACCTTCCACACCACATACACCACCAAGGCCCTATACTCCTACCACATCTTATGCACCTCCTACACCCTACACACCTTACCCTTGGTATAGTCCTTATTACCCCAATGTGAACCACCTTACCCAAAATCCCTTCCCTTACACCAATATATCACAACAGCCGTTTCCAACTGGCATATCCCCACAAATAAACCTTCCCCGAAACACTGTCCCAAAGACTCAGGGAGTCGGGCACAGTTACCAACGTTCACCAAGGAACAATCAAAAACCCCAATTTGATCCGATTCCTACCACCTATGGTGAGCTATATCCTAAACTATTGCAGGGTCAACTTGTTGCACCTGTGTACCTCAAACCTCTAACACTTCCATATCCAAGGTGGTACAATGCAAACACTAACTGCGTATACCAGGAAGGAATTCAAGGACATTCGACTGAAGATTGTCTGGCCTTTAAAAAGAATGTCCAAAGCCTGATCAATGTCGGAGTTGTAAGGTTTGGGGCAAAGAATGGGCCGAATGTTGCGGGGAACCCTTTGCCAGATCATGTAAGGAATCAGGTAAATACAGTATGGACAGGGGAAGTCAGAAGGGTAAAAAGGGACGTCAGGGAAGTTAAGACTCCAATGTTGACAGTATGGGTTGAGATGGTCAAGGCAGGAATGGTGGGAGATGCGGACAGTTTAAAAATGGTCGCAAAGAGGGTGCAGAATTGGTGCCTGTTCCATAAATGTGGAGGTCATGTCTTACAAGACTGCGAGGATTTTTTGGCTAAAGTCCAAAAGATGATGGATAATAGGGAGGCCCAGTTTTACGAAGAGACAGATGAGGAAATAGAGGTTATTGAGAATGCAGCTGGCTACCGGATAGGAAGACCCTTGATCATTTATTATGATGAACCAGAGGAGAAAGTCATGCCAGTCATTGAGGAAAGTGCACCTAAGTTAATCATTGATTTTCCTGTTTCCTTTTCATACAAGGAAAACAAAGCTGCACCATGGAAATTCGACTGCAGCATGGTTATGCCTGGGTCTTCGAGTCAGCAGGATATCACTGGTGTGGGGCACTTAACACGAAGTGGAAGGTGTTATGCTCCTGAGGCTGTTGAATAGTGGTTAATAGGGAAAAGAACGGACAAAGGGAAGAAAACAGCTGAACCAATCCATATTGAGATGGATTTGTCAAAAGAAGCAGAAAGGGGATCAGCCCCGGTAAACAGCATAAAAGAATCGGTGAGTGAGAAGAAAGCCTGCGAGTTTTTCAAATTCATAAATCATAGTGAGTATAGCGTGGTTGAGCAATTAAAATGTCAACAAGCTAGAATTTCAATCTTATATTTGCTTTTGAACTCAGAGCCATACAGAAATGCCCTGTTGAGAGTGTTGAATCAAGCATATGTGGCTACCAATATATCGGTAGAAAAATTGGACAGGCTGGTGGGAAACATCGCGGCAGACGACCATATATATTTCAGTTATGAGGAGATACCACCCAACGGTATTGGGTCAACAAAAGCTCTCCATATAACTACCACTTGTAAGGGGCGCATATTACCAAGGGTCCTTTTGTATAATGGATCGTCATTAAATGTGATGCCCTTGGCAACCTTATCCAAACTACTAGTGGATATTTCTTATATGCTGCCAAGCTGCACGGTTGTCAGAGCCTTTGATGGTACCAGGAGAGATGTGATGGGAACTATTGAGGTTCCTCTGGAGATAGGCCCATGTACCTATACAGTGAACTTTCAGGTCATGGATATTAATCCATCCTATAATTGCCTACTGGGAAAGCCATGGATATATTCAGCAGGGGCTGTACCTTCATCTCTCCACCAAAAGTTGAAATTTGTGATAGAGGGGCTCTTGGTCACTGTATCAGGAGAAGATGACGTAATAGCATCTACATCTACTAAATCCCCTTATGTTGAACCCAATGAAGATGTCGTAGAATGTTCTTTTTGATCTTTGGAATTCGTAAATGCAGTTTTTATCGTTGAAGGATGAAGAATTCCAAAATCGAGGCTGTCCAAGAACACAGGGCTGGGGGTAAGAACTACCGTGGAAAAAGGCTGCAGGGCTGGAAAAGGTATCGAAAAATATCTTCAGGGGATGGCCTGAGCAATGGAAGTAATGGAAATGAAAGACTGGTTTGGCCTTGGGTATCTTTCGAAGGCCCATGAGAAAAGGAAACAAGTTGAAATTAACCGACAAAGGAGGATGGCCAGTCTTGCGGGTATGGATATTGAATGGGAGCCTATGACATTCCCACCCATCCTTCACAGCTTTCGCTCAGCCGGTTCTCTATTCGGAGAAAAGAATTCTGATGATGTGCTCGTAATGATAGAGCAAGCCTTCGAGAGATTCCAGGTGAATAGGGATGAGCAGATGTATGATATGGAGATCTGCACGACTGGGGAAGAAAGAATTGAAAGAGAGAATGCTAATTGGATGGTGCGACCTTGTCCACCAGGATATAGACTAGCCAATTGGAGCGCAATCGAGCTACCTATAAGGTTTAATGTAATGCTTTTAAACAAATCTTAAATATCTTTGCCCGAAGATATTAAGAATTTCTTTTGTAATAGGCTTTTGTCTAAAACTTTTCATCCAATAAATAACAAACATGATGCATTTCCTTTATATTGATGTGTCCATATTCTTTCATTTATAATATTTATTTTGCTTCCATTGTATATATGTTTTCCTATATTGTTTCTTCCCCACCTATTTACAAGTGCACGGATGTGGAATATGAGGACCTTCCTGCTAGTAATTCTGAAATTGATTTTGAGAGGCCCATTTGCACGGGTGATTTTGAGGCCGGCGAAGATATTGAGGATTATGGTCTACCTCCGGACTTAGTAAGAAAAATAAAACAAGAAGAGAAACAAGTACTTCCTCATGAAGAGCTATTGGAATTGTTGAATTTGGGAAGTAGTGAGGAGATAAAAGAGGTTAAAATCGGGACTACATTATCGTCATCGATAAAGGGTGAACTCATAGCCTTGCTCCGGGAATTTTTAGATGTATTTGCACGGTCATACCAAGACATGCCGGGTTTGGATCCAAACATTGTGGTTCATAAGCTCCCTTTAAGGCCAGAGTGCAAGCCAATTCAGCAAAAGTTGAGAAGAATGAGGCCGGACATGTTGCTAAAGGTAAAAGAGGAGGTGAAGAGGCAGTTTGATGCTGGATTCTTAGAGGTGACTAAATATCCGAAATGGGTGTACCAAAGAAGGATGGCAAGGTGCGTATGTGCGTCGCTTACCGAGATTTGAGCAAAGCTAGTCCCAAAGATAATTTCCCTTTGCCTTACATTGATACTTTGGTGGATAATACGGCGAAGAGTTCCTTGTTTTCTTTCATGGATGGATTCTCGAGATATAATCAGATTAAGATGGCATCAGAAGATATGGAGAAAACCATATTTGTTACAATGTGGGGAACATTCTGCTACAAGGTAATGTCGTTTGGGTTGAAAAATGCTGGGGCAACGTATCAGAGAGCCATGGTGACCTTGTTTCATGACATGATGCATAAGGGAATTGAGGTTTATGTTGATGATATGATTGCAAAGTCACAAGGAAAAGAGAAGCATATTACGAATGTTAGGAAACTCTTTGAAAGACTAAGAAAGTTTCAACTCAAGCTAAACTCGGCAAAAAGCATTTTTGGAGTCACCTCGGGAATATTGTTGGGTTTTGTTGTTAGCAAAAGGGGAATTGAGATTGATCCGGATAAAGTGAAGGCCATCCAGAATTTGCCACCTCCACGTACTCAAAAAAAAGTAAGAGGTTTTCTGGGGAGATTGAATTACATTGCTCGGTTTATTTCTCAGTTAACCGATAAATGTGATCCAATATTCAAATTATTTCAAAAACGTGATCCAGGAGAGTGGGATGAAGGGTGTCAGATTGATTTTGAAAAGGTTAAGTATTATCTATCAAACCCACCAGTATTAATGCCATCGGCTCCGGATAAACCGATGATATTGTATCTATCAGTATTTGAGAGATCCATGGGTTGTGTTTTGGGGTAGCTTGATGAGACTGGAAAGAAAGAACAGGCGGTTTACTACCTCAGCAAGAAGTTCACAGATTATGAGTTGAAATATTCGTCGGTAGAAAAGTTGTGTTGTGCCTTAGCTTGGACTGCTCGGAGGCTCAGACAATACATGCTGTACCACACAACATGGTTGATAGCCAAGCTAGATCCGATCAAGTACATGTTGGAAGCACCTTCTTTGTCAGGGATGACGGCAAGATGGTACGTTTTGTTGTTAGAATACGACATTGTATATGTGAGTCAGAAGGCTATCAAGGGCAGTGTAGTGGCTGAATTCTTAGCAAGTCGGGCAGTGGAAGATTATGAGCCGTTGAACTTTGATTTCCCAGATGAAGATTTGATGTATATTTCGCGAGCGGATGAGGTTCACTTGAAGAAGAACATATGGAAGATGTACTTTGATGGGGCATCTAATGCCATGGGGCACGGAATCGATGCGGTGCTCATATCCCCAGAAGAAGATTATTATCCCTTCACCGCCAGATTGGATTTTGATTGTACAAACAATAAGGCTGAGTATGAGGCATGTACTATAGGCCTTCGTGCAGCAGTGGACAGAAAAATCAAAGTTTTGGAAGTTTTCGGAGACTTAGCCTTAGTGATATACCAGTTACGGGGAGAATGGGAAATCCGGGATACAAAGCTAATCCGATACCGAGAACTCATACTGAGTTTATTGGAGGAGTTTGAAGAAGTAAGTTTCAATTACTTCCCCCGAGAAGAAAATCGGATGGCGGATGCTCTGGCTACTTTGTCATCAATGTTTAAAGTGAATGAAGGGGAGGAAGTTGTGCCAATCAAAATGAGCATATATGAGTCTCCTGCCCACTGTTTGAGTATCGAAGAAGAAGCAGATGGTCTCCCTTGGTATAACGACATGTTGCAGTACATCAAGAGTCAATAGTATCCAAAACAGACAACAAAAAATTGACAAGAGAACTCTGAGAAGGCTAGCAATGAATTTTGTTCTGGATGGCGAGATTCTCTACAAGAAAGGGAAAGATCAAGTCCTATTGAGATGTGTCGGGTCTGTCGAAGCTCGAAGAATCATAGAGGAAGTCCATGAAAGGATATGTGGCACCCATGCTAATGGTTACATGCTTGCTAAGCAGATTATGAGGGCAGGATATTATTGGCTGACGATGGAAGGAGATTGCATCAGTTATTCCCGGAAGTGCCATAAATGCCAGATATATGCAGATAAGATTCATGTACCGCCATTTCCATTGCATGTCATGACCACACCATGGCCGTTCTCAATGTGGGGAATGGATATGATAGGGCCTATTTCCCCGAAAGCTTCAAATGGACATCGTTTCATCCTGGTGGCCATAGACTATTTCACAAAGTAGGTGAAAGCTGCTTCTTATGCGAATGTAACGAAGTCAGTGGTATGCAGATTTGTTAAGAAGGAAATCATATGCCGATATGGATTTTCGGCAAGAATTATTTCAGATAATGCTCTCAATCTGAATAATAAGATGATGAGAGAGATATGTACTCAGTTCAAGATCACGCATCACAATTCGGCACCTTATCGTCCGAAGATGAATGGGGCAGTAGAAGCAGCCAACAAGAACATCAAGAAGATTGTCGAGAAAATGACTGATGTGTACAAGGATTGGCATGAAATTTTGCCTTTTTCTCTTCACGCATATCGCACTTCGGTTAGCACATCTACAGGGGCAACGCCTTTTCTTTGGTATACGGTATGAAAGTAGTTTTACCTATTGAAGTTGAGATTGCTTTGCTTCGAGTTTTGATGGAGGTTGGCCTAGAAGAGGCAGAATGGGTTAGAGCTCGTTATGAACAACTGAATCTCATCGAGGAGAAAAGATTGAAAGCAATTTGTCACGGGCAGTTGTATCAGAAAATGATGATTCGAGCCCATAACAAGAAGGTTCGACCCAGACAGTTCCGAGAAGGAGAGTTAGTACTGAGAAAAATTCTCCCCATAGTGAAAGATCCGCGAGGAAAATGGTCTCCAAATTAGGAAGGACCCTATGTGGTAAAAAGAGCTTTTTCTGGAGGAGCATTGATTCTAACTCGGATGGACGGGGATGATTTTAGACATCCCGTGAATGCTGATGAATTGAAGAAGTATTATGCTTTAAAAAAAAATGTGTGATGCTATGCACATGGGAATTCGAATGATTCCAAGTGTAGAAATGGAAATTCTATATATCTACCTCCCCTGAGAATTGCTTTTCAAAGAGAATATTCGTGCTTGGTGTGATAAATGGCCATCTTTCATATTCCCTTCACTAAGAAGAAATTATCCCCATTCACCCCTTTGAGCCTTAGGAATTATTTCTTTCGTTGAACCCTGATCAAGGATCACCTTCTACACTGGAGGGCAAATACGAGGAATAGTAATCAAAATAATGGCAAAAAAAAAAAAGAGCCATTGGAAAATGTGAAATCAAAGAATGGCAAATGAAAGCCGGCAATGAAAAAAAAAGTCCAAAAAGGGGACAAATGTCTCAAGAATGAATTCTCCTCAGAAAATGATCCTTGATCCAATTACCCTTAAACACATTTTGGGCCTATTTTATCCTTTCCTTCTAAACCCGAACCTTGGCCTACGTTACGTACTTTAAAAGTCCATTTTGATCAAGCATGGGCATTTAATTTGAAAGGTTTTTCTCAAAATTCATCCCATCTTTTGAATTGACATTTTTACCTTGGAAGCATTTAGAATTGTCAAACGCATGGTAGAATACAAAAAAAAAGGGAGAGGTTTAAGCCAAAAACTCGCAAAGGGCGACTTAATACCGAATGGGGGACACTTGAGTTGAAAACTCGTAAAGGGTGGCTCAAGTACTGATTAAGGTTTGAATCAATGCTTCGTGTAAAAGGGGAGAAAGTGTTTGAAAATCAGAGAAAAGGGGAACGACTCAGTCCGACGTAACTACGAAAAGCCGAGGGATTACCCAAGTAAATTGACCATTCAAGAGAAATTTCAGATGATTTGAAAAAAATGGGTCCAAGATATTCCGCATCCGAGGCATCAACAACCTATAACTTTACATTTGTTTCTTATATCCTTTTATCATTTTAAAATATTTTGTTGCAATAAATTTTTTTACCCCTTTTTATGACAATTGCTTGTTTCATACTTTCCTTCATACATTTTTGAAATTGCATTTTGTTTGTTATTAAATTGAATGATGATTAGTAAACGTAAACTTTTTAATAAAAAAGAGTTTAAAGGTATTACTAAGGAATAGATCTAAATCTTAGAAAAGGTTTGGAAACCACTAATCCCGATTGAAAATTCACCAAGTAAAGTAAAACAGTGAATGTGTTGGAGACTCCGTCATGAAGTCAAAAATCTGTGAATTTCAGTGAAGTCAGAAACTGGGACTGTTTGACAAATTATCTTGAGTAAAGGATTCTTTAAGTGGGGCATCAGTGAACAATTGAAAACTTCGTTATGAAGTCAGATAATCTGTGAACCTCAAAGAAACCATGGATTAGAAATCATGACACAATCATTTGACTGCATTTATCCTCAGGAAACATATAAGCATTTACAAAGCATGACATTCTCATCATTGCATTTAGCTAACATTGCAGGAATCAAGAAAACTTTGGCTTCCCAAATCAAACTCGTTCTCCTTCTCAAATGAGTCGAGCCTTGAGACCACCGTCGAGGTATTTTCTTTTGTTTTAAATCGAATTCATTATGTTTTATCAAATGAGTCAATCCTGGAGACCACTGTCGAGGTATTTCCTTTTGTTTTAAATCGAATTCATTTTGTTTTATCAAATGAGTCGAGCAATGAGACCGTCGTCAAGGTATTTTAATCACAGGTAAGACCTCCGGGCATCATTTTTAAAGACCTTCGGCACCATTTTTGAAGACGTTCGGGCACCATTTTTAAAGACCCCGGGCATTATTTTTAAAGACCTTCGGGCACCATTTTAAAGACCTTCGGGCACCATTTTTAAAGACCTTCGGGCACCATTTTTAAAGACCTTCGGACACCATTTTAAAGACCTTCGGGCACCATTTTTAAAGACCTTCGGCCATCAGTTTTAAAGACCTTCGGGCACCATTTTAAAGACCTTCGGGCACCATTTTTAAGACCCTCGGGCATAATTTTTTCTTTTACAAATTGAAACCCGTTTCCTTAAGATGGGTCGAGCCTTGATTAGTCAGGGAATTCAATTTAAGGATAAAATCTTCAATTTACAGCTTTTTCAAAAAAAAAATGGTGAAAAAATGAAGAAAAAGAAGAAAAAAAAAAACCCTTTCCCTTTCCTTCACATGTGATTTCACTAACCGTAAAAAATAAGTGTTTGTTTATCTTTGCCTAATTCCTGATTCTCAGCAATAGCCAAAGAGAGGCAGCTGTAGACATCTAATTTTGTCCGGACCCCTAAATCAGGTACATTTTCTTCCTAAATTGATGTTTTAGAATGCTAAAAGGCTTTTTCTCATCTTGTAGGTGGTACTCCGAGGCTTAGTCTAAGAAAGCAGAAAGAAAAAGTCAAACTAAAAAAAAAGTCAACCCCAAAAAAGTCAACCTCGAAAAAGTCAACCCCAAAAAAGTCAACTACTAAAAAATTCAACCCACTTTCATAATCAAGATTTGAGGTTTAATTGAAAAACGGTGAAAGAATTTTGATAATCTGAGGTCTATATTGAAAGATATGGAGTTCGGAAGTTGGGTTACTAGAATTAGTAGAAAAGAAACCCTTTTTTCAGGAAATTTGGGGAAAAATGCTTAAATGATCAAATTGGTCGGAATTGAAGGTCTCAAATGAAAGATAAGCATTGACTACGGGTAATGGAGAAGCCATTTGGAAGAAAAACTGATAAAAAAGTCAATTCGAAAGAAAACAGAGAATTAGGGTTTTTTGGTGGATTTCGGTGAAATTTGGAAAAATTGCAGAAATGGCCCAATTCGGAAGATCTAAAGCCCTTAATTGATTAAAACTGATTAAACAAAGATAGCCCGAGGCTCAATTTGAAGAAAATCTAAAAATTTGACTTGTTTTGAGCAAAAACCAAGTTTCGGAGGCAAAAGGGCAAAATTGGATAAATCCCGAAAAAATAGCAAACGAGTTCCAAAAATTCTGAAATTTGCAAATCTCATTGTTAAATCATTTTGAAGAGATTGGCGAAAGAAAATCTTGATTCGGAGTTCATTTGCAAGATGGCCAAATACCGGGCCTCCTATGTAGTAATTCAACAGGATAAATCCCGAAAAAATAGAAAATGAGCTCCAAAAATTATGAAAACTTCCAGACCACATTTTTAAATTATTTGGTGGATTGGTGAAGAAAAATTTGGATTCGGAGCTCGTTTAAAAAATGGTAAAGTTCGGGTGCATAAAAGGGGCAATTTCAAAAATAAATCCGAAATAAATAGCAAATGACTCGAAAAATTTTAAAAACTTCCAAAATTCATTTTTTTTATTATTTAAAAAATATTGAAAAAATAAAACTCGAATTTGGAGTCCGTTTGCTATTTATTTAAGTTCAGGGGGGCAAAAAGATCATTTCACCAAAGAAACCAAAAAGGGAAAATTTGTAATTGATGAAAATATGAAAGAAGAAGGAATTGCTGGGATTTTTTCTTCACTTGGTCAGCCAACATAGAGGAGAAGAAGGAAGCTTGAACAATGTAATTCCCTAGTCACTATCAAGCCACATGCTACCACTAACACCTTGCAAATGGTCCCCCCTTCATCCAATGGCTTAGATGCCTTATAGGAAAGTTGAATGCACCATCCAATGGCCAAGTTTAAATGCCAAAATGACATTTCTATTTGTCATAAAAAGAACCCTCATCTAAGGCCAAGAATGGAAGAAAAAAGATGAGCACAATTCATCCAAGGGTGAACATCAATTCGGTTGAGTAAGGGAGTGCATGGGATTATCTCTTTTCATCCAATGTCTTAGGCCATCTACAAGGGCTGAGTAAACATGTTGAGGGCTGGATTTAATCTACAAGATGTCATTTTGATGTTGGCTTCATCCAATGACCAAGAATGGAAGAGCACAACTCATCCAAGGGTAGGCATTCAAGAGGGGCAAGCAAGAGAGTGCATGGGATTGGTCCTCTTTTTGCATCTAATGGCTAAGGTTACTACAAGGGATGAGTACACATCTTAAGGGCTGCTATCAATTGGCAAGATGATATTTTTATGTTGTCATCAAAATATCTAAATCTAAAGGCCAAGATTGGAGTAAAAAAAGTGCAATTCCCATCCAAGGGCTAGGGGGCATTCGGCCAAGGCTAAAGGGAGGAGTATGTTTTCATTTTTTCATAGTTTTTTTTTTGCTGGAAAACAGTAGCTAATTTGGCAAAAAAAAAGGTTTTGAAAGAAAGAAAAAAAGGTTTTCAATAGAGAGCTTGAAGATAGTCATCTCTACCAAGCTCTAACCTAGCTTTCTTCTTCACTTCCATGGTGTTTTCTTGATTTTTCTATCATGTTTTCCTACTACATTTTTCATAGAAATAAAGTTTTTTAATGCTTACTCATGTTTTCATCTCTTCTTCTTCTTTAAAATGGTGGAAAACAATATTTTTCTATGGTTTCATGCTATGGCCGAAAATGGCACATTTATTTGCCTTGTTTTTTCATTTTTTTTCTTCCTTGCATGTTGTTGTGAAAAATGGCTTTTACAAGTTTTTTAGAGTATTCTAAGGTTCTGATTTTTATAAAATATGAAGCAAAAAAGGCTGAAATGGCTACATGATCTTAGCTAGACCAAGTGACCATGGTTAGGAGAGAGGCTATGCCCATTTTTACCTACCATGAAGGTCACCTTATTTTCTGTTTTACATGGTTTATTTTCTGTTTTATTGAGATGGAAAGGGTTCATGATCTTGGCAAGACCAAGTGATTATGGTTCGATGAGAGGCTATGCCCATTTGATACCAACCATGGAGCTTAACTTTCCTTGTTCTATTTACTAGTTTTGCTTCTAATTTTTGCATGTCTATGTTAAATCTTGTGTATATATGTTCTTTACATTATTTTCTATGCTATATTTACTTATATATTTCATTTCCATGCTTGATATTGCATCCTTTCATATTCAGCCATTGTTGTTCATATGCTCATGTTGTGCATTTTTTTTCATGTATCATGTCTTACATGTTTGCATTTTCTTGGTATTGTTCCATGACCATTCGGCAATCTCATTTTTGTTTGCATTGCATTTTCCTTTTGTTTCTTAGCTTGTTTGCATCTCCATGCCATGAACTTGTATATTCTGATTTTAGTATGCCATGTGCTTATGAAAATGCTATGATAAAAATGCCATCATATTGTTCCATGACCATTTGGCAATCCCATTTTTTTTTGCCTTGCATGTGTATTTTTCTTTTGTTTCTTAACTTGTTTGCATTTCCATGCCATGAGCTTGTGCATTTTGATTTTAGTATGTTATATGCTATTGAAAATGTCATGACATTATGCATTTCAATATGATTTGTCATGTACTTATGTCATTTACTAAATAGGATTGCATTAGAGTCTCATGTGATCATTTGTCCTCTTCATGCATCCATTGCCTTGTCATGCATTTGCATTTTGTTTAGGTAACATGCTTTGCATTATCATATCTTGAAATTGTGTATTAGTTACTGTTTGTTCCAGCATTGACATTAGTTTCATGAGTCATTGTATGTTCATAGTATTGCTATGCATGTTCATTACATTTTAGGTCTAGGCCATATTGGTATTGCCATGCATATTGAGTCTTAAATCACATTGGTATTGTAATGCATTAATATGCTATTTAGGTCTTAGGTCACATTAACATTTTCATGCATATTCATAACATATTAGGTCCTAGTCACATTTACATTATCAAGCATGGCATGCATATAGAGTTAGGATAGCATTTATTGCCATGCAAATTCATGCTAGTCATTTAGGTTGCCATGAATTGTCATGCATTTGTTTTACCATTTAGACCTTTAGAGCATGCATTTCATACATTTCATTTGCTGTATGTTCATGCATTCCATGTCATTGCCACTTGATTTGTGACTTAGGCCAATTAATAGCTCAAAGTCATGCTTCCTTAAGCATACTTGTGGAAACTTAAGGAATTGTCAAATTGATTATTCTACCTTTGTGATTTTTTTTACTTAACCAATTTTGTCCAAGGTTTTTAAAATGTTTAGCTACTGTCCATAGGTCTTTAGGATGATTTCTAACAATTTCTACTTTGGTTTTTGAATGAATTTATCAAAGGCAAAAAAATGTGTTTTGACAAACAGTTTTTTTTCACCCAGTACTCGAACATCTCCAATTTTTTTGGGTAGTCATATTTAATCAAAAAATTAATTCAATTTTTTCTATTGTAGATTTACATGTTCGGAGTCTCCAGTATTCTTTTTAGAATTTTTTGAATTTAAAATAGGCTAAAAAATCGTGTGGCAAAACCGGACAATAGAGGCAAATTTGAAATCAAAAGGGGAATAATGGTTGAATTTGGCTAAGGCATTTAGAGGGGGTTGGGTAGAAGTTTTAGCTACTGTCTTAGGCTAGTTTCTAAGCCTTTTTTAATTTTAAAAATGATTTTATAAATCTTGGGTTAAGGGTAGTTATGTCCGGGATTTTAAACTTAGGAAATTAGAGCCATTTTAAAAGGGTTTGGTAAGGGTTTCAATTTTTATTCAAGTTTTCCTCAAAATTATTTTCAAACAATCACAAAGTTTTGTTTGTTTAGAAAATCTAATTTGACATATTTTCCTAAGGTAGCCGGATATCTTTTTAGATATACGGATTTCTTTAATTAAAGGAAAAAATACATTTTCATGCATTGCATATTCCATGTTCACGCATTTTATTTAAATGTGTGATTTTTGCTATGATATTTTCCATGATATTATTATTATTTAATTCACATTTTGTGATCTTATATTTGTTTGCCATATGATTTGGAATGTTTCATGATATCCTATGTTTTTTATTTAGTTATTTTTGTCATATTGTTTAGTATATACTATGTTCATGCATTATTATTTTTATTTTCATTTTCATGCATATTATATGTTAGCATTATTTTAATTCCATGTCATTTCTTGTCATTTAGATCATATTCCATGTCATTTAGGTTATTTTATTTATAACATGCCATGTCATTTAAAATATGCATATCATTTTTGAATTGCCATGTCATTTAAATCATTTTATCTCATTTAGAATATGCCATGATACTTAGGATTTTTTTTCCATTTTACCTAGAATATACTATGTCATTTGAATTATGCCATATCATTTAGGTTGCATTATATTATCTAGATTTGACATGTCATTTTATTCATGTCATACATGTTCATGTTCTGAAATGTTTTGAAAAAGATAATGATTTTCAATAAAAATAAAGATATTCCCGAGTTAAAATAATTCATGAGTTCTCTACCGGGTTTGCTGGAGGGAATATCATCAATTATCATTAATAAAGGAATATCTTTCTTTAAAAAAAAAAAACGAGAATGATTTAGAAAGTTTTCCAAATGAATAAAAATTTCTATATTTTGCCGATTTTGTCGGGAAATATATGAAAATTTTGAATTAATAAATTATGGAGCATTTCAATTAAAAATGGAATTATTTTTCTTAAAATTGGGAATCAACTTGAAATACTAAATTAAAAACCAACTTTTTACCGAAACTTGAGATAACACACGATTAATAAGGTACCGATTCATATAGGCATTGTGGGGGTGCTAATCCTTCCCCGCATGTAACTGACTCCCGAACCCGCTTCTTTGATTTTCTCTGGTTTATAATGCAGACTTGAAATTGGTTTTAAAAATGTTTTAATTAATTTTAAAATATTTTATAAAATCGGTTTTAATAGGTGGCCGATCACACCTAGCTAAAAAAGATTGGTGGCGACTCCATGTCTTTTTACGAGGTTGTTTTCATACCCTCGACCTCTTATTTCAATCTAAAGGAATTAAGTCATCTTTTCTTCTGCTTCTGTATTCCCCTCACTCGAACGAGTTCCCTGCGATTTGGGATCACGTATCGACAGCTTCGTTTTTTTAGAGGAATTAAGTCAACTTTTTCTCGTTTTTTTTATGTCACGCCTAACGAATAATGAAAGTCTTGCGATGAGTCTTGTATTTGTTATTTTATTTTTTAGGTTGCGACAGATTGAACATGAGTAGACATTGCACCATGCTCATGGTCTTTCCAGGATATTTGGTGAAAGGACCGAATTACATTGATAGACTGAACACGAAAGGTTATGTCGAGACTAACTTGACTCTCCAGAATTTGGGTGGTCATGATGGCTTGCTAGAGTCCGCTCATGATCTATGAGTATAAATTGATTAGATTAATTTATATTCATTGCTAACATGTTGGAAGCCTAATGGTTCACACACAGAAAGGTCAATTAAGAGATTAAAATGGAAAGAGCCTAATTGACTAATTTGAGAATTTAATCAATAGGGACTTAATTAAATAGTTTAATTAAGTGGAAGGACTTATGGGCAAAAACATAAGAGCTATTGTCCATAGTCCAAACCCTGGAGTGATTGTTGCCCCCTATAAAAGAAACATGATAGCTTGGCCGACCTCCCTATGGCCCCCTTAGTCGCATATGTGATATGCTTAGAGGCTTTGGTGTCTTCTTGATTTCTTGACTTCCTCCATGCCTCTTCATGGATTTCTAGAGAGAAAAACATTTTCTTTTAAGAGAGCAATGGCATAAAGTGAAGAAGAAAGAAGATCAAGATAATCCTAGAGGTTGGCACATCAAACCCGGAGAAGCAAGAAAAGCATTTTCTTCTTCTTGATGCTTATGAAGCATTCGGGCGTGGTATGTTTAGATGGGGAGAGGTTTCTTGAAACCTAAACTCCTAGCATTATTTTCGGCAAGACTCCATTCCTACCTTATGAAGTTTTTCATGATCATCTTGTGTGGAATACTGTTAGAGGCCAGACACTTGTGTGGCTTGAAGTCTCGGATTGACAGCTTGGTGTTCAAGATTGAGTGGGCTATTTGTAAACTCAAGATTACTAGATCTTTGAGTTAAGGTATGATTCTTGGTCAGATGTATGCTTTATAATTACAAGATCGCATTAAAATTTTACAAGCATGATCCTGTTAGATTCGACTGTCTCTTTGTTTATTATTCCGCTGCGTTCATGTTCTTCTTTAATTTGATTATTGTTTGAGCATGAGGTCGAATCCCAACAGTGGTATCAGAGCCTAGCTTGGAAGTTTTCTTCTGATTTACATGTTTAATTCTTGGTAATATTCAATTGGATTGAATTGTGTGTTGATCTAGCAAAGTTCTTTCAAGAAAAACGTTTTCTTGTTTTGTTTCAATTCTGACAGCTTCTGTTTGCAATCTGATCTTGGTGTTTTAAATTTTTTAAAACATGTTTAAAATTGATTTGATCAATGTTTAAACCTTTTCATATGATTGCATGATACAAAGAATTTAAAAGAAACAAGTTTGGATTTGATTTGAATTGAATTGAATTGGTTTCGGTGCTTGAGTTTCGAAGAAAACAAGTGCAGGATTTTTCTTCACACCTGCTGTAAGTTGCGGTTTTGACATGGTTAGAGGTGTCCAAAAATTTTGAATCTTTGAGAAGTAGTCCGAAACATGTCTATCTTTATGTTGTAATTTTTGGTGAATTTTTTGATTTTTTTTATTGTCGAAACTGTCTCTCAAAGTTGTGCAAACAGTTTGCATGGTTGCTGGAATTTTCTTGGCAGCCTTGAGTTCTTGAATTTGATTCTTGAATTGTAGGTATAATTGGCTGAAAATCAAAGAATGAATTGTGTGTGAATTGTTCACCACTTAGCCACCAAAAGAGGTGGCTGCTTTGAGGCAAACGTTGCCCCAACAAGAGCTGTAGGTTACGGCGGTGTGACTTACTAAAGGTGGGAGGCGGCTACACACAAAAGTTGTGTGTTAGGGCATCGCTTTCTATTTTTGGAAATTCTTATTCTTTGGAATTTTGGACTTGTAGAAATTGTTTCGTAGTCAAGATTGGATTCCTAAGAGTTAGGAATGCACCTAAGCTATCCTTGTGGAAATTGTTTCCTAGTTGGACAAGGACTCCTAAAAGTTAGGAGAAGATATGAAACTTTCATTGTAGAGAAAGTTTCCTAATCAAACTTGAACTTCCTAAGGTGTTAGGAAATCTAATTAAATTGTTTAATTAGATGAAAGATTTTAATTCAATGAATCCTAATTGGATTAGGACTCAAGTAAATTGAATTAAAATTAAAATTGCTAGAGAATTTGAGCCAAGTATATTTAAAAATGAGTTTAAATATTACTTTTCTTAAATGACACACAAGATTACTAAGTGATATTAAATATGTATGCATTTAATTTTATACTTTATGATGTGATTATGAAAGCATGAGGATGGTTATGGACTTAGACCTTAGACTTAGGTCATGGATGGTTGAATTTTCTTTTTGTTATTTTTATAAATAGGGTCTGCGAACACCTGCCTTCTCTTTTTATTTTCGGAGTTGTAAATTCTCTTCTCACCTAACTCCCCTCGAATATAACTCGAGGTTTCTATCAAAGATATGTAAATGTTATATAGGCTTGTAGATTTAGATTTAGATTTAGGCTAAGATTAGAATTTATGCAATTCCAAATGTAAGGAGATAAAGCGCCAAGAAGAAGGACCAAGGAGATCACCATCAAGACTTATGAAGACTATGTATGGTATCCCTAGGAATTTGACCAACTAGTTTCCTAATGCCTCAAGGAAACTAGAGTAGTAAAGTCCATAATCATCTTAGTAGATTGCAAGAAATAGATTTATTTTTGAATTTATATATGTGATATATATTTGAATAAATGCTATGCATGTCAATCAACAAAGAGAAGCAATGAAACCTATTTTATGAAATAAAGAAATCCCTCATTAAATTATATTGAGTCTATGTTACGCATGATTAGTTGCCTTCCACCATCTTAACAAGATAACCAGAGTTCCTTCAGTAGGAGGCTTGTTGAGTCACTCAAGGTCAAACTACTGTACGAATATGTTTGAGTTAAAAAAGGTGGGTCTTACTCAACTAAGTGTCATGTAATCAGGATGCGTCAAACTTGATCACATGATATTTAGAGGCAAAGGTTAGGCGAAATGCATATGATGCATTTAGGCAAAGAGTTGTTATAGACACCTAATTTTGTCCGAACCCCTAAATCAAGTACGTTTTCTTCCTAAATTGATGTTTCAGAATGCTAAAAGGCTTTTCTCATCCTACAGGTGGTACTCCGAGGCTTAGTCTAAGAAAGTAGACAAAAAAGTCAAACTTGACAAAAGTCAACCTCAAAAAAGTCAACCCCAAAAAAAGTCAACTATTAAAAAAGTCAACCCACTTTCAAAATCAAGATTTGAGGTTCAATTGAAAAACGGTGAAAGAATTTTGATAATTCGAGGACTACATTGAAAGATATGGAGTTCGGAAGTTGGGTTACAGAGATTCAGTAGAAAGGAAACCCTAGTTCGGGAAATTTGCGGAAAATTCTTAAACGATCAAATTGGTTAGAATTGAAGGTTCCAAATGAAAGGTACTGACTATGGGTAATGGAGAAGCCACTTGGAAGAAAAACTGATAGAAAAGTCAATTCGAAAGAAAATCGAGAATTAGGGTTTTTGGTGGATTTCGGTGAAATTTGGAACAATTAAAAAAATGGCCCAATTCAGTAGGACTAAAGCCCCTAATTGATGAGGAGTGATTAAACAAGGATAGCCCAAGGCTCAGTTTGAAGAAAATTTGAAAATCGAACTTGTTTTTAGCAAAAACCGAGTTTTGGAGGTAAAAAGGCAAAATTGGAAAATGTGGGAAAAATAGCAAATGAACTCCAAAAATTATGAAAATTTGCAAATATCATTCTTAAATCATTTCAAAGAGATTGGAGAAAGAAAATCTTGATTCGGAGTTCATTTGCAAAATGGCCAAATCTCGGGACCCCCTATGCAAAAATTGAACATGATAAATCCCGAAAAAATAGCAAACGAGTTCCAAAAATTCTGAAAATTTGCAAAACTCATTTTTAAATTATTTTAAAGAGATTGGCGAAAGAAAATCTTGATTTAGAGTTCGTTTGCAAAATGGCCCAATCCCGGGTCCCCTATGTAGTAATTCAAGCAGATAAATCCCGAAAAAATAGCAAATGAGCTCCAAAAATTATGAATCTTCCAGATCACATTTTTAAATTATTTTGAAGAGATTGGTGAAGAAAAATCTGGATTCTGAGCTCATTTAAAAAATGGTAAAGTTCAGGTGCATAAAAGGGGCAATTTTGGAAATAAATCCGAAATAAATAGCAAATGGACTCAAAAAATTTTGAAAACTTCCAGAATTCATTTTTTTACTATTTCAGAAGTATAGAAAAAATAAAATTTGAATTTGGAGTCTGTTTGCTATTTATTTAGGTTCGGGAGGCAAAAAGGTTATTTCACCGAAGAAACCAAAAAGGGCAAATTTGTAATTGAGGAAAATATGAAAGAAGAAGGAATTGCTGGGATTTTACATCCCTTGGTCAGCCAGCATAGAGGAGAAGAAGGAAGCTTGATCAATTTAATTCCTTAGTCACTATCAAGCTCACATGCTACCACTAACACCTTGCAAATGGTCCCCCCTTCATCCAATGGCTTAGGTGCCTTGTAGGAAAGTTGAATGCACCATCTAATGGCCAAGTTTAAATGCCAAGATGATATTTTTATTTGTCATAAAAGAACCCTCATCTAATGGCCAAGAATGGAAGAAAAAAGATGAGCACAATTCATCCAAAGGTAAGCATCCATTCGGCCAAGCAAGGGAGTGCATGGGATTATCTCTTTTCATCCAACGGCTTAGGCCATCTACAAGGGCTGAGCATTTTTTTCACAGGTTTTTTGGCTGAAGTCAGTAGCTAATTTAGAAAAAAAAAAAGGTTTTGAAAGAAAGAAAAAAAAGGTTTTCAATAGGAGAGCTTGAAGGTATCTCTACCAAGCTCTAGCATGGTTTCTTTTTGTTTTCTATGTTGATTTCTTGATTTTATATCTTGTTTTCCTACTACCTTTTTCATATAAATAAAGTTTTTCAAATGTTTACTTGAGTTTTCGTCTCTTCTTCTTCATCAAAAGGGTTGAAAACAATTTTTTTTTAGATAAGTTTATGCTTGGCCGAATGTGGTTGATGTTTGCCTTGGTTTTTTCTTTTTTATTCCTTGCATGTTGTTGTGAGAAAAATGATTTTTAGAAGGTTTATTTAAGTATTTTAAGGTTCTGATTTTTTACAAAAGATGAAGCAAAAAGGTTGAAATGGCTACATGATCTTGGCAAGACCAAGTGACCATGGTTAGGGGAGAGGCTATGCCCATTTTTACCTACCATGAAGCTCACCTTAATTTTGTTATTTAACATGGTTTATTTTCTGATTTTTTGAAATGGAAAGGCTTCATGATCTTGGAAAGAACAAGTGATTATGGTTAGGTGAGAGGCTATGCCCATTTTATAACAACCAGGGAGCTTAACTTTCCTTGTTTTATTTACTAGTTTTGCTTGTTATTTGCTTTGCATGTCTATGTTTAATTTTTTATATGTTCTTTACATTATTTTCTATGCTATATTTGTTTCTATATTTCATTTCCATGCTTAATATGTTTTTCTTGAAGATTCGACCTTGTTGTCTATTGGAGTCATATTGTGCATTTTTCATTTTTCATGTCTTATATTATACACATGTTTACATTTTCATATTTTGTTATATGGCCATACGGCTACTCCATGTTGCTATGCGTCACATTGGCATTTTTATCTTGCTTCTTGACTTGTTTGCATTTGCATTCCATGAGTTACCATATCTTGATTTTTAGTATGCCATATGCTTGTGAAAATGCTATGATAAAATGCCATCATTTGGGGTATATGACCATTCGGCTATTCCATTTAGTATGCCTTGCATGTGCATTTCCATCTTGCCTCTTGACTTGTTTGCAATTCCATGCCATGAGCTTGTGCATTTTGATTTTAGTATGTCATATGCTTGTGAAAATGTCATGACATTATGCATCTTGATATGATTTGTCATATATTTGTGTCATTTACTAGATAGGAGTGCATTAGAGTATCATGTAACCACATTCGGCCACTTCATGCATCCCTTGCCTTATCATGCATTTGCATTATCATATCCTGAAATTGTGTTTTAGTTGCTGTTTGTTCCAGCATTGACATTAGTTTCATTGGTCATTGTATGTTCATAGTATTGCTATGCATTTTCACTACATGTTAGGTCTAGGCCATATTGGTATTGCCATGCATATTGGGTCTTAAATCATATTGGTATTGCCATGCATTGCTATGCTACTTAGGTCTTAGGTTATATTAGCATTTTCATGCATATTCACAACATATTAGGTCCAAGTCATATTTACATTATCAAGCATTGCATGCATATTAAGTTAGGATAGCATTTATTGCCATGCAAACTCATGCTAGGCATTTACGTTATCTTGAATTGTCATGAATTTCCTTTACCATTTAGGCTTTAGACCATGCATTCCATACATTTCATTTGTTGTATGTTCATGCATTCCATGTCATATGCCACATGATTCATGACTTAGGCCAACCAATGGCTCAAAGTCATGCTCTCTTGAGCATACTTGTGGAATATTAAAGGTTGTCAAATTGATTATTCTACCTTTGTGATTTTTTTTACTTAGCCAATTTTTGTCCAAGGTTTTTAAAAGTTTTAGCTACTGTTTGTAGGTCTTTAGGATGATCTCCAACAATTTTACTTTGATTTTTAAATGATTTTATCAAAGGCAAAAAAATGTGTTTTGACAAAACAATTTTTTTTCACCAGTACTCGAACATCTTCGATTTTTCTAGGCAGTCATCTTTAATCAGGAAATTAATCCAATTTTTTGACGTGTAGTTTTACATGTTCTGAGTTTGCAGTATTTTGTTTAGATTTTTTGAATTTTTAAAAATTGGCAAAAACATCGTGTGTCAAAACCGGACTGTAGAGGCAGATTTGAAATCAAAAGAGAAATAAAGGTTGAATTTGGATAAGGCATTTAGATGGGCTTAGTTAGAAGCTTTAGCTACTGTCTTAGTGGTAGTTTCTAAGACTTTTTAAACTTTAAAAATGATTTTATAAATCTCGGGTTAAGGGTGGTTAAGTTCGGGATTTTAAACTTAGGAAATTATAGCCATTTTAAAAGGGTTTGGTAAGGGTTTTAATTTTTATTCAAGTTTTTTCCTCAAAATTGTTTTCAAACAATCAAAAAGTTTTGTTTTTTAGAAAATCTAATTTGACATATTTTCCTAAGGTAGCCGGATATCTTTTTAGATATATGAATTTCTTTATTTAGAGGAAAAAATACATTTTCATGCATTGCATTTTTCATGTTCATGCATTTAATTTGAATGTGTGATTTTTGCTATGATATTTTCCATGGTATTATTATTATTTCGATTTACATTTCATGATGTTATATTGTTTGCCATATGATTTTGAATATTTCATGATATCCCATATTTTCTTTATTTAGTCATTTATTTTTGTCACATATTTTAGCAAATACTATGTTCATGCATTTTTATTTTATTTTCATGCATATTTTATGATAGCATTATTTTATGTTTCATGTCATTTCTTGTCATTTAGATCATATTCCATGTCATTTAGGTTATTTTATTTATAATATGCCATGTCATTTAAAATATGCCATATCATTTAAAATTGACATGTCATTTAAATCATTTTATCTCATTTAGAATATACCATGATACTTAGGATTTTTCATTTCACCTAGAATATACTATGCCATTTAAATTATGTCATATCATTTAGGTTGCATTATATTATCTAGACTTTGCCATGTCATTTTATTTATGTCATACATGTTCATATTTTTAAATGTTTTGAAAAA
This sequence comes from Fremontodendron californicum, assembly GCA_030761205.1. NCBI lineage: Eukaryota > Viridiplantae > Streptophyta > Magnoliopsida > Malvales > Malvaceae > Fremontodendron > Fremontodendron californicum. Next base: position 17,219,882 of record JAULJL010000017.1, on the reverse strand, counting down.
GATAATGATTTTCAATAAAAATAAAGATATTCTCGAGTTAAAATAATTCATGAGTTCTCTACCGGGTTTGCTGGAGGAAATATCATCAATTATCATTAATAAAGGAATATTTTCTTTCAAAAAACGAGAATGATTCGGAAATTTTTCCAAATGAATAAAAATTTCTATATTTTGTCGATTTTGTCGGGGAATATAGGAAAATTTTGAATTAATAAATTCCAGATCATTTTCAATTAAAAATGGAATTATTTTTCTTAAAATTGGGAATTAACTTGAAATACTAAATTAAAAATCAACTTTTTACCTAGACTTGAGATAACACATGATTAATATGGTACCGTTTTATACGGGCGTTGTGGGGGTGCCAATCCTTTCCCGCACGTAACCGGATCCCGAACTCGATTCTTCGATTTTCTCTGGTTTATAATACAGAATTGAAATTGGTTTTAAAAATATTTTAATTAATTTTAAAATGTTTCGGCTTTGATAGGTGGCCGGTCACAGCTAGCTAAAAAAGATTGGTGGCGACTCCATGTCTTTTTCAAGGTTTTTTTTCAAAACCTTCGTTTTTCTAGAGGAATTAAGTCGACTTTTCCTCGGTTTTTTTTTTTTTAATGTCAGGCTTAACGAATAATAAAGTCTCGTGATGAAACTTGTTATTTTTTTTACGTTGCGACACTTAGGATTTTTCATTTCATCTAGAATATACTATGCCATTTAAATTATGTCATGTTATTTAAGTTGCATTACATTATCTAAACTTCGCCATGTCATTTTATTTATGTCATACATGTTCATATTCATTTAAATTTTTGTTTTAAAAAAAATGGATAATGATTTTCAATAAAAAAATAAAGATATTCCCGAGTTAAAATAATTCATGAGTTCTCTACCGGGTTTGCTGGAGGGAATATCATCAATTATCATTATTAAATGAATATCTTTCTTTCAAAAAATGAGAATGATTCGAAAAGTTTTTCAAGTAAATAAAAATTTCTATATTTTGCCGATCCTGTCGGTGAATATAGGAAAATTTTGAATTAATAAATTCCAGATCATTTTCAATTAAAAATGGAATTATTTTTGTTTAAATTGGGAATTAACTTGAAATACTAAATTAAAACCGATTTTTTTACCGAGACTTGAGATAACGCATGATTAATAAGGTACCGTTTTATACGGGCGTTGTGGGGGTGCTAATCCTTCCCCGCACTTAACCGAGTCCCGAACCCAATTCTTCGATTTTCTCTGGTTTATAACGCAGACTTGAAATTCGTTTTAAAAATGTTTTAATTAATTTTAAAATGTTTTATAAAACCGGTTTTAATAGGCGGCCGATCACGCCTAGCTAAAAAGGATTGGTGGCGACTCCATGTCTTTTTCCGAGGCTGTTTTCATACCCTCGACCTTTTATTTCAATCTAGAGGAATTAAGTCGTCTTTTCCTCTGCCTCTGTTTCCCCCTCACTCGAACGGGTCCCCGCGATCGGCATCACGTATCGACAACTTGGCGACTTCGCTGGGGAATATTAGAGAGTCAGGCCTAGAATTAGTCGAGTGTTATCAAAGTCTTGGTTTTGTTGGTTTAATTGGTATTTAATTTTAATTTCCATATTTTTTAAAATAAAGGAGAATTTCGAAAATAATAAAATGTTTTAAATATGTTCATATTCATTCACATGCATTTTATTATTATTTTCTAGTTATTTAATGTTGTATATTACAATTGCTTGTTCGTTAATGCGTTACAATATTCTTGATCGTTGTTTTAATAAATTGTTGGGGTATTTAGGATAAGGGGTTTAGAATAGGTGGTGAAAGGTTTGTTATTCCTCCGCACATACTACATTTGCATTTGCATAACATGAACTCTCTACCCGGGTTTCGTCCTTTTAAGTGGGAGTAAAGTAAATAAGCCTTCGTGATGATCCTCTGTATGGGCTAGTGATACACTTACGGAGTATAAAGTACCTAATGCCTTCGTGATGATCCTCCGTATGGGCTTAGGAAAATATACTCTAACGAATTGAACCCGCTTTTATCGGGGTGCCTTATTAGCCTTCACCGACGACAATGAGGAGCAATTCAGGGCCTTTAGAACCGATTCACCCTCATTTAGTGAACCTAGGCGAAGCCATGCCTAGATGAGTCGATAATATTGGGACAAGTGTTCACTAGCTTTTTAAAATTGAAAATATCAAAACATTTTTTTTCAAACATTTTTGCATTTTGCACATTTCATGCATGTGTGAATAGAGCATGTACATTCATGGTTGTATTTTTTATCTCATTCTTTGCAATAAACAATTGGTAATAATCTCATTTGATGATTATGAAACGGTAGTGTTACATGAACATTTGCATATTATACCATGAACATTTGCATATTATACCATATTAGGATCCACTACCCCAAAATTCTTTTGAAAATAATATGTTTGGCTTTTCATAGAGAAAACATGTTTCAAAAAATCATAGATTAAATTTGGAGGCAAATTTTGCATAGTGAGATTTTTGAATAATCAAAATTTGGTCCCACTGATAACTCGTATAATTATATAGTTTTTAGTTATGTTTTATTATTGTTTTGTGTCAAATACGAGTTATTATTGTTTAGTCTAATTGTGTTTATGATCTTTTATATTTTTATGTAATTTGGTGTTTTTCAGAAGTTTCTTTGAGTGATTTCAGATTACTAGAATTAAGGGCAAATCCAGTTCAGTTCCAGTTCTGACACTGTTTGCCATATCAGCTATATCTCGAGTTTCACTGAAGCAATAAGGCTGAAATTTGTAGCCGTGCAAAGCTAAGAGGCATATCTATCTTTTTCATGTTTTACACTTCTTGAAACGGAGTCGTTTTCCCTAGAGAAATCGACCATCAAGTTGGCTGATGTGCAATGACGTCTGTGCTGACCTGTTTTTGTATTTTGCCCATATCTTCTTATCCACATCAGCAAATGAGCTGATTCTAACAGCTATGGATCCGTAACTAATAGGGGTATATTTTTCTAGAAGACAATTTTATCAGATCGAGCATCCAACATTGACAAAATCGACCATCAAGCTGGCTGATCAGAATTGTCATACAATATGACGAAAATTGTTAGAAAAATGCACCCACCTATTATACCTACCTTTGAAATTTGTAAAGCTTGTCTCTTGTCATTTAGCCCTCCAAAATGTGTATAAATAGAGGGCCTTGGATGAGTATTGGGACACATTGATACATTGGTAGGATATTAGCCATTGTAATAAAATTCTCTAAGTTTTCTTCTTCTTTCCTTTCTCTAGTTTTCTTTTTCTTTATTTACTTATGCTTCTTACATTTCTTTTCATTTTATTCATATCTAGTATGTGTTGCTAATCATATTGTTGAGGTGATGAGGTGAAGCTTTTGGTAAATGCTAAGGTTAGTCTCTTAAACATGAGCTAAAATGAATCATCATTTATAGACACTAGTATAGATAATATTTTCTTTTGGTTTAAAATCATACTTGCAAAGTAGGGATCTTGATTCATTATTGACAATGAAAATGGCACAGTAAATGCTTGGTTTCATAACCTTGATTTGTTGTAGACATATACCTTGGCATAAGGAATGCTTGGACTCTTTTTGTGAGTTTTGAGGACACCAAATGAACATAATATCATATGCTATGGACGTTCGACTGAATTGCTAAACCTTCCGATTGGAATCTCCCTTATGTGTGAATTTCAATTGTGTAATAAAACAAGATTAATCTTAGCATAACACCAAGAGTGGATTCTCTAACCTCAACATCTTTTCTTATTGTTTTGTTTATATCTTGTTTAATTTCTTTTATGTTATTTTGTTTATTTTGTTCTCTAATATCTTGTTTATCTTATTTTGTTGTTGATTCCCTAATATCTTGTTTACTTTCTTTTTCTTATATATTTATAAACTTATACTTACTAATACGCTTCCATGTGGTTCGACCTCGGACACCCGAGAATTTATTACTTGAACATAACCTGCACTTGGGTTTACAACTCTTAATTGAGTCACCATCAAGTTTTTGGCGCCGTTGCCGGGGAAGCAATACTAAGTATATAAGTTTATAAGTATATTTATTTTTATTGGCTGGTTATACCGCCTAATTTGTATATTAACTTTGTTTTATTGGCTGGTTATACCGCCTAATTTAGTATATATATTTTTATTGGCTGGTTATACCGCCTAATTTTCTATATATTTATATTTATATTGTATATTAACTTTGTTTTATTTTTATTGGCTGGTTATACCGCCCAATCTGTATATTAACTTTGTTTTATGCTTGTTTGGCGACGTGATTTTAGATCTCGTCGTTTAGTTAGATTTTATTGTGAAACTTTTTCAGGTAATCTTTCTAATACAACTCCTACCATGGCTGACAATGAAAGTGTTCATGCTGAAGATGAGAACAGACAAGTACGCACCATGCGTGACTACTTGCAACCAACTCGAAGCTCATCACCCTCTTGTTTTATTTTTCCTCTCAATGCGAACAACTTTCGTTTTAAACCAGGTATGATAGCTTTGCTTCCAAATTTCCATGGGTTAGAATCGGAAAGTGCTTACTCGTTTCTAAAAGACTTCGAAGATGTATGTGTCACCTTTAATGACCAACAATGTACAAATGAAATTGTCAAGCTAAAATTATTTCCTTTTTCTTTAAAAGATAAAGCAAAAATTTGGCTTCATAATTTAAAACCAAGGTCAATTGGCACATGGCAAGAATTACAAACTGAGTTTCTAAAGAAATTTTTCCCAGCACATAAAACTACTGCTTTGAAAAGACAGATTCAAAATTTCAATCAAAATCAAAATGAAGCATTTTTTCAGTGCTGGAAGCGTTTTAAAGATTTGTTAAGTTCTTGTCCACATCATGGTTTTGAAAAATGGCGTCTTATTAGTTTCTTTTATGAAAGTTTAACTCCCGAAACTAAACAATTTGTTGAAACAATGTGTAACGGTGAGTTTCTAGAAAAAGAACCTGAAGAAGCCTTTGACTACCTAGACCATTTGGCAGATAACTCTCAAGCCTGGCACACAGATAATTCCTCTGAAAGTTTCAATAGATCTAATGTTGTTTCTAACAGAGGAAAATATCATTTTAGTCAAGAAGATGAGATAAAAGCTAAAGTAGCTAATTTGGCTAGAAAGATTGAAGCCATGGAACTTAGAGAAGTAAAAGAAGTCAAAACGGTTAAAAATGAAGAAAGTTGTGGAATTTGTGAAATCATGGGACACCTCACTTCTGAATGTCCAAACATTCCCATTCTTAAAGAAGCGTTGCATGATCAAGTAAATTCCATAAACACATTTAAAAAGCCTTTTGCTTCTTCTTACTCTGAAACGTATAACTCTGAATGGAGAAATCATCCCAACTTCAGTTGGCGGAATAATAATCATGTTCAGGTACCACAATCTCAAAAGCCGGGCAATACTTTTTCCTATCAACCTTCACGTGTACAAACCTTGGAAGAGACATTGCAAGCATTCATGCAAACACAAGCAAATGTGAATAACCAAACTTCACAGGACATCAATGAGATCAAAAACACCTTGTCCACATTGACAGCTTCATTACGCACTCAAGAAAAAGGTAAGTTTCCTGCTCATCCTCAGCCTAACCCTTCTACTCAATGTTTTGTTTCTTGCTCCAATGAAACTCAACAGGAAAATGCCAGTTCTATCACAACTATTCGAAGTGGAAAGGCAATTGACAAAAAGATTCCATCAAAAGACCAAGATCCTCCTTCCCCTCCGAAAAGTATTGGTGATGGTAAGTCTGAACTTCTTGAAAATTTGGACAAAGAAAAAGGTATGCATCCTGCTCCTTTTCCTCAAAGGTTGCAAACAATAAAGAATTTGAATCAAAATGCAGAAATTTATGAACTTTTCAAACAAGTTAAGATTAACAGTCCTTTATTGGATGCAATCAAACAAGTTCCATCTTATGCTAAATTTTTGAAGGACATGTGCACAGTTAAAAGGAAACATAATGTACAAAAGAAAGCATTTCTGACGGAAAGTGTGAGCTCAATCATTCAGCACCTTACTCCACCAAAATTCAAAGATCCTGGATGTCCAACAATCTCATGCATCATTGGAAACACTAGAATAGAACGTGCATTGCTTGATCTTGGTGCTAGTGTTAATCTTTTGCCTTTTTCTGTTTATCAACAGTTAGGTTTAGGTGAACTCAAGGAAACACCTGTTACACTTCAACTAGCTGATCGTTCTGTAAAAATTCCTCGAGGGATAGTTGAAGATGTTTTGGTTCAAATTGATAATTTTTACTTCCCTGTTGATTTTATTGTTTTGGACACACATCCTGTTTCAAATCCAAATGTTCAAATTCCGGTTATATTAGGCCGTCCATTTCTTGCAACTTCTAATGCTCTGATAAATTGCAGGAATGGTATGTTGAACATTTCTTTTGGAAATATGACTTTAGAATTAAATGTGTTCAACACTTGCAAGCAACCTGGTGATGATTCAGAAGTACATGAAGTGGATTTCATTGAAGAACTTGTTCATGAACATCTCACCACTATCACATTCCATGATCCTTTAGAAGCTTATTTAATTGAATGTGAGTTTGATAATGCTTCAAATTTTTCACACACTGATTCTTTGTTAAATTCTTTTCAGGTTAAGCATTGTTGGAAACAAAAGTTTGAGGAACTTCCATCACTCACAAATGTCACTGTACCATCAATTATTGAACCACCCAAGCTGGATTCAAAACCATTGCCATCCGAGCTAAAATATTCCTTTTTGGGTGAGAATGAAACTTTTCCAGTCATAATTTCTTCACATCTTGATGAACTACAAGAAGGTACAGGTAGAAGCACTTTTGCAAAGAAGCGACGAGCAAAGCGCATGAGTTCAAATTGCCACAAATGTGCACGATGGACGTGTAACGGTAAATGTCGCTCTATTGGGATTCCGTCCTCTAATCGAGATGATAAAATTGAATTCATTAAGGATGGACTGAGTAAGGAGAATTTGGGTAATATCCAACTTTCTCTTGAGACGCATCCTAGTGGAGACGTACAAAGAGAAATTCTTGATTTATGGCCGCAATTCCAAAGGGAATGGCAACATCTTGGGAATCTGATGTTAAAAGACCCTGTTTGCCAGCTTGTAAGAAAACTGGATGGGAAGCATATCCTCGACTCATAGAAGGCGTTTAAGCCGTTTCTGGACGTAAAACCAGAGGAAGATGTGAGCCACAATCACAACTACAATAAATGACTTCTCAACTTTTGGTTTGATTTGCAATAACTTTATTTCGATTTATTTTACATGTTGTTAGATTTGTGTAATTATTCTCGTTTTTTTTTTTTGCATTGGTCTTTTACGGTTGCTTTTTCTTCTCTTTTTGATTTTCTTCCTGAAATCACGCAAAAATCTTTTGTTAGGTTAACATTTTCTTCTGACAGGTCAAATACACTTTCGGCGACATTATTACTCTTGTCTGATTCATTACTCAGTCCTCTATATATTACACCATGTACTCATTCTCTTTCAGGCACTTGAAAAAAAAATGGAAAGTACTTCGTCCCAGCGCATTAAAAAAATTTGTGTCTTTGGAGGTGCTTATCGAGGGAAAAATAACATATTCGCTGATGAAGCCATAAGAGTTGGAGTAATACTTGCCCAACAAAAGATCCAGTTGATTTATGGAGGCGGTAGTACGGGTTTAATGGGAGCAGTCGCTACAGCAGCACACGCCGGAGGAAGTCCAGTTCTAGGAATCGTGCCACAACTATTCACAGGTTTTTGTGGACCTACCGTGGGTAAGGAAATACAAGTCTGGAGTATCCCTGAACGGATGACAATCATGTACCATTCTGCCGATGCATTCATTGCTTTACCAGGAGGTCTGGGTACATTGGAAGAAATAGCTTGCGTGGCTTCTTGGTCATCTTTGGTCACAAATAAGAAACCCATTGGTTTGCTTAATATTAATGGTTATTTTAGTAATTTGCTTTCATATTTAGATAATGCTGTGGATAATGGATTCATGTTTTCAGAGGCAAGGAGAACCATAATTTCTGCTACAACCATTGAAGATTTACTCAAAAAGCTCCAAGCTTATGAGTATTTATCTGCTACGGTTGTTTCGCAAACACTCGGAAAAAGAAAAAGAGATATGGACGAGCAAGGAGTGGATTGCACTTTATCTTTGTGACATTATCTAACATTTTGCTTGTTGTGTCTCAGTTATAATAAGTGGTTAGCAACCTCTGCAGGTAATATCTCCTAAATTCTACCTTTAAAATTTGACATTGGGGACAATGTCATATTTTAGTAGGGGGTAAGGGACATATTTTGCTAAAAAAAAAATTGTTGTGTTTTAAGACATTTAGAAGTATTCATTCTGAACAAGGTCTGAGTAAGGGAGACTTGAGACATACCTTGTCAGTTTGATTTAATCTTCTTCTTCAAAAAAACAAAACAAAAAAAAAAAGCATGTTTAGACTTAGTGTGTTTTTTAGTTACTTTCAATACTATAATGAGATATGAATTGCATAAGTCTAAAGCAGATTTATTAGTGAGAAGATTTTCATGAGAATTGAGCTTGATATCAACCTTTTTATGAGCCAATGTTAATATGATATGTTGATTGAGAAAGAAGCATGTTTAGACTTAATCTGACTTGTATAATCATCCTTGTGAGTTTTTGAGCCTATAATGATTGATGCATTATACAAATCAATCTAATTTCTTTCTTGAGTGCTCTTATGATTACATGATTCTCTAGAACTTGCTTTAAACCGTTTGATACTATATTGATACATGTGACAACATGAATATGATAGAGGCATTAGGATTATAACCAGAGCCAAACAGCCATCCCTTATTAATGTTCTAAGAGAACATCCCCACTAGTGAGCCAATTTGAGCCTACATTAAATATGCTGTTTTATTGGTAACCACAACTTACACCTAGCCTAAATATACTTATATCCTTACCCTTGTTCTAAAGATGGATTTTTATATTTTGAGACATATTAAAAATAAAAAATAAAAAAAAGGGATATTTTTAGTTGAAAATTTGGGTTAGAAACAAAAGATAAGTGTGGGGGAAGAAAAGTAAAGAAAAAGTCAAGAGAAAAAGAAAGGGATCATTGTCAAATACATTCCCATATTAAAAAAAAAAAAAAGAATCTTCTCTTGAACTTCTAGAAAAAGATGTTACAAAGTTGGTTAGAATGATGCAAAGGCTCAACATGAATATTTAGCCTATGTTATTATGTGCTTTATAAGAGTTTTGAGAAGTTTTATTTGTATGATCTTATTATGTCTCTAAAATCTATGAACTCTTTGGAACCTTTGTGATATCTTTATCCTTTTGTTCTTTAACCACATTATAACCCTTTGGCCCCATTACAACCTTGAATAAAGACCTCTTGATTTATGAAGTTGTATGATCTAAATAGTGGAGAATAGGTGGACAAGCAAGCATATGGTAGAAGTGTTTTCATGAGATTGATTGAGTGTAAACACTTTACCACTACTTTAAAGAGTGAAAATCAAGAGAGTATCCCATGTGAGAAGTTGAGATTAAGTTTGAATATGCACTATTTTGATTGAAATATGTTATGTTAATATTGGCTTAACTCATTTATTTACATTCAAGCAAGATTTTTTGTGAATTTCTTTAAGCTATTGATTAGTTTTTAAGACTTGTCCAATGATTATCTCTAATTTATATTGGAAGGATTAGTTATAATTATTATTTTTAGTTTTTCTTATGTCTTCAATGTTTGTGGGTATCGTCCTAGTAAACCCTCACGAGACTAAACTCGTCCACTAGGGACACCTAGGGGTTTAAAGGCTTGTGTCACATGCTAAGTGCCACCGTGATTTCCTACGAAAATGGATTAGATTAGATTTTCTTATTTTATTTTTATTGAGTCGTTGCTAGGGACTAGCAACAATCTAAGTGTGGGGGTGTGATAACTCGTATAATTATATAGTTTTTAGTTATGTTTTATTATTGTTTTGTGTCAAATACGAGTTATTATTGTTTAGTCTAATTGTGTTTATGATCTTTTATATTTTTATGTAATTTGGTGTTTTTCAGAAGTTTCTTTGAGTGATTTCAGATTACTAGAATTAAGGGCAAATCCAGTTCAGTTCCAGTTCTGACACTGTTTGCCATATCAGCTATATCTCGAGTTTCACTGAAGCAATAAGGCTGAAATTTGTAGCCGTACAAATCTAAGAGGCATATCTATCTTTTTCATGTTTTACACTTCTTGAAACGGAGTCGTTTTCCCTAGAGAAATCAACCATCAATTTGGCTGATGTGCAATGACGTCTGTGCTGACCTGTGTTCGTATTTTGCCCATATCTTCTTATCCACATCAGCAAATGAGCTGATTCTAACGGCTATGGATCCGTAACTGATAGGGGTATATTTTTCTAGAAGACAATTTTATCAGATCGAGCCTCCAACATTGACAAAATCGACCATCAAGCTGGCTGATCAGAATTGTCATAAATATGACGAAAATTGTTAGAAAAATGCACCCACCTATTATACCTACCTTTGAAATTTGTAAAGCTTGTCTCTTGTCATTTAGCCCTCCAAAATGTGTATAAATAGAGGGCCTTGGATGAGTATTGGGACACATTGATACATTGGTAGGATATTAGCCATTGTAATAAAATTCTCTAAGTTTTCTTCTTCTTTCCTTTCTCTAGTTTTCTTTTTCTTTATTTACTTATGCTTCTTACATTTCTTTTCATTTTATTCATATCTAGTATGTGTTGCTAATCATATTGTTGAGGTGATGAGGTGAAGCTTTTGGTAAATGCTAAGGTTAGTCTCTTAAACATGAGCTAAAATGAATCATCATTTATAGACACTAGTATAGATAATATTTTCTTTTGGTTTAAAATCATACTTGCAAAGTAGGGATCTTGATTCATTATTGACAATGAAAATGGCACAGTAAATGCTTGGTTTCATAACCTTGATTTGTTGTAGACATATACCTTGGCATAAGGAATGCTTGGACTCTTTTTGTGAGTTTTGAGGACACCAAATGAACATAATATCATATGCTATGGACGTTCGACTGAATTGCTAAACCTTCCGATTGGAATCTCCCTTATGTGTGAATTTCAATTGTGTAATAAAACAAGATTAATCTTAGCATAACACCAAGAGTGGATTCTCTAACCTCAACATCTTTTCTTATTGTTTTGTTTATATCTTGTTTAATTTCTTTTATGTTATTTTGTTTATTTTGTTCTCTAATATCTTGTTTATCTTATTTTGTTGTTGATTCCCTAATATCTTGTTTACTTTCTTTTTCTTATATATTTATAAACTTATACTTACTAATACGCTTCCCTGTGGTTCGACCTCGGACACCCGAGAATTTATTACTTGAACATAACCTGCACTTGGGTTTACAACTCTTAATTGAGTCACCATCACCAACCAATTTCGTGAAATCATTGGTCATTGTATATACATTTGTGTTAATTCATTTATTCTTTACATGTATCATTTTGACATCATGTTACAGTCATAGCATGCATGGTCATTCATTGTAAATACATTTATGACATGCATGGTCATTATTTGTATATACCTGTGTATCAATTTATTTATTCTTTAAATGCATCATGTTGGCATTAGATACATCCATGGCATACATAGTTATCATGATATGCTCATGCATTAATCTGTCATATTAACATCAGGATACATTTATTACATGCACAGTCAGCATGATTTTATTTGTATATACTCTGTGTCAATCATTCATTGTTTACATACATCATAATTGACATCGTGTTGCATTCATAGTGTATATGATTATTCATTGGGAAATACACTAAAATATACATGGTCATTCATTGCATATATCCATGCGTTGATTTATTTAGTCTTTGCTTGCAGCATGTTGGCATCGTGATTGCATTTATTACATACATGGTCAGTATGTTTCCACTATACATGTCTATACATCACATTGTTTATGTTTCACGGGCATCAAATTGCATTCATGGCTCCTTCATCATGACATACTGTAGACACCTAATTTTGTCCGGGCCACTAAACAGGTATGTTTTCTTCCTATATTGATGTTTCCGAGTATAAAAAGACTGTTTTCATCCTGCAGGTGGTACTCCGAGACTTAGTTTAAGAGGGCGAGCACAAGAAGTCAAACTTGAAAAAAAGTCAACCCCGAAAAAGTCAACCCCGAAAAAGTCAACCCCGGAAAGTCAACTACTAAAAAAGTCAACCCACTTTCAAAATCAAGATTTTAAGTTCAATTGAAAAATGGAGAAAGAATTTTGATAATTCGAGGTCTACATTGAAAGATATGGAGTTCGGAAGTTGGGATTTGGAGATTCAGTAGAAAAGAAACCCTAATCCGAGAAATTTGGGGAAAAGTGCTTAAACGATCAAACTGGTCGAAATTGAAGGTTCCAAATGAAAGATAAGCACTGACTACGGGTAATGGAGAAGTCACTTGCAAGAAAAATCAAAAGAAAAGTCAATCCGGGAGAAAACCGAGAATTAGGGTTTTTAGCGGATTTCGGTGAAATCGGGAAGAATCACAAAAATGGCCCGACTTGGTAAGACCAAAGCCCCCAATGGATGAGGAATGATTAAAAAGGATGGCCCAAGGCTCAGATTGAAGAAAATCTGAAAATCGGACTTGTTTTGAGCAAAACCGGGTTTTGGAGGTTAAAGGGCAAAATTGGAAAAATTTGGGAAAAATAGCAAATGGACTCCAAAAATTCTGAAAAATTTGTCAATCTCATTCTTAAATCATTTGAAGGAGATTGGCGAAAGAAAATCTTGATTCCGAGTTCGTTTGCAAAATGGCCAAATCTCGGGCTTCTAATACAGTAATTCAAAAAGATAAATCCCGGAAAAATAGCAAATGGACTCCAAAAATTCTGAAATTTGGCAAATCTCATTTTTAAATTATTTGGAAGAGATTGGCGAAAGAAAATCTTGATTCCGAGTTCGTTTGCAAAATGGCCAAATCCCGGGCCTCCTATGCAGTAATTCAAGCCGATAAATCCCGAAAAAATACCAAATGAGCTCCAAAAATTATGAAAACTTCCAGATCACACTTTTTAATTATTTTGAAGAGATTGGTGAAGAAAAATATTGATTTGGAGCTCGTTTAAAAAATGGTAAAAAGTAGGGGCATAAAAGGACATTTTGGGAAGAAAAAATCCAAATAAATAGCAAACCGACTCGGATAATTTTGAAAACTTCCAGAACTCAATATTTTATTATTTTGGAAGTATTAAAAAACGAAAAATTGAATTTGGAGCCCGTTTGATATTTATTTTGCATCCGGGAGGGCAAAATGGTCATTTCACCCAAGCAACCGAAAAGGGCTTTTTGGGCCCTTCAAAAAATCAGAGTTGGGCTGGAAAAAAGATGTCAACATTTTTCTTGGACAGCTGTAATTTGAGAGGGCTGAGATGCTAATCTAAGGGTGGTAATTTCATGACTTTTCATCTTGAATTATTGGCCATTTGATGGAAATTAGGTTACACAAAAATGACAACATCTTGGAGTCCATATAAGCATCATTTTCTGCCAGCCCTAAGGGGGGAGGCAGATTTTGGTTTTTTCTTTTCCATTTTGGTTGATTTCTCTTAGTTTTTCTTAGTTTTTTATCTTCTTGGTTGAGAGCAAAAAAAGAAAAGTTTAGAAAAAAAGGAAAGTTTGAAGAGAAAAGCTTGAAATATTAGCTTCTTGAGGTTGCTCTTGAGCACCAACTCTTGCACTTTCATTTCCTATTCTTATTTTTTGCTCTTTTAATCTCTACTTGGTGAGTTTTCATTTTAAAATAATGTTTCTTGTTCTTCCTTCATTTCCTTTCTTAAGTATATTTTTTTTACATTTTGTTTTTATAATAAACTCACCATGGCCAAATGGCCTACATTATTTATTTTAAGTTGTTGTTTTTGATTCATTTTACCATATTGTTTATGCTATTTTTTTTATTTTTGATGTTTTAAATATTATGTTATTTCATGTTCTTAAGTTATATTTAATTTGGTTGCTTTGTTTGTTGCCATTTATGTCTTAGATATCATGTTTTTGCATTTTTAATTTTCTGTTTTCATGTTGTTTAAATTTGAGCATGTTTTAGAGTTAGCATATTAAGTGTTTGTGAAAATGCTTGTGTGATTCTTTGCATGATTCTTGTTTTATATCTTAGTGAGCATGTTTTAGATTTGGTATATTAGGTGTTTGTGAAAATGCTTGTGTGATTTTTGTGTTATGACTTAGTTTTTCATGCTAGCATATCAAGTGTTTGTGAAAATGCCATGCTTGTTGGAGCTTGGGGCCATTTGGCTACTCCATGTGTTTTGCATTGTGTGTTTTATTTTTGTCATGCTAGTTGTTAGGTTTTTGCATTTGCATGATATTTGGTTGGATTTTTGAATTAAGCATGCCTTGTGTTTGTGAAAATGCCATGCATGTCTTAGGTCTAGGTTACATTAAATGCCATGCAAGTTCATGTTAGGTCTAGGCCATATTATTTATGTCATGCATTTTCCTTACATTTAGGTTTAGATCCATGCATTTCATGCATTATGTTTGCTGCATTGTTTCATGCATTTCATGTTCATGCCACTTGAATAATGACTTGAGCCAATTAATGGTTCAAGATCATGCTCTCTTGAGCACACTTGTGGAAAATTAAGTTTGTCAAATTGATTACTCTACCTTTGTGATTTTTTTTATTTAGCCAATTTTTATCTAACTTTCAAAGAGTCCTAGCTACTGCTTTCAAGTCATTTTATGAGTTTCAAATATTTTTACTTTGGTTTTTAAATGATTTTATCAAAAGCAAAAATGTGTTGGCAAAGCAGTTTTTTTACTCCTCCAAAAACTCGTACATCTATGATTTTTCTGGGAATTCATCTTTGATCAAAAAATTAAGCCGATTTTTTCTCGTATAGTTTTACATGTCCTGAGTCTCCAGTATTTTTTTTAGAATTTTTGGAATTTTTAAAAATAGGGTAAAAAATCGTGGATTAAAACTGGACAGTGGAGTCAGAATTGAATTTAAAGAAAAACCAATTTTCTGTTTTGGTTAATGTACTTAGAGTGGGCTGATTAGGAGGGTTAGCTACTGACTTAGGGTGATTTCTAAGCCTTTTAAACTCTAAAAATGGTTTTTCAAATCCCGGGTTAAGGGTAGTCAAGTCCGGATTTTTTAAACTTAGGAAATTAGAGCCATTTAAAAATTTTTAGCCCAGTTTTTATTTTTAATTCAAGCTTTTCAAAATTGTTTTCAAACAATCACAAAGTATTTTGGTTTTAGAATATTTAATTTGACATATTTTCCTAAGGTAGCCGGATATCTTTTTAGATATACGGATTTCCTTAATTAAAGGAAAAAATACATCTCATGCATTGCATTTTTATATTCATGCATTTTATATAATATGTGATTCTTGCCATAATAATTTCTATGTGTCATGACATTTAGGTTGCATTATATTATTTAGATTTTGCTATGTCATTTTATTTATGTCATGCCTATACATATTCATTTCTTTTAAATGTTTTCAAAAAAGATAATGATTTTCAATAAAAATAAAGATATTCCCGAGTTAAAATAATTCATGAGTTCTCTACCGGGTTTGCTGGAGGGAATATCATCAATTATTATTAATAAATGAATATCTTTCTTTCAAAAAAAGAGAATGATTCGGAAAGTTTTCCAAAACTAATAAAAATTTCTATATTTTGCCACGTTTGTTGGGGAATATAGGAAAATTTTGAATTTATAAATTCCGGATCATTTTCAATAAAAAAAATGGAATTATTTTTCTTTAAATTGGGAATTAATTTGAAATACTAAATTTAAAACCAACTTTTACCGAGACTTGAGATAACACACGATTAATAAGGTACCGATTTATACGGGCGTTGTGGGGGTGCTAATCCTTCCCCGCACGTAACCGACTCCCGAACCCGCTTCTTTGATTTCTCTGGTTTAAAACGCAGACTTGAAATTGGTTTTTAAAATGTTTTAATTAATTTTTAAAATATTTTATAAAACCGGTTTTAATAGGTGGCCGATCACACCTAGCTAAAAAAGATTGGTGGCGACTCCATGTCTTTTAAGGTCATTTTTAAAACCTTCATTTTTTTTAGAGGAATTAAGTCGACTTTTCCTCGGTTTTTTTTAATGTCACGCCTAACGAATAATAAAGTCTTGCGATGAGACGTCGTTACGTTATTTTTTAGGTTGCGACAGCTTGGCGACTCCACTAGGGACTATTAGAGAGTCAGGCCTAGAAATAGTCATGTGTTATCAAAGTCTCAGTTTTGGTTGGTTTAATTGGTATTTAATTTTAATTCCCACATTTTTCTAATAAAGAGAATTTTGAAAATAATAAAATGTTTTTAAAAATGTTCATTCTCATGTGCATGCATTTTATTATTGTTCTCTAGTTATTTAGGTTGTATATTATAATTGCTTGTTGGTTAATGCGTTACACTATTCTTGAATGTTTTAATTGCTAGGGCATTTAGAATAAGGTTTGTAGAATAGGTAGTGAAAGGTTTGTTATTCCTCCACACACACTACACGTGCATTTGCATAACATGAATCCTCTACCCGGGTTCCGTCCTTTTAAGTGGAAGTAAAGTAACTAAGCCTTCGTGATTGATCCTCCGTATGGGCTAGTGAAACACTTTCGGAGTATAAAGTACCTAATGCCTTCGTGATGATCCTCCGCATGGGCATAGGAAAATATACTCTAACGAATTGAACCCGCTTTTATCGGGGTGCCTTACTAGCCTTCACCGGCGACAGTGAGGAACAATTCGGGGCCTTAGAACCGATTCACCCTCATATAGTGAACCTAGGCGAAGCCATGCCGAATTTCCGTTAGACATACCGAAAATAGGAACACATGGAGGGACATTTCTAAACTTTTTGTTACCTATTTTACACTCCGAATAAGTGTGGTAGATCGGGCAACGATGTACGTACATCGCCCGTAATAAATGTGATACTCCGCCTCGATGACATCGTGATGCCTAAATAAGCAAATATTGCTGGGGCAGATGTTCATTAGCTGTTTTAAAAAAAAAAAAAAAAAAAAAAATCCTTTTTCAAGCATTTTTGCATGTTGCACATTTCATGCATGTGTGAATGGGGCATATACATTTTTGGTTGTATTATTGATCTCATTCTTTGCAATAAACAGTTGGTAATTTAATTTGATGATTTCATAAAACCGGTAGTGTCACATGAACATTTGCATATTGTACCATAGTAAGATCCACCCTGAAATTCTTTTGAAAATGATGTGATTGGTTTATCAAAAAAAAAAAATTGGAGGCAAATCTTGCATAATGAGATTTTTGAATAACCAAGATTTAGGTCCCACCAATTTCGTGTAATCATTGATTTCTTTGTATATACCTTTGTGTTAATTCATTTATTTTTGCATGTATCATTTTGACATCATGTTATAGTCATAACATGCATGGTCATTCATTGTAAGATACGTTTATGACATGCATGGTCATTATTTGTATATACTTATGTATCAATTTATTCTTTCTTTACATGCATCATGTTGGCATCAAGTTGCATTCATGCATTCATAGTCAGCATGATTTTTTCTGTATATATCCATATATCAATTTATTCTTTCTTTACATGCATCATGTTGGCATCCAGTTGCATTCATGCATTCATAGTCAGCATGATTTTTCTGTATATATCCATTATCAATTTATTCTTTCTCTATATGCATCATGGTAGCATCAAGTTGCATTCATGCATTCATAGTCAGCATGATTTTTCTGTATCTATTCATATATCAATTTATTCTTTCTTTACATGCATCATGTTAGCATCAGGGTGCATTCATGGCATACATAGTCGTCATGATATGCTCATGCATTAATTTTTCATATTGGCATCAGGTGGCATTCATGACATACACGATCAACATGATTTTCTTTGTATATACTCTGTGTCAATCATTTATTCTTCACATGCATCATAATTGACATTGTGTGGCATTGATAGTGTATATGATCATTCATTGGGAAATGCATTTGGAACATACATAGTCATTCATTGCATATATCCATGCATTGATTTTTCTCATGTAAATGCATCATGTTGGCATCGTGTTGCATTTATAACATACATGGTCAACATGTTTCCACTGTATATGACCACACATAACTTTGTTTATCCTTCACATGCATCAAATTGCACTCATGACATTCATAGCTCATTCATCATGAAACACATTAATAAGATGAAATAGAAATTGGCTTAGCTTTGAAGAGTTTTCTTCGTCAGCTAAAAGCTATGACCCCAACAGCAAGTGCAAGTATCACATTGGGGCAATTGGGCATTCGACTAAAAAATGCAGACAACTGAAGGAAAGAATTGAAGGTCTTATCCATGATGGCATTTTGATTCTAGAGCTTATCGAACATTGGAAATTTGTTTTACCATAGATTGATTTCCTCTTGAAGAATTTTGAGGATAAGATTTGTTATCTTTGAAAGCATGTCAATAGGAGCATTCTGATGCATATATTTCTACACTTTGATGATGAAAGCTTTTGTCTCATGATGACATCTACATGAAATAAATAAATTTTGAATTTAAATATTTTGTGTTCATTTTATTTTAGCAATAAATTTGAAAAAAAAAATAAAAAATAATAAAAAATAAAAAATGAAACTTTGAGAAAATTTGTGGTACACAATAAATAAGTGGTTTTCACATGAAATAATGAACAATCTTGAGAATATTGATGATCATTGTTAGAAATGACCCAATATCTTTAGCCTTCTCTTTTAGGCTTTCCTAAGCCTAAATCTTTTGAACCGAGACCATTTGGAAGACCTAATGCTTCAAGGAATATGAATGATTTGACTTCATAAAACCATTGTCATCACAGAATAAGCAAAGACATAGATCTTAGTCTAGGCTATGAACAAAGGAACGAACTTTTTGAAAATTTTCAAATTCCTTGAAAATCAAACAAATGAGACATTCTTTCAAGAATCCAGATTTTGATAATTTGGTGTGTGTCAAGATTTTGCTAAAACCATTCATGACCTTTCCCAATGACCACAAAACACTAATTGCCTAGACGTCACTTCATGATTGACACCCTGGGGCACAATGATTAAACTAGATTATCCCCTGTCCTAGAGAAAACCTGTTTTTGGGTCATATTTTCCTTGTCTCTTCAAAGAACATAGATTGGAAACTCAGCCTTTTCAAAACAGACCTAGACTTGCAATGTTCCTCGTTGATACAAATTCGCATGGTTAATCAAATTGGGGCATCATATGTGGAAATGATGGATACATAGTGAAGAAGAATGGGCTAATGCATGAATCATTGGGGGCGTGCGACGAAAAAAAAACAAAAAAAAAAAATTTGTGATATCATGCATATGAGAATTCGGATGATTCCAAAGTGCAAAATGAAATTCTGAATATCTATTTCCCCTGGGGATTGCTTTTCAATGTGAATATTTGTGCTTGACATGAGAAATGGCCATATTTCATATCCCTTTCACACAAAAAGAAATTATCCATAGTCACCCCTTTTGAGCCAAAAGAATTCTTTCTTCTTTGAACCCTGATCAAGGATTACCCTCTATACTGGGGGGCAAATACGAGGAAAGATCTTTTCAAAGATCATTGAGAAATGAGTGATAGCTCAAGGACAGACACAAAGCAAATGGAGCCCCGAATAAATACGGGCTCACTCTGTCAAAGAAAAAGAAGAGAAAAAGATGGTGAAATGAAAACCAAGAAAAACAAAAGAAAAACACAATGAAAAAGAAAATTGAAAGCCAAGAGCAAGGAAGAAAAAGAGCAAAGTCAAAAGGAAAGAAATGTCCAAGAAGGGACAAATGCTTCAAAGAAGATCCTCCTCAAGAAATGATCCTTGATCTGATTACCCTCAAACACATATTTTGGGCCTATTTATCCTTTCTTTCTGAACCCTGAGCCATGGCCTACATTATATGCTTTAAAAGTCCATTTTGATCAAGCATGAATATTTAATCTGAAAGGTTTTTCCTCAGATTTTATCCCATTTCATCGAATTATCATTTCACTAAGGAATAATTTATAATTCTCAAGTGTATGGTAGAACAAAAAAAAAAAAAAAAACAAAAAAAGAAAAGAAGAAGAAAAATTGAAAAGAATGGGATTTTAGGGCGAAAACCCAAAAATGGGCGGTCTAGAGTAGAATAGGAATTTTTGATGCCATCTATGATAGTGCCGATACCCCAAAAAGAGAAGGTCATCTTAAAAAAAGGTGGTCATCGAGGAACATCTAGGAATTCCTGAACCCCCCAAATTGTCAGCTCTCATTCGGAGGATTGTCTTCAAAAATTTAATCTTTTTTCCTCCAAGATCAAACTTTCCGATTTAAACATCCCAGCCAATCTTGACGCTTGTCAAAATACCTTGATATTGGAAACTACAAGAATGTTGAATTTGTTTGGTTCTCAATGAATTCATGATTTATAAAATCTGTTCCATTTGTGAGCCTAGAAGGGACATACATTTTTGTTGTGAAGTTTTCCTGGAAAAACCAAAATCTTGTTGTATCGAGCTTTGTCATTTCAAATTGAAAAACCCAAATTAATACTTTGGGAATTTTCTAACAGTGATCATCAGTCATCAAAAGATTTGTACATCATACACTGTGGAGTTAAAATTTTTGGCTTAGAAGTTTTCGTTAAATAAGCAAAATTGTTTTTCAAAAAGGGAAAATAAAAATATTTTTGAAATACCCATTTTTGATGTTGACATGAGACAAGGATTTTTCTAACCCAAAGATATAGAACTGCCAGGATAGGTCCTGACTTCCAGATATGAAAAGAAGATATCGAACCCAGTTCAGATCTCTGTTGATGAAAGTTTGAAAACTGTTGAGGCAAAGAGAATAGCCAAAATGAATTGAAGATATACTCTGATTTGAAGAGGAAAAATGAATTTGAAAGGCTAAGCCAAAGTCTAGAAAAACAACCGGAGGCATTTGCATCACTCATAAGCACTCATCTCTTTATCGAGCTTTTGCATCTGCACAGTGTCGGCAAGCATTTGCATCATTCATGGGTATTTGCATTGGCATTATTCCATAAGCATCTGCATTTTACCTTTACATTTACATTCTTCATGGAATTCGCATTTGTGTCATCTCAAGCAATTGCATCATTTCTAGAATCGTTGCATTTTCATTATTGTGTGGTAATTGTATCTACACCATTCATAAACCAGTTACATGAACAAAATTAGTAGGGGCATCTGCATCATGAAACATGGGCATCAATCCAGGCCATTTGCATTTACACTAAGAAATATTTTACATTTGCACCATGAAGCATGAGCACCTTGTTAAAAGACATGTGCATCTGCATCATTTCTCAAAGCTTCTGGTGGGGATATCCAGAATTTTACAGTTTTTAAAAAGTGAACAAGTCTTCGGTGGTGATAGCTGAAGCCTCTGGTGGAGATATCCAGAGTTTTATAATTTTGAAAAATGAGAAATTTTCTTCTGGTGGGGATATCCAGAATTTTACAATGAGCAAGTCTTCGGTGGTGATATCTAGAATTTTGCAGTTTTAAAAGTGAACAAGTCTTCGGTGGTGATAGCTGAAGCCTCTGGTGGAGATATCCAGGGTTTTATAATTTTAAAACATGAGAAATTTTCTTCTGGTGGGGATATCCAGAATTTTACAATGAGCAAGTCTTCGGTGGTGATATCCAGAATTTTGCAGTTTTAAAAGTGAACAAGTCTTCGGTGGTGATAGCTGAAGCCTCTGGTGGAGATATCCAGGGTTTTATAATTTTAAAACATGAGAAATTTTATTCTGAAGGAGTTACCCAGAATTTTACAATGAGCAAGTCTTTGGTGGTGATAGCCAAAGCTTCTGGTGGGGATATCCAGAATTTTACAGTTTTAAAAGTGAACCAGTCTTCGGTGGTGATAGCTGAAGCCTCTGGTGGAGATATCCAGGGTTTTATAATTTTGAAAACATGAGAAATTTTATTCTGAAGGAGTTACCCAGAATTTTACAATGAGCAAGTCTTTGGTGGTGATAGCCAAAGCTTCTGGTGGTGATATCCAGAATTTTGCAGTTTTAAAAATGAACAAGTCTTCAGTGGTGATAGCTGAAGCTTCTGGTGGAGATATCCAGGGTTTTATAATTTTGAAAAATGAGAAATTTTATTCTGAAGGAGTTACCCAGAATTTTACAATGAGCAAGTCTTTGGTGGTGATAGCCAAAGCTTCTGGTGGGGATATCCAGAATTTTACAGTTTTAAAAGTGAACAAGTCTTCGTTGGTGATAGCTGAAGCCTCTGGTGGAGATATCCAGGGTTTTATAATTTTGAAAACATGAGAAATTTTATTCTGAAGGAGTTACCCAGAATTTTACAATGAGCAAGTCTTCTGGTGGTGATATCCAGAATTTTGCAGTTTTAAAAGTGAACAAGTCTTCAGTGGTGATAGCTGAAGCCTCTGGTGGAGATATCCAGGGTTTTATAATTTTGAAAAATGAGAAATCTTCTTCTAGATGAGTTATCTAGAATTTTATATTGAGCAAGTCTTTGGTGGTGATAGCCAAAGCTTTTGGTGGGGATATCCAGTATTTTACAGTTTTAAAAATGAAGAAGTCTTCGGTGGTGATAGCTGAAGCCTCTGGTGGAGATATCCAGGGTTTTATAATTTTGAAAAATGAGAAATCTTCTTTTGAAGGAGTTATCCAGAATTTTTTTCAACATGTGCATCTACATCAAGAAGCATTTGCATCAATCTAAGTTAGTTAAATCTGCATCAAGAAAGTTTGCATCAAATCAAGTCATTTACATTTGCATCAAAGACATTTGCACCAATCTAAGTCATTTGCATCTACATCAAGAAGCGTTTGCATCAACAAAAGACATTTGCATTTGCATCATGAAGCATTTGCATCATCTCTTAAAGCTTTCAGGTATAATCGATTTCGTTTCCTTAAGGCGAGTCGAGCCCCGAAATCATCGTCGAGGTATTTTTTTATTTATGAACAAGTCTTCGGTGGTGATAGCTGAAGCCTCTGGTGGAGATATCCAGAGTTTTTTTTAAAAGTCCTTTGAAAAGGTAGAAAGTCTTCGGTGGTGATAGCTGAAGCTTCTGGAGATGATACCCAGAATTTTACAGTTTTAAAAATGAGCAAGACTTCGGTGGTGATAGCTGAAGCCTCTGGTGGAGATATCTAGAGTTTTAAAATCCTTTGAAAAGATAGAAAGTCTTCGGTGGTGATAGCTGAAGCTTCTGGAGGTGATAACCAGAATTTTTACATTTAAAAAAAATGAGCAAGACTTTGGTGGTGATAGCCGAAGCTTCTGGAGGAGATATCCAGAATTTTAAACACAGCTGAGAACAAGACAGGTTAAGGCCCCGAGACCATCGTCGAGGTCATTTCCTTTCTTGCAAATCGAATTCGTTTCCTTAAGACGAATCGAGCCTTGTTTAGGCAGGGAATTCAATTTAAGGACAAATCTTCAATTTACTGTTTTCAAAAAAAAAAAATTGAAAAAAAAAGAAAAAAGAGAAAAAATGAAAAAAATAGAAAATGAAAAAAGAAAATAAAAAATGCAAAATGCAAAAATGAATGAAGAAATGAAAAAGAAAACCCCTTTCCTTTCCATGTGATTTCACTGACCGTACAAAATTAGTGTTGGTTTATCTTTGCCTGATTCCTGATTCTCAGCAATAGCCAAAGAGGGGCAGCTGTAGACACCTAATTTTGTCCGGGCCACTAAACAGGTATGTTTTCTTCCTATATTGATGTTTCCGAGTATAAAAAGACTGTTTTCATCCTGCAGGTGGTACTCCGAGACTTAGTTTAAGAGGGCGAGCACAAGAAGTCAAACTTGAAAAAAAGTCAACCCCGAAAAAGTCAACCTCGAAAAAGTCAACCCCGGAAAGTCAACTACTAAAAAAGTCAACCCACTTTCAAAATCAAGATTTTAAGTTCAATTGAAAAATGGAGAAAGAATTTTGATAATTCGAGGTCTACATTGAAAGATATGGAGTTCGGAAGTTGGGATTTGGAGATTTAGTAGAAAAGAAACCCTAATCCGAGAAATTTGGGGAAAAGTGCTTAAACGATCAAACTGGTCGAAATTGAAGGTTCCAAATGAAAGATAAGCACTGACTACGGGTAATGGAGAAGTCACTTGCAAGAAAAATCAAAAGAAAAGTCAATCCGGGAGAAAACCGAGAATTAGGGTTTTTAGCGGATTTCGGTGAAATCGGGAAGAATCACAGAAATGGCCCGACTTGGTAAGACCAAAGCCCCCAATGGATGAGGAATGATTAAAAAGGATGGCCCAAGGCTCAGATTGAAGAAAATCTGAAAATCGGACTTGTTTTGAGCAAAACCGGGTTTTGGAGGTTAAAGGGCAAAATTGGAAAAATTTGGGAAAAATAGCAAATGGACTCCGAAAATTCTGAAAAATTTGTCAATCTCATTCTTAAATCATTTGAAGGAGATTGGCGAAAGAAAATCTTGATTCCGAGTTCGTTTGCAAAATGGCCAAATCTCGGGCTTCTAATACAGTAATTCAAAAAGATAAATCCCGGAAAAATAGCAAATGGACTCCAAAAATTCTGAAATTTGGCAAATCTCATTTTTAAAGTATTTGGAAGAGATTGGCGAAAGAAAATCTTGATTCCGAGTTCGTTTGCAAAATGGCCAAATCCCGGGCCTCCTATGCAGTAATTCAAGCCGATAAATCCCGAAAAAATACCAAATGAGCTCCAAAAATTATGAAAACTTCCAGATCACACTTTTTAATTATTTTGAAGAGATTGGTGAAGAAAAATCTTGATTTGGAGCTCGTTTAAAAAATGGTAAAAAGTAGGGGCATAAAAGGACATTTTGGGAAGAAAAAATCCAAATAAATAGCAAACCGACTCGGATAATTTTGAAAACTTCCAGAACTCAATATTTTATTATTTTGGAAGTATTAAAAAACGAAAAATTTAATTTGGAGCCCGTTTGATATTTATTTTGCATCCGGGAGGGCAAAATGGTCATTTCACCCAAGCAACCGAAAAGGGCTTTTTGGGCCCTTCAAAAAATCAGAGTTGGGCTGGAAAAAAGATGTCAACATTTTTCTTGGACAGCTGTAATTTGAGAGGGCTGAGATGCTAATCTAAGGGTGGTAATTTCATGACTTTTCATCTTGAATTATTGGCCATTTGATGGAAATTAGGTTACACAAAAATGACAACATCTTGGAGTCCATATAAGCATCATTTTCTGCCAGCCCTAAGGGGGAAGGCAGATTTTGGTTTTTTCTTTTCCATTTTGGTTGATTTCTCTTAGTTTTTCTTAGTTTTTTATCTTCTTGGTTGAGAGCAAAAAAAGAAAAGTTTAGAAAAAAAGGAAAGTTTGAAGAGAAAATCTTGAAATATTAGCTTCTTGAGGTTGCTCTTGAGCACCAACTCTTGCACTTTCATTTTCTATTCTTATTTTTTGCTCTTTTAATCTCTACTTGGTGAGTTTTCATTTTAAAATAATGTTTCTTGTTCTTCCTTCATTTCCTTTCTTAAGTATATTTTTTTTACATTTTGTTTTTATAATAAACTCACCATGGCCAAATGGCCTACATTATTTATTTTAAGTTGTTGTTTTTGATTCATTTTACCATATTGTTTATGCTATTTTTTTTATTTTTGATGTTTTAAATATTATGTTATTTCATGTTCTTAAGTTATATTTAATTTGGTTGCTTTGTTTGTTGCCATTTATGTCTTAGATATCATGTTTTTGCATTTTTAATTTTCTGTTTTCATGTTGTTTAAATTTGAGCATGTTTTAGAGTTAGCATATTAAGTGTTTGTGAAAATGCTTGTGTGATTCTTTGCATGATTCTTGTTTTATATCTTAGTGAGCATGTTTTAGATTTGGTATATTAGGTGTTTGTGAAAATGCTTGTGTGATTTTTGTGTTATGACTTAGTTTTTCATGCTAGCATATCAAGTGTTTGTGAAAATGCCATGCTTGTTGGAGCTTGGGGCCATTTGGCTACTCCATGTGTTTTGCATTGTGTGTTTTATTTTTGTCATGCTAGTTGTTAGGTTTTTGCATTTGCATGATATTTGGTTGGATTTTTGAATTAAGCATGCCTTGTGTTTGTGAAAATGCCATGCATGTCTTAGGTCTAGGTTACATTAAATGCCATGCAAGTTCATGTTAGGTCTAGGCCATATTATTTATGTCATGCATTTTCCTTACATTTAGGTTTAGATCCATGCATTTCATGCATTATGTTTGCTGCATTGTTTCATGCATTTCATGTTCATGCCACTTGAATAATGACTTGAGCCAATTAATGGTTCAAGATCATGCTCTCTTGAGCACACTTGTGGAAAATTAAGTTTGTCAAATTGATTACTCTACCTTTGTGATTTTTTTTATTTAGCCAATTTTTATCTAACTTTCAAAGAGTCCTAGCTACTGCTTTCAAGTCATTTTATGAGTTTCAAATATTTTTACTTTGGTTTTTAAATGATTTTATCAAAAGCAAAAATGTGTTGGCAAAGCAGTTTTTTTTCTCCTCCAAAAACTCGTACATCTATGATTTTTCTGGGAATTCATCTTTGATCAGAAAATTAAGCCGATTTGTTTTCATGTAGTTTTACATGTCCTGAGTCTCCAGTATTTGTTTTAGAATTTTTGGAAGTTTTAAAAATTGGGTAAAAAATCGTGGATTAAAACTGGACAGTGGAGTCAGAATTGAATTTAAAGAAAAACAAAACAGTTTTTTTTTTTCTCCTCCAAAAACTCGTACATCTATGATTTTTCTGGGAATTCATCTTTGATCAAAAACTTAAGCCGATTTGTTCTCGTATAGTTTTACATGTCCTGAGACTCCAGTATTTTTTTTAGAATTTTTGGAATTTTTAAAAATAGGGTAAAAAATCGTGGATTAAAACTGGACAGTGGAGTCAGAATTGAATTTAAAGAAAAACCAATTTTCTGTTTTGGTTAATGTACTTAGAGTGGGCTGATTAGGAGGGTTAGCTACTGACTTAGGGTGATTTCTAAGCCTTTTAAACTCTAAAAATGGTTTTTCAAATCCCGGGTTAAGGGTAGTCAAGTCCGGATTTTTTAAACTTAGGAAATTAGAGCCATTTAAAAATTTTTAGCCCAGTTTTTATTTTTAATTCAAGCTTTTCAAAATTGTTTTCAAACAATCACAAAGTATTTTGGTTTTAGAATATTTAATTTGACATATTTTCCTAAGGTAGCCGGATATCTTTTTAGATATACGGATTTCCTTAATTAAAGGAAAAAATACATCTCATGCATTGCATTTTTATATTCATGCATTTTATATAATATGTGATTCTTGCCATAATAATTTCTATGTGTCATGACATTTAGGTTGCATTATATTATTTAGATTTTGCTATGTCATTTTATTTATGTCATGCCTATACATATTCATTTCTTTTAAATGTTTTCAAAAAAGATAATGATTTTCAATAAAAATAAAGATATTCCCGAGTTAAAATAATTCATGAGTTCTCTACCGGGTTTGCTGGAGGGAATATCATCAATTATTATTAATAAATGAATATCTTTCTTTCAAAAAAAGAGAATGATTCGGAAAGTTTTCCAAAACTAATAAAAATTTCTATATTTTGCCACGTTTGTTGGGGAATATAGGAAAATTTTGAATTTATAAATTCCGGATCATTTTCAATAAAAAAAATGGAATTATTTTTCTTTAAATTGGGAATTAATTTGAAATACTAAATTTAAAACCAACTTTTACCGAGACTTGAGATAACACACGATTAATAAGGTACCGATTTATACGGGCGTTGTGGGGGTGCTAATCCTTCCCCGCACGTAACCGACTCTTGAACCCGCTTCTTTGATTTCTCTGGTTTAAAACGCAGACTTGAAATTGGTTTTTAAAATGTTTTAATTAATTTTTAAAATATTTTATAAAACCGGTTTTAATAGGTGGCCGATCACACCTAGCTAAAAAAGATTGGTGGCGACTCCATGTCTTTTAAGGTCATTTTTAAAACCTTCATTTTTTTTAGAGGAATTAAGTCGACTTTTCCTCGGTTTTTTTTAATGTCACGCCTAACGAATAATAAAGTCTTGCGATGAGACGTCGTTACGTTATTTTTTAGGTTGCGACACATACATTTGGAGGGAATAAAACAGAAGTTGGCTTGACTTTAAGAGTCTTTGAAAGAATTTCCATTTCATATCAGAGGTATAAGAAGTACTGAGTACCCTTTTAATACAGGCTAGAGCTATGGAGAATGAACAAGCTGCCCGAATGGAAAGAATGTAAAGGGCACATGAAGAATTGCAAGAACAACTGGCAAAGTCTCAAGCAGAATCTAAGGATCAGATGACTAAATTGATAGAGCTGATGTTCGCCGTAATCAAGGGAAATGATACACTGAAAACTTGGCCGCTAGAGAAGGGTTAGAGGCACAAGAGGGTCAGAGTGAGGTCATGATGTTAAATGGCCAGAATACAGTTAATCCCAACAACATTCTGAATTTAAATGATCCAGCTAAACAAGCAAAACTGAAGATGGTTGAGTCGAACGAGGCTGAGTTGGCAGATTCCCAAGGGAAATATCAGTTGCTAGATGAAAGGCTCCGGGTAGTAGAAAATACAGACGTATTCGGGAGTGTAGATGCGAAAGAACGATGCTTGGTCCTCAATTTAGTCATTCCTTCTAAATTCAAGGTCCCTGACTTTGTGAAATATGACGAGACGACCGATTCATTAACCCACATCACCATGTTCTTTCGAAAAATGGCAAGTCACATAGATAATGATAAGCTTTTGATTCACTGCTTTCAGGATAGCCTCATTGGGTCCGCAATTAGGTGGTATAGTCAGTTGAGCAAGGATCAGATTCGCTGTTGGAATGATTTGGCCAGAGCTTTTCTAAACCAGTACAAGTATGTGATCGACATGACACCTACCCGTCTCACCTTGCAAATATGGAGAAAAAAGTTACTGAGAGCTTCAAAGAGTATGCTTAGAGGTGGAAGAACATGGCCACCCAAGTACAACGGCCCTTAACTCAGAAGGAAACCACTGTCCTTTTGTGAATACACTACAAGCCCCATACTACGATAGACTTGTTGGCAACACCACGAAGAATTTTTTGTATATAATAATCTCCGAGGAAATTATTGAAAATGCTATCAAGGCTGGGAAACTCGAAGGAGGTAAAACATTTAATGCAGAGAGAAACAGGACTCCCAAAAAGAAATAGGAAGATGTCCAAACCATGGGAGACTTTTCCCCGTATATTTCGGCTACTTCATACCAACCACCCTGTCCTTATATGAACTATGTACCCCAGGGTTCATACTTATACCCAATGGCCTCTCAAAATCTAGTAAATTTTCAACCTTTTGTCAGTCAGAGGAAATTGAAGAATATCCGGAAAAGAGATCAGTTTGAGCCACTCCCCATGTCTTACACTGAACTATTGCCCCAACTGGTCGAAGAGAAACTCCTCACTAAAGTTCCAATGGAGCCTATCCAACCCCCGTATCCGAGCTGGTATGACAAGAATGCATATTGTGTTTATCATTCTGGGATTCGGGGATATTCCACTGAAAATTGCCTATGTCTGAAACGGAAGGTTCAAGCACTCATTAATAAAGGGCAGTTAGATGTGGGGAAGAAACAAAGGTCAGACAGCATGGAGAATCTACTGAATGAGAATGATGAGACCATTATGGATGTCATAATAGGGGAAGAAGATGGAAAGGTCGAAAAGAGTATCGAGGAATAGCCAGTTTGAATTAGGGAGAACATGTCAAGAGGAAGTTTTTATGCATTTAGTTTCATACCTCATGATGAAAACACTTATCTTATGTTAACATCCCTATGAAATAAATGAATTTTGAATGTTTTTATGTTTTTTGTGTTTTAACAATAATTTGAATGTGCAAAAACAAGCATTAAAGAGGTTTTAATAGTGGATAGTCTCGAGAATATTGATGATCATTATTAGAAATGACCCAATACCTTTCCTCTTTTGGGGATTCCGTATGTCTAAATCCCTGAAACTAAGATCACTTGAAAGACCTAATGATTCAAGGAATATGAATGATTAAACTTCATAAACCATTGTCATTGTAGAATAAGCAAAGATGTAAATCCTAGTCTAGGTTATGAACAAAGGAACGAACTTTTTGAAAATTTTTCGAACTCCTTGAAATTCAAATAAATGAGACATTCTTTCAAGAATCTAGATCTTGGTAATTCGATGTGTGTCAAGGTGGTGCCAAAGCCATTCATGCCTTTCCCAATAACCACAAAACACTAATTGCCCAAACATCACTTCATGATTGACTCCCTGGGGCACAATAATCAAACTAGATTATCCCATGTCCCAGAGAAAACCCGTTTTTGGGTCATATTTTCCTTATTCACTTCAAACAAACCCAAGATTGGAACTTATTCTTTTCAGGACAGACCTAGACTTGCGATGTTCCTCGTAATGATACAAATTCTTATGGTTAATCAAATTGGGGCATCATATGTGGAAATGATGGATACATGGTGAAAAAGGATGGAACTAACGCATGAATCATTAAGGCATGCGATAAAAAAAAACAGAAAAAGAAAAAAGAAAATTTGTGATATCATGCATATGAGAATTCAGATGTTTCTAAAGTGCAAAATGAAATTCTGATTATCTATTTCCCATGAGGATTGCTTTTCAATGTGAATATTCCTGCTTGATATGAGAAATGACCATCTTTCATCTCCCTTTCACAAAAAAAAATTATCCATAGTCACCCTTTTTGAGCCAAAAGAATTCTTTCTTCTTTGAACCCTGATCAAGGATCACCCTCTACACTGGGGGGCAAATAAGAGGAAAGATCTTCTCAAAGATCATGGAAAAATGAGGCCTAGCTCAAAGACAGATACAAAGCAAATGGAGCCCCGAATAAATACGGGCTCACTCTATCAAAGAAAAAGAAAAAGGAAAAGATGGTGAAATGGAAGCCAAGAACAAAACCAAAGCCAAGAAAAAATGTGAAAAAGTATGGCAAATGAAAGCCAAAAGCAAAGAAGAAAAAGAGCAAAAGGTCAAAAAGGAATGAAAAGTCCAAAAAGGGATAAATGTTTCAAAGAGAATCCTCTTCAAGAAATGATCCTTGATCTGATTACCCTCAAACACATATTTTGGGCCTATTTATCCTTTCTTTCTGAACCCTGAGCCATGGCCTACATTACGTGCTTTAAAAGTCCATTTTGATCAAGCATGAATATTTAACTTGAAGGGTTTTTTTCCTCAGATTTTATCCCATATCATCGAATTATCATTTCACTAAGGAAGAATTTAGAATTCTCAAATGCATGGTAAAACAATGAAAAAAGGAAAAAAGAAAAAATTGGAGAGAATGGCACTCTAGGGAGAAAACCCGAAAACGGACGGTCTAGAGTAAAATGGGAATTTCTAATGCCTTCTATGATAGTGTCGATACCAAAAAAGAGAAGAACATCTTAAAGAAGTGGTCATCGAGGAACATCTAGGAATTCCTGAACCTCCCAAATTGTCAACTCTCATTTGGATTATTGATTTCAAAAACTGAAACTTTTTTTCTCCAAAATCAACTTTCCAAGTTTAAACATCCCAGCTAATCTTGACGCTTGTCAAAATACCTTGATATGGAAACTAAAAGAATATTGAATTTTTTTGGTTCTCAATGAATTCGTGATTTATAAAATCTGTTCCATTTGTGAGCCTAGAAGGGACATACATTTTTTTTTTTGTGAAGTTTTCCTAGAAAAACCAAAATCATGTTGTACCAAGCCTTGTCAATTCAAGTTGAAAAACCCAAATTGACAATTAGGAAAATTTCTAACAGTGATCATCAGTCTTCAAAAGATTTGTACATTACACACTATGGGGACAACATTTTTGACTCAGAAGTTTTCATTAAATAAGCAAAATTGTTTTTCAGAAAGGGAAAATAAAAATATTTTTGAAATACCTATTTTTGATGTTGACATGAGATAAGAGTTTTTCTAATCCAAAGGTGTGGAATTACTAGGGATAACCTTGACTTCCAAATACGACAAGAAGAAATAAAACTCAGCAAGCAGATTTCTGTTGATAAGAGTTTGAAAACTGTTGGGGCAAAAAGAATAGACAAAGATTGAAAAAGGAGTTGAAGATATACTCTGATTTGAAGAGGAAAATGAATGGGAAAGGCTAAGCCAAAGTCTAGAAAAATGATCAGGGGCATTTACATCATTCATGAACACTCATCTCTCTATTAAGCTTTGCATCTGCACTATGTCAGCAAGCATTTGCATCATTCATGGATATTTGCACTTGCACTATTCCATAAGCATCTGCATTCTACCTTTACAAGTACATCTTTCCTAGATATTTGCATTCGTATCATCTCAAGCAAGGGCATCATTTCTAGGATCATTGCATCTTCATTGTAGCTGCAATTACACCATTCATGAACCACTTACATGAACATGATTCTTAGGGACATCTGCATCTGCATTTAGAAGCATTTGCATCAGTCCAAGACATTTGCATTTACACCATCAAGCATTTGCATCCTCTCTCAAATCCTTCAGGTTAATTTCTAGGCCATTCCAATTTATGGTTTCATCCAGATCTTTTTCAATTTTCTGGTTTCGCCCATGCCTTTTTATTCTCTGGTTTCATCCAGACCTTTTTCAAATTTCTAGTTTCACCCATGCTTTTCAATTTCTGGTTTCTTCCAGATCATTTTTCAATTTTCTAGTTTCACCCATGCTTTTCAATTTTTGGTTTCAACCAGATCTTTTTCAATTTTCTGGTTTCACCTATGCTTTTTTATTCTTTGGTTTCATCCAGATCTTTCTCAAATTTCTGGTTTCACCCATGCTTTTCAATTTCTGGTTTCAACCAGATCTTTTTCAATTTTTTGGTTTCACCCATGCCTTTTTATTCTCTGGTTTCATGCAGATCTTTTTCAAATTTCTAGTTTCACCC
The DNA here is from genome assembly GCA_030761205.1 of Fremontodendron californicum. Lineage (NCBI taxonomy): Eukaryota > Viridiplantae > Streptophyta > Magnoliopsida > Malvales > Malvaceae > Fremontodendron > Fremontodendron californicum. The sequence goes on along the minus strand of JAULJL010000017.1, from coordinate 17,186,777 downwards.
ATGCTTTCCAATTTTTGGTTTCATCCAGATCTTTTTCAAAATTCTGGTTTCACCTATGTTTTTCAATTTCTGGTTTCATCCAGATCATTTTTCAAATTTCTGGTTTCACCCATGCCTTTTTAATCTTTGGTTTCATCCAAATCTTTTTCATTTTTCTGGTTTCACCCATGCCTTTTTATTCTCTGGTTACATCCAGATCTTTTTCAAATTTCTGGTTTCACCCATGCTTTTCAATTTCTGGTTTTATCCAGATCTTTTTCAAATTTTTGGTTTCACCCATGCCTTTTTATTCTCTGGTTTCATCTAGATCTTTTTCAAATTTATGGTTTCACCCATGTTTTTCAATTTCTGGTTTCATCCAGATCATTTTTCAATTTCTGGTTTCACCCATGCTTTTCAATTTTTGGTTACATCTAGATCATTTTCGAATTTCTGGTTTCACCCATGCTTTTCAATTTCTGGTTTCATCCAGATATTTTTCAATTTTCAGTTTCACCCATGTCAATAAGGTTAGCACAAGACAAGATAAGACCCGAGATCATTGTCGAGGTCTTTTCTTCTCTTGCAAATCGAACTTGTTTCCTTAAGACGGGTCGATCCTTGATTAGTCAAGGAATTCAATTTAAGGACAAAATCTTCTATTTTACAGCTTTAAAAAAAAATTAAACTCCCTTTCCCTTCTCTTCACATGTGATTTCACTAACCGGACAAAATTTGTGCTTGTTTATCTTTGTCTGATTCCTGATTCTCAGCAATAGTCAAAGAGGGGCAGCTGTAGACACCTAATTTTGTCCAGACCCCTAAATCAAGTACGTTTTCTTCCTAAATTGATGTTTCAGAATGCTAAAAGGCTTTTCTCATCCTACAGGTGGTACTCCGAGGCTTAGTCTAAGAAAGCAGATAGAAAAAGTCAAACACAAAAAAAGTCAACCCCGAAAAAGTTAACCTCAAAAAAGTCAACTACTAAAAAAGTCAACCCACTTTCAAAATCAAGATTTGAGGTTCAATTGAAAAACGGTGAAAGAATTTTGATAATCCGAGGTCTACATTGAAAGATATGGAGTTCAGAAATTGGGTTACAAAGATTTAGTAGAAAGAAAACCCTAGTTCGGGAAATTTGGGGAAAAATGCTTAAACGATCAAATTGGTCAGAATTGAAGGTTCCAAATGAAAGATAAGTACTGACTACGGGTAATGGAGAAGCCACTTGGAAGAAAACTGATAGAAAAGTCAATTCGAAAGAAAACCGAGAATTAAGGTTTTTGGTGGATTTCGGTGAAATTTGGAAGAATTATAGAAATGGCCCAATTCGGTAGGACTAAAGCCCGTAATTGATGAGGAGTGATTAAACAAGGATAGCCCAAGGCTCAGTTTGAAGAAATTTTGAAAATCAAACTTGTTTTGAGCAAAAATCGGATTTTGGAGGCAAAAGAGCAAAATTGGAAAATGTGGGAAAAATAGCAAATGAACTCCAAAAATTCTGAAAATTTGTAAATCTCATTCTTAAATAATTTCAAATAGATTGGCGAAAGAAAATCTTGATTCGGAGTTCGTTTACAAAATTGCCAAATCCCGAGTCCCCTATGCAAAAATTCAACAGGATAAATCCCGAAAAAATAGCAAACGAGTTCCAAAAATTTTGAAAATTTTGTAGATATAATTTCTAAATTATTTGAAATATATTGGCAGAAGAAAATCCTAATTCGGAGTTCGTTTGTAAAATGGCCAAATCCCGGGTCCCCTATGTAGTAATTCAAGCAAGTAAATCCTGAAAAAAAATAGCAAATGAGCTCCAAAAATTATGAAAACTTCCAGATCACATTTTTAAATTATTTGGAAGAGATTTGTGAAGAAAAATATGGATTCAGAACGCGTTTAAAAAAAGGTAAAGTTTGGGTGCATAAAATAAGGGCCATTTTGAAAATAAATTCGAAATAAATAGCAAATGGACTCGAAATTTGTTGAAAACTTCCAGAATTCATTTTTTTATTATTTCAGACGTATAGAAAAAGAAAATTTGAATTTGGAGATGTTTTCTATTTATTTAGGTTCGGGGGGCAAAAAGGTCATTTCATCAAACCAAAAAGGGCAAATTTATAATTGAGAAAAATATGAAAGAAGAAGGAATTGCTTGGATTTTACCTCCCTTGGTCAGCCAGGAGAGAGGAGAAGAAGGAAGCTTGATCAATTTAATTCCTTAGTCACTATCAAGCTCACATGCTACCACTAACACCTTGCAAATGGTCCCCCCTTCATCCAATGGCTTAGGTGCCTTGTAGGAAAGTTGAATCCACCATCTAATGGCCAAGTTTAAATGCCAAGATGACATTTTTATTTGTCATAAAAGAACCCTCATCTAATGGCCAAGAATGGAAGAAAAAAGATGAGCGCAATTCATCCAAAGGTGAGCATCCATTCGACCAAGCAAGGGAGTGCATGTGATTATCTTTTTTCATCCAATGGCTTAGGCCATCTACAAGGGCTGAGCATTTTTTTTCATAGGTTTTTTGGCTGAACTCAGTAGCTAATTTAGCAAGAAAAAGGTTTTGGAAGAAAGAAAATTAAAAGGTTTTCAATAGAAGAGCTTGAAGGTAGTCATCTCTACCAAGCTCTAGCATGGTTTCTTCTTGTTTTCTATGTTGATTTCTTGATTTTCTATCTTGTTTTCCTACTATATTTTTCATAGAAATAAAGTTTTTCAAATTTTTACTTGAGTTTTCATCTCTTCTTCTTCATCAAAAGGGTTGAAAATAATTTTTTTTAGATAAGTTTATGCTTGGCCGAATGTGGTTGATGTTTGCCTTGGTTTTTTCTTCTTTTTTTTTCCTTGCATGTTGTTATGAGAAAAATGATTTTTAGAAGGTTTATTTAAGTATTCTAAGGTTCTGAGTTTTTATAAAAGATGAAGCAAAAAGGTTGAAATGGCTACATGATCTTGGCAAGACCAAGTGACCATGGTTAGGGGAGAGGCTATGCCCATTTTTACCTACCATGAAGCTCACCTTAATTTTGTTATTTAACATGGTTTATTTTCTGATTTTTTGAAATGGAAAGGCTTCATGATCTTGGCAAGACCAAGTGATTATGGTTAGGTGAGAAGCTATGCCCATTTGGTACCAACAATGGAGCTTAACTTTCCTTGTTTTATTTACTAGTTTTGCTTGTTATTTGCTTTGCATGTCTATGTTTAATTTTGTATATGTTATTTACATTATTTTCTATGCTATATTTGTTTCTATATTTCATTTCCATGCTTAATATGTTTTCCTTGAAGATTCAGCCTTGTTGTCTATTGGAGTCATATTGCGCATTTTTCATATTTCATGTCTTATATTATACACATGTTTGCATTTTCATATTTTGTCATATGGCCATTTGGCTACTCCCTGTTGCTCTGCCTCACATGTGCATTTTCATCTTGCTTCTTGACTTGTTTGCATTTCCATGCCATGAGTTACCATATCTTGATTTTTATTATGCCATATGCTTGTGAAAATGCTATGATAAAATGCCATCATTTGAGGTATATGACCATTTGGCTATTCCATTTAGTATGCCTTGCATGTGCATTTCCATCTTGCCTCTTGACTTGTTTGCATCTCCATGCCATGAGCTTGTGCATTTTTGATTTTAGTATGTCATATGCTTGTGAAAATGTCATGACATTATGCATATTGATATGATTTATCATATATTTGTGTCATTTACTAGATAGGAGTGCATTAGAGTATCATGTAACCACATTCGGCCTCTTTATGCATCCCTTGCCTTATCATGCATTTGCATTTTGTTTAGGTAACATGCTTTGTGTAGACACCTAATTTTGTCCGGACCACTAAAACAGGTATGTTTTCTTCCTAAATTGTGGTTTCAGAATGTAAAACAACTTTTTTCATCCTGCAGGTGGTACTCCGAGACTTAGTTTAAGAGGACGAGCATAAAAAGTCAAACTCAAAAAAAGTCAACCCCGAAAAAAGTCAAGCCCAAAAAAGTCAACCTAAAAAAGTCAACTACTAAAAAAGTCAACCCACTTTTCAAATCAAGATTTGAAGTTCAATTGAAAAATGGTGAAAGAATTTTGATAATCCGAGGTCTACATCGAAAGATATGGAGTTCGAAAGTTGGGATTTGGAGATTCAGTAGAAAGAAAACCCTAATCCAAGAAATTTGAGGAAAAGTGCTTAAACGATCGAATTGGTCAAAATTGAAGGTTCCAAATGAAAGATAAGCACTGACTACGGGTAATGGAGAAGCCACTTGAAAGAAAAACCGAAAGAAAAGTCAATCCGGGAGAAAATCGAGAATTATGGTTTTTGGTAGATTTCGGTGAAATCGGGAAGAATCACAGAAATGGCCCGACTTGTTAAGACCAAGGCCCCAATGGATGAGGAATGATTAAAAAGGGATATCCCAAGGCTCAGCTTGAAGAAAATCTGAAAATCGGACTTGTTTTGAGCAAAATCGGGTTTCGGAAGCAAAAGGGCAAAATTGGAAAATTTGGGAAAAATAGCAAATGGACTCTGAAAATTCTGAAAATTTGCAAATCTCATTATTAAATCATTTGGAAGAGATTGGAAAAATAAAATCTTGATTCGGAGTTCGTTTGCAAAATGGCCAAATCCCGGGCCTCTTGTGTAGTAATTCAAGATGGAAAATCCCGAAAAAATAGCAAATGAGCTCCAAATCTTCTGAAAATTTGCAAATATCATTTTAAAATTATTTGGAATATATTGGCAAAATAAAATCTTGATTCGGAGTTCATTTGCAAAATGGCAAAATCTCGGGCCTCTTATGTAGTAATTCAAGAAGGAAAATCCTAAAAAAATAGCAAATGAGCTCCAAAAAATTCTGAAAATTTGCAAATCTCATTTTTAAATTATTTGGAAGAGATTGGCAAAATAAAATCTTGATACGGAGTTCGTTTGCAAAATAGCTAAATCTCGGGCCTTCGATGTAGTAATTCAAGTAGAAAAATCCCAAAAAAATACCAAATGAGTTCCAAAAATTATGAAAACTTCCAGATCACACTTTTTAATTATTTGGAAAAGATTGGTGAAGAAAAATCTTGATTTGGAGCTCGTTTAAGAAATGGTAAAATGTAGGGGCATAAAAGGGCATTTTTGGAAGAAAAAATCCAAATAAATAGCAAACGGACTCGAAAAAATTTTGAAAACTTCCAGAATTCATTGTTTTAATATTTTGGATTAAAAAAAGAAAATTTGAATTTGGAGTGTGTTTGCCATTTATTTGCATCCGAGGGGCAAAACTGTCATTTCACCCAAGCAACTGAAAAAAGGCTTCTTTTGGCCTTTCAAAAAATCAGACTTGGGCTGGAAAAGAGAGTGCTGGCCTGCCAAGGCCCAAAGGAAGGAGGAAGCTTCTGATTTTTCAATCAAATGGCCAAGAATTAAGAGTTAGTTAGAGATTTTTTTTGATCAAGCCATTGTGATTAAGCCACATAGGCTAATGCATTAAGAGGGAGAGTGTCAACATTATTCTTGAACAGCTGTAATTATGGACAGCTGATATGCTAATCTAAGGGTGATAATTTCATGATTTTTCACTTTGAATTACTAGCCATTGGATGGAAATTGGTTGGGAAAAAAATGACAACATTCCAAGGCATGAGAGGTTGTTCGGCCTTCACATAGGGGAGCAGATTTTTTTTTTTCTCTTCACTTGATTTTCAGATTTCTTCTTGGTTTTACTTAGTTTTTCTCTCCTTTGGTTAAAAGCAAAAAGAAAAAGTTTAGAAAAGAAAGAAAAGTTTGAAGAGATAAAGCTTGAAATATAGCTTCTTGAGGTTGCTCTCGAGCAGCAACTCTTGCACTTTCTTGATTTTCCATTCTTGTTTTTGCTATTTTGATTATTATTTGGTGAGTTTTCTTTTTAAATAAGTGTTTTTTAATATTCCTTTTAAGTTATTTCTTCATCATTTTCTTAAACAAAGTTTTCTTACATTTTTTTTCTTATTTTCCTCACCATGGCCGAATGGCCTATATTATTTTTTTAATGTTGCTGTTTTGTTTGATTTCTCATGTTATTCATGTTGTTTTCTTTAGTCTTGATGCTTTAAATATTCTCCTACTTCATATACTTGAAGCATGTTTTAATTTGGTTGCTTGTTTGTTGTTATTTATGAGTTTATTATTATATTCTTGCATTTTCAATTTTCTATTTTCATAATGTTTAAATTTGTTGATTTTTATATTTAGTATATCAAGTGTTCGTGAAAATGCTTGTTAGTTTTAATATCTCTACTTTGTGTTTGCATGATTTGAGTGTTATATTTTAGTTGAGCATGTTAGTATATCAAGTGTTTGTGAAAATGCTTGTTAGTTTTAGTGTCTCTACTTTGTGTTTGCATGATTTGAGTGAAAATGCCATGCTTGTTGGAGCTTGAGGCCATCTGGCTACTCCATGTGTTTTACATTGTATGTGCATTTTTTGCCATGTTAGTTGGTAGGTTGTGCATTTGCATGACATTTGATTGAGTATTTAGTTTAAGTATACCAAGTGTTTGTGAAAATGCCATGCTTGTTGGAGCTTGAGGCCATTCGGCTACTCCATGTGTTTTGCATTGTGTGTTGCATTTTTGCTATGTTAGTTGATAGGTTAGCATTTGCATGATATTTGGTTGAGTTTTTGGTTTAATCATGCCTTGTGTTTGTGATATTGCCATGCATATTTTAGATGTTAGGTTAGGTTTATCTTGCCATGCATGTTCATGCATTTTAGACCTAGGTTGCATTAAATGCCATGCAAGTTCATTTAGATCTAGGTCACTATATTGATGCCATGCATTTTTTCATGACATTTAGGTTTAAACTCATGCATTTCATGCATCATATTTGATGTATTCTTTCATGCATTTCATGTTCATGCCACTTGACTAATGACTTAGGCCAATTAATGGTTCAAAGTCATGCTCTCTTGAGCACACTTGTGGAAAATTAAGGTTTGTCAAATTGATTATTCTACCTTTGTGATTTTTTTTACTTAGCTAATTTTTATCTAACACTTAAAAAGTCCTAGCTACTGTTTGTGAGTCATTTTGTGAGTCTTAAATATTTTTACTTTGATTTTTAAATGATTTTATCAAAGGCAAAAACGTATTTTGACAAAGCAGTTTTTTTCACCTAGTACTCGTACTTTGCTGATTTTTCTGGGCATTCATCTTTAATCAGAAAATTAAACTGATTTTTTCTCGTGTATTTTTACATGTCCTGAGTCCCTAGTATTGTTTTTAGATTTGTTTGAATTTTTAAAAATAGGATAAAAAATTGTGGCTTAAAACTAGACGTTGGAGTCAGAATTGAATTTGAAGGAGAATCATTTTTCTGTTTTGGTTAAGTTACTTAGAGGGGGCTGATTAGGAAGTTTAGCTACTGACTTTGGGTAGTTTCTAAGCCTTTTTAAACTCTAAAAATGATTTTTTAAGTCTCGGGTTAAGGGTGGTCAAGTCCGGGATTTTAAACTTAGGAAATTATAGCCATTTAAAAAAGATTTAGCCCAGTTTTTATTTTTAATCTAAGCTTTTCAAAATTGTTTTCAAACAATCACAAAGTATTTTGGTTTTAGAATATTTAATTTGACATATTTTCCTAAGGTAGCCGGATATCTTTTTAGATATACGAATTTCCTTAATTAAAGGAAAAAATACATTTTCATGCATTGCATTTTCCATATTCATGCATTTTATATAATATGTGATTTTTGCTATGATAATTTCTATGATATTGTTATGATTTTGAGAGTTATGTTATATTGTTTATTATATGACTTGGAATATTTCATGATATCCTATGCTTTTTATTTAATTATTTTTTTGTTATATTATTTAGCATGTTCATGCATTATTATTTTTATTTTTTTCCATGCATATTATATGATAACAATATTTTATATTCCATGTCATTTAAATTATATGCCATATCATTCATATTTGCCATGTCATTTAAATTATTTCATTTCATATAGAATATATTATGTTACTTAGGTCATTTCATTTCATGTAGAAGATATTATATTACCTAGGTCATTTCATTTCATTTAGGATATATTATGTCATTTAGGATATTTTATTTCATTTAGAATATATCATATGACTTAGGATATTACATTTCATTTAGAATATATCATATGACTTAGGATATTACATTTCATATAGCATATATTATGTTACCTAGGTCATTTCATTTCATTTAGAATATGTCATATAACTTAGGATATTTCATTTCATTTAGAATATGCTAAGGCATTCAAATTATGTCATATCATTTAGGTTGCATTATATTATTTAGATTTTGCTATGTCATTTTATTTATGTCATGCATATACATATTCATTTCTTTTAAATGTTTTCAAAAAAGGTAATGATTTTCAATAAAATAAAGATATTCCCGAGTTAAAATAATTCATGAGTTCTCTGCCGGGTTTGCTGGGGAGGATATCATCAATTATCAAGTCGACTTTTCCTCGGTTTTTTTTAATGTCACGCTTAACGAATAATAAAGTCTTGTGATGAGACTTGTTATTTTTTAGGTTGCGACACTTTGCATTATCATATCTTGAAATTGTGTATTAGTTGCTGTTTGTTCCAGCATTGGCATTAGTTTCATTGGTCATTGTATGTTCATAGTATTGCTATGCAGTTTCACTACATGTTAGGTCTAGGCCATATTGTTATTGCGATGCATATTGGGTCTTAAATCATATTGGTATTGCCATGCATTGCTATGCTACTTAGGTCTTAGGTTACATTAGCATTTTCATGCATATTCATAACATATTAGGTCCAAGTCATATTTTCATTATCAAGCATTGCATGCATATTAAGTTAGGATAGCATTTATTGCCATGCAAACTCATGCTAGGCATTTAGGTTATCTTGAATTGTCATGAATTTCCTTTACCATTTAGGCTTTAGACCATGCATTCCATACATTTCATTTGTTGTATGTTCATGCATTCCATGTCATATGCCACATGATTCATGACATAGGTCAATCAATGGCTCAAAGTCATGCTCTCTTGAGCATACTTGTGGAAAATTAAAGGGTTGTCAAATTGATTATTCTACCTTTGTGATTTTTTTTACTTAGCCAATTTTTGTCCAATGTTTTTGAATGTTTTAGCTACTGTTTGTAGGTCTTTAGGATGATCTCCAACAATTTTACTTTGATTTTTAAATGATTTTGTCAAAGGAAAAAAATGTGTTTTGACAAAACAGTTTTTTTTTTTTTCACCAAGTACTCGAACATCTCTGATTTTTTTGGGCAGTCATTTTTAATCAGAAAATTAATCCAAGTTTTTATCGTGTATTTTTACATGTTCTGAGTCTCTAGTATTTTTTTAGATTTTTTTGAATTTTAAAAATAGGCAAAAAAATCGTGTGTCAAAATCGGACAGTAGAGGCATATTTGAAATCAAAAGAGAAATAATGGTTGAATTTGGCTAAGGCATTTAGAGGGGGTTAGTTAGAAGCTTTAGCTACTGTATTAGGGTAGTTTCTAAGCCTTTTTAATCTTGAGAAATGATTTTATAAATCTCGGGTTAAGGGTGGTTAAGTCCGGGATTCTAAACTTAGAAAATTATAGCCATTTTAAAAGGGTTTGGTAAAGGTTTTAATTTTTATTCAAGTTTTTTCCTCAAAATTGTTTTCAAACAATCACAAAGTTTTGTTTTTTTAGAAAATCTAATTTGACATATTTTCCTAAGGTAGCCGGATATCTTTTTAGATATACGGATTTCTTTATTTAGAGGAAAAAATACATTTTCATGCATTGCATTTTCCATGTTCATGCATTTTATTTAAATGTGTGATTTTTGCTATGATATTTTCCATGGTATTATTATTATTATTTTGATTTACATTTTATGATGTTATATTGTTTGCCATATGATTTTGAATATTTCATGATATCCCATATTTTCTTCATTTAGTCATTTATTTTTGTCACATATTTTAGCATATACTATGTTCATGCATTTTTATTTTATTTTCATGCATATTTTATGATAGCATTATTTGATGTTTCATGCCATTTCTTGTCATTTAGATCATATTCCATGTAATTTAGGTTATTTTATTTATAATATGCCATGTCATTTAAAATATGCCATATTATTTAAAATTTCCATGTCATTTAAATCATTTTATCTCATTTAGAATATACCATGATACTTAGGACTTTTCATTTCACCTAGAATATACTATGCCATTTAAATTATGTCATATCATTTAGGTTGCATTATATTATCTAGACTTCGCCATGTCATTTTGTTTATGTCATACATGTTCATGTTCATATTTTTAAATGTTTAGAAAAAGATAATGATTTTCAATAAAAATAAAGATATTCCCGAGTTAAAATAATTCATGAGTTCTCTACCGGGTTTGCGGGAGGTAATATCATCAATTATCATTAATAAAGGAATATCTTTCTTTCAAAAAACGAGAATGATTCAGAAAGTTTTCCAAAAGAATAAAAATTTCTATATTTTGCCGATTTTGTCGGGGAATATAGAAAAATTTTGAATTAATAAATTCCGGATCATTTTCAATTAAAAATGGAATTATTTTTCTTAAAATTGGGAATTAACTTGAAATATTATATTAAAAATCAACTTTTTACCAAAACTTGAGAGAACACATGATTAATAAGGTACCGTTCTATATGGGCGTTGTGGGGGTGCTAATCCTTCCCCGCACGTAACCGAATCCCGAACCCGATTCTTCGATTTTCTCTGGTTTATAACGCAGACTTGAAATTGGTTTTAAAAATGTTTTAATTAATTTTAAAATGTTTTATAAAATCGATTTTGATAGGTGCCGATCACACCTAGCTAAAAAAGATTGGTGGCGACTCCATGTCTTTTTCGAGGTTATTTTCAAAACCTTCGTTTTCTAGAGGAATTAAGTCGACTTTTCCTCGTTTTTTTAATGTCACGCTTAACGAATAATAAAGTCTCGCGATGAAACTTGTTATTTTTTTTAGGTTGCGACACTTAGGATTTTTCATTTCATCTAGAATATACTATGCCATTTAAATTATGTCATGTCATTTAGGTTGCATTATGTTATCTAGACTTTGCCATATATGATTTTATTTATGTCATACATGTTCATATTCATTTTTTAAATGATTTTTTTTTTTAAAAAAAAGGGATAATGATTTTCAATAAAAAAATAAAGATATTCCCGAATTAAAATAATTCATGAGTTCTCTACCGGGTTTGCTGGAGGGAAAATCATCAATTATCATTAATAAAGGAATATCTTTCTTTCAAAAAACGAGAATTATTCGAAAAGTTTTCCAAATAAATAAAAATTTCTATATTTTGCCGATTTTGTTGGGGAGTATAGGAAAATTTTGAATTAATAAATTTCGGATCATTTTCAATTAAAAATGGAATTATTTTTCTTAAAATTGGGAATTAACTTGAAATACTATATTAAAAATCAACTTTTTACCGAGACTTGAGATAACACATGATTAATAAGGTACCGTTCTATACGGGCGTTGTGGGGTGCTAATCCTTCCCCGCACATAACCGAGTCCCGAACCCAATTCTTCGATTTTCTTTGGTTTATAACGCAGACTTGAAATTGGTTTTAAAAATATTTAAATTAATTTTAAAATGTTCTATAAAATTGGTTTTAATAGGTGGCCGATTACACCTAGCTAAAAAATATTGGTGGCGACTCCATGTCTTTTTTTTAAGCTGTTTTCATACCCTCGACCTTTTAGTTCAATATAGAGGAATTAAGTCATCTTTTCCTCTGCCTCTGTTTCCCCCTCACTCGAATGGGTCCCTGCAATCGGGATCACGTATAAACAGTTGTCACCTAACCGATCAAGGAGTTGCATAGAGATGCAATTAGTAAGGAAAGTTACCTACTCAATTAGTTTCAACATGGCTTGTTGAGTCACTCAAGGTCATGGTGGGATGAAAGGGGTCCTTGCTCACTAAGAAGTTTAAAAGTTAAATTTCTCGAATAGTAGAGGGGGCTACTATGTTGATAAAATAGTGAGAACAATCATTCAGACTTTAAAACTTGGTTTTAATGATTGCAATTTGCATAATGACTATTATATGCATTGGTTTATATGGGATATAAATTGTCATGGCAGGTTAACTAGTCACTTGATTGCATACTTGATGCAAAGTCGATTTCACTAATTAATGAAATGAATGTCTATGCCTTAATGATCCATGAGGTATTTAGCAATGAGAAGTTCAAACATCTCAAGGAATTGTTCCAACGAAAGATGATTAGAAAGGTAGCCTATGAGGCATCATGTGCTAATGGATGCATCAACAAGTTTGAGAAACTTGGTTGATTTATGGATCATTATCTAAGTATAGACTTAGTTCTTTCTTCATTGTCTAAGAGCAATTTGCAAGTCGTGTTGTATTACAACATGAACAGAAAAGTGTTGCTAAATGTGCTCACTAGACTAGAAGATCATACACTTTGTTACTTCCACCAGGGGAAGGTAACCGAAGAAACGTTCTTCAAAGTTAGGATGATGAGATGAAGAAAGAAATTGATATTGATAAAAGGACATACCATCAATGTGGCAATGCAAGGCATTAGAGGCTTAAATGCAGAAGTATATTTGATACTTGAAAGGAAGTGAAACTTGAGAAGTTTTACTTCATGATTATTATGAGTTTGTTTTCACTACCTTTAGGTATATGATACCTATAAAATTGGTTCAAAGATATGTATGACATATAGATGGAACTAATAGTAAGTACAAGTGAAAAGAATAAGACCAAAGAGGTGGCAACCTTAGTTGATACTTGATCAAGCTTGCCAACCTATTCATGATGAATGTTTTAGAAACATTATCATTGATATTTCGATTATGCTAGCATTAGATGCTTGGCCATTCATCCTAGAATGAACCGAAAGGTTATATGGAATTTGTTCCATATCATAGTCTTATTACACTCATAAAAACTAGAAACTTGCATAAAAGATAATCAAAGGTTGTTCAAGTAAAAAGTATAAGATTAAAGTATATAGATACTATTAGTTTCTTTGATTATGAACCAAAGGAAATCTTACACAAAACTTGACAACTAGATGAGCTTTGGCTCAAGGAAATTCATAATGAGATTATGAAACTAATATAGTTAAAAGAGCATTCTTATTAAGATATGATCTAAATGAAGAATTGCTTGAAACTAAATTGATTGATTATCTAATAGAATTCATATCAGATGAATTGGATGGACATTATTATGTGATGACATTGAAAGGTCCATGATGCTCCAAATAGCCAAGATTGTCGAAACACTAACCTAGAAAGGATTTCGAATTGTATTTGTAAAATAAACATTCATATGGGATATGAGATGTTTGGTTTTATAATTACAAATGTGCATTCAAAAGAGTTTTGAATTCACATCCCACAGAAAAGTAAATGAGTTTACATTGAATGTTTCTACACAAGTAGGAAATAGTGGGAGCATTATGACATTTAAAAGTTAAAAGTCATAAGTAGAAATCCGAAGTTTATGTATAGATGCATAAAGGCACAGAGATTTAGTAGGATGCATTATGATGCATTACTCATACGAGATGAGTCTACTAAACATAATGATTAAGTAGGATGCATAGTGATGCATAACTCATAAGAGATGAGTCTACTTAACAGAACACTGTTAGACAATGGATTGAGATATCCAGTTTTGATAGTGACATTGAAAAGTTGAATTTATCAAAAGGATGAGATATATTTTATGCATACCTAAAGGTTAGTGGGAGTAATACAGATTACTCATCAAACAATGTATATCAGATACATTGAAGATTGAAAGGTAAATCGACTGGTAATGCTAAGATCTAACAGATTTAGCAACAGATGATTGGACTAAATGTTAAAAGAGTTTAACATAGAGAGAATCCAACAAGTGACTTAAGGCTATGATGTAAACAAATTCAGTCATTTGGAAACGTTCCAAATTATAGAGGACTGAATTATTTATATTCCAAGTCAGAATACAAACCTTTTGTTTAAGGCTACAAAAGGTGTATTTGGATCCATAGCTCACTGGGCTAATTAAAAGATTCCTAGTTGTTAAAGTAACAACACGTGCCATAAGGAATCGGGTTTCATTGTGATCCGAATAAGTATTGTGACTATGATAATAGAGATTATCAAAAGTATATGACCGAAGCATATTTTCACAATAAAGTACTGAAGCTATGTCCTAGTAGAGACACAATTGCTAAACGAAAGAGTTCGGCATTGGATGCGTTAGCGATTGGCTTAGTGCAAGTGGGAGATTGTTGGTATATGCCCTAGAGCCAATCGGTTTGGTCAGGCATAAACTACCAATAATGCAAACCCATCACTATATCTTAGTGACAAGGTTTTCCTTCATGTTAGTACAATGATAAGGAGTTATTAAGTACTAATCGGATGAAGCCTATGGAACATAATGGCCTTGCAAAGGAATTATATATAATTGTGAGATCCTTATGCATCAAAGCCATGTTCCTAAAATGGTTCCTGGTCATCGTATTGCCAAGACGGGGCATTGGCAATGCTCAAAGACTGGTACATGTTAAGCCTACTTACTTAGTAAGCAACTGATCTCACATGTTGAAGTATATGAGATACTTTAGGATAACATGTAGGTGCTTGTCTGTTGAACAAGTTCATTGAACATGACCCGCTGTGAGAATTCATTTGGTATTGTCACTCAAGTGTCTATGGAAACGTTCTTACATGTCAGTCGTGTAAGTAGTCCTCTGACTTGTGATACCAGGTCATCTTGTATGGGGAGTGTCATACTTTGATTCCATCACGAACGGGTCCCTAACATAGAGTGATGCTTATGGTAGGGTGGTTTTGGTATGACATGAACCATACGAAGGTGGATGAGTGATCTAGAGAGGATTCACCACTCCAAGTGACATCGGAGACATATCTCATATGTTCTTGGCTTAAGTTAACTTGATGGAATCTCTGGCCAGAGTATGATGAATTTAGGAGAAATAGTTTCTCTAAATTCACTAAGTTAACCAAAATTTGCAAGAACTAATATGGATTGAACATGAGTAGACACTGCACCATGCTCATGGTCTTTTCGGGATATTTGGTGAAAGGATCGAATTACACTGATAGACTGAACACAAAAGGTTATGTCGAGACTAACTTGACTCTCCAGTATTTGGGTGGTCATGATGGCTTGCTAGAGCCCGCTCATGATCTATGAGTATAAATTAATTAGATTAATTTATATTCGTTGCCAACATATTGGAAGCCTAATGGGTCACACACAGAAAGGTGAATTAAGAGATTAAAATGGAAAAAGCCTAATTGATTAATTTGAGAATTTAATCAATAGGGACTTAATTAAATAGTTTAATTAAGTGGAAGGACTTAAGGGCAAATACATAAGAGCTATTGTCCATAGTCCAAACCCTGGAGTGATTGCCGCCTCCTATAAAAGAAACATGATAGCTTGGCTGACCTCCCTATGGCCCCCCTAATCGCATATGTGATATGCTTAGAGGCTTTGGTGTCTTCTTGATTTCTTGACTTCCTCTTGCCTCTTCATGGATTTCTAGAGAGAAAAACGTTTTCTTTCAAGAGAGCAAAGGCATAGAGTGAAGAAGAAAGAAGATCAAGATAATCCTAGAGGTTGGTGCATCAAACCCGAAGAAGCAAGAAAAGAGTTTTATTCTTCTTGATGCTTATGAAGCATTCGGGCATGGTATGTTTAGATGGGGAGATGTTTCTTGAAACCTAAACTACTAGCATCGTTTTCGGCAAGATTCCATTCCTACCATATGAAGGTTTTCTTGATCATCTTGTGTGGATTACCGTTAGAGGCCAAACACTTGTGTGGCTTGAAGTCTCAGATTGACAGCTTGGTGTTCAAGATTGAGTGGGCTGTTTGAAAACTCAAGATTACTAGATCTTTGAGTTAAGGTATGATTCTTGATCAGATGTATGCTTTATAATTACAAGATCGCATTAAAATTTTACAAGCATGATCATGTTAGATTCGACTGTCTCTTTGTTTATTATTCCGCTGCGTTCATGTTCTTTTTTAATTCGATTATTGTTTGAGCATGAGGTCGAATCCCAACAGAAGGTCTCAGTCAATATCTGAAATGGTCTGATATACCTCGGACTCAGCTTGGCCCATTTGCCAAAGCTCATAACACTCTTGAAAAGTGAAAATTTCAAGAATACTTAGTCCCATGCTATCGGCATACGACTTCTGCCTACTCTAGCTGTTACTAATATATCTTTGATTAAGTACACCTTTTTCTAGGTATACCATACCATATCTGAACTGAACAACTGATATCCTCCTGTTTTAAATCAACTGATAGGATATTGGCACATCCGGCCATACAATGTCTCGGTCCTAGTTTTGCAATGATCAACAATAAACAAACTCAGATCGCAATCCCAAATTGTCAATAAGATAAGCCCGAAACTAGACCGAAATACCAGAAAAGGTATCATCTGCATACTGTACTGAAAACTGTTAATATATACAAACTCAATCAATGATAGGTATCGATTCCGATTCTCCTCGGAATCTAGTATATTAACACATAACATGTCCTCAAGGACTGATCATCTGTCCGTAAATGAACTACGATACTAAATAGCAACTGTATTTCAAAAGCTACCTAGAATGATCTCCAGAATTTAACCGTAAACTTGATGTCTCAATCAAGTACAATAAACATGAAAACTTCACAAAGACCCAATCTGGTCTAAATGGAGTCTAGCACACTGACTTATGTTATACGTAATTTTACCCGGAATCAAGTGTTCTAATTTAGTCATATATCGACAATCACTCAAATAAAATCACATTCCTTGCCTACCTTAGGCAAGCCTATATCTAGGCCCCATAATGACTTTATCTCAATCCCATTATTAAATAACCGATACTAGGGCAATATGTCTCTATCACGTACAATAACCAGAAAACTCCATATTTCACATAGTCACGAGATTAATGTAATAATTCATGATCAAATCCCTCGCATCTAGTTCCACGTGCTAGCACATAATCCGGACAAAGTCCGTATGGTGATGATCTGCCAGGCATAGCCCCTCAAGTCATCTAAGATATATGATGATCTCCGCCTGTTAAGGGCCATTATCTTAAACTCAGGAACTAGTGCGAGAATGAAATCTCAAAACTCCCTGGTGCACAGGGGAAACATAAACATCCACATTCGTATATTTATCCGTCTAGATTACCACTAGGCAACAACAACCATATAATCAATATAACCCGCTTAGAAACTATACTAGGCTATCATGACTATACCATCAGTTTTATCTGCCTAGGTACGCTACTAGGCTAGCCACAAAAAATATACATCAATCTTACGGCATTGGCATCCATGCCAAATTATATTCTTATCTTGGTTACTTAGGATCTTCCAAGGCTATATATTTTCATTCAAGCATTAAATCAAACACCTTGTAGGCATAATAATCGCCTTCCTCCTAGGCATTTTCACAAGCACCTTGTGTGTGATTTATAATCCAACTTAAAATATATCCTTTAGCACTCAAACATTACCCAGCTTACAAGTTCAGTTTAATATCCAACAACCACCATTTCACAACATCCTCAACATCAATAACAAATCTCGAAACTAGGTCGAAATACATCAAAGTTCCTTGAAATACAACTCAATATATAGTGCTCAAATTAAATGAAATCAGTTTTCCAAAACTAGACTAAGGTTATACCTGTCACCACGGTAGTAGATGCAAAATGACGGGCTTGTCCTCTATTGCCCATAGTATGTTCTCTACCCACAGACTGTTGTTCCCTACCCTGGGAACCCTGACCCATCTATAGTGCTACTAACCCTGCTGATTGCCCTGGATATGCTGTAGTTGGATGTGGAGCTCACATTGATGGGGATGAACCTGGACCTAATGGGCAATCTCTCTTGAAATGCCTTGGCCTGCCACATCTATAACATACACCAGTCGATCTCCTCCTCCGACTACTAACTTCTCTATCCCTCCACATCCATGATTCTAAGGTTGTTCTAACCCTTAGTCCATATGGCCTTGTTTGCCTAGATGTTTGTCTTTCATATCTCAGTCTCTCCTGTGACCTATCCTCGAATCGTCTTAACCTCTCGTATTCATGAATTCCTAAATCCCTTTCAGTTTTTGGTAAAAAATCTCGAAGAAACTCAACACTAAATTCTGATCACTCGAGGAAAGGGTCATCTATCCGCCTTCTGGCTACTAAAGAGATATACCATGCATGTGCCCTACCATACCGCTGAAATCTCACTAATTGTATGGCTCTAGTCAGCGAGCACCCTAAGCCTACACATCATTGGCCACACTCTTCTAAAAACCTTCTAGGATCAAAATCGGATTCTATCCCTGCAAAACTAGGTGGTAACGTTCCTCTAAAGTAGGTAAGGTTATATGCTGATAGGGTGTATGTTGCCCCAACAACCATTCATTACTAACAACACCTGGCTGAAGGAATTTGGTCGAATAGTCGTGGTTGTCATTATTCTATCACCAGCCCTACCAAGGCCTGAATATATTAATATGTTCTGTTTACCATATCCAACAACTATTCATATGTGTCATCATCTAATACTACTCCAGCAATCTTATCTATTTCCCTAGTAGCAGACCTGCTACTACCCTCACTCTGGCCTCTAACCTCAGGGCTAATAAAAATATTATCCAGGACCTCAGGCTCTCGGTCCCCCGATACGTCTCTATATCTATGAGATCGTGATCGTGACAGTGTATTTAGAAAATAAATATACTCTCAGTATTTCCACAATATTCTCGACACAATTTTATATGTACTAGCTGGCTTATAGATTACCCGACGTAACTGCATGTGACGATGAACATTTGTAGGGGCAGTACACTATTTATCGATACCCTAGGATTACCTGTAAGCAATGCACTACAACCCTACCCCTTTTGCAGTCACTGACCTCTAGACTATGCTTTGATACCACCTTTGTCACACCCCAAATTTAGGGCATGTGACCGGCCAGAGACAAGGTATGCCCCTGCCTCCGAAGCCTGAATATGCCTACGAAACCAAATCATACTAGGCCTCCATGGCCGTTATAAATCATACATCACTTAGATACATCAGTTTACAAAATATAAAGTACATATACATCATGCACAAAATGCATAGGACCCATGATACCCTAGTGACTGCAAAATGTATCCCACCATCGCCACTGCTTACCACGTCCTGGGTCAATCCGCTTACCACAATTATACGAGCGGCTAGCTATCCGAAACCTGGGAAGAGCTGGGTCTATCAGGATCTAAAAAAAATGAAAATAAAAGGAGTGAGCCGAAAGACTCAGTGAGCATAAGTTAACTAGGAAGAGTACTTGGAAGTTTTGTGCTTCCTTTCTTAACTATTAAAGCATAAACATGAAATATCAAGTATGTTTAATTAACCAAAAAGTAATATTTTAAAATTGTTCCATGACATATAAAAATTATTTGTCCTATATGAAATCTTCTATGCTGAGTGCTGAATATAATTGGGCCATTGGCCAGCTAGAATCGATAGCCAAAAATATTTAACATTCAATTTTATGTGTATACCTATATAATTATCATTTAGAAATTTTTCATGACTATAACATCAAAACATCCCGGACTTATACCAGTCCGTAATATTTGTAGTCCTAGACTATCTTGTCCATATCATCCCAGACTCATCCTATTCGTACAACAATAGCATCCCGGACATCACCTTGTCCGTACAATAATAGCATCCCGGACATCACCTGGATGTTTCTATCCAATATCACAAACAACTATAACATCCGGTAGGGTCCGTAGACTCCTACAAACCGGTAGGGCACAAAGGCTCCTACAGAACCGGTAGGGCACGAAGGCTCCTACAGAACCGGTAGGGCACGATGGCTCCTACATAACCAGTAGGGCACGAAGGCTCCTACAATCCAGTAGGGCACAATGGCAACCTACAAATCCCTTAGGGCACAATGGTAGCCTACAAACCCGGTAGGGCACAATGGCAGCCTACAAATTCGATAGGGCACAATGGCAGCCTACAAATCCGGTAGGGCACAATGGCAGCATACAAATCCGGTATAGCTTAACATTACAATAAATATGCAGCACATAGCATTTAAATAAGCATACTAGCAAGGAACAGTGTGGCGCCATATGGTCGACCACTCATACGACAATCCTAGATTATTACATAATCATCACTTGTCCATTCCTTGGACCTTTTTCTCACATCTTTACGAGAACTGGATATCATAAGGTAATTCTATGTCATATATTCATACAATCACCGTCAGTATGTCATAACATAATCTGACAATCCTACGTCTATCGCTACATGTTTACTCACAATCATTATCATTCAACTCTACAATACTTACCTCATGTAACCATATTAACACCACACTTACGCCATTAATCTGCGTAAGGTTTAAAACTTACCGTTTTCATGATCCGAGCAATCTTTCGTGTTTCAATATCCGTATCAATCAATAATGCATATAAAACAACATCTACCTCCTAGATTAACCTAAATACTCACAGTGTTGTTTCGAGTATTAAAGCGGCACTTTCGTGACTTTGTCGCGATCTCGGGCTAACTCCATGATATGGGTACCTACGACATCGTCAGGATATTCTATAAATATTTTACAACTACGGGACACTCAAATTCCCATTATTAATAATAGTTAGCTGCTATCCAAAATTTTTCAGCTTAAGAATTCTTACAAATAAATTTTTACACTTAGCTCGGATTAAAAATTTGGAGCAACAATCAACTAGAAAGTTGCTCACACGATGACAACAAAGCTAACGGTGGCCTCGAACAACTTAGAAAGGTGGCGGCACCACCTTATGGGCAAGCTAGGGTTTCGGCTAAACTTGTTTTAGCCTCTAAATTTTGATTCAAAGCTATCCGATACTAATTTATGGTTTAAGGAGGCGGAGGAACACCTCCCGTGGCCAAAAAAACGGTGGCAACATGGTGGTTCACCACCACCAATTTTTAGCCCACATGGTTTCTCATAGCTAAAGGCAAAAGCTTCAAAATATAACATCAAAATCAAGCTTAGAACATGAAGTTACCTTTGGGTTTGTGAAATCTTTGAAAAGTTTGGTGATTTGCCTAGTAAACGGAGGAGAGAGAAAGCTTGGAAGCAAGCTTCCATGGCTTCTCCTCTTTCTTTCTCTCTTTTCTAGTTTTCATGTTAAAAATGGGGAGGAAGAAGTCTGATTTTCAGACTTAATAAGTGGGCCATGGTTAAATGACCAATTTGCCCCTATTTTGTCTTTTAGTACCTTAGCGGGCCAACGTGAAATTTTAATGTTCGGAAGCCCTTTTTCACTTTTCTGGACATGGATATGTTCCAAATATGATAATATATTGATCTGCATGTTCGGGTGATTTTTTTTGATATCCCGAAACCCAAATTCGGGCCTCGGAGCGCCAACGGGTCAACATTTTGACTTTTTCGGTTTTAGCTCCGATTTTTGTTCTGATTTCACTAGTAGCTTGCTAACATCATTTTATGTCTATATTAATCCATTGATCCATTTAAAACCTTTTCCGGACCTTCCCGCGGTTAGTTCTCGGTCTTCATTCCTTTAGGCTACTTAAGGACGTATCCGGTTTCAACTCTGTTTTTGATTTTACTTGCCATATTCATAATCCTCATATGTTATAACATATGTCCATGTGTTCGGATCAGTTCCAAAAAATCCCGAACCATGTTTTTACGGCAATTTACGCCAGCGTCACTAAATGACGAATTAGACAATTTTAGCTATCGGATTTGATTTTAATGTCCAATTTTTGATCTAAACATCATATTATGATCCTATATGATCACTTAGTCCATTGTTACCATTTACAAACTGAAAACAAAATTTTGGGTAAAATTACCAAAATACCCCTGGTTCATATTTTATCGATTTTTTCTGTCGATTCTTGTTCTAACACTCCCAAATAATGTTATATCACATATCAACACTATGTGAAGTTAAATTATCACATTTTACGGGCTTTCCCATATCTTGACTTTTAGTCAATTTGGGGTTAAATCACTTAATCACTCGATTAAACCCCCAACTCTATAATTTATCATACAACATGTGTACAACACGGTAGCCCATCCTTTCTATAGGCATTTCAAATTTTAACCTCGAGCCATCTGCATGTTATAATTGTCTCGAATTGATCTCGTACTTACGAGGGTCTTACACCTCAGTTGCCAGAATGGTAATTACAATGTTCATTAGTATTATACCAGCTTGGGTATGGGGACTTCAAAGGCTCCAGTTTCTTGTTTGTTAGGAGGCAATTCTGGATAAGTTGAGGTAGCAGCTCACTGTATGACACAGGAATTGGGTTAACTTGACATATTTCTTGCTTCATGAACCCATGTGTACCTTTCTTTCCCATTGTGACCTTTCCATTTGTCTTACCATGAACAAATACTTGCTTCTTCCCGTTATCGAATTTTTGTTTATTGTCAAAACCTATCTGCCCCTTATTGATTAATGTTTGAACCTTTCATTTTAGAGACAGACAATTCTCTGTGGAATGACCTCGAATTCCACGATGATAACTGCAAAACGTATTCTTGTTATACCAGTTCGGGTATAGGGGTCGGACGGGCTTCACTGGTACTTGAGTGAGGAGTCGGCTTTCCACAAGCTGTGGTAACAACTCAGAGTAAGAGATGGGGAGTGGCTCAAACTAATCTATTTTTTGAATATTCTTTGACTTTCCTTAGCTGGCCTAAGGTTGAAGGTTTGTCAAATAATTATATTGAGCGGACATTGGGTATAAGTAAGAACCCTAATATACATTGTTCATGGAAGGGTAGAATGGTTGGTACATAGGTTGTGGAGGATATGGGACAAAGCTTCCCCTCCGTTGCCAACCATAGGTCATAGATTGGATATCTTTTACTTTCTTCTGGGGTTCTGAATTCTACTTGGTACCAGATATCTCACCTACTTTGAGCTACCCAACCTTGGCTGTCCTCTCCATCATCTCTTTTGGGATTACCATGTTTGTGGGGTCTTTCGTGGCATTACCAGCGAGTTCATCATATCGTAGGGCCTGCAATGTATTTGCAAATAGGACAACAAATTCTTTCTCAATTAAAGGTGGTTGTACTTGAGCCGCTGTATCTCTCCATCTGCGAGAATACTCTTTGAGGCTTTCAGTGGCCTTCTTTCAAATACTTCGCAAAAAGAGATGGTCCGGTGCCATTTTAGTCATATGCTTGTATTGGTCATAAAAAGCTTTAGCCAAATCATTCCAAGAAAAAAATTGACCCCTACTTAGTCGATTATACCATAGTTTGTGGAAACTCTGAGACTATCATGAAAACAGTAGATCAATAACTCATCATTATCTGCATGGCTCACCCTTTTTCGACATAACACTTTAAGGTGGGCCATCGGGTCAGTTGTCCCATTATATATCTCAAAGTTGGGGACCTCGAATTCAGGTGGAATTGCTAAATCGAGAACCAAGCAATGTTTGTTCGGATCCAATTCCCAAATATCTCTGTTTCCCCCTTGGGGTTTCATGAATCTTTTCCCAAGGCCGAATTTTTCATGTGTCCCTTTTCCTTAAAAGCGGCAGACACTAGTTCCATCAACTTATTCATCTGATCTCTCGATTCAGCCTGAGATTTGGCCAACTGTTCCTTTAACTCATCTTGAGCCCTTTCCATTCTCTCCATTCGGGCTATTTGTTCATTATCCATGATCCTGACTTGTGATTAAGTATTATACTGATGTGGAGTGCTTCTCTCTGGGAGTTTCGATGGGCGCCCAATTTTTTAACCTAGGTGTGAATACCACGGATTAGAATTTCATGGCATATTATTCTTTTTATTAATTAAATGTGTACAGGGATGAATGAATAAATCAATGCATGACTGATCAAAAAAATAGATGAATGAATGTATGCTTCTTTAATTGTATGAAATGAGATGATGCAAATAATAGTATTTGCCTTAAGTTCAAATTCCAACACAAAGGTTTTTCATTAATTCGTGGAAACTTGTTAGATATCCTCTCTCACTCTTGGGTTACATAAAAAGATCGTATCTGCTCATACTTGTCTTGAGCCTCCTCCAGGAAATTCAACAGGCGCTGTCCATGCTCTCTTGTCGGGTTGACATCACACCTCAGAGTCTTCACTTTCTCAGACATCTCTCTGGCCTTGACCACAGCCTTGCGGATCTGCCTAGTCAGGTGGTCTATATGTGAATGAAATATGTATGTCTTGGAAGTAACTAACACTGGTGCAAGATCTCAGTGTTCCATGACCATAACGAAAACCCCTTTGATTGGAATCTGGCTTAAGGAAAACACTCCTAAGTGACCATGATGCATGCAATGAAAAAAAAGCAAAACAAAACAAACAAAACAAAGGGAAACGAGTCAGTATAAGGATATAATAATCAAATCAATGCGATATTGAAATAAATAGCTAAAGGTGAGAAAGTTTCCTTCGAGTGTTCCTAGCTTTGGTACTTCTAACAGAAATTCGGCATGGTTTCGCCTAGGTTCACTATATGTGGTTGCATTAGGTTCTAAAGAGGCTCCAAATTTCTCCTTACTGTCGCCGGTGAAGGCTAGTAAGGAACCCCGATAAAAACGGGTTCAATTTGTTAAAGTGTATTTCCCAGGCCTACACGGAGGTTATCACCCCACGAAGGCATAGGTAGTCTACTACTCCGAAAGTGTTTCTCTAGCCCATGCGGAGGTTAACACCTCACGAGAGCGTAGTTACTTTACTTCCACCTAAAGGACGGAACCCCGGGAGAGGGCTCATGTTATGCAAATGCAAGTATAGTGTGTGAGGAGGAACAAACAAACCTTTCACCACCAATTCTATACCCTTATTCTAAAACCCTAGCAATTTAATAAAGACAAATTAAACAATGTAAAACATTAATTAAACAAAGAATAATAATGACACAAAAATTTAAATAACCAGAGAACAATAAAAATATGCATGCACATGAGAATGAGCGCATTTAAAACAAATCTCTTTTATTAGAAAATGGGAATTAAAAATAAACACCAACCAAAATCGACAAAACCGAGACTTTCAATAACATATGACTAATTCCAGGCCTGACACTCTAAAGTCCCTAGTGGAGCCGCCAAGCTATCGATAAGTGATCCGGGGGACCTGTTTGATTGAGGGGGAAATAAAGGCAGAAGAAAAAACGACTTAATTCCTCTTGATTGAAATAAAAGGTCGAGGGTATGACAACGGCCTCGAAAAAGAAATGGAGTTGCCACCAATCTTTTTTTTTTGCTAGGTATGATCAGCCACCTAATTAAACCGATTTTTATAAAACATTTTAAAATTAATTAAAATATTTTTCAAAACCAATTTCAAAGTCTACATTTTAAACCAGAGAAAAAAATACGCGGGTTCAGGAGTTGGTTGCATGCGGGGAAGGATTAGCACTCCCACAACGCCCGTGTAAATCGGTACCTTATTAGTCGTGTGTTATCTCGAATCTCAGTAAAATTTGGTGTTTTGAAATAATTCCCTTAAAAATTCTTTTTTTTTTTTGTTGAAAATAATCTGGAATTTGCTAGCATAAAATTTATCATATTTTCCGACAGACAGCAAAATATGGAATTTTTCCTTGATTTTAAAATTCTCCGAATAGTCTTCATTTAAAAAGAATATTCTGTTATTAATGATAATGTATGATTTCCTCCCCGACAGACCCATCAGAGAATTCATGAATTATTTTAACTTGGGAATAATCTTGATTTATGAAAAATACCATTTGTTTTTCAATGTGTTTTAAAAATCATAGAAACTGACCATGAATATGCCAAAATAGTACCAAGATAAAAATGAAATAAACATGCTCATTTAACATGATATAACAAACATTTTATTATGACCTAGTAAAAGAAATAATGACATGACAAACGATTGACATAGCATACAAAATGACATGTGAATAAAATCGACATGGCATATGGATGGCTTGGCATATAGATGACATGGCATAAGAATGAATGAATGTCATGTGAATGAAATCGACATGGCATACAAAATGACATGGCATATGGAGGACATGGCATAAAAGTGAATGCTATGTAAATGAAATCGACATTGCATACAAAATGACATGACATATGGATGACATGGCATAAGAACGAATATCATGTGAATGAAATCGACATCGCATGCAAGATGATATGGCATAACAATGAATATCACGTGAATGAAATCGACATGACATGCAAGATGACATGGCATATGGATGACATGACATGCAAGATGACATGGCATATGATGCATGGAAAAAATGCAAGACATGACCAAATGTAACATAGCCTTATGCATGATGCAAAACATGCTTAAAATGCAAGATATGATGCATGGAAAAAATGCAAGATATGACCGAATGCTACATGACATTATGCATGATGCAAAGCATGCTTAAAATGCAAGATATGATGCATGGAAAAAATGCAAGACATAGCTGAATGCTACATGAC
Organism: Fremontodendron californicum; assembly: GCA_030761205.1. Lineage (NCBI taxonomy): Eukaryota > Viridiplantae > Streptophyta > Magnoliopsida > Malvales > Malvaceae > Fremontodendron > Fremontodendron californicum. The sequence continues at coordinate 17,160,192 of JAULJL010000017.1, read as the reverse complement.
ATTATGCATGATGCAAAGCATGCTTAAAATGCAAGATATAATGCATGGAAAAATGCAAGACATGACAAAGTAAAAAATGCAAGAATGGCTGAATGATATAGAGGACTTATCACTATATGAAAATGATGTAAAAACTAATATAGCATAAAAATGATGCCAAGAACATGACCAAAATATGCATATGCATGCAAGGAAGTAATACAAAAAACAAGTAAACAAAGAACAAGGAAAGTTGAGCTCTATCGTTGGTACAAATGGGCATAGCCCTCCCCTAACCATAATCACTTGATATTATCAAGATCATGAAGCCTTTCCAACTCATAAATCAGAAAATAAACCAAGCCAACAAGAAAATGGAGGTGAGCTCCATGGTTGGTACAATGGGCATAGCCCACCCCTAACCATGGCCACTTGATTTTTATCAAGATCATGTAGCCTTTCAACCTCTTTTACTTCATTTATTTTGAAAAATCAGAACATAAAAAAAATAATAAACCTTCCACAATCATGTTTTCCACATCAAACATGCAAAACAAAAAAAAACTCAAGACAAGCTAAGATGACATTCGGCCATGGCGAAAAATGTTTGTGAAAATTTGTTTTCTTCTCTTTTTTTGATGAAAAGGAATAGATGAAAGCTAAAATACATTTAAAAAACTATTATTTCATAAGAAAATAGATGGAAATCACATAGAAAACAAAGAAAAACACATGAGAATGAAGCGGAAAATGATGCTAGAGCAAGGGAGGAATGGCTACCTTCCAAGCTTTCCTAGTGAATTCTCTCTTCCTTTTTTTCAAAAAACCTTTTTCTTGCCAAATTAGTTACTGACCTCTCTCTTCAAAATGACCAACCCCTTAATGAAAAAAAAAAAACATTCCCTCTCCTCTCATTCATGCTTGGTCGGTTGGCCTCTCCACTATAGGATTAATTGTGCTCATTTTCCTCCCCCAACCTAGGCGATTGGATTAGGATCTTTTCATGAAAAATAAAAATGTCATCTTGAAAATTGATCTTGGCCATTGAAAGGTGTACTCATCCTTTACAAAGAACCTAAACCATTGGTTGAAACAAGGACCACTTGCATGCTCTCTTTCTTGGTCGAACCTCTCATCACCATTGGATGGATTGTGCTCATCTTTCTTCCACCAATATTGGCCATTGGATGAGGATCTTTTCATGAAAAATAAAAATGTCATCTTGCAATTTGATCTTGGCCATTAAAGGGTGTACTCTTCTTTTCTACAAGTTACCTAGGCCATTGGATGAGGGGGGACCATTTGCAAGGCAATAAAGATGGCATTTTTTAGCTTGATAGTGACCATTGAATTAAATTGGTCAAACCTCCCCTTCTCCCCTATTCATGGCCGGCCAAGACCTGGAATATTCAAGAATTTCCTCCATCTTTCATATTTTTCTTAATTACAAATTGGCCCTTTTTGATTTCTTCGATAAAATTAACTTTTTGCCCCTAAACTTAATTTAATTACAAATGGACCCCAATTTTGGATTTGTCTTTTCCAATTCATCCCATTCAATGTAAAACTTGATTCTGAAGGTTTCACATTTTTTTGAGCTCATTTGCTATTTCTCCCAGATTTATCTTTCAAATTTCGATTTAGTGCCTCCCAAATTTAGCCTTTTTCAAGTGAGTATCGATTTTAGATTTTTCTTCAGCGATCTCTTCCAAAAATTATAAAACTCAGATCTGGAAGTTTTCATAATTTTCGAGCTCGTTTGCTATTTTTCCCGAAATTTTCTTTTGGAATTTTTGGATTAGTGCACCCGAAATTCACCTTTTTCATTTGAGCTCTAATTATGAATTTTTCTTCATCAATATCTTCCAAAAATTATGAAACTCAGATCTGGAGGTTTTCATAATTTTTTGAGCTTGTTTGCTATTTTTCCCATAATTTTTTTTTTGGATTTTTCGAATTAATGCACCCGAAATTCACCTTTTTTATTTGAGCTCTGATTCGGATTTTTCTTCACCAATATCTTCCAAAAATTATGAAACTCAGGTTTGGAAGTTTTTATCATTTTCTGAGCTCGTTTGCTATTTTTTCCGGAATTTTCTTTAGGATTTTCTAGTACTACCCTTTAACCTTCAAAACCTCATTTTTACTCGAAACGGATCTGATTTCTGGATTTTCTTTTTTTATTGCCTTTGTCATATATTGAATTTGAGTTGGTCCAAAAAGCCCAATTTTTATGATTAAATTCCCCTCCGATTTAGTTTTCCCATTTTTAAACTCGGGAATCTTCTCGTTCTTTCATTTTTTGGTCTAACCGGCTCTTCCTTGGGATCCACTTCAAACTGGGCCTTGGGTTATTTTTTTTATCCATCCTTTATCAACTGGGGGCTTCAATTTCACCGAATCGGGCTATCTTTGCGGTTTTCCCCAAATTTGCCGGATTAGGTCTTCCCCTATACTGAATTTCCATAACCCATCTTCCGAACTCCATATCTTTAGTTGTAGATCTCGGATTGTCAAAATTCTTTTGCCATTGTTCAATTCAACTTCAAACCTTGATTTTGACTGGGAGTTGACTTTTTCAGTGGTTGATTTTTTAAGGTTGACTTTTTTGGAATTGACTTTTTTGGAGTTGACTTTTTGTGCTGACCTCCGAACAAAGTCTTGGGGACCCATCTATGGAATGGTGGGAGTCTCTTTGCATTCCAAAAAGTTGAAAAGGATAATCTGGCCAGTTTAGGGGGGCCCGAACAAAATTAGGTGTATACAGGTACATTATGTGGCATTTTTGGCCAATGAAAGAACATTCTTGGTGACCAAGTAGGTGCCATTGGCTAGCCAATTGGTGGCATTTTAATGTGTAAGGATTAATCTCTATTGGCTAGGCAAGATGATGAAGCCAAGTGGCTAAAAAAAAGATGAAGGGAGGAGATCAAGAGGGCCATTCAGCCAAGGCTAGTAAAGGGGGGAGGAGGATTTTTTTTTTCACCATTCACTACTCATTGGAGAGGAGAGGGCAGTATCTAAAGTCACCTAATGAGAAAAGGATAGGAAGAGAGAAAAAAGAGGAAGAAGGAGAGGGTAGAGAGGTTTTTGGTGGAGCTAACCTAGGTAGCTTCCTTTTCTTTGCTTGTTCTGATTTTCTTCTTTCATTTTCATGTTCTCTTTTCTTCTTTTATGTATGATTTTCACTTCTTTTTCCTAGAAACAAAATTTTTCAAAAAGGTTTTTAAATTGCTTCTCTTCTCCTCTTCTCTTTTGCAAGAAAACAAAGTCTTTACAAATTGTTTTTCCTTTCTTTCATGGTGACCGAAACTTGTTGTGCATTTTAGTGATGTTTCCTTTGTTTTCTTATGTTTAATCTTGGATATATAATGCTTGTTGGTATTTTCTTACAAATGTTTATTTGATGTCATTTTCTCTTTATTTTCTTCATAAAATGTTAAGGTTATGAGCTTGATGATCTTGGTTTCCACCAAGTGATGGTTAGGCCGGATTAACATCCAAGTGACCAACCTTGAGCCAACCTTTGTTCTTGTCGTTTATTTATGTTTTTGCTTACATATTGTCATCTTCATGTTTATGTCTCGTTGAAAATGAGTTGGTTGTGGAGCATTCTCTTTGTTTTACATTTATTTTCTCTTTAAAAAATAATGATTATGAGCTTGATGACCTTGGTTTCTAGCAAGAAATGGCTAAGCCGAATTTCCATCCAAGAGGCTAGCTTTGAGCCAATCATTTTTGCTTGCTGTAAATCATGTTTTCAAACCATTTCCAGCATGATATTGATTAAGAACAACCAATGGTCTATGGCTAAAATCTTGATTTCAAACTGGTTGGAAAAAGCAATGTTTAAAAGTTGGAGTTGCTGATTTCGGGTAATATTTTTCCTATGCATTTTTTGCCCAAATAAAAAAATTAACTTCATTTAGTATACCCTTAGATGAGTCCGTGATAAAAATTTCAGATTTTTTTGAGTTTTCCTTAAAGGTTTAAAAAATAGTTTTTGACAAAACTAGTTTTAGTAAGATATGCTGATTTTGAGGCAACTTGAGTCTACGTTTTGCTTGTCCAAATAAAAAACTGTTTCAACCTCATTTATTATATCCTTAGATAAGTCTATGGTTACAATTTCAGATTTTTTTGAATTTTTCTTAAGATTCAAAAAAATAATTTTGATAAAATCGGTCTTTGAGGTAAAAACTAGCATTTAAAAACAAGCTTCAGCCAAAAAAAAATTCTGCATTGAGAGGGGCTGATTGAAACCATTAGGTATCGTGTAAGAGTTGTTTTCATGGTCATTTAAATTTTAAAAATATTTTTAATAAAATCGGGTCATGGGTAGGTAAAACGAGCTTCAAAAAAGAGCAAAAACTCGATTTTCCTCACCACTATCATTCGGCCACTTGGCCTTTTCTTTCAAAACTTGCCTCATTTTTTAACTTGTTTTGGCTTTCAAAAATGTTTCCATTCAAGGCTCATCTAGAGGAAATTGGATGTCAAACAATGGCATTCGGATGTCCCCTTAACACGAGCAAAAATTTATGCCCGAAATCTTTTGATTTTAAAATCTAATTTAAGTTTCTTTCAAAGGTAGTTGAACATATTTTTAGGTGCTCGGATATCCTCTCTTCAAGAAAGAAACACATTTTCTATTTTGTTTGTTTTTGCCTAGTGTATCGTATGTATATGATTGTATTATTTTGAAATGAAATGCATGTGCTTAATTTGCTCATGTGCTTGATTTGCTCACAACCATAAGTACATCGTTGAGATGATTGCGGATTTTCGACAACGAAATTCGAAGGATGTCATAGTAATGATTTCTAAGATATCTCAAGGTGAGGGAATTTCGTTAAATATCACCACAAGTAATGGGAGTATTTGGCGATATTCTCAATAGAAAAATTCATTTTAATTTCGAAAATGAAAATGATAAATAAATAAATTGAATATGTACGTGCTCGATATTTTTCCATGCTCGTGTTACAATTGATATGTTTCGTATGTTTAATAGTATGATTATATATTTAATCATATGTCCTATATGTTTAACCATGTGCATCCCATACTTAAATATTTGCATCATATTGCATTTAAATAAAAAGGGTGAATGAAAGTTACCGGCGATGGAATTAGAAGGATGTTATAATAATGATTCCTAGATATCCCGAGGTGAGAGGATCTCGTTAAATACCATAAAAAATATTGGGAATATTAATGAGTATTCTCGATAAAAGATTTACGTTTACTTTCATTTTCAAAAAAACTAATAACAATTCCTTTTTAAAATTAATAAACATGTTTTGAAAAAAAATTAAAAGGAGAATTAATTTTAAATATCGATGTCAAGTCCATTAAGTCGAGATTTAGGATAACACATGATTAATTGGTACCGTTTTATTAACGGGCGTTGTGGGGGTGCTAATACCTTCCCCATGCGTAACCGTACTCCCGAACCCTTCATGATTTTTCTGTGGTTTTCAATCGCAGACTTTAAAATTATCTTTTTAAAAGGTTTTCATTAATTTTAAAATTCTTTTTCAAAGATAGATTTTAATAGGTGTCCAATCACACCTAGCTAAAAAAGATTGATGGCGACTCCATGTTTTTATGTTTTTATTTTATTTTCCCTCAAAACATTATTTAGCGATCGCGAGATCATTATGACATATACTAATAAATATAAAAATTAAAATTCAATTATAATAATAAAAATAATTTATTTTTTAATTATAATTAAAAGGATAATATTAAAAAATATATAAATTTGTAATAGTAAGGAAAAAAATTTAAATGAGAATTGAAGTTATAAAGTTAAAATAAATTAATAATCTTGTCATATTTATTTATTTTATTAAATTAATATTTTTTAAATAAAATTATACTTTAATTTAAGTTTGGGTTATTCCGAGTTCGGATCATTTCGGGTTTGAGTCATTTCGGCTTCGAGTTATTTCGACTCTAGATCTTTCGGCTTCGAGTCATTTTGGTTCAGATTGTTTTCGAGTTCAGGCTGGATGGGTTTGTGTAACAACCGAGATTACGTATAATCATGTAAAGTTAAATTTCAAAAATTTTAAGGACAAACTTGGAAATTTGTAAGAAGTTATAAGTGAAGGAAATAAAAGAAGAAAGGATCAAATTGAACATATTAAAAAGTTTAGGGGCTTAATGGTTATTTATAAAAAGTTGAGGGAACAATGTGCAATTATACCAAAATTTAAAAATATCTTTAAGTTCATTAAATCTCTTGAAAACTCTAGAATTTTTCATCCTATTATCCAAGTAGCAGCCGGCTCCCATCCTCCCTCTCTCTCAAAATTCTTTTCAAACAACTCCACCAAAATCTCAACAATAATTACATCCAAGGTTAGTTTCTTGATAAATTCTTCCTTTTCTTTAGATATTCTACTTGAGCATGCTAAGATCTTATCTCCATAAACATGTTAAGGTCTGAAATCCATCTATCAAGTATGAATTTTACTCAACTTGGTAAGAATTAAAAGGATTTGAAAGCATGAAGAATAAAATGGGAAGAAAAAGCAAAACAGGGGAAGTTGCGCATGCTTGCTGTTCGGATTTTCTGGGTTCGGCACCGCAAGTTTTGTATTTTTGTTATATTTTTCCTAGAAACTAGACTTCAATATGAGAATTTTGGTTTTTGAATCACCCAAAACCGATAAGCGGTTAAAAAGATAAAATTCGGTGAAGTTGGCTGCTCTGTGTTGACCCCTGTTTCAACATAGTTTCGGGATTTATCAACTTTGATCAAAATTTTGTTCTAATTGTATAAGTTAGTTATTTTCTTCATAAATTATACATATTGGTTGAAATAAACCAATTGGAATCACTTCAAAATTCCTTACCAAACTCAAGTTATGATTTTCTAATCTAACTTGATATTAAGGAATTTATTGCTTAAGAGAAATATAGTACTAAAGAATGGTTATGGATTATGAAAATCTCTAAGGCATGGAATACTAGAAAGAAATTTGATAAGGACATGAATATGGAGTTGAATTATGGAGAAAATGATTATGGAAATGATATTAAAAATTAAGGATATGTTGTTTTGAGTATGAGAAATTAGTATTGACTATGGGGTAGATTAATGGGACTTAAGTTGCATTCATAATTGTGTAATGCTTTGAGCATGTATAGATGCTAATTCTTGTTAAACTCTAGGCCACATAGATCTGACATCACCTGTGGATCCCGAAGTTTCAGATCGAGGTGTACAGTGAGATCATTTCAAGGATTGTGAGTAGACGACAACTATAGTTATTTGAAATTTCTTTAATTATAATTATATATATATTTTTAGCATAATATTTATTTTACGTATTAAAGGTATATACGATATATAATCATATGAATTGATTTGTTATTAAAGTATATTTATTTCAAGAAATATTATATCGAGTAAGTTGGTTGATTTATGAAATATGATTATACATAAAATTTGACATACATGGTTTTGGCTCCAGCTGACTTAATGTATGAGATTATACCCTTGATCGGAATACGGGAGCTGCGTGCTACGCCTTTATGGTAGGAGCCACCTCTAGAGTCCCAATTCCGTGATATTAGACTGGGGTATGGGAGCTGCGTGCTACGCCTTTTTGGTGGGAGCCACCTCTAGAGTCCCTATCCCGTTATATTTGCCTTTTGGGGGCACATCATAGCGACACATATGCCTTTGGGGCGTCCTATGGTGGTATTGGCCTTTGGGGCCGGCTACTAGTATGCCTACATGGATATTGCCTGGTTATTTCATGGATGTATTCTTTTGCATGACAGTAAGTTGGAGCCCAACTATACGTAACTTGATTTACTTTACAGATTTTATACATTGATTTAATATTATAATATTGTTATACATTTGAAAACTTTGCTACATCTTTGAATTACTCATTATGGTTTTACTATTATTTATTTTAAAAAATGTCAATTATGCTTTACAGGTTACCATTATAGTTTTCACATGCTTTAAATGTTGTCCACTCATTGAGATATTCATATATCTCACCTCTTCTTATTTCTCATTTTCAGGACACAGTTAGGTGTCGGGATTGCTGCCTTCCTCTACCTCCACTTCAAGAGTATATTGACGTGGTGGGCATCATATCTAAATTTCTAGAAGATTTGATCTCTTGATGTTTTTATCTTGTAAACCTTGCTGAGATAGGTTTACTTCTGGATATATTATATATATTTGAAGATATGAGACAATAGATCAGTATGTTTTGACTTGAGCATAAATTGATCATGGATAATTTTTTTGAATATGATGGATATATGTGATAATAGTATTGAGAAATATTGCTGGTTGAGTATATGAATTGAGTGTTATTTGCAGGATGGTTATAGTTGAGATAGAAAGGAAACTCTGCCGGATTTTAGGTAGATTATCCGGACAGGGTGTTACAATTTGGTATCAGAGCAAGGTTATAGGTCCTGTAGACTTAGAAACTGTTTGTTGAAGTATTAAAATATTGTCACTTGTGCAGGAAATCAGACACGATGCCACCACGTCGAAGAGGAAGGCCTAGAATCAATCCCCTACCCCAAAATAGGGATAGGAATAGAAATGTGAATATTGATGAGCAAATTTGAGAACAAGCTTTAGCTGCTGGTTCATCTTCTGTTGCTGCACCCTCAGCAGCACCTCAGCAGCTGATCTTAATTTAGCTGAGGCAGTTGCGGCCTTGGCAAGAGTAATTCCCGCTTTGACTGCCCCTACTGAAAAGGGTATAGTTGATTACTATAAAGAATTGAAGAATATGGGTTGCAAGATTTTCACGGGGTCTTTGGAATTAGATTTAGCCTGGTCATGGCTACAAAAAATTGAGACTACTTACATTACTCTTCAGATTCCCGAGCCTATGAGGTTACCATGTACGGTGCAATTTTTGGAGGATCATGCACACACATGGTGGAAAACTACAGTGCAAAGGTATGTTGGACGTCCTGCCATAACCTGGGCAGATTTTCGAAGAGAGTTTGAAGAAAAATACTATTCTCGGGCCTTGCGGGAAAAGAAATGGACTGAGTTTATGAATTTAAAGCAGGGTGGTATGTCAGTAGCAGAGTATGAGCAAAAATTCAGCGAACTATCAGAATTTGCTCCATCGGTAGTAGCCAACGATGCTGACAGATGCAAGAAATTCCAAGATGGGCTACATGTTAGTATTTGAGATAGGTTGATGACCCTGGATACAGATGACTTTAATAAATGGGTCAATATGGCAATCAAAGCTGAACAGAATCTGTAGAAATGAAAGATAGAGAAGAGAAGTTCAGAAAAAGAAAAGGGCAGTCCTCTAGTGAGGAGGTGAAGCCTAAGAAAAGTTATGTAGAAAGCAGTTTCAGTGGTTACAAACCCTCGAGATTTCAAAAGGGATTAGACAGAAAACTTATTAGTGGTTCTTCTAGCAGATTTATCATCGGACCTCAACAGCAGACTAGATCGCTACCTGGGAGGTCAGGAGGACCTCGTACATTGACTTATCCTCAGTGTCCCTATTGTGGGAGGAATCATCCTGGTGAATGTTGGAGACTACAGGGTGTGTGTTTTTACTGCAAAGAATCGGGACACATGAAACGGGATTGTCCCAAGCTGGAGAACAAGGGAGTTACTAGTCAGTTATCAGTGGGTCAAAGGGAAAGGACCCAACCTACTACTGCACCTCAGCCGACAGCAGCTAGAGATAGAATTGGGGCACAATCTCAAGTTGGTTCATCTACTGGTCCTCGACAGAGTGGACAGCCTGGTAGACATCGAACTGCAGCCAGAACTTATGCTATGACCCAACAACAGGCTCAGGCTACTCCTGTAGTGGTTACAGGTACTCTCCCAATTTCTAAGGCAAATGCTAGGATCTTAATAGATCTGGGTGCAACTCATTCTTTTGTTGCTAATTCATATGTCATGCATTTGGGTAGAGTTTCTAGGAGGTTAGACATCCCTATGGTCGTTAGTACCCCAGTGGGAGAAACTTTGAAAATTGATGTGGTTTATCCAGATTGTACCGTTATGGTTCAGGAGCATGAATTACCAGTTAATTTGTTTCCATTAGGAATGTATGATTTTGATGTGATTTTGGGAATGGATTGGTTATCTAAACACAATGCAGTGGTAGATTGTTTTTCCAAAACTGTGACTTTTAAAAACTCGAGAGACTTGGAGTTTACCTTTTAAGGAGAAAGGAAAGTTTTACCTTCTTGCCTTATCTCCAAGATGGCAGCCAATAGATACTTACAAAAAGGGTATTCTGCTTACCTTGCTTATGTGATTAACAAGGGCATACATGAGGCAAAGTTGGAAACTATATCTGTGGTCAAAGAGTTTCCTGAGATCTTCCCTGAAGAATTGGTCGGTTTATCTCCTGACAGGGAATTGGAGTTTACTATCGACTTAATCCCTGGCAGTGCTCCTATTTCTCAGGCACCTTATGGCACCTTCGGAGCTAAAGGAATTGAAAGTGCAGTTGCAAGACCTAGTTGACAGAGGTTTCATTCGGCCTAGTACTTCACTTTAGGGAGCACCGGTTTTATTTGTAAAGAAAAAGGATGGATCTTTACGATTGTGTATCGACTACCGGCAACTGAACAAGGTCACCATTAAGAATAAGTATCCTTTGCCAATGATTGATGACTTGTTTGATCAGTTGCAAGGTGCAAGTGTGTTCTCCAAAATAGACCTAAGGTCGGGTTATCATCAATTGAAGATTAAAGAATCTGATATTCCAAAGACTGCTTTTAGAACTCGATATGGTCATTATGAATTCTTAGTTATGCCTTTTGGGCTAACTAATGCACCTGCAGTCTTTATGGATTTGATGAATAGGATGTTTCGACCCTACTTAGATAAGTTTGTTATTGTGTTCATCGATGACATCCTAGTTTATTCCAGGAATAAGGATGATCATGTAAGCCATTTGAGAACGGTGTTGCAGACTATGCGTGAAAAGCAACTTTATGCTAAAATTTCCAAGTGTGAATTCTGGCTAGACAAAGTAGCATTCCTTGGTCACGTATTATCTAAGGAAGGGATTCTTGTGGATCCACAAAAGATAGAAGTTGTAGTTGCATGGGAAAGACCCACGAATGTTACAGAAGTTAGAAGCTTTCTCGGATTGGCAGGGTACTATCGAAGATTCGTGGAAGGATTTTCCATGATTGCCTCTCCTTTGTCAAAATTAACAAGGAAGCATGCTAAGTTTGAGTGGACTGACGAATGTGAGCAAGCTTTCCAAGAGCTCAAGCGTTGATTGACCACAGCACCAGTTCTTACACTACCATCAGGGACTGGAAGCTTTGTGGTATACAGTGATGCCTCTAGGCAAGGTTTGAGTTGCGTTTTAATGCAACATGCGAAGGTGATAGCATATGCTTCTCGGCAACTAAAGCAGCATTAGAAAAACTATCCCACTCACGATTTAGAGTTGGCGGCAGTGGTGTTTGCACTGAAAATTTGGAGGCATTATTTATTTGGAGAAAAATGTACAATCTACACTGATCATAAGAGTCTGAAATATCTGATGGATCAGAAAGAATTAAATTTGAGGCAAAGGAGATGGTTGGAATTGATAAAAGATTATGACTGTGTAATTGACTACCACCCAGGAAAGGCCAATGTAGTGGCTGATGCTCTTAGTAGAAAGTCTTCTAGTTCTCTTGCTCATATCCGAGCGATTCAGAAACCCTTACAAAATGAGTTGAAGTCTTTACCTTTAGAATTGATGATTGATGAGAATAATCTCCTAATAGCCCACTTGAAGGTTAAACCGATTCATATTGATTGGATACGTGAAGCACAGAATAATGACCCTATGCTGGTAAAGTTAAAGCAAGAAGTAAGGGATGGTGTGAGGACTGACTTTCAAATAAAGGATGATGATGTACTGATATTGAAAAATAGGCTTTGTGTGCCTCAAGATGAAGAACTCCGGAAGGTGATTTTGGAGGAAGCTCATAATGCACCATACGCGTTACATCCCGATAGTGTGAAGATGTATCGAACCTTAAAAGAACATTATTGGTGGCAAGGTATGAAACGGGACATAGCTGAGTTTGTTTCTAGGTGCTTGGTATGCCAACAAATTAAAGCCGAGGATCAAAAACCTTTAGGGAAATTGAACCCCCTACCTATTCCTCAATGGAAGTGGGAAGATATTGCTATGGATTTCGTTTCGGGATTGCCAAGAACACAGTCTGGTTATGACAGAATTTGGGTGATTGTTGATCGTTTAACCAAATCAGCTCACTTTTTACCAGTCAAGAAGATTTTTTCCATGGAAAGACTAGCTAAACTTTATGTGAACGAAATTGTTACGTTACATGGTGCCCCAGTATCGATTGTATCTGATCGAGACCCCCGATTCACATCTCGCTTTTGGCCAAGTTTGCAGAATGCTATGGGCACTAAACTCAAGTTCAGTACTGCTTTTCATCCCCAGACGGATGGACAATCTGAACGGACAATTCAAATTCTGGAAGATATGCTCAGATCTTGTATTATGAAATTCAAAGGAAACTGGGATGAACACTTGCCTCTAGCAGAGTTTGCATATAACAATAGTTATAAGTCCAACATCGACATGGCTCCGTTTGAAGCTTTGTATGGAAGAAAGTGCAGAACTCCGGTGTGTTGGGATGATACAGATGAAAGGAAATTACTAGGTCCAGAAATTGTTATGATGATTGCAGACAAAGTTAAGGTAATTCGGGAAAAGATAAAAATAGCTCAAGATCGACAAAAGAGCTATGCAGATAATCGGAGAAAAGATTTAGAGTTTGAAGTTGGTGATATGGTGTTTTTGAAAGTGACTCCTTGGAAGGGAGTAATCCGGTTTGGAAGACGAGGAAAGTTGGGTCCTCGATATATAGGGCCATATGAGATCATTGAACGGATTGGCCCAGTTGCTTATAGATTGGCCTTACCGGAAGAATTGTCACGAATTTATAATGTGTTCCATGTTTCTATGCTCCGAAAGTACATTTTCGATTCTTCACATATATTGAAGGACTTGCTATGGAAATTGAGGAAAATTTAACTTATGAAGAGCAGCCGGTTGAGATTTTGGATAGAAAGGACCAAGTTCTAAGGACTAAGACTATTCCATTAGTGAAAGTTCTTTGGAGGAATCATTCATATGAAGAAGCTACATGGGAAAGGGAGGAAGATATGCGGACTCAATATACTCACTTGTTCAATCAAGTTGGTAAGTAAATTTCGAGGACGAAATTTTTCTAAAGGGAGTAAGTTGTAACAACCGAGGTTACGTATAATCATGTAAAGTTAAATTCCAAAAATTTTAAGGACAAACTTGGAAATTTGTTAGAATTTATAAGTGAAGGAAATAAAAGAAGAAAGGATCAAATTGAACATATTAAAAAGTTTAGGGGCTTAATGGTTATTTATAAAAAGTTGAGGGATCAATGTGCAATTATACCAAAAATTTAAAAATATCTTTAAGTTCATTAAATCTCTTGAAAACTATAGAATTTTTCATCCTATTATCCAAGCAGCAGCCGGCTCCCATCCTCCCTCTCTCAAAATTCTCTTCAAACAACTCCACCAAAATCTCAACAATAATTACATCCAAGGTTAGTTTCTTGATAAATTCTTCCTTTTCTTTAGATATTCTACTTGAGCATGCTAAGATCTTAGCTCCATAAACATGTTAAGGTCTGAAATCCATCTATTAAGTATGAATCTTACTCAACTTGGTAAGAATTAAAAGGATTTGAAACCATGAACAAGAAAATGGGAAGAAAAAGCAAAACAGGGGAAGTTGAGCATGCTTGCTGTTCGGATTTTCTGGCTTCGTCACATCATGGTTTGTATTTTTTTGATATTTTTCCTAAAAATTAGACTTCAATATGAGAATTTTGGTTTTTGAATCACCCAAAACCAATAAGCGGTTAAAAAGATAAAATTCGGTGAAGTTGGCTGTTCTGTGTTGACCCCTGTTTCAGCATAGTTTCGGGATTTATCAAATTTGAGCAAAATTTTCTTCTAATTGTATAAGTTAGTTATTTTCTTCATAAATTAGACATATTGGTTGAAATAAAAAAATTGGAATCACTTCAAAATTCCTTACCAAACTCAAGTTATGATTTTCTAATCTAACTTGATATTAAGGAATTTATTGCTTAAGAGAAATATAGTACTAAAGGATGGTTATGGATTATGAAAATCTCTAAGGCATGGAATACTAGAAAGAAGTTTGATAAGGACATGAATATGGAGTTGAATTATGGAGAAAATGATTATGGAAATGATAATAAAAATTAAGGATATGTTGTTTTGAGTATGAGAAATTAGTATTGACTATGGGGTAGATTAATGGGACTTAAGTTGCATTCATAATTGTGTAATGCTTTGAACATGTATAGATACTAATTATTGTTAATCTCTAGGCCACGTAGATCTGACGTCACCTGTGGATCCCGAAGTTTCAGATCGAGGTGTACAGTGAGATCATCTCAAGGATTGTGAGTAGACGACAACTATAGTTATTTGAAATTTCTTTAATTATAATTATATATATATTTAGCATAATATTTATTTTACGTATTAAAGGTATATACGATATATAATCATATGAATTGATTTGTTATTAAAGTATATTTATTTCAAGAAATATTATATCGAGTAAGTTGGTTGATTTATGAAATATGATTATACATAAAATTTGACATACATGGTTTTGGCTCCATCTGACTTAATATATGAGATTATACCCTTGATCGGAATAAGAGAGCTGCGTGCTACGCCTTTGTGGTGGGAGCCACCTCCAGAGTCCCAATTCCGTGATATTAGACTGGGGTATGGGAGCTGCGTGCTACGCTTTGTGGTGGGAGCCACCTCCAGAGTCTCTATCCCGTTATATTTGCCTTTTGGGGGCACATCATAGCGACACATATGCCTTTGGGGCGTCCTATAGTGGTATTGGCCTTTGGGGCCGGCTACTAGTATGCCTACATGGATATTGTCTGGTTATTTCATGGATGTATTCTTATGCATGACAGTAAGTTGGAGCCCAACTATACGTAACTTGATTTACTTTACAGATTTTATACATTGATTTAATATTATAATATTGTTATACATTTGAAAACTTTGCTACATCTTTGAATTACTCATTATGGTTTTACTATTATTTATTTTAAAAAATGTCAATTATGCTTTACAGGTTACCATTATAGTTTTCACACGCTTTAAATGTTGTCTACTCATTGAGATATTCATATATCTCACCTCTTCTTATTTCTCATTTTCAGGACACAGTTAGGTGTCGGGATTGCTGCCTTCCTCTACTCTCCACTTCAAGAGTATATTGACGTGGTGGGCATCATATCTAAATTTCTAGAAGATTTGATCTCTTGATATTTTTATCTTGTAAACCTTGCTGAGATAGGTTTACTTCTGGATATATTATATATATTTGAAGATATGAGACAATAGATCAGTATGTTTTGACTTGAGCATAAATTGATCATGGATAATTTTTTTGAATATGATGGATATATGTGATAATAGTATTGAGAAATATTGCTGGTTGAAGATATGAATTGAGTGTTATTTGCAGGAGGGTTATAGTTGAGATAGAAAGGAAACTCTGTCGGATTTTAGGTAGATTATCCGGACAGGGTGTTACAGTTTGGGTTGTTGACTTTTTATGATCAAATCGGATTGGATTGGGTTCAAGTTCAAATCTATCGAATTAGTTTTTCAAGTTCGGATCAGAAATAACAAATCTGCCTAAATGTTTTCTCTAAAAAAACGAAAAGTTATATATCATGTCAAGTAAATTGCATAGAATTGTAATAATAATGGAGAAAAGTTGCATTATTCCTTTTATAAACTTTTTTTTCTTCATAAAACAAATGTACTCCTACATAATCTTAAAGCAATCTACATTCCACACGAAAACTTTCAAAGACTTTTTTTTGGGTATTATTGAAGGGAAACGATCTTACATACTAACTAAAGATTAGATTGTGGCTTTACAAATCAAGGCCCAACTTCTCTTATTGAGATTTTTTTCAAAAGATAAAATCGTGAAGGTGGCTTCGACACCCAAAGTGAGACAATACCTCATAACAGACGCAATCCAACAATCCTTGTATCAACAATAATGTTGTTTGTGAGAATCTGTTCCAGATTCATATCGACCATTATCGAAAACACAAGCCACACTTTTGACTAGGGAGATTAATGTGGATGGAAAAAATGATCACAAATATCTACTAATCAAGGATTGGACTGTAATTTTATAAAATAAGGATCACACTTCTTTTATTGTGATGTCTTTTCTCAAAGGATAAAACTATGAGAATGACTCTAACTCCCAAAACATAATTGTAGACACCTAATTTTGTCCGGATCACTAAAACAGGTATCTTTTCTTCCTAAATCGAGGTTTTAGAATGTAAAAAGACTTTTTTCATCCTGCAGCTGGTACTTCGAGAATTAGTTTAAGAGTGCGAGTATAAAAAGTCAAACTCGAAAAAAGTCAACCTCGGAAAAAGTCAACCCCAGAAAGTCAACTACTGAAAAAATCAACCTACTTTCAAAATCAAGATTTGAAGTTCAATTGAAAAATGGCGAAAGAATGTTGATAATCTGAGGTCTACATTGAAAGATATGGAGTTCGAAAGTTGGGATTTGGAGATTCAGTAGAAAGGAAACCCTAATCCGAGAAATTTGGGGAAAAGTGCTTAAACGATCGAATTGGTCAAAATTGAAGGTTCCAAATGAAATATAAGCACTGACTACGGGTAAGGGAGAAGCACTTGAAAGAAAAATCGAAAGAAAAGTCAATCCGGGAGAAAACCGAGAATTAAGGTTTTTGGTGGATTTCGATGAAATCGGGAAGAATCACAGACTTGGCTCGAATTGGTAAGACCAAAGCCCCCAAATGGATGAGGAATGATTAAAAAAGGATAGCCCAAGGCTCAGCTAGAAGAAAATCTGAAAATCGGACTTGTTTTGAGCAAAATCGGGTTTCGGAGGCAAAGGGGCAAAATTGGAAAATTTGGGAAAAATAGCAAATGGACTCCGAAAATTCTGAAAATTTCCAAATCTCATTCTTAAATCATTTGAAAAAGATTGGCGATAGAAAATCTTGATTCGGAGTTCGTTTGCAAAATGGCCAAATCTCGGGTCTCTTATGTAGTAATTCAAGATGGAAAATCCCGAAAAAATAGCAAATGAACTCCAAATCTTCTAAAAATTTGCAAATCTCATTTTTAAATTATTTGAAAGAGATTGGCGAAATAAAATCTTGATTCAGAGTTCGTTTGCAAAATGGCCAAATCTCGGGTCTCTTATGCAGTAATTCAAAAAGGAAAATCCCGAAAAAATAGCAAATGAACTCCAAATCTTCTGAAAATTTGTAAATCTCATTTTTAAATTATTTGAAAGAGATTGGAAAAAGAAAATCTTGATTCGAAGTTCGTTTGCAAAATGGCCAAATCCTGGGCCTCCTATGCAATAATTCAAGAAGATAAATCCCGAAAAAATAGCAAATGGACTCCAAAAATTTTGAAATTTTGTAAATCTCATTTTTAAATTATTTGGAAGAGATTGGAAAAAGAAAATATTAATTCAGAGTTTTTTTTCAAAATGGCCAAATCCCGAGCCTCTTATGTAGTAATTCAAGCAGATAAATCCCGAGAAAAAAAATAACAAATGAGTTCCAAAATTTATGAAAACTTTCAGATCACACTTTTAAATTATTTGGAAGATATTGGTGAAGAAAAATCTTGATTTGGAGCTCGTTTAAAAAATAGTAAAATGTGGGGGCATGAAAGGGCATTTTTTGAAGAAAAAATCCAAATAAATAGCAAACGGACTCAAACAATTTTGAAAACTTCCAGAATTCAATATTTTACTATTTTGAAAGTATTAAAAAAATAAAATTTGAATTTGGAGTCCGTTATCCATTTATTTGCATCCGGGGGGCAAAACGGTCATTTCACCCAAGCAACCGAAAAGGGCTTCTTTTGGCCTTTCAAAAAATCAGACATGGGCTGGAAAAGCGAGTGCTAGCCTTCCAAGGCCCAAAGGGAGGAGGAAGCTTCTGATTTTTTCAATCAAATGGCCAAGAATTAAGAGTTAGTTAGAGATTCTCTTTGATCAAGCCATTGTGATTAAGCCATATAGGCCAAGGGAGAGTGTCAACATTATTCTTGAACAGCTGTAATTATGGACAGCTGATATGTTAATCTAAGGGTGGTAATTTCATGATTTTTTTCATCTTGAATTACTAGCCATTGGATGGAAATTGGTTGGGAAAAAAAATGACAACATTCCTTGGAGGAAAGAGGGGGAATTCGGCTGGCTTAAGTTGGGGGGCAGAATTCATTTTACTTCACTTCATTTTTTTCAGATTTCTCTTGTTTTTGCTTAGTTTTTCTCTCCTTGGTTGAAAGCAAAAAGAAAAAATTTAGAAAAGAAAGGAAAGTTTGAAGAGATAAAGCTTGAAATGTAGCTTCTTAAGGTTGCATTTAGCACCAACTCTTGCACTTTCTTGATTTTCCATTTTTATTTTTGCTATTTTGATTATCATTTGGTGAGTTTTCTTTTTAAATAAGTGTTTTTTTTTTTTTTTACATTCATTTTAAGTTCTTTCTTCATCTTTTTCTTAAATAAGTTTTTTTTACATTTTGTTTTGCTTTCTCACCATGGCCGAATGGCCTACATTTTTATTATTGATGCAGTTTTTTGCTTTAATTTATCATGTTATTCGTGTTGTTTTCTTTAGTCTTGATGCTTTAAATGTACTCCTACTTCATATACTTGAAGCATGTTTTAATTTGGTTGCTTTGTTTGTTGCCATTTATGATTTAAATATCATGTTTTTGTATTTTTAATTTTCTGTTTTCATAATGTTTAGATTTGTTGATGTTTTATATTTAGTATCTCAAGTGTTTGTGAAAATGTTTGTTTGGTTTTAGTATTTCTATTTTGTATTTGCATGATTTGAGTGTTATATTTTAGTTGAGCATGTTAGTATATCAAGTGTTTTTGAAAATGCTTGTTTGGTTTTAGTATTTCTACTTTGTGTTTGCATGATTTGAGTGTTATATTTTAGTTGAGCATGTTAGTATATCAAGTGTTTGTGAAAATGCTTGTTTGGTTTTAGTATTTCTACTTTGTGTTTGCATGTTTTGAGTGTTATATTTTAGTTGAGCATGTTAGTATATCAAGTGTTTGTGAAAATGCCATGCTTGTTGGAGCTTGAGGCCATTCGGCTACTCCATGTGTTTTACATTGTATGTGCATTTTTGCCATGTTAGTGGATAGGTTTTGCATTTGCATGACATTTGATTGAGTATTTAGTTTAATTATACCAAGTGTTTGTGAAAATGCCATGCTTGTTTGCATTTTTGCTATGTTAGTTGATAGGTTAGCATTTGCATCATATTTGGTTAAGTTTTTGGTTTAAGCATGCCTTGTGTTTGTGTTATTGCCATGCATATTTTAGTTGTTAGGTTTAGGTTCATCTTGCCATGCATGTTCATGCATTTTAGACCTAGGTTGCATTAAATGCCATGCAAGTTCATTTAGGTCTAGGTCACTATATTGATGCCATGCATTTTTTCATGACATTTAGGTTTAAAACCATACATTCCATGCATCATATTTGCTGTATTGTTTCATGCGTTTCATGTTCATGCCACTTGACTAATGACTTAAGCCAATTAAAGGTTCAAAGTCATGCTCTCTTGAGCACACTTGTGGAAAATTAAGTTTGTCAAATTGATTATTCTACCTTTGTGATTTTTTTTTTTACTTAGCCAATTTTTATCTAACTTTTAAAAAGTATTAGCTACTGTTTGTGAGTCATTTTGTGAGTTTTAAATATTTTTACTTTGATTTTTAAATGATTTTATTAAAGGCAAAAATGTATTTTGGCAAAACAGTTTTTTTCACCCAGTACTCGTACTTTCCCGATTTTTTTGGGCATCCATCTTTAATCAGAACATTAAGCTAATTTTTTCCCGTGTAATTTTATATGTCCTGAGTCTCCATTATTGTTTTTAGATTTGTTTGAATTTTTAAAAATAGGATAAAAAATCGTGGCTTAAAACTGGACAGTGGAGTCATAATTGAATTTAAAGAAAAATCATTTTTCTGTTTTGGTTAAGTTACTTAGTGGGAGCTGATTAGGTAGTTTAGCTACTGACTTAGGGTAGTTTCTAAGCCTTTTTAAACTCTAAAAATGATTTTTTAAGTCTCGGGTTAAGGGTGGTCAAGTCCGGGATTTTTAAACTTAGGAAATTAGAGCCATTTTAAAAAAGGTTTAACCCAGTTTTTATTTTTAAATTCCTAAGGTAACCAGATATCTTTTTAGATATACGGATTTCCTTAATTAAAGGAAAAAATACATTTTCATGCATTGCATTTTTCATATTCATGCATTTTATATAATAGGTGATAATTTCTATGATATTGTTATGATTTTGAGTTATGTTATATTGTTTATTATATGATTTGGAATATTTCATGATATCCCATGCTTTTTATTTAGTTATTTTTTTTTGTCATATTATTAAGCATATACTATGTTCATGCATTATTATTTTCATTTTTAATTTCATGCATATTATATGATAGCATTATTTTATATTTTATGTCATTTAAATTATATGCCATATCATTCATATTTGCCATGTCATTCAAATTATTTCATCTCATATAGAATATATTATGTTACCTAGGTCATTCATGTAGAATATGTTATGTCACCTAGGTCATTTCATTTAGGATATATATTATGTCATTTAGGATATTTTTTTTCATTTAAAATATATCATATGATTTAGGATATTACATTTCATATATAATATATTATGTTACCTAGGTCATTTCATTTCATTTAGAATATGTCATATAACTTAGGACATTTCATTTCATTTAGAATATGTGCTAAGGCATTTAAATTATATCATATCATTTAGGATGCATTATATTATTTAGATTTTGCCATGTCATTTTATTTATGTCATGCATATACATATTCATATCTTTTAAAATGTTTTCAAAAGGATAATGATTTTTCAATAAAAAATAAAGATATTCCTGAGTTAAAATAATTCATGAGTTCTCTATTGGGTTTGCTGGAGGGAATATCATCAATTATCATTAATAAAGGAATATCTTTCTTTCAAAAAAGAGAATGATTCGGGAAGTTTTCCAAAACTAATAAAAATTTATATATTTTGTCACGTTTGTTGGGGAATATAGGAAAATTTTGAATTTATAAATTCCGGATCATTTTCAATTAAAAATGGAATTCTTTTTTCTTTAAATTGGGAATTAACTTGAAATACTAAATTTAAAATCGATTTTTTACCAAGACTTGAGATAACACACGATTAATAAGGTACCGTTTTATATGGGAGTTGTGGGGGTGTTAATCCTTCCCTGCACGTAACCGAGTCTCGAACCTGTTTTCTTTGATTTCTCTGGTTTTAAATGCAGACTTGAAATTGGTTTTAAAAAATGTTTTAATTAATTTTTTAAAATATTTTATAAAACTGATTTTAATAGGTGGCCAATCACACCAAGCTAAAAAAGATTGGTGGCGACTCCATGTCTTTTTCAAGGTCATTTTCAAAACCTTCATTTTTCTAAAGGAATTAAGCTAACTTTTTCTCTGTTTTTTTAAATGTCACGCTTAACGAATAATAAAGTCTCGCGATAAGACTCGTTATTTTTTAGGTTGCGACAATAATAATATCTCATAACTAAAGTAATCTAACAATCCTTACATAAAAAGATATATCACATAGAAATTAACTATTTAAAATTTTAGGCACTTTTACATAAAGCAATAGAACTTTTGTTTGGTACATCTAAAACACTAGATTTTATAACCTTACAATTAAGACATCATTTTTTATAACCTTACAATTAAGACATCATTTTTTTAACTAGTGATTTTTTCTTCTTTTGCCTTCCCCCCCCCCCCTTTTTCTCTTAGTCCGTCCCCCTTCATTTCCTTCATATTACTTTCTCTTTTTAGAATATCCTAATCTCTTTATCCAACTTTTTGAGATAACCCACGTCCTCCCCCTCTTTCTTTCTTTCTTTTTATATAATTTTCATTTTTCATTTTTCCTTTTTCAATCTTTTTTTTGTTTTTTTCTTTAATAATTAAGGAGAAGGTACCTATCAGCCAGCTTAATTAAAGAACTAATATGTTCTTCTGCATAGGAGATCTAACCACTTAGAAGTGATTGGATATTCAGATTCAAAATTTTTCGAATGCCTTAACAGCCGAAAGTCCACTTTCTGTTATCTGTTTCTATTAGGTAAAGGAGCTGTGCCATGGAAAATTGTTAAACAATCTGTCATTGCTTCATCCACTATGAAAGTAGAGTTTGTGGCATGTTTTGAAGCCACAATCCATGCACTATTGATGCGAAATTTATTTCAGGGCTTGGGGTAGTCAACATCATTACCAAGCCGCTGAAATTTTATTGTGATGATTCTACAACAGTATTCTTCTTCAAAAACAACAAATATTCAAGGGATGCCAAACATATGAAATTAAAATTTTTGGCTGTTAAGGAAGAGGTTCAGAAACAAAAATTGTCTATTGAGCACATAAGAACTGATCTCATGATTGTAGATCTGTTAACTAAGGGTTTACAACCTAAGACATTTAAAGAACATGTACATAAAATGGGTCTTGGTTGTATTGATGAATAATGTGTTTATGGCGCTTTTGACACTCTGAGCTCAATGATGTGTTTCTGACATACAATAATGAATTTTCTATTTCTCATAATGTGTACACATAATTTGTATTTTGAGTTAATAGGAAAGTCCTTATGAGACATTATTGTGGACCATGATGGAATATACATATTCCGCTTATGTACTATGGTAAGTTACAAGTGTATTGATATATGGAAGGAAGCATATGACTCAAATAATGTATGACTGCCATAACCCGCACTTAGTGATTTATCATAATATGATAATTATGATGAATATCTTGGAGAGATTTGTTATTTTATGCGCGCTATAATGTTTATGCTATTAAAATTTAATATTCTTGGATCATCGGGTTGGGCTCGGGCCGACGCAGAAGCTCATATCACTATTTGAAATAATATTAAAATATTATTTTCATATTAATATTTATAATTAAATTTAAAAATATATATATTTTTATTGATAAATAATAATTCGAGTCGAGTCAGGCCGATCCGAATTAAAAAAAAATTTATGTTCAAATCCGATTCAATACAAATTAAATTTGTCGAATCAATTGAATAACTCGACAATGATGTGAAACGAGAGTGGAGCCATCTATCTACCACTTGCACGACTTTTTGCACCCAATTTTTTCAAACTGTAGATTTTGGTTCCACTTTTATTCTTACTTAAATGGAAGTACAATTTTGAATAATCTACATTGTAATTTGTGCAAATCATGATGCATAGGAACAAATGCTAAAACACTGGCGAAAATAAACTTTTGGACCGAGATTTTGCACAAATTCATATTTTAGGATTTCATGTTATCATTTCAATTCAGCACTCGAAGTTTCAAACTTCTTTCAACTTAGGCTTGTTTATAACGAATTTAATCATGAGTCGTTTGACGAACATGAAGAGTTAACTTTTTGATGCCACGTGAATTTGACTTTACCTTAAAAAGAAAAAAGGAATAGATAAAAGTAATAAATACAAATACAAAACATAATGTAAAAGAAATAAAAAAAAAAGTTAAAATTAAAGAAAAAACCCTAAAATTAATGAAACTAAAAAAAGAAACCTGGTTCGCCGTACTTTAAAAAAATT
Source organism: Fremontodendron californicum (assembly GCA_030761205.1). Taxonomy (NCBI): domain Eukaryota; kingdom Viridiplantae; phylum Streptophyta; class Magnoliopsida; order Malvales; family Malvaceae; genus Fremontodendron; species Fremontodendron californicum. The sequence continues at coordinate 17,136,377 of JAULJL010000017.1, read as the reverse complement.
ATAAAATTTTAAATTAATTAATAATAATAAATTATTTTAGTTTATGTTTTATTAAATAATTATTATTTATTTAAATTTTTTATTTTTAAATTGTAATAATATTAAAATAATTATATTTTTATAATTATAAAAACTAAATTTATGATAATTATTTATTTTTAAATTACATAATATAAATGCATTTTCAAATTTTATTTATATGTATTTTTGAAAAATATTTAGATTTTATTGTACAGTGTTTTTTTTCATTTATAGGAAGTAAAAAATAATAAATAAAAATAAGAAAATAATATTGTAGTTTGTATTTTATTCTCTTGTAGGATCGATTTTCTCACATAGGTTAGCAGCAAATTCGTTTTTTCCTTTTTCTTTACCTTTTTTTTTTCCTTTTTTGTTACAAGCGGGTCGTGTACGGATCTTTAATCGACCCGCGAGTCAACGTGCTGATCAACCTTTTTAAATACATCATTTAAAATAAATTAATAAAATAAATTTATTTATTTATTTATTTATTTACTTTTTCCTGAGCGGGTCGGGTCACAGATCCCAAATCAATTCGTGAGTCAACGTGCGGACCAACTCTTTTAAATATATCATTTAAAATTAAAAGAAAAATAGTTAATAAAATATTTTTTTTTAATTCCGAGTGGGTCGGGTATGGATCTTAAATCGACCCGCGAGTCAACATGCGAACCAATCCCTTCAAATACATCATTTAAAATTAAAATAATTAATAAAATAAATTTTTTTTTTATAATTTTTTTTTTCAGATCCTAAACCGACACACAAGTCAACGTGTGGACCAACATTTTTAAACACATCATTTTAAAATAAAATAAAAACTAACAATAATTAATAAAATATATTTTTTATAAATTTGTTTCCCGAGCAGATCGGGTATGGATCTTAGATCGACCCGCGAGTCAATGTACAGATCAACCCCTTTAAATACATCATTTAAAATAAAAATAAAAATAAATAATAATTATTTTTATTTTTTCCAAGACGGTCGGGTACGGATCCTAAATCGGCCCATGAATCAACGTGCAGACCAACCTCTTTAAATACATCATTTAAATAAAAAATAATTAATAAAATATTTTTTCTCGAGTAGGTCGGGTATGAATCCTAAATCGACCCGCGAGTCAATGTACGGATCAACCCTTTTAAATACATCATTTTCAAATTAAAATAATAAAAAAAATTAACCTTTTTTTCGTACGGGTCGAGTACAGATCCTAAATCGACCCACGAGTCAACGTGCAGACCAACCCTTTTAAATACATGATTTAAAAATAAAATAAAAATAGATAACTAAAAAACCTAAAAATAATTAATAAATTTTTTTATTTTTTATTTTTTTCGAACGAATCAAATATTGATCCTAAATCGATCCGCAAGTCAACGTGCGGACCAATCCCTTTAAATACATCATTTAAAAATAAAATATAAATATAAGAAATTAAAAACAAACTTGCCACGTGTCGAGCAAAGGAGCTCGACACATGACAAGCAAAGGAGCTCGACACATGACAAGCAAAGGAGCTTGACACGTGGCGAGGAAAACCTTTTTTTTTTTTGTGTTATAGAGCAGGACAGAATTGTCCCTAGGCTATTTTAAAAATATCCCTTGAATCCCACATACTCAAAAATAAATATAGTAAGATTGTTGAACCTAGAAAATGGATTATGAAATTGGTAAAATATGCCATTTTTTATTATAAATATCAAGAGACAAGATTTGTGAGCATTTCAATTTTCGTTTTGCGGAAGATTTTTCTTTTATAAAGGAGGTTGCAGTCTGATAATAGAAGAAGAGGTTACAGATATTGAAATTAGAACTCTAAATTTGCTAGATATCATCTTTTAAGAATGATTATATGAATCAACTGAATTAAGTTTTGGGTGAAAGATTTTAGTTTCTTCTTTGGATATATACAAGAGAAAGAGGAAGTGTAGATAGAAGAGACAATTCAGCTTTGGGAAAAAAATAATTTAACTCGAAGAAATAACCTTTGAACTATTCATCATTTTAACTTTATTTGTTTTCAACCAAAAAAAATCATAAACTTTATTGACAAACTTCAACATCTATGTGCCATGTATACCAAGATACTTTAACCATGATCCTTCTTTCCATTACTTACTTGCTTACGTACTTGCCTTAATTGGGAAAATCTTAAAAGATAACATCCTGAATTGTTATTAATATAATAAGATGAGGTCTGAAATTTGAATTCGGGTAAAGTTTAGGTCCAAAAGCTTATTTTAGCCTTAGAACAACCTAGATTTGTGCTAGCAATTATATTTAGGATTCATCTTTCATACACTTATCATTGATTTTTTTTAATTTTACAAGTAAAATTAAAAGATTTGTAGACACCTAATTTGGTCCGGACCCCTAAATCAGATACATTTTCTTCCTAAATTGATGTTTCAGAATGCTAAAAGGCTTTTCTCATCCTGCAAGTGGTACTCCGAGACTTAGTCTAAGAAAGCAGAAAGAAAAAGTCAACCTCAGAAAAGTCAACCCCAAAAAAGTCAACCTCAAAAAAGTCAACTACTAAAAAAGTCAACCCACTTTCAAAATCAAGATTTGGTGTTCAATTGAAAAACGGTGAAAGAATTTTGATAATCCGAGGTCTACATTGAAAGATATGGAGGTCGAAAGTTGGGTTACGAGATTAAATAGAAAGGAAACCCTAGTTCGAGAAATTTGGGAAAAAATGCTTAAACGATCAAATTGGTCAGAATTGAAGGTCTCAAATGAAAGATAAGCACTGATTACGGGTAATGGAGAAGCTACTTGGAAGAAAAACTAAAAGAAAAGTCAATTCGGAAGTAAACTGAGAATTAGGGTTTTTGGTGGATTTCGATGAAATTTGGAAGAATTACATAAATGGCCCGATTCGGAAGATCTAAAGCCCTTGATTGATGAGAAATGATTAAACAAGGATAGCCCAAGGCTCAGTTTGAAGAACATCTGCAAATCAGACTTGTTTTGAGCAAAACCGGGTTTCGGAGGCAAAAGTGCAAAATTGGAAAATGTGGAAAAAATAGAAAATGAACTCCAAAAATTCTAAAAATTTGCGAATCTCATTCTTAAATCATTTCGAAGAGATTGGCGAAAGAAAATCTTGATTCGGAGTTCGTTTGCAAAATGGCCAAATACCGGGCCCACTATGTAGAAATTCAACAGGATAAATCCCGAAAAAATAGCAAATGAACTCCAAAAATTTTGAAAATTTGCAAATCTCATTTTTAAATTATTTTGAATAGATTGGCAAAATAAAATCTTGATTCGGAGTTCGTTTTCAAAATGACCAAATCCCGAGTCCCTTATGTAGTAATTCAAGCAGATAAATCCCGAAAAAAAAAAAGCAAATGAGCTCCAAAAATAATGAAAACTTCTAGATCACATTTTTAAATTATTTGGAAATATTGGTGAATAAAAATCTGGATTCGAAGCTCGTTTAAAAAATGGTAAAGTTCGGGTCCATAAAAGGGGCAATTTGGGAAATAAATCCAAAATAAATAGAAAATGGACTCGAAAAGTTTTGAAAACTTTCAGAATTCAAGTTTTTTATTATTTTGGAAGTATTGAAAAATAAATTTTGAATTTAGAGCCGGTTTGCTATTTATTTAGGTTCGGGGGGCCAAAAAGTCATTTCACCGAAGAAACCAAAAAAGGGCAAATTTGTAATTGAGAAAAATATGAAAGAACAAGGAATTGCTGGTATTTTTCTTCCCTTGGTCAGCCAGCATAGAGGAGAAGAAGGAAGCTTGAATAATTTAATTCCTTGGTCACTATCAAGCCACATGCTACCACTAACACCTTGCAAATGGTCCCCCTTCATCTAATGGCTTAGGTGCCTTGTAGGAAAGTTGAATGCACCATCCAATGGCCAAGTTTAAATGCCAAGATGAAATTTTTATTTGTCATGAAAGAACCCTCATCTAATGGCCAAGAATAGAATAAAAAAATGAGCACAATTCATCCAAGGGTGAACATCCATTTGGTTAAGCAAGGGAGTACATGGGATTGTCTCTTTTCATCCAATGGCTTAGGCCATCTACAAGGGCTGAGTACACATGTTGAGGGCTGGATTTAATCTGCAAGATGTCATTTTTATGTTGTCCTCATCCAGTGACCAAGAATGCAAGAGCACAACTCATCCAAGGGTAGGCACTCAAGGGGGCAAGCAAGGGAGTGCATGGGATTGGTCCTCTTTTGCATCTAAGGGCTGAGGTTACTACAAGGGCTGAGTACACATCTTATGGGCTGCTATCAATTGCCAAGATGACATTTTTATGTTGTCATCAAAATATCTTAATCTAAAGGCCAAGATTGGAGGAGAAAAAGTGCAATTTCCATCCAAGGGTGAGAGGCCATTCGGCCAAGGCTAAAGAGGGGGGGTTGGTTTCATTTTTTTCATATGTTTTTTGGCTGAAGTCAGTAGCTAATTTATCAAGAAAAAGGTTTTGAAAGAAAGAAAAAAAAAAGGTTTTCAATAGGAGAGCTTGAAGGTAGTCATCTCTACCAAGCTCTAGCATGGTTTCTTCTTGTTTTCTATGTTGATTTCTTGATTTTCTATCTTGTTTTCCTACTACATTTTTTATAGAAATAAATTTTTTCAAATGTTTACTTGAGTTTTCATCTCTTCTTCTTCATCAAAAGGGTTGAAAACAATTTTTTTTTTAGATAGTTTTATGCTTGGCCGAATGTGGTTGATGTTTGCCTTGTTTTTTTTTTCTTTTTTCTTCCTTGCATGTTGTTGTGAGAAAATGATTTTTAGAAGGTTTATTTAAGTATTCTAAGGTTCTGATTTTCTACAAAAGATTAAGCAAAAAGGTTGAAATGGCTACATGATCTTGGCAAGACCAAGTGACTATGGTTAGGGGAGAGGCTATGCCCATTTTTACCTACCATGAAGCTCACCTTAATTTTGTTATTTAACATGGTTTATTTTCTGATTTTTTGAAATGGAAAGGCTTCATGATCTTGGCAAGACCAAGTGATTATGGTTAGGTGAGAGGCTATGCCCATTTGATACCAACCATGGAGCTTAACTTTCCTTGTTTTATTTACTAGTTTTGCTTGTTATTTGCTTTGCATGTCTATGTTTAATTTTTTATATGTTCTTTACATTATTTTCTATGCCATATTTGTTTCTATATTTCATTTCCATGCTTGATATTGTGTCCTTGAAGATTCGGCCATTGTGTCTTATATTATAAATATGTTTGCATTTTTCATATTTTGTTATATGGCCATTCGGCTACTCCATGTTAGTATGCCTTGCATGTGCATTTTCATCTTGCTTCTTGGATTGTTTGCATCTCCATGCCATGAGTTATCATATCTTGATTTTTAGTATGCCATATGTTGTGAAAATGCTATGATAAAATGCCATCATTTGGGGTATATGACCATTCGGCTATTCCATTTAGTATGCCTTGCATGTGCATTTCCATCTTTCCTCTTGACTTGTTTGCATCTCCATGCCATGAACTTGTGCATTTTGATTTTAGTATGTCATATGCTTATGAAAATGTCATGACGTTATGCATCTTGATATGATTTGTCATGTACTTGTGTCATTTACTAGATAGGATTGCATCAAAGTATCATGTAACCACATTCGGCCTCTTCATGCATCCCTTGCCTTATCATGCATTTGCATTTTGTTTAAGTAACATGCTTTGCATTATCATATCTTGAAATTGTGTATTAGTTGCTATTTTTTCCAGCATTGGCATTAGTTTCATTGGTCATTGTATGTTCATAGTATTGCTATGCATGTTCATTACATTTTAGGTCTAGGCCATATTAGTATTGCCATGCATATTGGGTCTTAAATCATATTGGTATTGCCTTGCATTTCTATGCTACTTAGGTCTTAGGTTACATTAGCATTTTCATGCATAATCATAACATATTAGGCCCAAGTCATATTTGCATTATCAAGCATTGCATGCATATTAAGTTAGGATAGCATTTATTGCCATGCAAACTCATGCTGGGCATTTAGGTTATTTTGAATTGTCATGCATTTCCTTTACCATTTAGGCTTTAGACCATGCATTTCATACATTTCATTTTTTGTATGTTCATGCACTCCATGCCATTGCCACATGATATATGACTTAGGCCAATCAATGGCTCAAACTCATGCTCTCTTGAGCATACTTGTGGAAAATTAAAGGATTGTCATATTGATTATTCTACCTTTGTGATTTTTTTTACTTAGTCAATTTTTGTCCAAGGTTTTTAAATGTTTTAGCTTGTCCTTAGGTCTTTAGGATGATCTCCAACAATTTTTACTTTGATTTTTGAATGAATTTATCAAAGGCAAAAAATGTGTTTTGACAAAATAGTTTTTTTTCACACAGTACTCGAACTTCTCCGATTTTTTTGGGTAGTCATAATTGATCAAAAAATTAAGCCAATTTTTTTTCGTGTAGTTTTACATGTTCAGAGTCTCCAGTATTTTTTTTAGATTTTTTTTGAATTTTTAAAAATAGGCAAAAAAGTTGTGTGTCAAAACCGGACAGTAGGGGCAGATTTGAAATCAAAAGAGAAATAATGGTTGAAATTGGCTAAGGCATTTAGAGGGGGTTGGTTAGAAGCTTTAGCTACTGTCTTAGGGTAGTTTCTAAGCCTTTTTAAACTTTTAAAATGATTTTATAAATCTCGGGTTAAGGGTGGTCAAGTCCGGGATTTTTTTTTTTAGAAAATCTAATTTGACATTTTTTTCTAAGGTAGCCGGATATCTTTTTAGATATACGGATTTCTTTGTTTAGAGGAAAAATTACATTTTAATGCATTGCATTTTCCATGTTCATGCATTTTATTTAATATGTGATTTTTGCTATGATATTTTCCATGGTATTATTATTACTTTGATTTACATTTTATGATGTTATATTGTTTGCCATATGATTTTGAATATTTCATGATATCCCATATTTTTTTTATTTAGTCATTTATTTTTGTCACATTATTTAGCATATACTATGTTCATGCATTTTTATTTTATTTTCATGCATATTTTATGATAGTATTATTTTATTTTTCATGTCATTTTTTTGTTATTTAGATCATATTCCATGTCATTTAGGTTATTTTATTTATAATATTCCATGTCATTTAAAATATGCCATATCATTTAAATTTGCCATGTCATTTAAATCATTTTATCTCATTTAGAATATACCTTGATACTTAGGATTTTTCATTTCACCTAGAATATACTATGCAATTTAAATTATGTCATATCATTTAGGTTGCATTATATTATCTAGACTTTGCCATATCATTTTATTTATACATGTTCATGTTCATATTTTTAAATGTTTTGAAAAAGATAATGAGTTTCAATAAAAATAAAGATATTCCCGAGTTAAAATAATTCATGAGTTCTCTACCGGGTTTGCTGGAGGGAATATCATCAATTATCATTAATAAAGGAATATCTTTCTTTCAAAAAACGAGAATGATTCGGAAAGTTTTCCAAATGAATAAAAATTTCTATATTTTGCCGATTTTGTCGATGAATATAGGAAAATTTTGAATTAATTAAATTCCGGATCATTTTCAATTAAAAATGTAATTATTTTTCTTAAAATTGGGACTTAACTTGAAATACTAAATTAAAAACCAACTTTTTACCGAGACTTGAGATAACACATGATTAATAAGGTACCGTTTTATACGGGCGTTGTGGGGGTGCTAATCCTTCCCCGCACGTAATCGAGTCTCGAACCCGATTCTTCGATTTTCTCTGGTTTATAACGTAGACTTGAAATTGGTTTTAAAAATGTTTTAATTAATTTTAAAATATTTTACAAAACCGGTTTTAATAGGTGGCGTATCACACCTAGCTAAAAAAGATTGGTGGCAACTCCATGTCTTTTTACGAGGTCGTTTTCATAATTTTGACCTTTTATTTTATTTCAAGAGGAATTAATTCGTCTTTTCCTCTAGTTATCCAATGTCACACTTAACGAGTAATATAGTCTCGCGATGAGAATTGTTATTTTTTTTAGGTTGCGACAGCTTGGCGACTCCGCTGGGGATTTTTTAGAGAGTTAGGCCTAGAATTAGTCGTGTGTTATCTAAGTCTCAATTTTGTTGGTTTAATTGGTATTTAATTTTAATTCCCATATTTTTAAAATAACAAAGAGAATTTTGAAAATATTAAAATGTTTTAAATATGTCCATCTTCATATGCATGCATATTATTATTTGTTCTCTGGTTATTTTGTTGCATATATTTTTGCTTGACTAATGCTTTACATTGTTTGATTTTAGTAAGGTATTTAGAATAAGGGGTGTAGAATAGGTGGTGACAGGTTTGTTTTGTTCCTCCGCACACACTATATTTGCATTTGCATAACATGAACTCTCTACCCGGGTTCCGTCCTTTTAAGTGGGAGTAAAGTAACTACGCCTTTGTGATGATCCTCTGTATGGGCTAGTGAAACACTTTCGGAGTATAAAGTACCTAATGCTTTCATGATAATCTTCCGTACGGGCATAGGAAAATATACTCTAACGAATTCAACCCGCTTTTATCGGGGTGCCTTACTAGCCTTCATAGGCGACAGTGAGGAACAATTCGGGGCCTTAGAACCGATTCACCTTCATATAGTGAACCTAGGCGAAGCCATGCCGGATTTCTGTTAGATACCTGAAGTTTAAGAACACATGGAGGAACATTTCCAACCTTTTACCATCTTTCTATATGTTAGATTTTACAAATTGGGTGATGATGAACGACATCATATCGCTCGTAATAAATTTACCCAAAAGCGCCGTAATGCCGAAGCTCTGTTAAAATTTTCGAGACATTTTTGTAAAAAAAGAAAAAAAACATGTTGTTATTTATGTTATATTTGTGAATTCATTTCTTTACTAATCTATTTCGTTCTGTTTTATTTTCTTTGACATGCATCATAGACATCATCATACACTTGGAGTTTATTGGCCTCAGGATAGTCATCAACCCAAAAGACTTTCATGGAGTGTTAGGTTATTTCAATGATAGAAGATCATGCAATAGTCAGGGCACGGTCGAAAAAAGATTAGAGGGAGGATGGTGATTTCCTGAAGAAAGATTATGTGTCAGTATTGCCGGAAAGGGTCAAAGTGGATTCTAGACTGAATAATCTTTGAGGGTTAGCCGACATTTGGAATTAGTGGAATGTATCAGAGAAAGAAGCCTTCACTCAGAAATATGGAGATATAGCACTCTTAATTCCGATTCGGGTCAATAGTGGGTTAATTCAGGCTATGGTACAGTTTTGGAATCCTGCTTATAGATGTTTTACTTTTAACAAGGAGGATATGACCCCACTGATTGAAAAATATTCAGCACTGTTACGTATTGAATGTCCTAATCCTGATCGGGTATATTTAAAGGAAGTGAAACCTTGGGGAAAATGGCTAGGATCACAGGAATGGATACAACATGGGTTGAGAGTCATGTGGATTTAAAGCAGAAAAATGGATGCATTCTGTGGGAAACTCTCCGATAGTTGATATTGGATTGTTCCAACAAAGAAAAATCCAGGGACATCTTCGCTCTAGCCATCTACGGATTAATCAGATTCCCGAAGATATTAGGTCATGTGGATATAGTCGTGTTTGATTTCTTTGAAAATTTGGAACAGAAGATCAACCCATCTCTGGCCATCCTAGCTGAAACTATCCGATCTTTGAATTTTTGTAAAAGGGAAGGACAAGGGAGAATCAAGGGGTGTGTACAACTCCTTTATATTTGGATTCAAAGTCACTTTTGGAAGATAGAAAAGGTTTCCTTCAAATCTTACATGAAGTATTTAGTTCCGATTAGGTAATTCCTTCAAAATGATTGGCCTGAAGATGGGGATGAAGAGAAATGGGTCAACATGTTCCAGAGTCTAAAAGGGGAGATGGTGACTTTGAGAGCTCCATAGATGGTTCCTATGCCGATTACGTACAAATGTGGGGACAACTCGGGAGTTCCACTACTCAGAATTTGGGGGTCTGTGAGTTATGCGCCTTTGTTGGTGCAAAGACAGGTTGAGTCTCGGCAATTCACACCCGTGACTCATAAGCTAGGATCATCAGAGTTCACTTATGGAGAAGACGGATATTCTGGAAAGGTGCAGACAATGATTGTAGCATGGAAGAAAACTCACCGGATAAAAGTGGCCAGATATGCCGACATCGTCACACCTGATTACCTGGTATGGAGGGAATTAAAGGTTAATGATAGGCTGTTGACATCAGATGAGGAAGAGGTCCAGTTCATGAATCCGCCGCTGAGGGAAATGCCATCAGAGCTAGAAATCGCAAGGGTAGAATTTGAAAAAGAAAATGCCCAGATAAGCAATGAGATTGCCAGACTGCAAGAAGAGCTTGAGGACATGAAAAATAGGGAATCAGCTCGAGAAAGAGAAAAGGAAAAGATCAAGAGAGAAAGGGACACTGCTAAGGGCAATCTTCGGGAATTACATTTGGAGAACAAGAGGTACCGCTTTGAGCTCAGATTTGAGGGGACCCTCAAGACTTTCGGGGAATGGGAGCATGAGGTCAAAAACCTCAAGAAGGAGAATAACTACTGGAAAGAGAGAGCGAAGCATGAGGAAGCCCAAGCCAATCAACTGGAGAAACAAGCTAAGGAAAGCTTGCACGGTGATATTTCTACTGAAGCGTCAAGGGGCCGTGAACAAGTAGGGGTCAGATTGAAGAGCAGGGCAATCAAAAGGAGACTGTGAAAGAAAGTCCAAGATCCGAGGAAGTCACTATAGGACTAATTTTGTAATAGCATTTTGAAAGGCGAATTACGGACTTATCTTAGGCAGTGATCTTTTTATTCTATCTATGATGTATTTAGTTCCAGGAAATCAATGAAAGACCGTTCGGTTGAAAGTATCCCGGGGCCAATACATTCAAATGTATTCATATTTTATATATTTTGTTTGTTCATTTGTACATACTCATATTTATAATCATTCGTTTTTGAAATTCATTTATTTTCATACACTTAACCACTTATTTATTCCTTTTACTTGTTCATTCATTCATATTCATACACTTAACCACTTATTTGTTCATTTCGCTTGTTCACTCATTTATTTTTTCGTATTCATATACGTAGTCATGTACATATTCATTTTATTTGATTCATTCATTCACATTTAGTCATTCATTCAATCATTCATTTTTTATAAAACATAAAAAAAAGATGTGTCAATAATTTTTAATTCATGGTTTTCAAAACTAAAGGTACAATTGGTCGCACTCAGAAAGAATCGGATTTCTGACACCCTTACAATACTCGATCTCAAGCCAGAGCTATGGAAAACGATCAGCTTGCTAGAATTGAAAGAATGGAAATAACTCAAAGGGAACTGCAGGAACAGTTAGCTAAATCTCATCAGGAGTCTCGAGAACAGATGACTAAACTCATGGAAATGATGAGTGCCATGATGAAACAAAAAGGGCTGGGAGAGAATTCGGTCACCTAGAAAAAGGTGGTAGTTGAAAAGGATCAACCTGAAAACATACAGCAAAAGGGCCAAGAGGTGCCAATTGGGGCAGCCTCCTATGTTTATATCCAGCCAGCTGCTGAGACACAGAACTATGTTCCTGGAATGGGTAATATGGGAGCTGACCCAAATGATGTTAACGTTCCAGACTTTGAGGAACTAGCTGAAAAGGAAAAAGCAAAGATGACTGAGCTGAAGAGGGTCGAAATGGCAGAATCACAGAGAAAATATAAACTGCCGGAGGCGAGACTGAGGGCCGTAGAAGAGGCAGAGTTATTTGGCAGTCTGGATGCCAAAGATATAAGCTTAGTACACGATCTAGTAATTCCCCCAAAGTTCAAAGTACCAGACTTTGAAAAATATAATGGGACTACCAACCCATCAGCACATCTGACCATGTACTGCAGAAGAATGATGGGGCACGATGATAATGAGAAACTGCTTATCCATTGTTTCCAAGATAGCTTGACAGGGTCTGCAACCCAATGGTACAACCAACTGAGTCGTACCAAGATTTGTTCATGGACAGATTTAGATAGGACTTTCATGGAGTATTATAAGCATGTATCTGATATGGTACCTAATAGGTTGTGGCTACAGAACATGGAAAAGAGGACCACTAAGAGTTTCAAAGAATACTCGCAAAGATGGAGGGATCTGGCCACACAAGTGCAACCCCCTTTAACTAGCAAAGAAACTACAGTGCTTTTCATCAACACTTTGAAAGCACCATTTTATGATAAATTGGTGGGGAGTGCCACCAAGGATTTTGCAAACATGGTAATATCTAGGGAGATGATAGAGTCGGCCATTAAGAATGGGAAAATGGAAGGGGGAAAGTCTTCTACTCCGAAAAAAGGTATTTCTTGCCAGGAATAAAGAGGAGACCCATGCAGTTAGTATCAACCAATACCCATATACACCTCCCACACCATATACACCACCAAGGCCCTATACTCCTACCATATCTTATGCACCTCCTACACCCTACACACCTTACCCAGGGTATAATCCTTATTACCCCAATGTGAACCACCTTACCCAAAATCCCTTCCCTTATACCAATATACCACAACAGCCGTTTCCAATTGGCATATCCCTACAGATAAACCTTCCCCAAAACACTGTCCCAAACACTCAGGGAGTCAGGCGCAATGACCAACGTTCACCAAGGAACGATCAAAAACCCCAATTTGATCTGATTCCTACCACCTATGGTGAGCTATATCCCAAACTATTGCAGGGTCAACTTGTTGCACCCGTGTACCTCAAACCTCTAACACCGCCATATCCAAGGTGGTACAGTGCAAATACTAACTGCGCATACCACACAAGAATTCAAGGACATTCGATTGAAGATTGTATGGCCTTTAAAAGAAAGTCCAAAGCCTGATCAATGTCGGAGTTGTGAAGTTTGGGGCAAAGAATAGGCCGAATGTAGCGGGAAACCCATTACCAGATCATGTGGAGAATTGGGTAAATGCAGTATGGACAGGGGAAGTCAGAAGGGTAAAAAGGGATGCCATGGAATTCAAGACTCCAATGTTGACAGTATGGGTCGAGATGGTTAAGGCAGAAATGGTAGGGGATGCAGACAGTTCAAAAATGGTTACAAAGAGAGTGCAGAATTTGTGCCCGTTCCATAAGTGTGGAGGTCATATCATACAGGTCTGCGGGGACTTTCTGGCTAAAGTCCAAAAGATGATGGATAATGGGGAGGCCCAGTTTTACGAGGAGATAGAGGAGAAAATAGAGGTTATTGAGAATGCAGCTGGCTACGGGATAGAAAGACCCTTGATCATCTACTATGATCAACCAGAGGAGAAAGTTATGCCAGTCATTGAGGAAAGTGCGCCTAAGTTAATCATTGATTTGCCTGTTTCCTTTTCGTACAAGGAAAACAAAGTTGCACCATGGAAATATGACTGCAGCATGGTTATACCTGGGTCTTTGAGTCAGCAAGATATCACAGGTGTGGGGCACTTAACACGAAGTGGAAGGTATTATGCTCCTATGGCTGTTGATCAAGGATTAACAGAAAAAATAAAGGAAAGGACAAAGGGAAGAAAGCAGCTGAACCAATCCATATTTAGATGGATTTGTCAAAAGAAGTAGAAAGGGGGTCAGCCCCAATAAATAGAATAAAAAAGCCGCTGAATGAGAAGGAAGCATGCGAGTTCTTAAAATTCATAAAGCATAGTGAGTATAGCGTGGTTGAGCAACTACAACGTCAACCAGCTAGAATTTCAATCTTATCTTTGCTTTTGAATTCGGAACCACACAGAAATGCCCTGTTGAGAGCGTTGAATCAGGCATATGTGGCTAACAACATATCGATAGAAAAATTAGACAGGCTGGTAGGAAACATTGCGGCAGACGGCCATATATATTTTAGCTATGAGGAAATACCACCCAATGGTATTGGGTCAACAAAGGCTCTTCACATAACTACCACTTGTAAGGGGCACATATTACCAATGGCCCTTTTGGATAATGGTTCTTCATTAAATGTGATGCCCTTGGCAACCCTGTCCAAATTGCCAGTGGATATTTCTTATATGCTGCCAAGCTGCACGGTGGTCAGAGCCTTTGATGGTACCAGGAGAGATGTAATGGGAACTATTGAGGTTCCTCTGGAGATAGGCCCATGCACCTATACAGTGAACTTTCAGGTCATACATATTAATCTGTCCTATAATTGCCAGTTGGGAAGGCCGTGGATACATTCAGCAGGGCTGTACCTTTATCTCTCCACCAAAAGCTAAAATTTGTGATAGAGGGGCGTTTGGTCACTGTATCAGGAGAAGAGAACGTAATAGCCTCTGCATCTACTGAATCTCCTTATGTTGAACCTAATGAAGATGCTGTAGAATGTTCCTTTCGGTCTTTAGAATTCGTAAATACGGTTTTCATCGCTGAAGGACAAAAAATTCCAAAACCATGGTTGTCCAAGAACACAAGGCTGGGGGTAAGAACTACCGTGGGAAAGGGCTGCAGGGCTGGAAAAGGTCTCAAAAAATATCTTCAAGGGATAGCCCGAGCAATGGAAGTAGTGAGAAAGAAAGACCGATTTGGCCTAGGGTATCTTCCGAAGGCCCATGAGAAAAGGAAACAAGTTGAAAAGAACTGACGAAGGAGGATGGCCCGTCTTGCGGGTATGGATATTGAATAGGAGCCTATGACATTCCCACCTATCATTCACAGTTTTCGCTCATCCGGTTCTCTGTTCGAAAAAAAGAATTCTGATGATGTGCTCGTAATGATCGAGCAAGCCTTCGAGAGATTCCAGGTGAATAGGGATGAGCAGATATATGATATGAAGATCTACACGACTAGGGAAGAAAGAATTGAAAGTGAGAATGCTAACTGGATGCGCGACCTTGTCCACCAGGATATAGACTAACCAATTAGAGTACAATCGAGCTGCCCATAGTTTTTAGGTCTATTCCAACTTAATGCTTTTAAACAAATCTTAAATATCTTTGCCCGAAGATATTAAGAATTTCTTTTGTAATGGGCTTTTGTCTAAAAGTTTTCATCCAATAAATAACAAACATGATGCATTTCCTTCATATTGATGTGTCCATATTCTTTCATTTATGCTATTTATTTTGCTTCCATTGTATCTATGTTTTCCTATATTGTTTCTCCCCCACCTATTTACAGGTGTACGGATGCGGAATATGAGGACGTTCCTCTCAGTAATTCTAAAATTGATTTTGAGAGACCCATTTGCACGGGTGATTTTGAGGCCGACCAAGATATTGAGGATTATGGCCTACCTCCAGACTTATTAAGAAAAATAGAACAATAAGAGAAACAAGTACTTCCTCATGAGGAGCTATTGGACTTATTGAATTTGGGAAGTTGTGAGGAGATAAAAGAGGTTAAAATTGGGACTACATTGTCGTCATCGATAAAGGGTGAACTCATAGCCTTGCTTCGGGAATATCTAGATGTATTTGCATGGTCATATCAAGACATATCGGGTTTGGATCCAGACATTGTGGTTCATAAGCTCCCTTTAAGGCCAGAGTGCAAGCCAATTCAGCAAAAGTTAAGAAGAATAAGGTCGGACATGCTGTTAAAGGTAAAAGATGAGGTGAAGAGGCAGTTTGATGTTGGATTCTTACAGGTGGCAAAATATCCGGAATGGGTGGAAAACATTGTTCTAGTACCAAAAAAGGATGGCAAGGTGCGTATGTGCATCTATTACCGAGATTTGGACAAAGCCAGTCCCAAAGATAATTTCCCTTTGCCCCACATTGATACTTTGGTGGATAATATAGCGAAGAGTTCCTTGTTTTCTTTCATGGATGGATTCTCGAGATATAATCAGATTAAGATGGCACCAGAAGATATGGAGAAAACCATATTTGTTACAATGTGGGGAACATTTTGCTACAAGGTAATGCCGTTTGGGTTGAAGAATGCTGGGGCAACGTATCAGAGAGACATGGTGACATTGTTTCATGACATGATGCATAAGGGAATTGAGGTTTATGTTGATGATATGATTGCAAAGTCACAAGGAGAAGAGGAGCATATTGCAAATCTTAGGAAACTCTTTGAAAGACTAAGAAAGCTAAACCCGACAAAATGCACTTTTGGAGTCACTTCGGGG
Source organism: Fremontodendron californicum (assembly GCA_030761205.1). Taxonomy (NCBI): domain Eukaryota; kingdom Viridiplantae; phylum Streptophyta; class Magnoliopsida; order Malvales; family Malvaceae; genus Fremontodendron; species Fremontodendron californicum. Next base: position 17,120,215 of record JAULJL010000017.1, on the reverse strand, counting down.
AAATTGTTGGGTTTTGTTGTTAGCAAAAGGGGAATTGAGATTGATCCGGATAAAGTGAAGGCCATCCAGAATTTGCCATCTCCACATACTCAAAAAGAAGTAAGAGGTTTTTTGGGTAGATTGAATTACATTGCTCGATTTATTTCTCAGTTAACCGATAAATGTGATCCAATATTTAAGTTACTTCGAAAACGTGATCTATGAGAGTGGGATGAAGGGTGTCAGATTGCTTAAAAAAGGTTAAGCATTATCTATCAAACCCACCAGTATTAATGCCACCAGCTCCGGATAAACCTATGATATTGTATCTATCAGTATTTGAGAGATCCATGGGTTGTGTTTTGGGGCAGCTTGATGAGACCGGAAAGAAAGAACAGGCAGTTTACTACCTCAGCAAGAAGTTCACAGATTATGAGTTGAAATATTCGTCGGTAGAAAAGCTGTGCTGTGCCTTAGCTTGGACTGCTCGGAGGCTTAGACAGTACATGCTGTACCATACAACGTGGTTGATTGCCAAGCTAGATCCAATCAAGTACACGTTGGAAGCAGCTTCTTTGTCAAGGAGGACGGCAAGATGGAAGGCTTTGTTGTCAGAATACGACATTGTATATGTGAGTCAGAAAGCTATCAAGGGCAGTGCAGTGGTTGAGTTCTTAGCAAGTCGGGCAGTGGAAGATTATGAGCCGTTGAACTTTGATTTCCCAGATGAAGATTTGATGTATGTTTCGCAAGCGGATGAGGTTCCCTTGAGGAAGAAAATATGGAAGATGTACTTTGATGGGGCATATAATGCCATGGGGCACGGAATCAGTGCAATGCTCATATCCCCAGAAGAAGATTATTATCCCTTCACCGCCAGATTGGATTTTGATTGTACAAACAATACTGCAGAATATGAAGCATGTACTATGGGCCTTCGTTCTGTGTTGGATAGAAAAATCAAAGTTTTGGAAGTTTTCGGAGACTCAGCTTTAGTGATATATCAATTGCGTGGAGAATGGGAAACCCTAGACACAAAATTAATTAGATATCGAGAACTCATACTGAGTTTATTGGAGGAGTTTGAAGAAGTAAGTTTCAATTATTTCCCCAAGAAGAAAACCGGATGGCGGCTGCTCTGGCTACTTTGTCATCAATGTTTAAAGTGAATGAAAGGGTGGAAGTTGTACCGATCAAGATGAGCATATATGAGTCTCCTGCCCACTACTCGAGTATTGAAGAAGAAGTAGATGGTTTCCCTTGGTACAACGACATCTTGCAGTACATCAAGAATCAACAGTACCCAGAACAGGCAACAGAAAATGACAAGAGGACTCTGAGAAGGCTAGCAATGGGTTTTGTTCTAGACAGCGAGATTCACTACAAGAAAGGGAAAGAACAAATCCTATTGAGATGTATCGGGTCTGTCGAAGCTCGAAGAATCATAGAGGAAGTCCATGAAGGGATATGTGGCACCCATGCTAATGGTCACATGCTTGCTAAGCATATTATGAGGGCAGGATATTATTGGCTGACAATGGAAGGAGATTGTATCAGTTATTCCCGGAAGTGTCATAAATGCCAGATCTGTGCAGATAAGATTCATGTACCGCCATCGCCATTGCATGTCATGACCGCACCATGGCCGTTTTCAATGTAGGGGATGGATATGATTGGGGCCATTACTCTGAAAGCTTCAAATGGACATTGCTTCATCCTGGTGGCCATAGACTATTTCACAAAGTAGGTGGAAGCTGCTTCTTATACGTATGTAACGAAGTCGGTGGTATGCAGATTTGTTAAGAAAGAAATCATATGTCGATATTGATTGCCAGCAAGAATGATTTCAGATAATGCTCTCAATCTGAATAATAAGATGATGAGAGAAGTGTGTACTAAGTTCAAGATTACGCATCACAATTCGGCACCTTATCGTCCGAAGATGAATTGGGCAATAGAAGCAGCCAACAAAAACATCACGAGGATTGTCGAGAAAATGACTGATGTGTACAAGGATTGGCAAGAAATTTTGCCTTTTGCTCTTCACGCATATCGCACTTCGGTCTGCACATCTATAGAGGCAACGCCGTTTTCTTTGGTATATGGTATGGAAGCAGTGTTACCTATTGAAGTTGATATTTCTTCACTTCGTGTTTTGATGGAGGTTGGCCTAGAAGAGGCAGAATGGGTTAGAGCTCGTTATGAACAGCTGAATCTCATCGAGGAGAAAAAATTGAAGGCAATTTGTCACGGGTAGTTGTATCAGAAAAGGATGATTCGAGCCCACAACAAGAAGGTTCGACCCAGACAGTTCCGAGAAGGAGATTTGGTACTTTCTTCTCATAGTGAAGGATCTGCGAAGAAAATGGGCTCCAAATTGGAAAGGACCCTAGTGGTAAAAAAAGCTTTTTTCTGGAGGAGCATTGATTCTAACTCGGATAGACGGGGATGATTTTAGACATCCCGTGAATGCTGATGAATTGAAGAAGTATTTTGCTTAAAAAAATAAAAAAATAAAAAAATAAAAAATAGTGTGATGCTATGCACATGGAAATTCGAATGATTCCAAATGTAGAAATGGAAATTCTATATATCTATCTCCCCTGAGAATTGCTTTTCAAAGAGAATATTCATGCTTGGTGTGATAAATGGCCATCTTTCATATTCCCTTCACTAAGAAGAAATTATCTCTAGTCACCCCTTTGAGCCTTAGGAATTATTTCTTTCGTTGAACCCTGATCAAGGATCACCCTTTACACTAGAGGGCAAATACGATGAAAAATAATCAAAATCATGGCAAAAAATAGAGCAATTAGAAAATGTGAAATCAAAGAATGGCAAATGAAAGCCAGCAATGAAAGAAAAGAGATTAAAAAAAAAGAAAAAGAAAAGTCCAAAAATGGGACAAATGTCTCAAGAATGAATTCTCCCCAGGAAATGATCCTTGATCCAATTACCCTTAAACACATTTTGGGCCTATTTCATCCTTTCCTTCTAAACCCGAACCTTGGCCTACATTACGTACTTTAAAAGTCCATTTTGATCAAGCATAGGTATTTAATTTGAAAGGTTTTTCTTAGAATTCATCCCATCTTTTGAATTGACATTTTTACCTTGGAAGCATTTAAAATTCTCAGATGCGTGGTAGAATACAAAAAAAAAGGAGAGGTTTAAGCCCAAAACCCGTAAAGGGTGACTTAATACCTAATGGGGGACACTTGAGTTGAAAACCTGCAAAGGGCGGCTCAAGTACTGATTAAGGTTTGAATCAATGCTTCGTGTAAAGGGGGAGAAAGTATTTGAAAATCAGAGAAAAAGGGAACAACTCAGTCTAACGTAACTACGGAAGCCGAGGGATTACCCAAGTAAATTGACCGTTCAAGAGAAATTTTAGATGATTTGAAAAAGGAGGGGTCCAAGATATTCCGCATGCGGGGCATCAACAACCTATAACTTTACATTTGTTTCTTATATCCTTGATATCCACTTTTATCATCTTAAGACATTTTGTTGCAGTAAATTTTTGTTACCTCTTTTATGATAATTGCTTGTTTCATACTCTCTTTCATACATTTTTGAGATTGCATTTTGTTTGTTATTAAATTGAATGATGATTAGTAAACATAAATTTTTTAATAACAAGAAGTCTAAAAGTATTACTAAGGAATAGATCTAAATCTTAGAAAAGGTTTGGAAACCACTAATCCCAATGGAAAATTCACCAAGTAAAGGAAAGCAGTGAATGTGTTGGAGACTCCGTCATGAAGTCAGAAATTTGTGAATTTCAGCGAAGTCAGAAACTGGGACTGTTTGACAATTTATCTTGAGTAAAGGGTTCCTTAAGTGGGGCATCAGTAAATAATTGAAGACTCCGTCATGAAGTCGGATAATTTGTGAACCTCAAAGAAACCATAAATTAGAAATCATGACACAATCATTTGATTGTATTCATCCTCAGGAAACATACAAGCATTTGCAAAGCATGTCATTCTCATCATTGCATTTAGCTAACATTGCAGGAATCAAGAAAACTTTGGCTTCCCAAATCGAACTCGTTCTGCTTCTCAAATGAGTCAAGCCTTGAGACCACCGTCGAGGTATTTCCTTTTGTTTTAAATCGAATTCATTCTGTTTTATCAAATGAGTCGAGCCTTGAGACCACCGTCGAGGTATTTCCTTTTGTTTTAAATCGAATTCATTCTGTTTTATCAAATGAGTCGAGCCTTGAGACCACCGTCGAGGTATTTCTTTTTGTTTTAAGTCGAATTCATTCTGTTTATCAAATGAGTCAAGCCTTGAGACTGTCGTCAAGGTATTTTAATCACGGGTAAGGCCTCTGGGCACCATTTTTAAGACCTTCAGGCATAATTTTCTTCACGGGTAAGGCCTCCGGGCACAATTTTTAAGACCTCCAGGAACCATTTTTAAGACCTTCGGGCATAATTTTTCATCACGGGTAAGGCCTCCGGGCACCATTTTTAAGACCTTTGGGCACCATTTTGTAAGACCTTCGATAATAATTTTTTAATCACGGGTAAGGCCTCCGGGCACCATTTTTAAGACCTTCGGGCACCATTTTTAAGACCTTCGGGCATAATTTTTCATCACGGGTAAGGCCTCCAGGTATCATTTTCAAGACATCCGGGCACCATTTTAAGACCTTCAAGCACCATTTTTAAGACCTTCAGGCATAATTTTTCAAATCACGGGTAAGGCTTTCGGGCACCATTTTTTAAGACCTCCGGGCATTATTTTTAAGACCTTCTGGCACAATTTTTTCTTTTGCAAATCAAACTCGTTTCCTTAAGATGGGTAGAGACTTGATTAGTCAGGGAATTCAATTTAAGGACAAAATCTTCAATTTACAGCTTTTTCAATAAAATAAAAAAAAAAACATTTTGAGGAAGAATGAAAAAATGATGAAAAAAAGAAATGAAAAAAGAAAAACCCTTTCCCTCACATGTGATTTCACTAACCGTACAAAATTAGTGTTTGTTTACCTTTGCCTGATTCATGATTCTCAGCAATAGACAAAGAGGGGCAGCTGTAGACACCTAATTTTGTCTGGACCCCTAAATCAGGTACATTTTCTTTCTAAATTGATGTTTCAGAATGCTAAAAGGCTTTTCTCATCCTGCAGGTGGTACTCCAAGACTTAGTCTAAGAAAGCAGATAGAAAAAGTCAACCTCGAAAAAGTCAACCTCAAAAAAGTCAACTATTGAAAAAGTCAACCCACTTTCAAAATCAAGATTTGAGGTTCAATTGAAAAACGGTGAAAGAATTTTGATAATTCGAGGTCTACATTGAAATATATGGAGGTCAAAAGTTGGGTTACGAGAAAATAGAAAGGAAACACTAGTTCGGAAAATTTGGGGAAAAGTGCTTAAACAATCAAATTGGTCAGAATTAAAGGCCTCAAATGAAAGATAAGCACTGACTACAGGTAATGTAGAAGCTACTTGGAAGAAAAACTGATAGAAAAGTCAATTCAAAAGAAAACCGAGAATTAGGGTTTTTGGTGGATTTCGGTGAAATTTGGAAAAATTACAGAAATGGCCCGATTCGCTAGATCTAAAGCCCTTAATTGATGAGAAATGATTAAACAAAGATAGCCCAAGGCTCAGTTTGAAGAAAATCTAAAAATCGGACTTGTTTTGAGCAAAACCGGGTTTCGGAGGCAAAAAGGTAAAATTGGAAAATATGGAAAAAATAGAAAATGAACTCCAAAAATTTTGAAAATTTGCAAATCTAATTATTAAATCATTTCAAAGATATTGGCGAAAGAAAATCTTGATTCGGAGTTCGTTTATAAGATGGCCAAATACCGGCCCACTATGTAGAAATTCAACAGGATAAATCCCAAAAAAATTGCAAATGAACTCCAAAAATTATGAAAATTTGAAAATATCATTTTTTAAATTATTTGGAAGAGATTGGCAAAATAAAATCTTGATTCGGAGTTTGTTTGCAAAATGGCCAAATCCCGGGTTCCCCTATGCAGTAATTCAAGCAGATAAATCCCGAAAAAATAGCAAATGAGCTCCAAAAATTATGAAAACTTCTAGATCACATTTTCAAATTATTTGGAAAATATTGGTGAAGAAAAATCTGGATTCGGAGCTCGTTTAAAAAATGGTAAAGTTCGGGTGCATAAAAGGGGCAATTTAGGAAATAAATCCGAAATAAATAGCAAATGGACTCAAAAAATTTTGAAAACTTTCAGAATTCAATTTTTTATTATTTCGGAAGTATTGAAATAAGAAAATTCGAATTTGGAGTCCGTTTGCTATTTATTTAGGTTCGGGGGGCAAAAAGGTCATTTCACCGAAGAAACCAAAAAAGGGCAAATTTGTAATTGAGAAAAATATGAAAGAAGAAGGAATTGCTGGGATTTCTCTTCCCTTGGTCAGCCATCATATAGGAGAATAAGGAAGCTTGAACAATTTAATTCCTTAGTCATTATCAAGCCACATGCTACCACTAACACATTGCAAATGGTCCTCCATTCATCCAATGGCTTAGGTGCCTTGTAGGAAAGTTGAATGCACCATCCAATGGCCAAGTTTAAATGACAAGATGAAATTTTTATTTTTCATGAAAGATTTCTCATCTAATGGCCAAGAATGGAAGAAAAAAGATGAGCACAATTCATCCAAGGGTAAGCATCCATTCGGTTAAGCAAGGGAGTGCATGTGATTGTCTCTTTTCATCCAATGGCTTAGGCCATCTACAAGAGCTGAGTCCACATGTTGAGGGCTGGATTTAATCTACAAGATGTCATTTTTATGTTGTCCTCATCCAATGACCAAGAATGGAAGAGCACAACTCATCCAAGGGTAAGCACTCAAGGGGGCAAGCAAGGGAGTGCATGGGATTGGTCCTCTTTTGCATCTAAGGGCTGAGGTTATTACAAGAGCTGAGTACACATCTTAAGGGCTGCTATCAATTGACAAGATGACATTTTTATGTTGTCATCAAAATATCTTAATCTAAAGGCCAAGATTGGAGGAGAAAAAGTGCAATTTCCATCCAAGGGTGAGAGGCCATTCGGCCAAGGCTAAAGAGGGGGGGTTGGTTTCATTTTTCATATGTTTTTTGGCTGAAGTCAGTAGCTAATTTAGCAAGAAAAGGTCTTGAAAGAAAGAAAAAAAAAGGTTTTCAATAGGAGAGCTTGAAGGTTGTCATCTCTACCAAGCTCTAGCATGGTTTCTTCTTGTTTTCTATGTTGATTTCTTGATTTTCTATCTTGTTTTCCTACTACATTTTTCATAGAAATAAAGTTTTTCAAATGTTTACTTGAGTTTTCATCTCTTTTTCTTCATCAAAAGGGTTGAAAACAATTTTTTTTTTAGATAGTTTTATGCTTGGCCGAATGTGGTTGATGTTTGCCTTTTTTTTTTTCTTTTTTCTTCCTTGCATGTTGTTGTGAGAAAATGATTTTTAGAAGGTTTATTTAAGTATTCTAAGGTTCTGATTTTTTACAAAATATGAAGCAAAAAGGTTGAAATGGCTACATGATCTTGGCAAGACCAAGTGACCACGGTTAGGGGAGAGGCTTTGCCCATTTTTACCTACCAAGAAGCTCACCTTAATTTTGTTATTTAACATGGTTTATTTTCTGATTTTTTGAAATGAAAAAGATTCATGATCTTGGCAAGACCAAGTGATTACGGTTAGGTGTGAGGCTATGCCCATTTGATACCGACCATGGAGCTTAACTTTCCTTGTTTTATTTACTAGTTTTGCTTGTTATTTGCTTGGCATGTCTATGTTTAATTTTTTATATATTCTTTACATTATTTTCTATGCCATATTTGTTTCTATATTTCATTTCCATGCTTGATATTGTGTCCTTGAAGATTCAGCCATTGTGTCATATGATCATATTGTGCATTTTTTTTTCATGTATCAAGTCTTATATTATAAACATGTTTGCATTTTTCATATTTTGTCATATGGCCATTTGGCTACTCCACGTTAGTATGCCTTGCATGTGCATTTTCATCTTTCTTCTTGGCTTGTTTGCATCTCCATGCCATGAGTTAGCATATCTTGATTTTTAGTATGCCATATGCTTGTGAAAATGCTATGATAAAATGCCATCATTTGGGGTATATGACCATTCGGCTATTCCATTTAGTATGCCTTGCATGTGCATTTCCATCTTGCCTCTTGACTTGTTTGCATCTCCATGCCATGAGCTTGTGCATTTTGATTTTAGTATGTCATATGCTTATGAAAATGTCATGACATTATGCATCTTGATATGATTTGTCGTGTACTTGTGTCATTTACTAGATAGGATTGCATTAGAGTATCATGTAACCACATTCGGTCTCTTTATGCATCCCTTGCCTTATCATGCATTTGCATTTTGTTTAGGTAACATGATTTGCATTATCATATCTTGAAATTGTGTATTAGTTGCTGTTTGTTCCAGCATTGGCATTAGTTTCATTGGTCATTATATGTTCATAGTATTGCTATGCATGTTCATTACATTTTAGGTCTAGACCATATTGGTATTCCCATGCATATTGGGTCTTAAATCATATTGGTATTTCCATGCATTGCTATGCTACTTAGGTCTTAGGTTACATTAGCATTTTCATGCATATTCATAACATATTAGGTCCAAGTTATATTTTTTTTTATCAAGCATTGCGTGCATATTAAGTTAGGATAGCATTTATTGCCATGCAAACTCATGCTAGGCATTTAGGTTATTTTGAATTGTCATGCATTTCCTTTACCATTTAGGTTTTATACCATGCATTTCATACATTTCATTTGCTGTATGTTTGTGCATTCCATGCCATTGCCACATGATTTATGACTTAGGCCAATCAATGGCTCAAAGTCATGCTCTCTTGAGCATACTTGTGGAAAATTAAAGGATTGTCAAATTGGTTATTCTACCTTTGTGATTTTTTTTACTTGAGCCAATTTTTGTCCAAGGTTTTTAAATGTTTTAGCTACTGTCCTTAGGTATTTAGGATGATCTCCAACAATTTTTACTTTGATTTTTGAATGAATTTATCAAAGGCAAAAAAAGTGTTTTGACAGAACAGTTTTTTTTACCCAATACTCGAACTTTTCCGATTTTTCTGGGCAGTCATCTTTGATCAAAAAATTAAGCCAATTTTTTTCGTGTAGTTTTACATGTTCTGAGTCTCCAGTATTTTTTTTTAGATTTTTTTTTAATTTTTAAAAATAGGCAAAAAAATCGTGTGTCAAAACCGGACAGTAGGGGCAGATTTGAAATTAAAAGAGAAATAATGGTTGAATTTGGCTAAGGCATTTAGAGGGGATTGGTTTGAAGCTTTAGCTACTGTCTTAGGGTAGTTTCTAAGCCTTTTTAAACTTTCAAAATGATTTTATAAATCTCGGGTTAAGGGTGGTCAAGTCCAGGATTTTAAACTTAGGAAATTAGAGCCATTTTAAAAGGGTTTGGTAGGGTTTTAATCTTTATTCAAGTTTTTCTTCTAAATTGTTTTCAAGCAATCACAAAGTTTCATTTTTTTTTTAGAAAATCTAATTTGACATATTTTCCTAAGGTAGCTGGATATCTTTTTAGATATATGGATTTCTTTGTTTAGAGGAAAAAATACATTTTCATGCATTGCATTTTCTATGTTCATGCATTTTATTTAATATGTGATTTTTGCTATGATATTTTCCATGGTATTATTATTACTTTGATTTACATTTTATGATGTTATATTGTTTGCCATATGATTTTGAATATTTCATGATATCCCATATTTTTTTATTTAGTCATTTATTTTTGTCACATTATTTAGCATATACTATGTTCATGCATTTTTATTTTATTTTCATGCATACTTTATGATAGCATTATTTTATGTTTCATGTCATTTTTTTGTTATTTAGATCATATTCCATGTCATTTAGGTTATTTTATTTATAATATGCCATGTCATTTAAAATATACCATATCATTTAAAATTGTCATGTCATTTAAATCATTTTATCTCATTTAGAATATACCATGATATTTAGAATTTTTCATTTCACCTAGAATATACTATGCCATTTAAATTATGTCATATCATTTAGGTTGCATTATATTATCTAGACTTTGCCATATCATTTTATTTATACATGTTCATGTTCATATTTTTAAATGTTTTAAAAAAAAATAATGATTTTCAATAAAAATAAAGATATTCCAGAGTTAAAATAATTCATGAGTTCTCTACCGGGTTTGTTGGAGGAAATATGATCAGTTATCATTAATAAAAGAATATCTTTCTTTCAAGAAACGAGAATGATTCGGAAAGTTTTCCAAATGAATAAAAATATCTATATTTTGTCGATTTTATTGGGGAATATAGGAAAATTTTGAATTAATAAAATTCAGGATCATTTTCAATTAAAAATGGAATTATTTTTCTTAAAATTGGGAATTAACTTGAAATACTAAATTAAAAACCAACTTTTTACCGAGACTTGAGATAACACATGATTAATAAGGTACCGTTTTATACGGGCATTGTGGGGGTGCTAATCCTTCCCCGCACGCAACCGAGTCTCGAACCCGATTCTTCGATTTTCTCTAGTTTATAACGCAAACTTGAAATTGGTTTTAAAAATGTTTTAATTAATTTTAAAATATTTTATAAAACCGGTTTTAATAGGTGGCCGATCAGACCTAGCTAAAAAAGATTGGTGGCAACTCCATGTCTTTTTATGAGGCCGTTTTCATACCCTCGACCGTTTATTTTATTTCAAGAGGAATTAAGTCGTTTTTTCCTCTGTTTATCCAATGTCACGCTTAACGAGTAATAAAGTCTCACGATGAGACTTGTTATTTTTTTTAGGTTGCGACAAGACTGTCATATATATTTTTATTTAATTTTATTTACTATATTTTAAGGGATATGTGTAACTTTTTTAACTTTATTTATGAAATTTAAAAACTTCACTAATAATGTATTAGATAATATTTTTTTAATTTAACCCTATTAAAAAGGATAAGGATTGAATTAATCCAAAACCCTGTACTAGCTATTAAATAACCATACAAATTACATAATTTTTTCTTCTATAAAAAAACTACCCCATTGTTTTGTCTTTTGTTGGTCAATGTTAATTTTTTTTTGTCTTTTTATACGGCCTATGTTGTATCTTTATTAATTATTTAACAACTTGTATTTAATATTTTATAAAATTTTGATGCTATATCTTGTCATCAGATTCCAAATGTGCTACTAACAATATTTTCTTAAAGTTAGTGTGGACACATGTACTTAATTTGTGAGGTATTATTCGTTTTGACTCGAAAATTTTATATTTTTGTCTCACAAAAGGCGCTTCTTATGAGACAAAATCATGAGACTTTCAGGTCAAAACGGATCGCAGGTTCGATGTGGGTCTCCACAAATGGTATCAGATCAATAATTTATCGGAATATTAGAGCTAACTGCTACATAGTAGGAGCCACCTCTAGAATCTCAATGCCTAGTGTGATCTTGGTTTTGTCTGTTATGTGTTGAGCTTGATGGGACGTCAAGCTTTAAGAGAGAGAGTTTGTAACACCCCAATCCCACATTGAGAAACTCTGAGCCCAAGCCTAGATTTCAGACCTAATATTTTTGTCCAAATCCTCTCAAATATTAGACGAACCTTCGGGTTTGGATGAGTAACCCGACCCTTGAACAGGTCTACTTCTATTCATCTTATTAATTAATTTCTCAATTTATTTATACTAATTATAAATTTTTTAACCGAGTTGATGTCACGAGTCAAATAACACCAACTCGATTAAGAAAATTACATAAAAACCAAATTAAAATTATAGCAATAAAATAAAATAAGGGGTATTTAGGTTTTTTAATCTAAAAAAAAAAATTACCTACCAAAAATGCTACTCGCTCTTTTTTAATATTTTTTAATTTTAAAAAAATAACTACTCACTAAAAAATTATCTCACCTATTTTCTTAACTTATTTCTTTTTTAATATACAATAATTTTCTTAGGTGATTTTTTAAAATAAAATACAATTTTTTTTATCCATGGAGGGGGTTTGATAAATTTTAGTACCAATAATAAAACTCTTGATCGTGACATTAACTCTATTGAAGAAAATATAATATAAATCATAACAGAATTTATCACACCACTTTATCGGTGAAAAACATATGTTTTTTTTATAAAAAAATTATATTTTAAAAAAAGATATTGATTAAGTTGAAAAAATAAGTGAATACTTTTTATGAGTAGTTTTTTTTTTTTAAATTAAATGATATTAAAAAAGGTAAGTATTTTTTTAGTGGATAATTATTTTTTAAAATTAAAAACCTTAAATATCCTTAATTTCATTTTAATACTATAACTTTAATTTTGGCTTTTATGTATGGATGTAAATGAGCAGAGATTCGAGGAACAGTTCGTGAACAGTTCGATTTCTGTTCGTTTATAAAGTTAACTAATCGATTATGAACAAGATTATAAGGTTAGTTTATTAAACAAACCGAACTCGAACAAAGTAAATTCAATTCATTTATACTCATGAATAATCTCGTTTATGAATCGTTTAAAACTCGTTTAATAAATTGTTGAAAGCTCATTTAAAACTCGTTTATTGTTCAATTATATTACTATTATTATTTGTTATTTATTTATTTATTTATTTATATTATAATTAATAATATTTATATTTTATTATTTTATATTTAATGATAACTTAAATTTAATAATTTAATAATATTTGTGTTTTATTGTTTTATATATATTATGATTACTTAAATTTAATAATATTTATATTTTATTTATTTTATATTTAATAATAATTTAAATTTGACTTATTTGTTTGTTTGGTTAAATTTGTTTGTTTATTATTTATGAACAAATTTTTAATTATTTGCAAATATGTTTGATTATATATTCGCGAACAAGTTCATTTAATAGTAAACGAACCGAGCTTGAACACACCCAATTTTAAACGAATAGAGTCCGGACACAATTTTAAAATGCTTAACGAATACGAACAAATGTCCGTTCGTTCAAGATCGATTCATTTACAATTTTACTTTTATATAAATTTCTTAACTGAGTTGGTGTCACTTGACTCGTGACACCAACTCAGTCAGAAATTTTATAATTAGTATAAATATCAAATAATACAATAAGAGTATTCATATCTTTCAATTTTTTTATAATTTTTTTTTCAAAATATTTTTTCACATAATATTTTTTTTCTTCTACTTACATAGTAGATGTGCATATATCTAATTTTTTATTATTTTTCTTTTACAACACTCAGGTTACAACTCTCAAGGTTGGTTATGGATTTATCTACTACTAGAGTTTATCACACTCATATTTATATTATTATAAAAAGAGTGACTGAGTTGGTGTCACAATTCAAGTGACACCAACTCAATTAGGATAAATACGAAAAAATCAAATAAATTATTATATCAAATAACATAACAAGGGTATTGATGTATTTTCAAATTTTTATATAATTTTTATTTTAAAAAAGTTTACCAACTTTTTTTTCTTTCTAAAAACTACCCTTTTTAAAAAAATAAAAATAAAAACAACTTATACATATAAACTACAAACTAATCAAACTTTTTTAAACATGATTTTTTACTTACTTTTTTTTTTCCATTCACCCACATAATAAGTGTGCCATAATTTAGTATGCGTGAAAAATGTCTTTTTAAAAAAAAAAATTATATTTAAAAAGAAAGTTAAAATTAAAAAAAATAGGAAAGTAATTTTTAAAGTGAGTAGTTAATTTTTAGTGGTAGTTACTTTTTAAAAATAGAAAGATCTAAATACCTCTAACTTTATTTTATAATTATTATTTTATTTTAACTTTTATGTAATTTTTTTAATTGAGTTGATGTCAGTTTATTTGTGATATAAACTCAGTCAGAAACTTTATATGTAGTATAGATATTTTGATGTGAATTAAAAAAAATGAAAAAATAGTTAAAAGGAAAGAAAATTAGTTAGGGAAAGTAGGTAGTTTTTTTTTTTTTTTTTAATTGAAGTGTGTAAAGTTTTAAAAACAAAATTAATTAAAAAGATGGATTTGTATTTGATGTAATGTCAGTGTATAATTTTATACATTGACAGTGAATCTTACGGTGACACCTCATTAAAAATAATCCTAAATCCTAAATTAAATATAACTTTTAACATATGGCATCATGTGATACACTATCAGTGTATAGATCTATAAATTGACAGTGCATCAAATATTAATCTTAAAAAAAATCTAAATCCTTATATCAAATAACATTTATATCTTCATTTTATATTTTTACTAAAATTCAATTAAGATTTTTTTATCAATTTTTCAACTAATAATAACTTGTGATATAAAATCCAATACAAAAATTTATAATTAAGTTAGATTAAAAATAGAAAAAAAAAATCTAGAATATTCACTTTAAAAAGAAGTATGTCTACCTGTTTCAGTCTTTCAGAGTAACAGCAGATTATTCTTCCTTTTAAAGGTTTAACAAACTCCAATGAGAGAAAACAGAGAAGGCCGGCTTTTGCTGCATAAAACTCTCTTCACGTCTCTTCTTTTGGTCTTTATCTTCGCCCACTCACTCACTCCTTCAATTCTTACTTAATAATTTTTATTCCAAGCTAAATCTTTCCCAGACATGCTTGATTTTTGCATTTTGGGTCATTTTCTGCCGATTTTGTCTCCTTTTTTTGACCCTTTAAAATTTTCTACATTCTTTTCTTTTTTCATGTAGTTTCCAATGTTTTAATGCATATTTTCTGATAATAATAATAATTGCAGTTTTTTTTTTTTTTTCCTGTATTGCTTTGAAAAGTTTCCAAGAAAATGGCTGTAGAACTTTGCTCAGATAACTCTGGTATGAGTCCAAGGATTTCATTTTCTCATGATCTTTGTCATTTTGATGTTGTGCCTGTTGAGCAACGCCCTCTTAGATCAAAATCTTCAGGCTTAAATTCAAGCATTGATTTCGATTTCTGTGTTCGTGAAAGCTTTGAACAAGAATCATCATCTGCTGATGAGCTTTTCTCTGATGGGAAAATCCTTCCTACTGAGATCAAGAAGAAGGATGTCAACCCCGCTAAACAAACTGATCAATCTTCAACTCCACTGCCATTGCCACGATCAAGTTCTGTTCATGAAGATTCTAATATTAATGATTATTCGAAGAAAGAAAGCTCGAAAGAGAATAAGATTACGAGAGACGAGACAAGGGATGAAGTAGATGAGAAGAAAAGTTCCAAGTCCTTTTGGGGTTTCAAGAGGAGTAGCAGCTTAAATTGTGGAAGTGGATATGGGAGAAGCTTGTGTCCTTTGCCACTTTTGTCAAGAAGCAATTCAACTGGATCTACACCAAATGTTAAACAGGCTTCGATTTCGAAAGATTCCCATAAGCAGAATTCACATAAACATGCTACTACATCCTCCTATAGGTCTTCAACAAGTTACCAGAAGCCTCCATTGAGAAAAAGTTATAAGCCTTATGGTAATGGTGTTCAAGTTAATCCTGTTCTGAATGTTCCTTCTGGGAATCTGTTTGGTTTAGGTTCAATCTTCTTCAATGGCAAAGATAAGAACCACAAGAAGAAATGATTGATAATTCACTCTCTAATCATTTCCAACTTGAAGATTTGTTTTGTTTGGTCCTTTTTTTTCCTTCTTCCTATTAAATTTCTGTTTGTTAATTACCATTTGAGTTGGAGAATTGAATGTAATTTTGATAGGAAAAAAAAAAAAGAAAAGAAAAGACATTGGTCTTAAGAAGACAAAAGAAGATAGAAATGTCAATGGATGGAGGGCCAGAGAGGGAATGATATAATTCATGGGCACATGTTTTGGAAAAACAAAATGACAGGTAACAACTGCTTTCATGGTTGTCACATGCTGTTTTTTTTTTTTTTTTTTTTTTTTTTTCTCATTCAATTCTTACTGGTATTTTCTCAATCATAGATTTTCAGATCCCTCATTTTCTCTCTTTATAGGAAGCATAAGTTTGTTGGTGAGTGGTGACTGGTATCCTGGAATGTTTCTTCTTTTTTGGTTTGGAGAATAAACTATTATTCAGTTGGTTTCTGATTATTCTTGTTTGGATTGAGAGATTGTGACAAACTGGTTGCTGTATTTAATGAAATTCATCACGATGAATCTAAAGAATGAAAGTTTCCCACTCTCATTTACTACTTACTTTCCATTGGCAAATACATGTCATGTTTTGCTATTGCTTAAGCTATTTATCCAAATATAATTCCAAAAATAAGTACCACAAATTTCAATGTAATTGCAACAGATGTTTTTAACATCAAAGCTGAAAGGAACTGGTTTCAATTGGCCCCAATATATTCCCACCTCTTCAACAGAACATTTATGTTTGGTGGCAAATAAGATGGTTCTACTCTTTTACCATAGTTTCCATGATATGCAGATTTAAATGTTTGATCAAGATTGATTGCCCTCAGAGATGATGTGAAGAATGGTCTAAAGCAAAAAAAGATGTCATGAATTGTACTTTAGTAGTTGTATTTTTCTTGTTCTTCTAGATTCTAGTTCATACATGATTCATGTACTATTGATTTCATTTTTTTTTAATACAAAAAATATCGTAGCTTGGGATAAGGGAAGGGATTGCAGGTGCTGGAATTTGAAACCAGACTTGTTGGATGCCACCTCTTAAGGGCAATTACATTAATCAACTGGGCTAAGCCTTGAATTCGCTTTTATTATTCTTTAAGGTCTTTAACATGGCTGTTTGTTAAGCAAATTTTGAGCATAATTCAAAAATATTGCTTCCCTTTTTGCTTGAGGACTAATCTTGGTTTTGGTTATAATAGTCAAGCGGATAATGTTTATATCAGGATTTCTTTGAAAGTTATCTTGTAAAGTTAGCTTTATTATCAGATATGAATAGTTCTGTTTTAATTATCAGTTAATCTATCCAGTCATGAAAATTATGATACAGCAATATTAGGCATTGGTCTTGGAAAATCAAATTATTGATCAATGTTTGGTTCTCTGGAAACTTTTTGTCACAAGCTGTGTTCTGTAAAATTTTGTTTCAGCTTTCTACTTCTAAGAAACCAAAAGACATAATTAAAGGTACACCTAAGCTTGCCTTTGGTTAGGTGGCAGCATTACTTTTGATTGGACCTTGTCACCTTATGACATAATAATTGATAAGCTTAAGTCAGTTTCATTGAACATATAACAAATATTTAGGTATTTCTAACTTGGATGTTGAGAGATCTGCAAAATTAGAAGCTTGATTAAATCCTAAAACTGACTAAATTGATAGTCCCCTTGTTTGGTTGGTGAGAAAATAAAACTTTGCCAACTAAACTGCACTCAACATAATTTCTTGATAAGAAAAATAAAGGCACAGAGCAGAGCTAATCGACAATATGTCCCTCTAATTATAGCTAGTTTTATTTGGTAAGTCCACTACAATCATTCACATTCATTTATTATTTGATTGTAGCCTTACATAAATTCAACTGTATATCCATAGGGTTCGGGCAAAATCTGAAAATCCTAATAATTAATCATGTTTCAGATAGGAGGAAAAAATAGATGCAATTTTGAAAATCAAGCATTTATGTTATACAAACAACTATACTTTAAAGTTATCAACGTTGATTGGTTCAATACTTTAAAGTTATCAACGTGGATTGGTTCTGTTGGTTGAATACTCATTAACACCTTGGCAACACTTGAGTTCGAGTTTTACCAGCAGGCCCACTTAGTGAGTGATCTGTAAGTATTTATGCTATATAAACAACTATACTTTAAAGTTGCCAACATGGATTGATTCAATTGGTTGAATACTCATTAGCGCCTTAGCAAGCGCTTAGGTTCGAGTTTCACCAGCAGTCTCACTTAGTGGGTGATCTGTAAGTACCACTGTTAGTCATCTTCGAGACCTGTGACATGTCTTGACCTTGGATTGTGGGAACCCCCTCACCTAAACTTTTATGTACCAAAAAAAACTATACTTTAAAGTTAACTAGAATTTACCTGCGTGATGTTATGGAAATTATATTTTTTTTAAAAAAATATACATGAATAATTTTATTAAATTATTTTAAATTTAAATTATTTCAAAAAAAATCAATGAAAGGAAAAGTGAATAAAGAAAAAAAAACAACAAATAAAAGATTTAGCATTTTTTCTTTATTAATTTTTCTTTCCTTTTTTCTCTTTCTAATATTTTTTATTCATTTAATAAAAAAAAAAAAAAAAGTAGATCAAATTTTAAAATTATTTTCAACTCATAATTTTTTTTTTTTCAAAAAGATTTTAAAAATAAAAAACGATAAGAGATAAAAGATAAAAGATAAAAGAATGATGAAAAATATCTATATTTTTTCATACATAAAAATCTAAAATCAAGTAAATTTTTGTACTAAATATGTATTTGTTAATTTTTTAGTGAAATTATTATAAATTATAATTTATTGAAATTTTTAATAAAATAAACACAGTAATAACGAAAAAAGAAGAAAAAAATTATTTCTTATTCTTTTTTCTATTTTTCTATTTTTTCTTCTATTCTTTTTCTATCATGTTATTTATGAATTTTTTATGAAAATAATAAATTAAAAAAATAAAATAGATAATAAATAAAAATATTTTTCTTAATTTTTTGTGTTCATATAATTGCTCACGCAATTTCGGACCGGGAGCATTAAGGTTAAAGTCCTCCCCAAAGTGGCACTCCAGTAGGATTCGAACTTTGTTCGCCTCTGGGGATCGCAAGCCACTTACCACTTGGTCCAACCACCTTTGGGTTTCTTCTTCTTCTTCTCCAGCCGGCCGGCTACTTGCGCCGTCGTTGGCACATCGTGGCAGCCGACCCACTTCGATCGATCTCCTCCTCCTCCTCTCTTTCTCCATCGCCGGTGAGATTCTCTCTCCTTCCTTCCTTTCTTTCTCTCTCTCTCTCTATTCTCCTTCTCCTCCACCATTTCCTCTTCTCCTACTAGCCACCCGTCTATAACTCACCACCGGCCTCGCTCACCCACCCCTCTCTTCTTCTATCTCCTCTCCACCTCATCTCTTCTTCTCTCTCCTCCATCTCTTTCTCTCCCACCCTTGTCTATTTCCTTTTTTTTTATTCAAATCAACTTACAAAATTACTTTCTTATCCTTATTACAAGATAAAATAAGATCAAAATATTTGATTTTTTAAAAAATGTCCACTGAGTCTCCAGTAGATCTGCTCATGGGCTGGGCAGTCCGCCTGGCCCCTATAGGCCCAGCCCGTATTGGATCGGGCCTGGGCAGGATATTTTTAATCCGGGCCGGCCCGGTCCGGAACAGTATTTTTTAATTATAATATTATTATTTAATTTAATTATAATTATAAAAATATATAAAAAAATAAAAAAAATATTTTTTTTAATATTATGAACAGTGATTTTGAGCCTGCCGGGCAGGCTCGACCCAACCTAGGCTCGGGCCTGAGTAAAGATTTTGAAAAATAATCGGGTCGCGGCCCGGTCCGACCCATGAGCAGGTCTAGTCTCCAAGACTCAGTTTTTATTATAGTAGATCACGAAGGTTGTCTTGATGAATACTTTAAATTGAACCTCAAGCACCATTCATTTGGGAAGTATTACTTAGCACTCATTAATTATTCAGCCACGATTAGACTTGAATTGAACCATTGAAAGTGATTTCCATAAAAGGAACTCCCATTTTTCCTCTCTTTTTACACTCCTTTATTCTCTCTTACTACCTTCTCGCTAATGTATACGGACTTGAGCATCGCAGAGTCAAGTCGGAACCAAGTTCCAACTTTTCTCACTATGTTTGTCTTGCATGTACCGGCCGATTGACCTATGACCGAAATTTTAGCACCAAAACTGATCCTTCCTATAGGAATTATAGTACTGTGCTGATGACATTGCAATTGAAGGCCATATGCTTGCATTATATATGCTCTCCTAACAGCAAAATAACCTTCATTCAATTGATATTCTATCACTGGTTCAATCTCATCATTGCAACTCTAATTTTACTGTCATTGCTGTTTTCAATCTCACTGTTATGTCGAATAAATCTTGAAACATAATTGGCTGAGGGAAGAACCATGCTGTTATATACAAATTAACCGTATGCCAAAAGCCCAAAAGTTGATGGAATGGGAACATAATTGGCCTTTAAGTATTTTAACCTTTGGGATCGCAACATGTATAGTCTCATCTAATCATAGACCAGCTCTAGCTGTAGGCATCAGCCTCTTCTCGTTGTAGCATTAACCATTAGTTTCTGCAACACAAACATCATCTAGAGCTGAAAATGCTTCGTCCAATAGTAGATCTGCACGAGTCGAGCTGTGGATTTTTTTTTTCCAACTTTACCTAGGTTTCGGGCTCATTTCATTGTTCATTTAATATTAATATTGATATATTTTTATAATTAAATTTAAATAAAAAATTAATTTTTTATTATTTAAACAGTGATTCGGGCCTATCCGGATCACGAAAAATTTTATCCAAATCCGACTCAATACGAACCAAGTTGAGCGGACTGTCCAACCTATGAACAAATCTATCCAATAATACTTAAAAGTGAAATTCAAAATAGTAAGATAGAAGTTTTATAAATTTTGGTAATTAGACATTTAAAAAAAACTTATAAGAGAATTGAAGATACTATATATCATGCTATTCAAAATTAAAATGAAAATTTGGGAAAAAAGATCAAAAAGGGTTGTTTTAATAGGTTCATGTTATAATTTTTTGTGATTATTAATGTTTTATTTGGATGATCGGTGAAAGTTTCTCTCATCACCCTATCCATATCGTTTTGTCATCGAACTTTTCCAACCATCCAAATGAAATATAAAAAGAAAAAATTTGCTTCAGAAATAATTTTGAACAAAAGCTCATAAGTCCTTTAATTTGATACCAACTCTAATAAAAGCACTTAATGGCCAAAGTGCAAAAGGAAAAATGACATTTTTATGGTCAAAATACTAACAAAATTGAGTACCAAATCTTAATTTGCTTACTGTAGAATAAATTTCTTCCTTCCACATAAACAAAATCTAACATCAACATCCTTAGCCGACAAAAATCTTTGGATTTGCCATGTAGATTTGTCATAGGAAGTATATATCATTTAAGCTAGATTAGCAAGCTTATTAGCCTTTTATTTCAAATAATTATGTTTGAATAGGAATTCAAATTATAGCTCAAAAAATGTTAAGATTATTCATGAATTCGAAAAATTTCCTCAACTTCTTGTCGATGTTTTATTCAGTACTAGCCTTTTCTTTGCTACAGCAGTTCAACCTTACCACAAATTAAGACAACTGTATAAATCAAATCAAAGACAAGAAATGACTTGAGAGACATTAACATAACGTTTGATCGGACACATTTAATTTAATACTTGAAAATATAAAAAGAAGATGAAAATGAAATAGTGAAGGGAAAAAAAGAAAAAAAAAATGTTATAATTGAAACATTGGAGATAAACTTGAACAGAATCCAATCATCTTTGGAAGATTTTGAATGTCCCCATTAAAGGCTCAATTTTTAATAAATGTCTATTTATGAACTAATAAAAAATTAACTATTTATTTTTTTAATAAATTACTATAAACAAAAAAATAAAAAAAAATAATCATATTAATTTTCGCAACTGCTCGTATATTCCTTCCTTGCCACATTTTTGCCTTTCATACCATTTTTGCCGTTAGCATCCCAGTCTATTTTATATGTTTCGAATCGTTGGATGTTAAATGACCCTTCAGTTTGAATTTACTTGCCTCACTTCTTCAAAAAAATCATATTAATTTTAATAATTTTAAGTATTAAAATTTTTTGTTTCAATAAATTAGTAAATTAATAAAAAATTATCATATTAATTTCAATATATGTAAAGTATTACATTTTTTACCAACTTTTGGTTGGTTGGAGTGGTAAAATAGTTCCAACCCTTTGGTTGAGTGGTTCTCATCTTGGGAGTCACTAATGTTGGGAGAGCCATACTATTACACTCCCGACCCGACAGAGATTAGTTTTTCATCAATAATAAAATGGGGATGAGGCAAACACCTTGGGTTTCGACAAAAAAAAGTATTAAACTTTCTTTTTTCAATAAGTATTAATAAAAAAATTATAATATGAAAAGTTATTATCATATTTATTTTAATATTTTAGATTATAATAATTAATGATTTGAAAATAAATCTTTAACATAAATAAATTTCATTTAAATCTTTTTTCATATTTTCTAATCATTGAATTTAACTAAAATTGTAAAAAAAAAAAAAAAAAAAAAAAGAAGCCATAAGATATTATAGTATTTCTTTGAATCTTTAAATATGTTTTTGGTTAATGAATTAAAAATAAACATTTGGAATTCGCAATAAATGTAAGTATTAAATGCTCGATTTTTTAAAATAAATTATCATATTAATTTCATTTTTTTGAATAATTCGTATTAATAAAAATGTATAATATGAAAAGTTATTATCATATTTTTATATTATAATAATTAATGATTGGAAAATAAATTTTTAAAAAATAATTTAAATAAATTTTATTTGATTTTTTTTATATATTTTACTAACCACTAAATTTAACTAAAATCGTAGGGGGGGAAAAGAGAAGCCGCAAGATATTATAATATTTCTTTCAGTCTTTAAATATTCTTTTTAATGAATTGAAAATAAACTTTTGGATTTCACAATAAATGTAAGTATTAAATGCTTGATTTTTCTCTTAATAATTAGTATTAATAAATTATCATATTAATTTTGAAATATTAAAATATTAAAAATATTATCAATTAAAATTAGAATATAAAAACTTTTTTTATTAAATTCATTTTTTGCAATTATTAAACTTTTTAAATAAATTAATATTTTAAAAAAAATAGAATATGAAAATTTATCATACTAATTTTAATGTTTTCATATTTCATTATTTAATGATTTGAAATAAATAAACAATATAAATCAGTTTCATTTGAAAATCTTTTCAAATTTTTACTAACAATTGAACTTAATTAAAATGGTAGAAAAAAATTGTTATGAGATATTATATTAATTTCCATCTTTTTATATTCTTTTAGTTAATAATTTGAAAATAAAAATTTGAAATTAAATTCAATATTTTATATTTCATCAAGAGGATAGAGATTTTACTTCACTATATTTCATTTCTATTTTTTTTTTTTGTAGGTTCCATGATGATGCTATTTCTACATATGAGGTTAATTTGTACTTCTTCATATGATTGTAATTTTAATTTTTTATTTAACTTTAATTTTTTTTTTAATTTTTTTTACTTTTTTACTTTTAATTTTTGTTCCTATGAAATAGAATGAATAAATTGTTTTATTAAGTGAAATTCTTTGTACTTTGAAAAGTTATTATATATATATATACTATTTAAGTACGTTTAAGAAATAAAAATTAATTGTGCAAAACAAGGGCCAACAAAATCTAATAATACTTACAAATGACATACGGAATTTAGACAAAACAAAAGTTGGTCAAATTAAATACGACATCTTAATTACATGGATAATAACTTTGTTAACAAATATGACATCTTTATTAAGTAACAAACCATAGAGGGACTTTGACTGTCCCAATAATTTACATAAAAAATTATGGATGAAATTGACAAAACCACAATATCTATTAACAAAAGATGGAAGCAAAGCAATTGAGGGGCTTGCCATGTGTGTCGCAAGTAATTGTAAAGTTTCTATTTTTTTTTTTATGAAAAAAAAAGAAAAAAAAGAAAGAAAGGAAAGAAAGAAAGAGAGAAAAAAAAAATGAAAAAAAAAGTATTTATATCGTATTTATGTTTTTTTTTTATATTATAATCATATTCAAAATATTATATGTTATATATAAATTTAGTATATTTGTTTATTTATATCGTACTCTTTAATATAATATTTGGAAACCCGAAGCCAAAGGTAGCCTTCCGCACACAAAATATAGACCATTATCATATAGGTTCACTTTTCTAAACAGTTTTAAAAATAGGTAGAGACTAGATAAGTATATGGAAACTATACATGCCTACGGTTTTTTTCGGCCAACTATATGCCTAGGTTGAGCATGCTATCATTGTCATAACGGTTTTTCGATCGTTAAAACGATTTTGAAAACAAAATGGAGTCGTCACCAATCTTTTTTGTAAGTGTGATTGGCCACCTATTAAAACCGGTCTTAGTAAAAAATTTAATATTAATTAAAACATTTTGTAAAACCAATTTCGAAGTCCACGCTTTGAACCAGAGAGAAAAACAAAATTGAGTTCGGGAGTCGGTTACGTGCGGGGAAGGATTAGCACCCCCGCAACGCCCGTTTAGAAAACGGTACCATTTAATCACGTGTTATCTTAAATCTCGATTTAATGGACTTGACATCACTATTTAAAAATAATTCTCTTTTATTTTTATTTTATTTTCAAAAAAACATGTTTATTATTTTTGAATTTTTTTGAATTATTATTATTTTTTTGAAAACGAAAGTGAACATAAATTTATTATCGAAAATACTCATTAAATATTCTCAACACTCTTGGTGGTATTTAACGAGATCTTCTCACCTCAAGATATCTTAGGAATCACAACCGTGATATCCTTCGAATTTCGTCGTCGGCAATTTACATCCATTTTTTTTAAATGCGTATGATGCGGATATTTAAATATCGGATGCACACGACTTAGCATATAAGATATATGATTAAATACAGAACTATCAGATTAAACATGCAAATCATAACATTAAAAACACGAGCATAGCAAAATATCGAGCGCATTCACTATTTATTCATTTTTATTATTTCCATTTTTTAATGATTTTTTGTATTGAGCATATCGCTAAATACTCCCACCACTGTGGTGATATTTAACGAAATTCTCTCACCTCAAGATATCTTAGGAATTACTACTGTAACGTCCTTCGAATTCTGTCGTCAGTATATCACATTTCTTAAAACCTTTTTTTCTTTTGAAAAGTAAATTAAAATGCTTTTAATAATTATTTCCGAAATAAAAGAAATTATCTATGTAAGAATAATTCTCGAATCACTCCGATATTTTCGATAATGTTTCGATTATTAGTCTTACTCGGACCATTTCAAAGAACGATTGATGCTCTGACCATCCCGAGAAAGAAATCCGTGTTTAGAGAATTTTATTTACCGAAAATAATTTAAAAGACATGTATTAATTGGAAGAATTATTATTTTATAATTTTAAAATCGAAACCGAATAATAAAAATATGTCGAATGCTGGACAAAAATAAATAAATAAAAATAGTAATATAATAAAAAATAATAAAGGAAGTTAAAATCATATCTGAAAAATGTCGAGAATCCGAAAATCAAAATGCCGAACTTGATCTTCGTAAAATTCTTTGTTCTTTCTCGACCTCCTGAAAAATGTCGAAAAAAAAAAAAATCAAAACGTCGAAATTGATAATCGTGAATTTTTCTTTTTCAAAATTTTTTTCTCTTTTTTTTTCAATTATTTTTTCCCTCGTTTTTGTATTTTTTTTATTTTTTTCTTCCTTTTAATATTTTCTAATTTTCACTTTTTGAATCATTATTATTTTTTTAATTTTTAAAATTTTTTTTAAAATTTTTAATTTTTTTCTTTTTTTCCTTTTAATTTTACTTAACTTTTTTCTTTTTTATTTTATTTTTTATCCTATTATTTTTTTATTTGATTTTTTTTAAATTTTTTTTTAAAATTTTAATTTTTTTTTCTTTTTCTTTCTTTGGCCCAACACCAGCCAATTGGGCTGACAGGCCCAAAGACAGGGCGCGTGGACCAGGCCAAGCCTCTGGGCCGGATCTGGGCTCGGTCGGGGCTCGGGTCGGATCCCCTCTCCTTTTTTTGGGGGGGGGGGCGGGTCGGGAGCGCGGACCCCGGGTCGACCCGAGGGTCGACGCGCGGGTCTGCGCTACCCGCTCCAGGGAGCTATAAAGGCCCCTTTTTTTTTCTCATTTTTGATTTTTTTTCTCTCTCTCTTATTCTCTCTCCCTCTTTTCTCCCTTCTCTCTCTCCCTGTTCATCCCCAAAAACCCAGAAACCATCCCCAAACCCAGAAATCGGCGGCCGGACCACCGTGCCAGCCGCCACACTCCACACTCCACCGTCGGCCGCCGCTCGCCGGCGGCCGATTTCTTCCAAACTTCACCAAAAGTCCCCTTTTCTTCTCTTCTCTTTCGATCTCTCACTGGTTTTTCCCGAAACCAACCCCAAACTCGTAGATCTGAAGAAACCTTTCGGGATCACAAGGCCTCCGACTCGGCCTGGGTAGACACCAGATCGAGACCAAACCACCAACGATGATCTCTACAAACCTTAAACCTCATACAAGTGATTCAAACCGCTCCAAAAACCCCAGATCTGAAACCAAAAAAAAACTAAAGGGCTCTTCATTTCCTTTTTTTTTTTTTTTTTGCTGGGCTTTGTTATTTTGTTGCTATTGCGATTGCTTTTGATTGTTGATTTTTGTTTTGGGTGATAGTATTAGGTTTTTTTTTGCTGGGGGGTCTCGGGTGAGGGCCGATTGGGAGGGGGTCCCCAGTGGTGATGGTCTTTTTGTCGGGGGGGGGGCTCGATCTCTGGATCCTCTCCCTTTTCTTTTTGTTATGATTGGGGTTTTATGGAGAGTGGCGTGGGGGGTGGCTGGCGTGTTGGAGGTGGGATTGCAGGGGCTAGGGTGGCTGTCGTGTGGGAGGGGGTTTTGGCAGATAGAGTGCAGCAAGGGTATGGGGGTGGTAGGCGGCTAGAGTTGTGGGGTTGCTGTTTAGGGTTTGGTGGATTGGGTTGGGTTGGGCCAGAGATTGGGCCTGGGCATTGGGCCTGGTTTGGGGATTGGGCTTGCTGTTGGGGTTGGGTTGATTGGGTTGCAGATTGGGCCTGCTAAATAATAGGCCCTGTTGCTAAATAATAGGCCCTGTTGCAGATTGGGCCTGCAAAATTGGTTATTACAGCTGTCCCTCTTTGCACATTGCTGAGAATCAAGAATAGGGCAAAGACAATATAACCAATTTTGTCCGGTTATAGAGATCCATTTTTAGCGAGGCTCTTAGTTCATCGTTGAGGAAAGATCAGGAGTTTTTTTTTTTTGGAAGCTTGTGATAAAATGATTTGCCTTAAAGAGGTTACCTTGACTAATCATACCAAGGCTCGACCCGTTTTAAGGAAACGAGTTCGACTTTGCAAGAATTGATAATGGTACCCGGAGGTTTTGAAAAATATCATTTTCAGAGATGTTACCCAGAGGTTTTTGAAAGCAGATGTTCGGAGGTCTAAAAAATGTTACTTCTTTGAAAATGGTGCCCGGAGGTCTTTTTCCTGACTTTGAGAATGATGCCCGGAGGTCTTTATCAATGATTTTTTAGAATACCGCCCGGAGGTCTTGAGAACATAACTTTTGAGAATAATGCTCGGAGATCTTGAAACAGGTGCCCGGAGGTCTTTAAAAATGTTTTTTCCTTGAAAATGGCGCCCGGAGGTCTTATCCATGATTTTTGAGAATAATGCCCGGAGGTCTTGAGACAGATGCCTGGAGGTCTTTTTGAAAATGTCTTTTCTTTGAAAATGGTGCTCGGAGGTCTTAAAAGAGGTGCCCGGAGGCCTGAAAAAGGTAACCCGGAGGTTTTAAAAACAGTGCCCAGAGGTCTTTGAAAAAAGAAATGCCCGAAGGTCTTAAAAATTGTAACCCGGAGGTTTTAAAAACAATGCCCGGAGGTTTTAGAACAGGTGCCCGGAGGTCTTAAAAATTGTAACCCGGAGGTTTCAAAAACGGTGCCCGGAGGTCTTTGAAAAAGAAATGCCCGGAGGTCTTAAAAAAAAATGCCCGGAGGTCTTAGAACAGGTGCCCGGAGGTCTTTTTTCTAATTTTTTTTTTTTTGCTGTGCCCGGAGATCTTAGAACAGGTGCCCGGAGGTCTTAAAAAGGTAACCCAGAGGTTTTAAAATAGATGCCCGGAGGTCTTCTTTTTTTAATTTTCTTTTTCTTTTCCTGTGCCCGGAGGACTTAAAAGAGGTAACCCGGAGGTTTTAAAAGAGATGCCCGGAGGTCTTGGTGATCATACCTGAAGATCTTTCACAATCATATTTTGGAAGAAAATCTCACTGACTGTTCAGATTCAAATGTCAAAATTTCAAATAGTCAATGTCATGCATGAAATGTGAATGTCATGCGAAGTCAATGCATATGCCCCTGATGATGCATGTGCAAGTACCCTCGAATAATGTAAATGTTTTACGACACGGTGCAGATGCAAAACTCAATAAATATGCTAATGTTCATGAATGATGCAAATGTTCCCAATTATTTTTCCTGATCCTGGTTTAGCTTTTCCAAGTCGTTTTTCCTCTTCGAAACAAAGTGTATCCTGAAATGCTCGTGCCTCGTAAGAGATCAACCATTTTCTTCACTTTGGAACTATCTCTTTGCCCCGATAGTTTTTCAAAATTTTATCAACTGGAGTCCGAGTGCTCATTTCTTCTACCTCAATAGTTCCATACCTTTGGGCCAGAAAAACCTTTGCCTCATGCCAACATCATTTTTAATCAAAATGGTTTCTTCTGAAAATATTTGCATTTTTTATTTGCTTTTGCTTGCTCTCTTTTTTTTGAAAAATATTTGCTTGAGCTGAAAATGTCATCCTCATGTTGTGATATCCAAATCTCTTGAAGATTGATGATCACTGTTAGAAGTTTTTCTGAGTGTCAATTCGGATTTTTTTTCAAATTGAGTCGAAAGGCTCGGTACCACAGGATTTTTGTTGATCCAAGGAGACTTCATAACAGGAAAAATGTATATCCTTTCTAGACTCAAAAATGGAACAGATTTTATAGAACATGATTTTTTGGACTCAAACAAATTCAACCTTCTTTTAGTTTCCAAATTATGGCGTTTTGACAAACATCAAGACTAGCTGGGATGTTCAAACTAGAAAGTTAATTCTGGAAAGGAAAACGGTCTCAGTTTTTAAGTCAAACCTCCAAACGAGAGTTGACAGTTTTGGGATATTTTGGAATTCCCAGATGTTCCTTGACTTCTTCAAAATGACATCTTCTTTTGTTATGGCCTTGACAATACCATGAGCAGCACCGAAATTCTCCCATTTTACTCTAGACTGCCCATGTTGCGTTTTCACCCTAGAGTCTCCTTCTTTCCATTTTTTCATTTTTTTTCATTAAATGTTTCACCATGCATTCAAGAAATCAAGACTTATCCAAAAAGGATTTTTAACCAAAAAGGAGACCGAAGTCTCATGCATTTCTCTAAGAATAGACTCATCAATTTAAATGACCATGCTCGATCAAAATGGTCTTTTCCAGGTACGTAATGTTGGCCGAGGTTCGAGGTACTAAAAGAAAAGATAAATAGGCCCAAACATGTGTTTGAAGATGATCAAATCAAGGATTATTTCATGAGGAGGATTCTTTTCGAAACATTAGTCTTTTCTGAGCTTTTTCTTTATTTTTCATCCGTTCTTTTCTTCCTTTTCTATTTTTTGCTTTCATTTTTCTTTTTATCTCCCCTTTTCTTGGCATTTCTATTTTGACAAGGTGAGCTCGTAGTTATTTGGAAGCTCAAATTTCTCTTTGATTCACGACATTCTTTTTTCGTCTTTGAACCAAGACTTCATTATTTGTGACCTTTGAAGAAATCCTTCATCGCATTTGCCCCCTAGTGTGGAGGGTGATCCTTGATCGGGGTTGAAAGAACGAAAGCATTCATTAGGCTCAAAAGGGGTAGCAAAAGGATATTTTATAATTTGTGAAAGGATGATGAAAGATGGGCATTTTTTATCTCGAACACAAGCACGTAAATCGAAGAATCATTCCCTAGAGGAAAATAATGAAAAGGTTTTTTCTTTCTTGAAACCATCTTGAATTTCATAAATGCATGATGCCACACTCGTTTTTCATTTTCTTTCTTTTCTTTTCTTTTTTTTTCTATTTTTTTGATGCATGCCCCGAAAATTACTTCATCTTTATTCACCACGTTTCCTCCGTATCTACAAATGATGCACCATTTGATTGGTCATACAAATGAGAATTCGTATCATAACGAGGAACACCTCAAGTCTTCTTTTTTTTGGCTCTCCGAAGGGACAAGAAAGAATATGGTTCAAAAACAGCTTTTTTCTAGGAACATGAGAAAATCAGGTTTAGTCATTGTTACCTGAGACGTTAATCATGAAGTGACGTCTGGGCAACTCTTGTTTTGTGGTTACGGAAAGGGATGTGAATGGTTTTGGCATAACCTTGACACACATCAATTTACCATAATTTAGATTCTTGAAAAAGGTTTCCTTTGTTTTAGACACCAAAGAGCTCGAATTTTTTTTCAAAAAGTTTGTTCCATTGCTCATAACCTAAACTAGGATCTGCATTTTTCTTATTGCACCGACTATGGTTTCTGAAATTCAACAATATATTCCTGGAAGCATTGATTTTTTCAAACTCAAAGGATTCAAGCATAGGCAAGTCCGAAAGAGAGGGGGAAGGGTGTTGGGTCATTTCTAACATTGATCATCAATAATCTCAAGACTCCTCATCATTTCTTAACGTGAAGAAGGCTTTTTTTCTTTTAAGAACGCATTCTTCAAAATCAAGAATTTCCTTAATGTTTATTCTTGCAAATTCAAATTATTATTGAAACACAATAAACCCAAAGCATTTGAAATTCAAAGTTTATTTATTTCATGTGGATGCCAACATAAAACAAGTGCTTTCATGATGAGGCATAGAACTACGTGCATATTCCTCAATGCTTGTTGACATGCTTTTAAAGGTAACCATTCTCATCCTCAAAACCCGTGGCGAAGAAACCGATTTATGGCAATGCGGATTTCCACTGTTGGAATAGCTCTGGAGTCAAAATGCCATCGTGGACAAGACCTTCAATCTTTTCCTTCAGTTGTCTGCATTTTTCAGTTGAATGTCCAATTGCCCCCATGTGATACTCACACTTGCTGTTCGGGTCATAACTCCTTGCTGATGGGTTTGGAGCTGTTTTCAAAGGCACAGGGGTAAGGTATTGGTTCCTTATTAGTAATGGCAACAGGTCGAAGATTGGGATTGAAATTTTCTCTTGGTTGCCCCGCGGTCGTTTCTGGGAAGCAGGCCTAGTTGCAGGGACTGACATAGGATTAGGTGTTTGAATATTTGGAAGGTAAGGATAATGACTTGGAGAGACATTGGTAGAGTAACATGATTGATATGGAGAGCCCTGGGGATATGGAGTGAATTCTCCCATAGCCTGGACATGTTTCTCCTTCCTTTCAGGTGCCTCATTTCTCTCGGCATTGGATGTCTCATCTCTTTCGAGTTTTCCGTTCTTGATAGCATTCTCGATCATCTCACCAGAAATAACCATATCAGCGAAATTTCTTGAGGCATTGCCAACCATCCTGTCATAATAAGGTGCCGTTAATGTACCGATGAACAGCACAGTATTATCTTTCTCAGTGAGTGGTGGTTGCACCTGTGTTGCCATATCCCTCCATCGTTGGGCATATTCCTTAAAACCTTCAGTATGCTTCTTTCCCATATTCTGCAATGTTAACCTATCTGGTGCCATGTTGATCATGTGCTTATACTGAGTTTTGAAAGCATTTACCAGATCTTTCAAAGAACGGATACAGCCCCGATCCAACTGATTATACCATCTTGCAGCTGACCCTGTTAGACTGTCTTGGAAGCAGTGGATTAACAGCTTGTCATTGTTGGTGTAGCCAGCCATTTTCCGACAAAACATCGTGATGTGGGTTGATGGACATTTCGATCCGTCATACTTTTCAAATTCAGTGGCCTTGAATTTTAGCGGAATCACCAAATCTGGGACCAAGCTGAGCTCATTCGGATCCGTATTCTCGAAAACGTCTATTCCTTCTATGGCTTTGAGTCTCTCTTCAAACAGATCATACTTCTGTTGCACTTCTGTGTCTTCCAATTGCTTTGCCACACGTTTTTTCAGCTTTTCTTGTTCTAGTGAACCATCTTGGCTTGGAATAACAACTGGGTCAAAGGGGTGAAATTCCGAGTTCAATTGAAATTGTCCTCGGCCTGGTTGACTTGGTAGGTAAATCGGATCTTCGTTGTTGTTCACTTGAGGTCGAGGTTCTTCCCCTATGATCGATCCTTCAGCAACCCATTTTCCTCGGGTCAGCCTAGTCATCATTTCAATCATCTTGTCTATTTGCTCACGTGACTCCTCTTGAGATTTTGTTATCTATTCTCGTGCTTCTTGCTGAGATCTGGCTAACTGTTCTTGTAATTCCCTCTGTGCTCTTTCCACTTTATCCAGTCTATTTTGTTCATCCTCCATGGTTCCGGCCTGTGTCATAGAGGTACGCAGTAATTCTTATACCTCTGATTTGAAAAGGAAATCTTTTCAAAGTTTTCAAAACTAAGCCGACTTCTTTTTTATTCCCCAAGTGTGTTTCATGATGCATGGGCTATGAATGCCGTGAATGTAACACGATGCCCATACGATGCATGTAAAGAATAAACAAATTAATGCATGAGCATATACAATGAGTGACCATGTATGTCATGAATGCATGACCTTATTGTAATGAGTCACGATGTCGATATGATGCATGTAAAGAATAAATAAATTGATATACTGGTATATACGGAGAATGATCATATATGTCACTAATGCATTCTACAATGAATGACCATGCATGTTATGATTGCAATATGGTGCTAATTTGATTTGTCTAAAGAATAAACAAATTAATGCACGAATATATACAGAAAACTATTCAATAATTAGATTAACATGATTTGGACTGAACTTAATTATTCAACAATTTCATTGCACAAACTTTGCCCCCAAATTCAATCCACAATTTTTTTGTTTTAAAACATATTTTTCCCGCAAAAACCAAAATATTATTTTCAAAAACCGATTTCTATAAAAAAACATTTGGGGTAGTTCTTATTATGGCACAGATGTCCAAATATTTATTCAACACTATCGGTTTGCAATTCTCATTTAATCAACAACAAGTGTTTATGCAATTTATCAAATGAGATTATTATCACCGTGAAATCAAAAATACAATTATAAATATAAATGCTTTATTTACAAGTGCATTAATGCATGAAATGTACGAGATGTACGAAAAGAAAGAATTTTCATATTTACAAATTCAAAAAGTTAACAAACATTTGCCCCGACAGTATCAACTTATTTAAGCATCACGGTGCCTTTGGGGAGAAAAATGAAACTTATTGCGGGTAGCACGATGTACGTTCATCATTACTTGATTTACAGTTTTTGTTCGGAATGTAAAACAAATAGCGAAAGATCACAAATGTTCCTTCCTAATTTCGGGGATATCCGATCGGAAATTCGATATGGCTCCACCTAAGTTCACTACATGAGGTTGAATTAGGTTCTAAAAAAAACCAAATTACTCCTCACTCTTGCCCGTGAAGGCTAGTAAGGCACCTCGAGTAAACAGGTTCAATTTGTTGGAGTATATTTTCCGATGCGGAGGTTACCACCTCAC
Source organism: Fremontodendron californicum (assembly GCA_030761205.1). Classification (NCBI taxonomy): domain Eukaryota; kingdom Viridiplantae; phylum Streptophyta; class Magnoliopsida; order Malvales; family Malvaceae; genus Fremontodendron; species Fremontodendron californicum. The sequence goes on along the minus strand of JAULJL010000017.1, from coordinate 17,086,688 downwards.
GAAAGCGTAGGTACTTTATTACTCCGAAAGTGTTTCACTAGCCTATGCGGAGGTTATTACCTCACGAGAGCGTAGGTACTTTACTTCCACCTATAAGGATATAGCTCGGGTATAGAGCTTATGTATGAAATGCACGTGTCCGTGTGTGAGAAGGAACAAACAAACCTTCGACTACTTATTTACGACTCTTTATTCTAATCATCCCATAATTACTAGAATCAATAATATATATAAAAAATAATAAAAAATATAATAATAAAAAAATGAGAATAAAGAATCAACAAATATCAAAGCATAAATGCAAGCAAAATAACAATAACGAGAATGATGACAATAAATAAACAGCCGAATTAATAAATAAAGAAAATTACGAACAAGAGAATTAAAATTAAAGACCGATTAAATCCGTTAGATCGAGATTTTAAGATAACGCATGACTAATTTATGGCTCGACTCTCAAAGGTCCCCAGTGGAGTCGCCAAGCTGTCATAACGGTTTTTCGACCGCTAAGACGATTTTGAAAACAAAATGGAGTCGCCACCAATCTTTTTTGTAGGTGTGATTGGCCACCTATTAAAACCGGTTTTAGTAAAATATTTTAAAATTAATTAAAACATTTTGTAAAACTAATTTCGAAGTCCGCGCTTTGAACCAGAGAGAAAAACAAAATTGGGTTCAGGAGTCGGTTACGTGCGGGGAAGGATTAGCACCCCCGCAACGCCCGTTTAGAAAACGGTACCATTTAATCACGTGTTATCTTAAATCTCGATTTAATGGACTTGACATCACTATTTAAAAATAATTCTCTTTTATTTTTATTTTATTTTCAGAAAAACATGTTTATTATTTTTGAATTTTTTTGAATTATTATTATTTTTTTGAAAACGAAAGTGAACATAAATTTATTATCGAAAATACTCATTAAATATTTCCAACACTCTTGATGGTATTTAACGAGATCTTCTCACCTCAAGATATCTTAGGAATCACAACCGTGATATCCTTCGAATTTCGTCGTCGGCAATTTACATCCATTTTTTATTTAAATGCGTATGATGCGAATATTTAAATATCGGATGCACACGACTTAGCATATAAGACATATGATTAAATACAGAACTATCAGATTAAACATGCAAATCGAAACATTAAAAACACGAGCATGGCAAAATATCGAGTGCATTCACTATTTATTCATTTTTATTATTTCCATTTGTTAATGATTTTTTGTATTGAGCATATCGCTAAATACTCCCACCACTCGTGGTGATATTTAACGAAATTCTCTCACCTCAAGATATCTTAGGAATTACTACTGTAACGTCCTTCGAATTCCGTCGTCGGTATATCACATTTCTTAAAACCTTTTTTCTTTTGAAAAGTAAATTAAAATGCTTTTAATAATTATTTTCGAAATAAAATAAATTATCTATGTAAGAATAATTCTCGAATCACTCCGATATTTTCGAAAATGTTTCGATTATTATTCTTACTCGGACCATTTCAAAGAACGATTGATGCTCTGACCATCTCGAGAAAGAAATCCATTTTTAGAGAATTTTATTTACCGAAAATAATTTAAAAGATATGAATTAATTAGAAGAATTATTATTTTATAATTTTAAAATCGAAATCGAATAATAAAAATAGGTCGAATGCTGGACAAAAATAAATAAATAAAAATAGTAATATAATAAAAAATAATAAAGGAAGTTAAAATCATACCTGAAAAATGTCGAGAATCCGAAAATGAAAATGCCGAACTTGATCTTCGTAAAATTCTTGTTCTTTCTCGACCACTTGAAAAATGTCGAAAATAAAAAAAAAAATCAAAACGTCGAAATCGATAATCCTGAATTTTTCTTTTTTTAAATTTTTTTTCTCTTTTTTTCCCTCGTTTTTGTAATTTTTTTTTATTTTTTTCTTCCTTTTAATATTTTCTAATTTTTCCTTTTTGAATCATTATTTTTTTTTTAATTTTTAATTTTTAAAACTTTTTTAAAAATTTTTAATTTTTAATTTTTTTCTTTTTTTCCTTTTAATTTTACTTAACTTTTTCTTTTTTTATTTTTTATTTTTTATCCTATTAATTTTTATTTCTTTTTTTTTAAAAATTTAATTTTAATTTTTCTTTTTTTTCTTTTTTTTTCTTTCTTCTTTTTTTTCTTCTCTTTTCCTTTCTTTGGCCCAACACCAGCCAATTGGGCTGATAGGCCCAAGGAAAGGGCGCTTGGATTAGGCCAGGCCTCTGGGACGGATCTGGGCTCGGGTCGAGGCTCGGATCGGATCCCCTCTCCCTTTTTTTTTGAGAGGGGTGGTCAGATGCGCGGACCCCGGGTCGACGCGCGGGTCTGGTGCTCGGACCCCGGGTCGACGCGCGGGTCTGCGCGACCCGCTCCAGGGGGCTATAAAAGCCCCTTTTTTTTTCTCATTTCTGATTTGTTTTCTCTCTCTTCTTCTCTCTCTCTCTTTTCTCCCTTCTCTCTCTCCATGTTCATCCCCAAAAACCCAGAAACCCTCCCCAAACCCAAAAACCGGTGGCCGGACCACCGTGTCGGCCGCCACACTCCACCGCCGCCCGCCGGCGGCCGATTTCTCCCAAACTTCACCAAAAGTCCCCTTTTCTTCTCTTCTCTTTCGATCTCTCACTGGTTTTTCCCGAAACCAACCCCAAACTCGTAGATCTGAAGAAACCTTTCGGGATCACAAGGCCTCCGACCCGGCCTGGGTAGACACCAGATCGAGTCCAAACCACCAACGACGATCTCTACAATCCTTAAACCCCATACAAGTGATTCAAACCGCTCCAAAAACCCCAGATCCGAAACCAAAAAAAAAACTAAAGGGCTCTTTATTTCCTTTTTTTTTTTTTGCTGGGCTTTGTTATTTTGTTGCTATTGCGATTGCTTTTGATTGTTGGTTTTTGTTTTGGGTGATAGTGTTAGGGTTTTTTTTGCTGGGGGGTCTCGGGTGAGGGCCGATGGGGAGGGGGTCCCCAGTGGTGATGGTTTTTTAGTCGGGGGGGGGGGCTCGATCTCTGGATCCCCTCCCTTTTCTTTTTGTTCTGATTGGGGTTTTATGGAGGGTGGCGTGGGGGGTGGTTGGCGTGTTGGAGGTGGCTGGCGTGTTGGAGGTAGGATTGCAGGGGCTAGGGTGGCTGCCGTGTGGGAGGGGGTTTTGGCAGATAGGGTGCAGCAAGGGTAGGGGGTGGTAGGCGGCTAGGGTTGTGGGGTTGCTGTTTAGGGTTTGGTGGATTGGGTTGGGCCAGAGATTGGGCCTGGGTATTGGGCCTGGTTTGGGCTAGGTTTGGGGATTGGGCTTGCTGTTGGGGTTGGGTTGATTGGGTCTACAGATTGGGCCTGCTAAATAGCAGGCCCTGTTGCAAATGGCCCGGGTCGGGTTCGGATCCGACCCGAGCCAAAATTGGTTATTACAATCATTATTCTTGAAAAATCATTTTATTTAAGTGGCTTGAGTACCTTAGTTTCTTTTCTCAATTTCATATCTAAATTTCATATATCAAAATTTAAAAATCATAATTAAGTACTCCAACTTTATTTTTATTTTAGTAATCAAATGAATTATATGTGTAAAAATAATTAATAAAATATGTCACATGTCATAAGATGCCATATCAAACTGCCAGATATCATAATTTTACTTATGTTACCCATCACCCATTATTAGTTTTGTGTATAAATTGATGGACCGAAAGAGAGTTTAAATATTTAATTATGAATTTTTAAATTTTAAGTGTCAAATTAAAATTGTGACTATAGTAAATGTAAATAATTCTTTTATATACGTAAATGAATTTGTTTGATATCGGCTAAGTCTAAAGGTTAACTCGTACGTGAGATCTAATTTGATGCTTAAAATTAATGGCAAGCAAAAGGGAATTGAAGTTAGGCACTTGAAAAGTGACTAGACTAATGTTTATGATGATAATTTGGAATTTGACATGCATACACTCTTTAGCAAAGATTTTTCAACTAACATGCATTCCATATGATTACATGTGTTATATTAATAATTAGGAGATGAAAGATAGACATGTCCAATGATCGAGTTACTCATTAAAGCTTGAAGGCTCGTGTGATATTTGGAAAGATTTGGACAAAAATAAACCCAAAAAAATGAGCTTGTACAAAAAAAATAAGGCTCGTTTAAAAAACGGATTGGGCCTTCAGCATGATATTTTTTTGCTTAGACCCAACCTGACTCATTTTATTATTAATAATATAAATTTTTCAAAGGAATTGATTCTTTTTTAAGAGGAATAGATTATTTTTTAGGAAGGATCAATCTTTTTCAAGAGAGATCATCCTTTTTAAAAGTATGATCAATCCCTTTTTAAGAGGAATCAATCTTTGTGTACAAATTTGGACAGACTTATGCAGACTCATATAGTATTTTTACATGTCGGACCAGGCTTGGGCAAAATTTTGTGCCTATATTTCGGGTCGGACCAGACCTGAGCAATCATAACCTTTGTTAATAAGGAGCCTGTACCCAACCCGGTCCGGATCCTACTGTTATAATGTACAAATCTGAAAATTCGACCGTTAGACACAAAAATGAGTCACCACTAATTTTTTTGTTAGTTGTAATTAGTCACCCATATGAATCTATCTTTTTTAAAGTAATACTAAGACACCCTAAAAAGAATAGGTTTTAGTCTACGTTTCAGAGTTAAGTTCGAGAGTTCAATTACGTATGGGGAAAGATTAGCATCCCCCAAGTCTATCCTAAAGACAATACCTAATTATTCTTATGTGATCCTAAAAGATCTTAATTAAAATGGTCTTTACTTATCTTAATTTTATTTTAATTATTCAGATTTTTAATTACAGGAAAAAAATTAGTTTTTCTTCCACCATTCTGAAAATATTCTTAAAAGTTTTCTCACCTCGAGAGTATTCAAGAGAAATCGTTCTTTCCCCTGAAAAGGTTTCGTCGTTGAAATATTAATTTTTTTAATGAAAGACACCATGATTCTAATTTCTCAAAAATATCCTCATATTTATTATATTTTTATAATTTAATTCTCTCTATATTTTATTCGTTCACAAAATAAATCTCGATCTTTTGGTATTAATTTTTTTTTCAAAATTTCCACCATTTTGGACAATCTTAAGAAAATTTTCTCACCTAGAATGTTTTTAGAAATCACCTATTCATGACCTCTTCGAATTTCATTCTTGAAAAATATTTGAATTTATTTCAGTTTGATTTAAAATTTTATTATGTAAAAGAAAAATACATTACATGAATTGGCAATTTGTTTTTAAACTTTCTAATCTTTAATATTATTATTATTTTCTTAAAAAATCTATCATCCCCGATTCCAATTATTCTAAACATAAAATAAATAAATAACTTAAGAATAAATGCACAATGTATTACATAAATAAACAATAAAATAATTTAACAAAATAAAATAAATATTCAACTTAGCAATTGATCATGATAAATAAATAAAATAATTTATAAAAAAAATAAGAACATAAAATAAATCAAATAAACAAAATTAAAGAAATAAATAAAATAAAACAATAATCAATCAAATAAATGAATGAATTAGCAATTAATCATAATAAATAAATTAAATCAAATAAACAAAAATTAATTAATTAATAAATTAATTAATTAAAATCAATCATATAAAAAAAAAAACTGGCGTAAAGTTTGTCAAATATTTTTAAAGTTCCACTTATCCAGATGATTTAAAAAAAAATGCTAGCTTAAATATGTAATATATAAATAATGAGGATAACTAGAACCAAATAGAAAAAGAACTCACAAAATGTTTGAAGTAGGGATGGCAAAACCCGAACCACCCGATGGATTTCGAACCGATCCGATCCGAATGGAGAGGTTTTTTTTTTTGAACAATGGATGCGGGGCGGGGCGGGGCGGTTTTTTTTGTTTGAAAGGCGGGTATGGAGCAGTTGCAGTATTTACCTGATCCGCCCCGCCCCGACTAGTAAAATTACTATTTTACCCTTCTCTAAAAACCTAACCTAATTACTTCTTCTCTACAACTCCACCGCCGCTAGCCCTTTCCTTCTACTTTCCCCTCTACTTCTACTTTCCCCTTTTCTCTCCAACCAGCCCTTGCCCCTTAGTTCTCCCTTCTTCTTAACTTTGCAGTGTATACAGACTCTGACAGAGCACACTAATGTTGTGATGTCCTTGCTTTGCTGGGAACAATTTCTTTTATCTTGTTCATTGGACCAAACAATAAAGGTTAGTGCTATTTTATGGTTATTTTATCATTTTTATTTTGTTACTCTTTCCAACCATTGAAGGTAAGGTTGTTTGGATTTTTCTTGTGCAGGTGTGGGTAGCTACTGAGAATGGAAACTTGGAAGTAACATATACTCACAATGAAGAACATGTATGTTGTTTCATTAATATATTATGCATGCTGTATTTTGATTTAATGCAATTAGTTAAGAAGGAAAGGGGTTTGAGGACAGAATTGAAGAAGGAAAAACTGAATGTAGAGGAAAGGTCATCAATGGTCTTTTGCTTGTAGTTTATGTTAGTTGTTAGAGGTGACAGTGACTGACGAATGGAGGATGAAGCTGGGATGGGTGGTTATTGAAAGTGAACAATTTCTGTTTATTTCATTGGTGAACTAGCTAATGGAGGAGCTTAGTTGACAAATTTTCCTTAGAGGTTCTGAGTATGTTGACGGATACATTTCTGAGTATGTTGAAAAATCGGATGGGGCGGAGCGGGGCGGGGCGTAACCGACATCCATGGAGGTGGTAGTGGTATTGAAAATCCAACATCCACGGTGGAGCGGGGCGGGGGGCGGGGCAGAGTAGGTCACTGGCGGGGCGGGGCCCCGCTCCATTGCCATCCCTAGTTTGAAGGATCAAAATCAGGTGAATTATTGCTGCTGGTTTATTCTCCTGTAAATAATTCATTCATTGCGATATCAAGTGCGAATTTCAAAGCTGTGATTGTTTCAATTATATTTGTCAATTTTGATTCGAACTAAAAAAATTCGACCAATTCATCCGAATTCAAACTCGATCCATACTGAGTTTATCAAAAAAGTTAACAACCCAAATTCAATCCAACCGAATTCGAAAATGAGCCAAATCCAAATTGACCTGAACCCGAATTAATCCTAATCCGAAATGAACCGAATAATTAACTCGAAATTATCCAAATTTAAATTAAGTATAATTTTATTTAAAAAAATATTAATTTAATAAAAATAATAACTATAGCATAAATTATTAATTTATTTTAATTTTATAATTTATAATTACCATTTTTGAATATGATAAAGTATGAAGTATGTAGGTAGTGGTTGTGGAAAAAAAATTAGAAAATGAAAAAGGTTTGATGTTATTATATATAGTGTTAGGGTATTCGGAATTAAAATTTTAATCAGTCGGTTGTAAATAAATCTTAATATCTTTATTTTAAATCAAATCCTTGGATTATGCTCAAATCCAAAAAAAAAAAAAAATCGAGTTAGATATTTATTTTTAAATTAAAAATTACAGTGTTTATATTTATTTTTAGATATTTTTTATTTTTTATATTTCAATAATTTCTAATTAAATCTGATTCGATTAAATAATTGGTTTAAATTTGATATAATTTTATTTCAAATTAATAAATTGAATTCGAATGACCTGAACTTGAATAACTCAAGTGTCAAACCTGAATGACCTAAACCCGAAATGACCCGAATCGAAAATGATCTGAACCCGAAATGATATGAACTTGAAACGAACCGAACTCGAAAATGATCCAAAATTTTCAATATCCGAATTGATCTGACCAACCCAATTGACAGGTCTAATTTCAATACTCTTTTCTTTTCAAAAATGCTCATAAATCTCCCGTTTTAGCTCACGCAAAAAAAAAAAGAAAAGAAAATCGACCCTAACTTGAAAATTTCCTGAATTTTTTTTTTATCTCACTGCTTTTGCTGTGTGTTTTTCCTTTTTTTTTTTTTCTCTTTCTTTTCATTGTTGCTCATGCATGTTTAAATAAGGTAAGAGTCTTAAGTTTTTTTATTTTATTTTATTTGAATCTCTAGTTTCCTAATCAAATTCTAACTCTTAAATTGAAAGAAAAGAAAAGAAAAGAAAAGTCATCTTGGTTTCAGATTAAGTTTTTTATTTAGATTTTTTTTGAGTTTTTTTATTATTAAAAAAAAAAAGATAAAATGATAAAAAAGATAAAGATAAATATCTAAATATACATATATATATATATATCACTACAAGAGAAACATTTTTTATCGATGGAAAAATTCCGTCGAAAATACGTCTCCATTTTGACGAAAATATAACTTATTTTTAAAGAATATGGTTCAAAATGGAAAGAAAAAAATTTGCAACGAAAAGTTTTGAAGTTTTCCGACTTAGCAACGGAGTTTTAGCGACGAAAACTTTTTGTCATTAAATTACGTTGCAAAAATGTTACGGAAAGCTTGGATATTTTCGCCAACTTTTCGCAGAATATTCGTCTTTTAGGACAAAAGTTTGCGTCGCAAAAAAATTCATCAAATTTTAAATAATTAAAATGGTGAAAAAGTATTATCGGCGGAGTATTTCATCAGAAATACTATTATCGACGGAATTTTATTATTAATTATTTTTTGAACGAAATTTTTCATCGAAAATACGTGTATACTACTTTCGAAAAAAATTTCCGTCGTCAGAGAGTTCCAAATCGATCAATGGAATAATTTTCAAAGAAAATTCCATCAAAATAGTGGACGTAATATACTGTCAGAAAAAGTAAATGGAGGGAAAATATTTGATTTCAAATTTTTTTGCTCCGTCCGACGGATTTAAGGGCATATGTAGGAATTAGATTTATGGTAGCACAGCAACTTAAAGGGACACCCTGAACTTTAGCCAAACCTCTCTCTCTTTCTATTCCTACTTCAAGGCTTTTATTTTATACCAAATTCATGGCAGCCAGTACCTCAAGTACTAGTAGCTGCTCTGGTTTCTTCAATCTTCGATCAGATAACGTTGAGCCGATCGGGTGGTCCAGCCCTCATCATCCACCCATGGCTCAACAGCTGCTGGGTGCGGAAAGCTTGATGGTGTTGCTATGTCTATGTGGTTCATCAATGGTTTAGCCACGGAGGACGACCGACGGCGAGGAAGCAAACGACGTGCCATTAATATATACTAGCAAGAAAGGAGGAGGAGGATCATTTCTTGAAGACTAAACTGTTGGAAATATTTTTTGTTTATTACTTAATTTGGTAAATTAGGTTTTCTTGGATTTCTGAAAGTTTAAATGGGGTTATGGCTTTTGGGGAGGATTTAATCATGGTAAAACTGCAAAGGAGCTCAAATATTTTCACTTTTGTTCGAATCATTGATGAATATGACATGAAAAATAAGAAATCAATTTTCCAATCTTATAATTTTTTCACATGCAATAAGCTTCCAGGCCAATTGTTCAGAATCAGATTGTTTATAATTATATAAATAATTTGCAAGTTGCTAGAAACTGACAAATATTTATCAATTATTCATTGAAGAAAATAATTGGAGTTTCGTTTTTCTTTTCCTGTTCATTAATTCATAAGGCTTTGGATCTTTCCTAAGCACATGCTGTCAAATCATAGCATGAGAAAGTGTTCTGATTCTTCTAAATAAAATTGGGCAAAGAAATAAATCCATAGCATCATTATCATCGACGAAAAATTTCATCGATAATAAATTTAATTTCAACAGAATTTTTCATCGTCAATACTATTTGCAACGAAAAATAATGGCACGTAAAATTTTAGTTTCGATGGAATTTTTCGTCGGAAGAAAATTTTCATTAGAAATAATGCTTATTATTTTTGACGAAATATATTTTTCAGACGGATGACTATTAGCGACCTCAATATTTTTGATAAAAAATTCCATCGAAAAAAAAATATTTTCAATAAAATTTTGACTTTTTTCGACGAAATTTTCAATTGAAAACCTAAAACTTATAATTGGGCTTAAAGTCCAAAAATCAGAATTGAGTAAGATCCAAAACAAAATTTATGTCAGTAATTGGGCTCAAGGTTCCAAATGTAAAATGTCCAAATATTACGGTTCAAAATTTGGAATAAAATTAGTCATATATCTTAAAATGAATTTTGATTTCGAAATTGAATTAAACGATATTTTCAAGACCAGGATAAAATTGAGTGTTTACATTAATTAATCCAATCTGAACCGCCCATAAACAAGGGATGAGTCACTTTTTCATTAATTGAACCCTAAGAAGATTAAAAAAATAACCTAAGACGACACTTGACTGTATCATATTATTATGAGGTGAGCAATTAATGTTAACTGCTTTAAGGTGTGGTTTAAGACCGTATATAAATCGGACTATGACGAGAAATTGTTACATGAATCCTCATTACCACGTTTGAGATAAGTCGGATGATAATCAATATGCAACTAGATTTGTTCATGGCCGGGTTAGGTTGCGGTTCAAAATTTTTTATTTTCTTTATTTAGGTCAGAGTCAGGTCGGGTCCGGATCAGCCCAAAAGTTCATACCAATATTCAAAATAATATTAAAAAATTATTTTATATTAATATTTATAATTAAATTTAAATAAAAAATATTTTTTATTAATGAACAGTAATTCAAGCCTCGGGTTGGCTTGAATTAGAAATTCCTATCCAGGCACAATCCAGTACGGGCCGAGCCTGTCATACCTAACTGGTAGCCCGACCCTTAAACAGGTCTATATGCAATATGTAAAAATTGTTTTAAGAATGTCTACATCTCTATTTTATAATAATATATCATATCAAACGAAAAGTAAACCAACTCATGTGTCGGGTTGGGCCGCAACTCGAAATTTTTCATTTTATTTATCCAAGCATGGCCTCTCGGTTTACTGTTCACATAATAATAAAAAAATTTAAAAATCATTTTTATATTAGAATATATTTTTATAATTAAATTTAAATAAAAATATTTTTTTACTAATTAAACAGTGATTTGGGCCGAGCCAGCTCGGATCACAAATATCTTTGCCCAAATCAGATTCAATACGAACCGAACCAGACGGGTTACCTAATCCTTGAGCAGGTCTAATGAAAAGTGTGAATTCACATATATTCACATTGATTATTAATTATGTATCATATTTTGATTTCAAGCTTAACTAATATGATAAAAAGATTTACCTAATAATTTTTCAACTATAAGAAACTTTAATAGAAAGTAATCAAATCTGATCAAAGTGATCATAAAGAAATACTTTGTTCAAGATTATTTGATGGCATATCTGTTGGGAAAAATAAGACATGGTAGTCCAAAAATAAACATTCACCCACAACAAGCATTTGAACAAGAAGAGAAAAAGAGACAATATTTTTTACGTCGTTCGACCTTTCTTGGTCTACATCCACGATCCCATAGGGATAACATACTTCACTAAGGAAGAATTCCAACTTGTAGTTTTTGGACGGATAAAACTACAAACCCTCCTACAAACAAACTTGTAGCTTTTGCACGGATAAAGCTACAAACCTTCTTACAAACAAACTTGACTCACCATCCAATAAGTCACAATACAACTTCTACTTAAGTGTATAGACTACCTCTACTTAGGAGGTGGTGAGTGATTCTTTCCAAAGGCCTAAGCTCTCTACTTATAAGGTGAGCACCCCCTTGCCTTAACATCACAAAGCTATGTGGGATGTGCTCTACTTGGAACTTAGACTCTAACCCAACAAATCCTCCCTTGAGTCAAAGTCCCAATGACCTCTTGGTAGGAACTCAGCAACTTCTTCAACTCTTTTTCCTCGAACAAAGCTTCTCTACTTGCTCGACTCGAAACCAAAAACTCTTGGCAGCATCTCTCATCGCTTAAACCAAAAGCTTTGACTCGAACCCAAAAAACTCTTGGCAGCATCTCTCATTGCTTGAACCAAAAGCTTCTAGGCAACTCCTCCTTCGAACCATAAGCTCTGATACCAATTGTTGGGAAAAATAAAACGTGGTAGCCCAAAAACAAGCATTCACCCATAACAAGCATTCGAGCAAGAAGAGAAAAAGAGACAATATTTTTACGTGGTTCGACCCTTCTTGGCCTAAATCCATGATCCCATAGGGATAACATACTTCATTAAGGAAGAATTCCAATTTGTAGTTTTTGGACGGATAAAAGCACAAACCCTCCTACAAACAAACTTGTAGCTTTTGCACGGATAAAGCTACAAACCTTCTTACAAACAAACTTGACTCACCACCCAATGAGTCACAATACAAACTAGACTACCTCTACTTAGGAGGTGGTGAGTGATTTTTTCCAAAGGCCTAAGCTCTCTACTTATAAGTGTCGCAACCTAAAAAATAACAAGTCTCATCGCGAGACTTTATTATTCATTAAGCGTGACATTGGAAAAACATAGGAAAATATGACTTAATTCCTCTTGAAAAATGAAGGTTGTGAAAATGACCTTGAAAAAGACATGGAGTCGCCACTAATCCTTTTTGGCTAGGTGTGATCGGTCACCTATTAAAACCAGTTTTGTAAAACATTTTAAAATTAATTAAAACATTTTTAAAACCAATTTCAAGTCCGCGTTTTAAACTAGAGAAATCAAAGAAGCGGGTCCGGGACTCGATTATGCATGGGGAAGGATTAGCACCACCACAACGCTCGTATAAAACGGTACCTTATTAATCATGTGTTATCTCAAGTCTCGGTAAAAACTCGGTTTTTAATTTAGTATTTCAAGTTAATTCCTAATTTAAAGAAAAATAATTCCATTTTTAATTGAAAATAATCTGGAATTTATTAATTCAAAGTTTTCCTATATTTTTCGATAAAGGTGGCAAAATATAAAATTTTTTATTTATTTGGAAAATTTTCCGAATCATTGTTTTAAAGAAAATATTCCGCTATTAATGATAATTGACGATATCCTCCCCAGCAAACCCGGTAGAGAACTCATGAATTATTTTAACTAGGGAATATCTTTATTTTATTGAAAATCATTATATTTTTCAAAACATTTAAAAAAATGAATATGAACATGTGTGACATAAATAAAATGACATAGCAAAATCTAGACAATATAATGCAACCTAAATGATATCATATAATTTAAATGGCATAGTATATTCTAGATGAAATGAAAAGTCCTAAGTATCATGGTATATTCTAAGTGAAATGAAATATCCTAAATGAAATAATATATTCTATATGAAATGACCTAGGAAACATGATATATTCTAAATGAAATAAAATGATTTAAATGACATGGCAAATTTAAATATCATAGCATATTTTAAATGACATGGCATGCTTAAATGATATGGCATATTTTAAATGACATGGCATATTCTAAATAATATAATCTAAATGACATGGAATACAATCTAAGTGACATGAAATGACATGAAACATAAAATAATGCTATCATGTAATATGCATGAAAATAAAAACGCCTGAACATAGTATATGCTAAATAATGTGACAAAAATAAATAATTAAATAAAAATCATAGGATAGCATGTAATATTCAAAACCATATAACAAACAACATAAAACCATAAAATAAATCAAAATAATAACAATATTTTAGACACATAATTTTGTCCTGACCACTAAAACAGGTAGGTTTTCTTCCTAAATTGATGTTTCAGAATGTAAAAAGATTGTTTTTCATCCTAGAGGTGGTACTTCGAGACTTAGTCTAAGAAGGCGAGCATAAAAAGTCAAACATGGAAAAGTCAACCCTGAAAAGTCAACCCAAAAAGTCAACTACTAAAAAAGTCAACCTACTTTCAAAATCAAGATTTGAAGTTCAATTGAAAAATGGCAAAAGAATTTTGATAATCCGAGGTCTACATCAAAAAGATATGGAGTTCGGAAGTTGGGTTACAGAGATTCAGTAGAAAGGAAACCCTAGTTCGGGAAATTTGGGAAAAAATGTTTAAACGATCAAATTGGTGAAATTGAAGGTTCCAAATGAAAGATAAGAACTGAATACGGGTAATGGAGAAGCTACTTGAAAGAAAAATTGAAAGAAAAGTCAATTTGGAAGAAAACCGAGAATTAGGGTTTTTGGTGGATTTCGGTGAAATTTGGAAGAATGACAGAAATAGCCCGATTCAGTAAGACTAAAGCCCCTAATTGATGAGGAGTGATTAAAAAAGGATAGCCCAAGGCTTAGTTTGAAGAAAATATGAAAATCAGACTTGTTTTGAGAAAAACCGGGTTTCAGAGGCAAAAGGGTAAAATTGGAAATTTTGGGAAAAATAGCAAATGAACTCCAAAAATTCTAAAAATTTTCAGATCTCATTCATAAATCATTTCAAAGATATTGGAGAAATAAAATCCGGATTTGGAGTTCGTTTGCAAAAGGGCCAAATCTCGGGTCCCTTATGTAGAAATTCAAGAAGATAAATCCCGAAAAAATAGCAAATGAACTCCAAAAATTCTGAAAATTTGTAGATCTCATTATTAAATTATTTGGAATATATTGGCGAATGAAATCCATATTTGGAGTTCGTTTGCAAAATGGCCAAATCCCGGGCCCACTTTATAGTAATTCAAGCAGAAAAATCCCGAAAAAAATACCAAATGAGTTCCAAAAATTCTGAAAATTTCCAGATCATACTTTTAAATTATTTGGAAGATATTGGTGAATAAAAATATGGATTTGGAGCTCGTTTAAAAAATGGTAAAGTTTGGAGCATAAAAGGGCAATTTTGGAAGAAAAAATCCAAATAAATAGCAAATGGGCTCGAAAAATTTTGAAAACCTCCAAAATTCAATTTTTTATTATTTTTAAAGTATTTAAAAAATAAAATTTGATTTTGGAGTCCGTTTGCTATTTATTTATGTTCGGAGGGCAAAAAGGTCATTTTACCAAAAAAATCGAAAAGGGCTTTTATTGCCTTTTGAAAATTGAGATTTGGCTGGAAGATGAGGGGTCAGCCAGCCAAGGCCCAAGGGTGGGCAAATATTTTCTTTTTTTTAATCAAAAGGCCAACAATGAAGAGGAAGGTAGTTATTTTTTAATCAAGCCTTTGTAATTAAGCCACATGGACCAATGCATGAAGAGGGAGAATGTCAACATAATGACTTAAGATTCTTGAACAGCTGTAATTGTGGATAGCTGATTACCTAATCTAAGGGTGATAATTTCACATTTTAAACATCTTGGATCAATAGCCTTTGGATCAAAATTGGTTGAAGAAAAAATGACAACATCCTAGGAAGATAAGGCCATTCGGCCACTAAAGGGAGGGGGGCTCTCTCTTTTTCATTTCACTCTCTATTCACTCTAGTTTGGCTGATTTTCTCTCCATTGTTGAAAGGCAAAAAGAAAAGTTTAGAAAAGAAAAGAAAGTTAGAAGAGAAAAAGCTTGCAATATAGCTTCTAGAGGTCGCTTTAAGCACCATACTCTTGCACTTTCTTTGATTTTCTATTCTTGATTTGCTATTTTGATTGCTATTTTGGTGAGTTTATTTTGATTTTTCTTTTGAAAATAAGTGTTTTAATATTCTTCTTCAAGATCTTCGTTATACTTTCTTGGAAAAAGCTTTGAGAAATTTTTTTTTATGACTTAGAGGGGTGGCCGAATGGCTTGTATTTTTAGTGTAGTTGCTGTTTTGTTTTTTATTTCATGTTATTAGTGATATTTAACAAGTTTTGATGCTTTAAATCTTCTTCAAATACATAAACATGAAGCTTGTTTGGATTTAGCTGCTTGCTTGCTTCCATTTTTTAGTCTATTATCTTATTATCATGTTTATTTTACTTGTCTTGCATTTTTGATTTTATTTTTTCAAAATGTTTAAGTTTGTTTATGTTTAACATTTTGTTAATCCATGTGTTTGTGAAAATGCCTATTGGTTTTCATGCCTTTACTTTATATTTTCATGATTTGAGTATTATTCTTTAGCTATGCATGTTAGTATATTAAGTGTTTGTGAAAATGCTATACTCATTTTTATGGGACTATTCGGCCACCCCTCATATTGTATGCTTTGTGTGTGCATTTTTGTTATGCTAGTTGATAGGTTTGCATTTTCATGATATTTGGTTGTGTATTTTGTTTAAGCATGCTATATGTTTGTGTTATTGCCATGCATTCTTTAGGTTTAGGATTGGTTTGCTTTGCCATGCGTATTCATGCATTTTAGACCTAGGTTGCATTAAATGCCATGCAAGTTCATTTAGGTTTAGGTCATTTTATTAATGCCATTCATTTTTCATGTCATTTAGGTTTTAAATCATGCATTCAATTTGTTGTATTTTCGTGCATTTCATGTCATGCCACATGATTTATGGCAATAATACAAACACATAGCATTCTAAACCAAAATACACAAAAACATATCATGAAAATACAAACCTATCAACTATCAGGATGAAAATGCACATACAAAGCATACAAAATGAAGAAACAGAATGGTCCCAAGCTCAAAATGATCATGGCATTTTCACAAACACATGGTACACTAAATCAAAACACATAAAATCATGGCAAGGAAATGCAAACCTATTAGCTAGCATGATGAAAATGCACATACAAAGCTTACAAAATGAAGAAGCCGAATGGTCCTAAGCTTAAAATGGTCATGGCATTTTCACAAACATATTACATACTAAAATGCAAGACTAAAGAGAAACATGCTAAAACATGCAATATATGAAGTAAAGGCATGTATAAGACTAGACATTTTCACAAACACATAACATAGTAAAATGCAAATCATGAGCAAACTCAAACATTTTGAAAACAGAAAATTAAAAATGTAAGACAAGGAAAATAAACATGAAAACAAGATAGTAAACTCAACAATGGAAGTAAGTAAACAACATAATCAAAACAAGTTTCATATTTTTTTGTTATTTGAAGAAGATATAAAACATAAAAAAAAAAACATGATAGTCATCACCAATCAACATGAAACAAAAAGCAAACCTCAACCATAAAAAAAGGGCCATTAGGTCACTTCTAAAACAAGGAAGAAAAAAAATTCAAAGCTTTTTTATAGAAAGTATAAAGAACTTGAAGCAAAAGCTTAAAAACACTTATTTCAAAATTAAAATGAAAAGAAAAATCCCCAAAATATCAATGAAAACAGCAAATCAAGAATGGAAATGCAAGGAAAGTGCAAGAGTATGGTGCTTTTAGCTACTTCTAAAAGCTATATTGCAAACTTTTCCTCTTCTTACTTTCTTTACCTTTCTAAACTTTTCTTTTTTGCTTTTCAAAAATGGAGAGAAATTAGCCAAGCAAGAGTGAAAGAAATGAAGAAGAGACCCTCCTATTATGCCTTGGCCGGTTGGCCTTCTTTCTAGAAGCAAGGTGGTTATTTTTCATCCAATGGCTATCACTTCAAGATGCTTTCTATGTAAAATTTTTACCATTAGATTAGAATGATTAGCCCTTGAATTATGATGTCACAAAGATGATGTCATAAATAGGGTGATAAATATGACATCATCCTCTTCCATCTATTGGTCTATGTCTTCGTCCTTGGCCCTTTAATGAAAAATCAGGAAATATATGCCCTTTTTTGGGCCTTGGCCGACTAACCTTTCACCTTCTAGCCCATGCTTCATTTTTTTTAAATGCAAGAAAAGGCCTTTTTCAGCTTCTTCGGTAAAATGACCTTTTTGACCCCCAAACCTAAATAAATAGCAAACAGACTCCAAATTCAAAATTTCTTTTTTTAATACTTTCAAAATAATAAAAAATTGAATTCTAGAAGTTTTCAAATTTTTTCGAGCCCATTTGCTATTTTTTGGATTTTTTCTTCCAAAATTGACCTTTTATGCACCCGAACTTTCACCTTTTTTAAACGAGCTCCGAATCCAAAATTTTCTTTACCAATCTCTTCCAAATAATTTAAAAGTATAATTTGAAAGTTTTCATAATTTTTGGAGCTCATTTGCTATTTTTTCGGGATTTATCTACTTGAATTTCTGCATAGTGGACCCGAGATTGGGCCATTTTGCAAACGAACTCTGAATCCAGATTTTTATTCGCCAATCTCTTTGAAATGATTTAAGAATGAGATCTGAAAATTTTTATAATTTTTGGAGCTCATTTGCTATTTTTCCCAAATTTTCCAAGTTTGGCCTTTTGCCTTCGAAGCCCGGTTTTGCTCAAAACAAGTCAGATTTTCAGATTTTCTTTTCCTGGGCCTTTTTCATACATTGAATTGGAGTTGGTCCAAAAATACCCAATTTTTACGATCAAATTCCTTTTCGATTTGATTTTTCCTTTTTCTCACTATCGGGAATTTCATCGTTTTTCCGTTTTTCCTCCAATCGGCTCTTTTCTCAGATTTTCTTCAAACTGAGCCTTGGGCTATCCTTGTTTACTGACTCCTCATCAATTAGGGGCTTTAGTCTTACCGAATCGGGCCATTTTTGCAATTTTCCCCAATTTCACCAAAATCCACCAAAAACCCTAATTCTCGTTTTCTTCCAAATTGACTTTTCTTTCAGTTTTTCTTCCAAGTAGCTTCTCCATTACCCGTAGTCAGTGCTTACCTTTTATTTGGAACCTTCAATTTCGACTAATTTGATTGTTTAAGCACTTTTCCCCAAATTTTCCAAACTAGGATTTCCTTTATATTGAATCTCCGTAACCCAACTTCCGAACTCCATATCTTTCAATGTAAACCTCGGATTATCAAAATTCTTTCACCATTTTTCAATTGGACTTCAAATCTTGATTTTGAAAGTGCATTGACTTTTACAATAGTTGACTTTTTGGGGTTGACTTTTTCAAGTTTGACTTTTTATGCTTGCCTTCTTAGATTAAGTTTGGAGTACCACCTGCAGGATGAAAAAAAACCTTTTTGCATTCTGAATCATCAATTTAGGAAAAAAAACAAATCTGATTTAGTGGTTCGGACAAAATTAAGTGTCTACAATAAGATGAGCACCCCCTTAGCTTAACATCACAAAGCTATGTGGGATGTTCTCTACATGGAACTTAGACTCTAACCCAACAATATCATGCTTATATTCAACATCAAAATCCATTATGTTATGTCGCTAGTGAATTGTGAGGTGTACAAAACAATTGTATGTGGGAAATTGAAAAGGGATTTATATTCGTTAATTGGTTAATCCAATTAATTTCTCTTAGATTTTTTTTGAATTTCTAACTAGAATCCCTCTAACCCTATCTAGTTACCTGATTTACCTGCAAGGAGGGCAATATACCTCAAACCTAGCAACCTCCCGAGTGCAGTAAACATCATGTCATCGAAATAGTATTATCGGCCTCGATTATTTCAATTGAAAATATCATCGAAAAATTACGTCAAAATAAGTCTCTTCGACGGATTTAAAAGTATATTCGATAAAAAAATTCGTCGAAAAATCATATATTTTTGTAATGAAATTTGCAAACGTATATTAATTACCTCAGAACAAAATATACAAGCACTCTCTAAAAATTTTCCCAATAACATGCACAATTAAACCTTAAAGAAAGAAAACCTATTGATAATTCACAAAAAGATCATGTTTAGCTAAATATTTAGGTAAATTCCTAAATTACAATGTTTCAAAACTTGAGTTGGACATTTGACAAGTTGCAATGAAGAAAATCAATTAAGAATTCCATTAAGACATTCTTCATGCATTCCACAACGAAATTAATCAACCCAAAGAACAACTAAACCAACAAAAAAAAAAAAATCCCTAAAAAATGTCAAAATTAGCAAGTACCCAACTACTCAACAATCCAGCCAATTTCATAAAAATTTAATATATAAAAAAAAAAAGAAATAACCAATTTCACATAAAAAAAAAAGGAACTTCACTTACCTTGGGAGATCTTAACAGTATGGTTTTCAGTTGTTTTAAATTAACTAGTATTTGTTATCACATGCATTCGCATGTGAATGCTCGTTGTTTATTTATTTTTGAAAATATAATTATATATTTTAAAAATAAATATAAATAAAGCATATTAACTAAATTTTGCATGTAAAATTTGTTTCATGTACAAATTATTATATTATTTTTAATATTAAATACAAAATTAATTATGAAGATAAAAAAATTAATATAAATTTTAACTTTTTATTTATATCAAATAAATTAATTCATTTTTTAAGATTAGTGAAAAATGAAAAAATTTAAGATAAAACAATTCTACATAAATTTTTAATTTTTATTTATTATCAAATTAATCCATTTAACGAAAGTATTTTAATGAAATTAAACTTCTTACTTATAAATTAGATCATAATTATTAATAATAAAAAATATTTATAATGGCAATTTAGAAATATAATAAACAACAATGACTATTTTCGTCAGTTCAAAAGATTCTCCATATTCGTGTTTTTATATATATATATATATATATTATAGATTAAATTCACGGTAAGAAGCCTCTCAATCACTTACCATACTGGTTTAGGGTGTAATTAGCATTATTCTGTCAATTTGGAGGCTATAATAATAAAAGATAAATAAATAATAACTAATAATGTATTATTTAATTAATTTAAGCAATTGAAAATAGACCTGTCAATTCTGATCCGAACCCGATTTCATCATAAAAAGTTCCCAACCTGAATCCAAAAACAAGCCGAACCCAAAATGACTCTAACCCGAAGCGATCTAGATCCGAAATAACCCGAATCCGAATTGATCCAAAATTAAAATGACACAAACCCGAAATAACCTGAAACATTAAACTGCAATTACCAAAACTTAAATTAAGTATAATTTTATTTTAAAATATTTATTTAATAAAATAAATAAGTATGACAAAATTATTAATTTATTTTAATTATATAATTTTAAATTATCTTTTAAAATCTTTTTCTTTACTGTTAAAATTTTATATTTTTTAATTATAACTAAAAATAATTTATTTTTATTTTAAAATATTATCTTTTTTAACTTTGATAAAATAATTAAATATATCGATAATAATTATTTTAAAATAAAAAATAATTAAAAATAATTTATTAAAATTATATGTTATATTACTTATGATAATCTTCTAATATAATTTAATTTTAAATAAATTAATAAATATTTATTACTTATGATAATCTAATAATATAAATTATATCTTTTTATTCTCATGGTATACATATGATTATCACAACCTCAAAGTTGCTATTTAAAATTATTATTATTATAATCGAACCAACAATTGATTGTGAATATATTTTTAATATCTTTGATTATATTAATCTATGTACAATTTGTTAAGATGGTATTTAAAAAAATATTTTTTTAATGAATATCCTTAAAATATTTTTTAAGATTAATTAATATATTATTTATAATAATAATATTGTATAAATGTATTAGTTGATAATTTTATTTATTATTTTTAATATATTGGATGAAGATATTATTATATTTAATAATTTAAAAAAAAAATTTGCAAAACACTCTTTAGAAAAATTCATTAAAAAATTATTTATGAAATTCCCTAACAAAGATCCAGTCAAAAGTCAAAACCAAACTAAATCAAAAACCAATCAAAGGAATTGCCCACCTTTTAGTCAACCTAAGACCAAGTCTATTCACATATTCTCCACAACTAAGCTTTTAAAATTAAAAGTAACAAATCTAGATTTTCAATTTCAATTTCAACCTTCCAAATAAGGAAACTTTTACTTTACTACTATTATCATTTTGCTGCCATTGATAAATTCATTTGAAGCTTCCTTAATTTTAATTTTCTCATTTTATTACCAAGACTTTTTTTAAATATTTAAGGATTAGTTCAAACCTTCCAGAAATACCAATTTTTCCAACTTCCAGTAATTACCTGTAATTTCATCTTCCATGCAACTTTCTTGTGACTTCCTTTGTCTTCTCTTTTCTGATTTTTATTTTATGTATCTTTTTATTTTTTTTTTCTATAAAAAAATTCCTTTGGAAGAGGTTTCAGCTCAGATTTTTCTTGTAAAAGCAATGGCTATTGAATTATGTTCAGCAGAAACCACCCCAAGAATCTCATTTTCTCATAATTTCTGTTCATCAATGCAACGGAACTGCCCTCTCAGATCAACTTCCTCGCCATTGAATTCAAGCATTGATTTCAAGTTCGATGTTCGAATTAATCATATTGATCAAGAATGTTATTATTCATCAGCAGATGAGCTTTTCTACAATGGTAAAATCCTTCCTCTTCAAATCAAGAAGAAGATTTCCCCACCAAGACAATATGAACAGCCACCACCCCAAAAACCCCAACCTCAAGCTGGAACTGCAAGCTCAAAGGATCAGAATCAAAGTTCCAAGTCATTTTGGCAGTTCAAGAGAAGCAGTAGTTTTAACTTTGTTAGCGGATACAAGCGAAGATTATGTTCTTCTTCAACACTACTATCAAGAAGTAGCTCGACAGGGTCAGCTCCGAAGGTGAAACCAGCGAATGGCCATGCCATCGGTAATCACAGGAAGGGGAAGTCTTTGCCATGTCAGCTGCAGTCTTCAACAAGCAACCAAAAGCCTCCTTTGAAGAGTTTTACTTATGGATCCCATGGCCATGGTGTAACAGTTAATCCTATTCTCAGTGTTCCTTTGGTTGATGTCTTTTGTCTCAGTTCAGTCTTCTTAACTGGCAAGGATAAGAAGTAATTAATCAAAACTTTACTTTTTTATGAAATACAAAACGATTCAAACCTTTGGGTTTTTCTCTTTTTATGGATTGAATCAAGCTTAGGAGACAGGAGTGGCAGGATGTAAAATGGGTGCTTAGAATCAAGAAATGATGCTAAAAGTTATATAAAAATGTTGCCATTGCCATAGGCTTCCAAGCACAAAATGTTAACCTTCATTGTTGTAGTGCTGTTCCATTCTGTTCTGCTTTTTAGCTTTTGATCTGCTACAGGCTGGTCCATGTTGTATATTTTTTGTTCAACTCCAAGTTCTAGTTCCTTTTTTCTGTTACCCAGTTGCTGCTTTTTGTATTCACATGGTGTAACCAAAAAAAAAAAAGAAGAAAATATTCTTTTATTTTGGTTTTTGTGAAACCATGGGTTGCCTTGGTCTTGTTTCTAATTAACTACATTTTTAAAGCAGAAATTTTTAATATTGAAAAGTGATCATGGGATGAATCGATGATTGAGTGTGGCCCTTTCATGTTAACATATTATATAATATAATTATGTCTATCACTAGATTACTAACCACCCAACTATAATTGAACAAGAGTCAAAGCTACAATTACGTGGGCGATTGATGTTCAACAATATAAAATTATGAATCTTCAATTTAATTCAATTCAATGACATTTACCAATAGAAAGTGTTAGGATTAATATTAAAATAGGTTGAGTTTCGCTCGTTGTTGCGGTTTCGTTTTTGTATGTTTAAAGCAAAATGTAAGTAATTTGGTAAGGTTATAGTTGTTTTTACATTGTTAAAATTGAAATTAAAAAGAAGATTACATTACATTTTAATACAAAAGTAAATTGTTAAAAAAAAAAAAAAAAAACATACTTGATGAAATCAAACATTATATGTGAAACTAACATGTATGATGTATTCACAAAAATGTTGTCAAAATGTTTTTTTCTATATTTTCTTTGTCTCATTTCTTGTATTTTTCTGCAAGAAGATAGAGACCATAAAACTTTGTTACAAATTAAATATATGTGATTATTATTGATATTTGAGATTTAAATGCACTTCATATTTTAATATGTAAAAAAAGATATGTACCTTATATCTAAAAAAAAATACAATGGATATCAAAATTTAATTCATCTAGATTATTTTAATATCTTACATTCATATTCATATTAAGAGATAAAAAAAATTGTAAAATATAAACCAACAAATATCATACAATAATAACTCATAACTTATAATATCATTTAACATAGCTTTCTTTTTTACGATTTAATCATCATAATATTTTTCTTCTAATTCAATACCTAAAGTTTTAAAAAAATTCCACTTACATCAACCGTTCTCATATTATTATTCAACATTTTAATTTTTATGGATCATTTATCAATATTGTAATTTTTTAATTCAATAATATAAAACCAAAAAATTAATATGACCTTATTTTTTAAAAAGATTAAAAAATAAATCATTATACGACACGTGATACAAAATTGAGAGTTATTTTAATAGTGCCAATTAGACTTGACAATTTCGGACATGATACAGAAAAATAATTAAAACATGACAAGAAAAAATAACATGAACATGACACGAATATACAAACGTGTCAAAATCTATATAAAATAAATTATTAACTTGTCAAAATTTAAATAAATATATAATACCCAATATTGAAAAAACCAGACCGAATCGACCGGTCAGACCGATTTAATCGAGAACCGATGGCACATATGAAAGAACAACTAATCCAGTGAGCTGGTAGAAAATCTGTTCAACCAGATTGAACTGGTAAAAAAACTAATATTTTTGTTATTTTTATTTAAAAAAAATTGTAAGTGATGAGATTTAAACTTTTACCCTCTTAGTCATATATTAAAGATCTTACCATTAAACCAAATACATATTTTTATCAAATAATTACTATATTTAATTCTTATTTAATATCAAAATCATATATTTAATATTTATTTAATTGAACAATCCGGTTCAACCGGTTGTGTCGGTGACTCGGAGGCCTCATCGGTTTAACCTCTGGTCCGGTTTTTTATTCATTGATAATACCTTTAATACGATTATGACACGAAAAAGTAACCTAAACACTACACGAATACACAGATCTTTCTCTCTCTCTCTCTCTCTCTCTCTCTCTCTCTCTCTCTCTTTTATCAAAATCATATATTTAATATTTATTTAATTGAACAATTCGGTTCAACTGGTTGAATCGATGACTCGGAGGCCTCATCGGTTTAACCTCCGGTCCAATTTTTTATTCCTTGATAATACATTGAATACGATTATGACACAAAAAAGTAACATAAGTTTAGAATTAAAATTAAATTACTATGATAAACTATGGAAAATATCACAACTTGATGACAACTTTTAATGTAAGGTTTAGTTCTAAAATAACCCAAATACAACACGAATACACGAATCAATTATATGTAAAAAAAAAAAATTAAGATGGATATCAAAATTTTAATTCATTTAGATTTTATTGATATCCATAATTTATAGTCATATTAAGAAATAAAAAAATAATAAAATGTAAACCTAAAAACTATCATACAATAATTCATAACTTATAATATCATTTAACATAGTATTTTTTTTACTATTTAATTATCATAGTATTTTTTTATTCAACAATAAAAGTTTAAAAATAATTTACTTACATCAACCAATCTCATATTATTTTTCAAAATTTTAATTTTTACCGATAATTTATCAATACAATAATTTTTTATTCAATAATATCAAAACCAAAAAATAAATATGACTTTATTATTATTTTTTTTAAAAGATAAAGAACCAAATCATTATACAACACGTGACACAAAATTATAAGTTATTTGAATAGTGTCACATACGAACATGAAATGAAAAAACAACTAAAATACGACACGATACGAAAATTAACATGAACATGATATGAATACACAAACATGTCGAAATTTATATAAAACGAACTTGACATAAAATTGGAAATTATTTGAAATTGCCAATTAGACCTGGCAATTTCGGACATGAAACGAATATGAAAAAATAACTAAAACACAATACAACATGAAAAAATAACACTAACACAACACGAATGTACGAATGTGTCAAAATCTATCAACACAACACAAAAAATAACGAGACATAAAATTGGGAGTTATTTGAATAGTGCTAATTAGACTTGGCAATTTCGGACCCGACACGAACAAGAAAAAACAACTAAAACATAATGCAACACGAAAAAATAACACTAACACAACACGAATGCACGAATGTGTCAAATCTATACATAACGTGTTAAAATTTATATATGTAATACTCTCAATACGATTATAACAAAAAAAAAAACAACATAAAACAACACATGATAATTTTAAAAAAATTGTATGTTGTCGCAACCTAAAAAATAACAAGTCCCATCGTGAGACATTACTCGTTAAGTGTGACATTGGGGAAACAGAGGAAAAGACAACTTAATTTCCCTTGAAATAAAATGAGGGTTTGAAAACAACCTCGAAAAAGAAATGGAGATGCCACCAATATTTTTTTGCTAGGTGTGATCGGCCACTTATTAAAACCGGTTTTGTAAAATATTTTAAAATTAATTAAAATATATTTTTAAAAACCAATTTCGAAGTCTATGCTTTTAAACCAGAGAAAATCAAAGAAGCGGGTTCGGGAGTCGGTTACGTGAGGGGAAGGATTAGCATCCCTACAACGCCCATATAAAACGGTACCTTATTAATCGTGTGTTATCTTGAGTCTCGGTAAAAGTCGGTATAGAAATTGGCATTTCAAAATAATTTTCATTTTAAAGAAAAATAATCCCATTTCTAGTTGAAAATGATCCGGAATTTATTAACTTAAAATTTTTCTATATTCCCCGGCACACCCGACAAAACATAGAAATTTTTATTTACTTAGAAAATCTCTGAATCACTCTCGTTTTTGAAAGAAAGATATTTCGTTGTTAATAATAATTGATGATATCCTCCCCGACAACTCGACAGAGAACTCATGAATTATTTTAACTCGGGAATAACTTTATTTTATTGAAAATCGTTATCTTTATTGCATTAGAAATCATTTTTAAGAAGATGGTTATAAATATGCAAATCATTACTAATGACATGGCAAAAGAGTGAATGACATGGCATATGGATTAATGACATGGCATGCTCGAAATGGCAAAATCTAGATGACATGGCATAGTCTGAATGGTATGGCAAAAGAATTAATGACATGGAATGCTTGACATGGCATTCTTGACATGGCAAAACCTAGGTGACATAGCAAAGCCTAGATGACATGGCAAAGTAATTAACGACAAGGCAAAAGAGATAATGACATGGCAAAAAAAATCACAAAATGATATTAATATAGAATATCCACAATTACATCATAACCAAGATAGCAACATGAAATTTAAATCAAAGCAATGACATCACTATGGAATATTCATACATATAGAATTTATATGACTAAGATAGCAAAAATTAGATATCATGGAATATGCATGAACATGAAAAATGCAATGCATGGAATTGTATTTCTCCCGTGAAGCAAAGACATCTGTATATCTACAAAGGTATCCGACTACCTTTGGAAGAGACCTAAGTTAGATTTTCTAATTTGGACTCGGGTATAAAAAAATGCAATTTTTGATTTTGAAAACAACATGGCCGAACCCCCTTAAAAAAAGTCTAGTTTTCCCTAGTTTGGAAATCCGGGTTGACTACCCTTGACCCAACATTTATAAAATCAAAACTTATGATTGAAATGACATGTAAATCACCCTAAGATAGTAACTAATGTCCCAATTCAGCCCCCTCTTAATATACTAATAAAAACAGAAAATTATTATTTCTTGAAAACAAATCTGACTCCCACAATCATTTTTGAAACCCTATTTTTTTTACCCTTTTAGAAAATTTCAAACAATTCTGAAAAAATTAGGGTAGATCTATAACATATTTATCTACATGGAAAAAAATCAGTTTAATTTTTGGAGCAAGGGAACCAAGATCGAAATTTTACCAAAGTCAGAACAGTGAGTTAAAACTGCTTTGTCAAAAGCCATTTTTTCAGCCATGATAAAAAAAATCTAAAAAATCGTAAAAACAAAAATACCATGGCATCCCCTAAATGACTACTGCATGTGGTAAAAAATTCATATTATTTTGACCATGGATGAGTAGTGAAATAAAATCACAAAGTCAGAATACCCAATCTAAACTATTAATTTTTCACAAACATGCTCAAGAGAGCTTGGCTTTGAGCCATTGATTGGCTTAATTCAAAAATCAAGTGGGGAATGTAGAAATGCATGAACAATTAGCAAGAAAAATGCAGGAAATAAGTGGCATGGCATATGCATGACCTAGGTTCTAAGTGACATAGCAAAATAACCTAAAATGCTAAATGACATGGCACATGAAAATAACCTAATGTCTAAATGTCATGGAAAATGACATGTCATATGAAAAATGACCTAATATCTAAATGACATGGAAAATGTCATGGCATAATGAAAATAACCTAATGTCTAAATGTCATGAAAAATGACATGTCATATGAAAAATGACCTAATATCTAAATGACATGGAAAATGTCATGGCATAATGAAAATAACCCAAAGTCTAAATGTCATGGAAAATGACATGTCATATGAAAAATGACCTAATATCTAAATGAAATGGAAAATGTCATGGCATAATAAAATAACCTAAAGTCTAAATGTCATGGAAAATGACATGTCATATGAAAAATGACATAATATCTAAATGACATGGAAAATGTCATGGCATAATGAAAATGCAACAACCGAGGTTACGTACGATCGTGCAAAGTCAAACCCCAAAACTTTTAATGGCAAACTTGAAAATTGGTAAGAAGTTATAAGTGAAAGAAATAAAAGAAGAAAGGATCAAATTGAACAAATTAAAAAGTTTAAGAGCCTAATGGTTATTTATGAAAAGTTGAGGGACCAATGTGCAATTGTACCAAAAATTTAAAAATATATTTTAAATTTATCTTTATCACTTGAAAAATTCTAGAAATTTTGTTTCCTCTTTCAAGTGATAGCCGGCCATCCTCCTCTTCATTCCCTCAAAATTCTCTTTAAGCATTTCCACCAAAATCTCATCAATAATCACATTCAAGGTTAGTTTCTTTATTAATTCTTCCTTTTCTCTAGATATTCTATATGAATATGCTAAGATTTTAACTCCATAAACATGTTAAGGTCTGAAATTCCATCTATTAAGTATGAGTTTTACTCTCTTTTGGTAATAATTAAAAGGATTTGAAAGCATGAACAAGAAAATGTGAAGAAAAAGCAAAACAAGGGAATTGAGCATGCCTTCTATTCTGATTTTCTAGGTTCGGTAAAGCTGGGTTTTTATTTTTTTTTCATATTTTTCCTAGAAACTAGACTTCAATACGAGAATTTTGTTTTTTGAATCACTCAAAACCAATAAGCGATTAAAAAGATAAAAGTCAGTGAAGTTGGCTGTCCTGTTTTGACCCCTATTTTGGCATAGTTTCGGGATTTATCAAACTTGATCAAGATTTTGTTCTAATTGTCTAAGTTAGTTATTTTCTTCATAAATTAGACTTATTGGCTGAGATAAACCAATTGGAATCACTTCAAGATTCCTTACTAAACCCAAGTTATGATTTTTCTAATCTAGTTTGATAGTAAGGAATTCACTGCTTAAGAGAAATATGGTACTAAATGATGATTATGGATTATGGAAATCTCTAAGGCATGGAGTACTAGAAAGGAATTTGATAAGGACATGAATATGGAGTTGAATTATGGAGAAAATGATTATGGAAATGATATTAAAAATTAAGGATATGTTATTTTGAGTATGAGAAATTAGTATCGACTTTGGGGTAGATTAATGGGACTTAAGTTGCATTCATAATTGCATAATGCTTTGAGTATGTATAAATACCAATTATCGTTAATCTCTAGGCCACGTAGATCCAACATTACTCGAGGATCCCGAGGTTACAAGCTGAGACGTATAGGGAGATCATCTCAAAGACTGTGAGTAGACTATAACTATAGTTATCTGGAGTTTCTTTAATTATAATTATAATTTATTTAGCATGATATTTATTTTACGTATTAAAGATATATGCGATATATAAACATATGAATTGATTTTGTTATTAATGTGTATGTATTTCAAGAAATATTATATTGAGCAAGTTGGATGATTTATAAAATATGATTATACATAGATTTTGACATACATGGTTTTGGCTCCACCTGACTTAATGTATGAGATTATACCCTTGGTTAGAATATGGGAGCTGCGTGCTATGCCTTTGTGGTGGGAGCCACCTCCAGAGTCTCAATTCCATAATATTAGCTTGGGGTATGGGAGCTACGTGCTACGCCTTTGTGGTAGGAGCCACCTCCAGAGTCCCTATCCCGTTATATTAGCCTTTTGGGGGCACATCATAGCGACACATATGCCTTTGGGGCATCCTATAATGATATTGGCCTTTGGGGCCAGCTACTAGTATGCCTACATGGATGTTACCTAATTATTACATGGATGTATGGATAAATCTTATGCATGACAGTAAGTTGGAGCCCAATTATACGAAACTTGATTTACTCTACAGATTTTATTCATTGATTTGTTATTATAATACTGTTATATATTTGAAAACTTCTCTATATATTCGAATTATTCATTATAGTTTTACTATTATTTAGTTTGGAAACGTCTACTATGTCTCAAAGGTTATCATCATAGTTTTCAAATGTTTTAAAATTTGTCTACTCACTGAGATATTTATATATCTCACCTTTTCATGTTTCTCATTTTCAGGTTATAGTTAGATGTCGGGATTGCTACGTTTCTCAAGTCTCCGCTTCTAATAGTATATTGACATGGTGGACATCGTACTTAAATTTCTAGAAGTCTTGTTCTTTTGATATCTTTTATCTAGTAAACCTTTTTGAGATAGGTTTACTTTTAGATAATATATATTTGAAGTTATGAGACAATAAATCAATATGTATTGACTTGAATATAGATTGATCATGGATAATATTTGAATATGCATGTATAGATGTGATAAATGGTATTGAGAAATATTGCATGCTGAGGATATAAACTGAATGTCATTTGCAGTTGGTTATAGTTAAGATAGAAAAAAAACTCTGCCAGATTTTAGGTAGATTATCCGGATAGGGTGTTACAGAAAATAACCCAAAGTCTCATGGAAAATGACATGTCATATGAAAAATGACCTAATATCTAAATGACATGGAAAATGTCATGGCATAATGAAAATAACCTAATGTCTAAATGTCAAGGAAAATGACACAATATATAAATGACATGGAAAATGTCATGGCATAATGAAAATAACCCAAAGTCTATGATGCAAAATATAGTATAGCAAGGATGCTAAATGACATAGCCACAAGATGCAAAGGCATGGATGAATTGGCATGAACAAAATAGTATAACAATGATACACATGAAAATAAATAAAAAAATAGCAAGTCAAGCAAATAAAGAAAATAGAGGTGAGCTCCATGGTTGGTGCCTTGGACATAGTCCCCCATAACCATAATCTCTTGATTTTCATCAAGGTCATGAAGCCTTTCCATCTCTTTATTTTTGTTTATTTTGAAAACTAAACCAGCAAAGTAAACTATCCTACCACAACCATGCAAAAATAAAAACAAACACAAGGTGAGCACAATACTCCTAGTATTCGGCCAAGGTAAAAAGTAGTGATAAAAATATTTGTTTTTGATTTTTGATGACAAGAAGAGATGAAAACCTTCAAAGAAAACTTTCAAAACCTTTATTTACATAAGAAAAGGATGGAAATCACATGGACAAGAAAAAGAAACATGGAAAGGAAAGAAAAGAAAAATGCAAGAGAGTGGTGCTAATAGCTACATTCAAAGCTTTCCCAAGCTAGCTTTCTCTTCAAAATTTTTCTTTTCCTTTTCTCCCAGTTTAGCTACTGCCTTCCTTTGTAAAATGACTAACTGATGTTTTTTTTTTTTTTTAATCAAAGACATGTG
Source organism: Fremontodendron californicum (assembly GCA_030761205.1). Lineage (NCBI taxonomy): Eukaryota > Viridiplantae > Streptophyta > Magnoliopsida > Malvales > Malvaceae > Fremontodendron > Fremontodendron californicum. The sequence continues at coordinate 17,055,015 of JAULJL010000017.1, read as the reverse complement.
GCATGATCAAAAGGAGTATTAGCCAAAGAAAATAAAATGTCATCTTGCAACTTCATATTGACCCTTGGATGAAAATGATCAGCCTTCCATTCATGAGCTGGCTGAAAATACTAGCTAAGAATGTGCTCATCCTTTTAAAAAATATCTTAGCCACTTGGCATGATCACAAGGAAACTACCAAGTAATAAAAATGTCACCTTGCTATCAAATCTTGGCCATTGGATGAAATGATCAGTCTTCCCTTCCTTTCCTCATGAGCTGGCCGAATGGCCTGGAATGTTCCAGCAACTTCCTCATTTTTTAATTTGCAAAATGGCCCTTTTCGGTTTTTTCGATAAAATTGCATTTTGGCCCCCAAACTTAATTTTATTGCAAACGGACCCCAATTTCTGATTTTCTTTCTCCAATCCCTCCAAATTAATGTAAAATTCAGTTCTAGATATTTTCATAATTTTTGGAGCTCGTTTTCTATTTTTCTCAGAATTTTCATTAAAATTGCGGATTAAGCCTCCCCAAACTTTGCCTTTTTTCACATCAGCTCCAATTTGAGATTTTTCTTTTCCAATACCTCCAAATCAATATAAAACTCAGTTCTGGAAGTTTTCATAATTTTCTGAGCTCGGTTCCTATTTTTCCCAAAATTTTCTTTTGGAATTTCGGGTTAGTGCACCCCAAATTTAGACTTTTTCATTTGAGCTCTAATTCCATATTTTTCTTCACCAAACCTTCCAAAAATTATAAAACTCAGATCTAGAAGTTTTCATAATTTTACGAGCTCGTTTGCTATTTTTCCAGAATTTTCTTTTGGATTTTCCGGGTTAGTGCACCCGAAATTCGCCTTTTTTATTTGAACTCCTATTCCGGATTTTTCTTCACCGATCCCTTCCATACAATATAAAATTAAAATCTGAAAGTTTTCATATTTTTTGAGCTCGGGACCTATTTTTCTCATATTTTCCCATATTGCCCTTTAACCCCCGAAACCTCGATTTTACTCAAAATGGGTTCGATTTTTGGATTTTCTTTTTCCACTGCCTTTGTTATATATTGAATTGGAGTTGGTCCCAAAATGCCCAATTTTTACGATCAAATTCCTCTTCGATTTGGTTTTTTCCTTTTTCTCAATATTGAGAATTTTCTCATTTTTTCGTTTTTCCTCCAACCAGCTCTTCTTTGGGATCCACTTCAAATTGGGACTTGAGCTATTTTTGTTTATTGATTCTTCATCAACTGGGCATCAATTTTATCTAATCGAGGCATCTCTGCAATTTTCCCCAAATTTGCCAAATTAGGTATTCCCCTACACTCAATTTTCGTAACCCATCTTCTGAACTCTATATATTTCGTTGTAGACCTCAGATTAGCAAAATTCTTTCACCGTTGTTCAATTAAACCTTGAATCTTGATTTTGACTGAGAGTTAACTTTTTCAGTAGTTGATTTTTCGATATTGACTTTTTTAAAGTTGACTTTTTCGAAGTTAACTTTTTTTAGATTGAATTTTTGTGTTGAACTCCGAATCACAAGTCTTGGAGAACCATCTATTGGAATGAGGGGAGTTTCTTTGCATTCTGAGAAGTACAAGGAAGAACTTACCTGGTTTAGAGGGGCCCGGACAAAATTAGGTGTCTACATAAGTGTTTGTCACGTAGCAAGCAACTGTCCCTCAATTGCTTACTCCCCTCAATTGGGGGGAATACTTTTATCTTATTTATTTATTATAAGATATATAGATAATCTATAATAAGAGAGAACTATTTTCATTTAGACAGTTTAAAATCCATTATATCTAGGATTTTTTTTTTAATATTTTAATATAGCATTTTTTTTAATTTTCAAATTACTTATTTTTTTTATGTACCAAAATACTATGTTTTTACATATGTTGGGGAAGTCGCCATGGCAGATGGCAACTTCCCTTATATGTTTGAAAAAAAAATAAATTTATAGTTAGGAAGTCGTCATGCTAGATGACGACTTCCACACTATTTTTTTTTTAAAATGTAACCGTTGGGAAACGGTTATAATTTTTTTTTTAAAAAAATTAAATAACAAAATAAAAATAATATAATATAATTTTAAAAAATAAAAATGTAATAAATTCTAATTCTTAAATAATAATAAAAAAATAACAATTTAAAAAAAAAACAAAATTGTATAACGATTATTTTTTTAAAAATTTTAAAAAAATAACCTTTTTTTTATAACGGTTACAAAAATTTAAATAACGGTTAATTTTTACATTTAACCAAAGAAAAATAAAAAATTATAATTATATATTAAAAAAATAATTATAATTATAATTATATATAAAAATATAATGATATAACATATAATGATAAATAAATAAAAACTTGCATAACATGAAATGCGAAATATGTAAATTTATACATTATTATACAAAAATATATTATTCTCGTTATACATTATTATACAAAAATATATGATTCTCGTTATATTATACATTATTATATAAAAGTACATTTATTCTAATTATTTATGGAGGTGATAACTCTATAAAATAGAGTTATTTCATCCTATTTTGTGCTTTTAAAATAGCTAAGTCCTTGTAGTTTAAACTATTAATTTACTATTTTTAGTTATTTTATTTATTTCTTATTTCTTATTTAGTTTTATTTATTTTATGTTTTATTTTATTTATTAATTAATGTCTTTTGTAAGTTTGTAGAGTCTTAAAGCTAGAAGGAAAAGCTCAACTCATATATGGAAAGTCCAAGCTGGAGGTAGTTACTTGGCCACTAAGTTTCCCTTCTTCAGGCTTTCAAGGCTCTATAAATAGGAACCCTTATGCTTTATTTTAGCTTCTTAGTCAGTTTTTGTTTTAGTTTTCAAAATAGGAAAGCAGCCATCACCATCTTGCAAGAAGCCAAGAACAGTTTTGGAGACTAAAAGATTGAAGAACTGACAACCTTTAGTTTTTTCTTCTTCCTTAATCTTCTTTTATTTTCTTGTAATTTGATGTTGGTGAAACTCCTTTGGTTATTGTTTTTAATGTCAAGCATGAACTAAATTTCTTTTCTAGGATTACAATGGAACTCAACACATAGTTTGGATTATTTTACTCTCTAATCTGATTTAATGATATTTGAGTTGTTTATGCATTCTTGTACTTAATACTTTTAATTGCTTGATCACCAATTAAACTGATTTGTTAACCTAAATATAACTTGGAAAAGGGAGTTTAGTGTTAGACATGGATTGCATAACACATGTTTCATATTCATTTATTAGGATGAATTGATCTGCAGGTAGGGTAGGAATACACTTACTTGTCATGTGTAATCATTGTTAGAGCCTAGACTTAATGAGTTTTTCTTTAATCCAATTAACATAGGAATATAGTTAATTAGTTAAAAAGGATATTTTTATAAGACCATTGGAAGATCCTTATAAATAGATTAGAACTCTAGGTTAACAACTCAAGATCATTAATCAAATTAAGAGTGTAAAAAACGTTCAAGCGAAGTGTTGAGGGAAGTTGTAATCCTAGGCTTTTCTCCATTGATTTTAATCCAATTTTTATTTGCTTTTCTTTATTTTATTATTTTTATTTAATTTAGTTTCAATTCAAAATTTTTCAATTTATTATTTGGATAAGATTAAGCTGTTTTAATTTTAGTATTTAACAAATTTAATATTCAATTCCTCGTGGGTACGACACTTTACTTCCACTTTATTACTTGTTTGAGATAGCGTGCACTTGCGTATTGAAATCTAACAACAAGTTTTTGGCGCCGTTGCCGAGGAATTGTTTTATTATTTTTGTTAATATTAATACCAAGCATACTTAGTTTTAATTCAAATTTTATTTTTCTTATTCCCAGGTACTTTTGGTTGTTGAATGCGGAGATCTAGAAGTTTCGAACTTGTCCCTTTTGATCCAGAACCAGAAAGAACTTTTCATCAACATCGAAAGGATAATTTACATGTCGCAACTAACAACCATACAATGGCTGAAGCTAATGAGACAAAGACTTTGCAAGAGTATGGGGTTCCTCTCATGCAAGACCTTCAAACTAGCATTTAGAGGCCTGCCATCCAGGCCAATACGTTCGAGATAAAGCCGGCCATCCTTCAGATGATCAATACATCAGTTCAGTTCAGCGGCTTACAGAACTATGATCCTAATGCTCACATCATAAATTTCCTGGAAGTTTGCGATCTTTTCGAACAAAATAGTGTTACTAATGATGCCATAAGATTGAGACTCTTCCCTTTCTCACTTCGAGATAAGGCCAAGAGTTGGTTGAACTCTCTTCCGTTGGCTCCATTACCACTTGGGCTAATCTGGCCCAGAAATTTCTTGCCAAATATGTTCCTCCTGCCAAGACAGCTAAGATGCAGAATGATATCACATCTTTTATGCAATATGACTCAGAATCATTATATGAAGCTTGGGAAAGGTACAAAAATCTGCTCCGATGATTTCCTCATCATGGGATACCTGACTAGCTTCAGGTAAACACCTTCTACAATGGGTTATTGGGTCATACTAGAAGTTCTATAGATGCTGCAGCAAGTGGATCACTCATGGGGAAAAAAATTGACGAGGCTTATAATTTAATTGAGGTGATGGCTTCCAATAATTATCAATGGTCCAATGAGAGAATTTTGCCAAAGAAAGCTCCAGGCAGTTATCAGTTGAATGAGATTAGTGCCTTATTGGCACAGATGGCTGCTTTGTCCAAGAGAATTGACACTATGAGTGTGCATTTAGTCTAGAGCCCGTTAGTAACTTGTGAATTATGTAGAGAAGGACACACCAGTGATAGCTGCCCAACCAATCCCGAGTCAGTGCAATATGTTGGGAACTATAATAGACAGCAAAACAATCCTTATTCCAACAATTACAATCCGGGTTGGAGAAATCACCCAAACGTTTCCTGGAATAACAATCAAGGGTCTTCATCCTCTGCTAAACCAGCAAACCCTCCTAGTTTTCCATCACAAGCTCGTGCTCCTGTTCCAAAAAAGAAGCCATCAATGGAAGAGATGTTTATGCAATTCATGGCAAGAACTGATAATCTCATTCAGAATCACTCAGAATCACTTCAGGAGCATAAAACATCACTTAGAAATCTTGAGACACAAGTGGGCCAGCTTGCTAATGCACTTAACAATCGTCCTAGGGGATATTTTCCAAGTGATACAGAAACCAATCCTAAGGGAGATAGAAAAGAACATTGCAAAGCCATCACACTTAGGAATGGAAGGGAATTAGAAGAGGAAACCAAGAAGCAAGAATTGACAACTAAGCCTCTTAAAGAAAAAGATATGGTGGAAAAAGAAGTTGAAAAGACTCAAGAGGAAAAGAAGCAATGTTATCCACCACTACCCTTTCCTCAGTGCCTTCAAAAGAATAAGCTTGACAAGCAGTTCCAGAAATTTCTTGAGGTATTTAAAAAGCTTCATATTAATATACCTTTTGCTGAAGCTTTGGAACAAATGCCAAAATATGTCAAGTTTATGAAAGACATATTGTCTAAGAAAAGGAAATTGGGTGAATTTGAGACTGTTGCACTTACTGAAGAGTGTAGTTCTATCCTCCAAAAGAAAATTCCACCAAAGCTCAAGGATCCGGGAAGTTTCACCATTCCATGCACAATTAGAAATCAGTTCATTGGTAGAGCTTTATGTGATTTAGGAGCAAACATCAATCTTATGCCTTTATCATTCTATAGGAAACTAGGTTTGGGGGAAGTTAAGCCTACTACAGTCACACTACAATTGGCGGAGAGATCTTACACATATCCAAGAGGCATTGTTGAAGATGTATTAGTGAAGGTATATAAATTTATCTTCCCAGCTGATTTCATTGTATTGGATATGGAGCAAGATCACGAAATACCAATTATTCTTGGGAGACCTTTCTTAGCTACCGGTAGAACTCTCATCAATGTGCAAAAAGGCGAACTTGCTATGAGAGTTCAAGATCAAGAGGTAAATTTTAATGTTTTTAAAGCTATGAAATTTCCTAATGAATCTGATGAGTGTTTTACAGTTAATGTGGTGGATAGTGCTACAGCTAAATTTTTTTAAAATAGCTATCCGATTGATCCACTTGAGGCATCGTTGATAAGTACTTCAGAAAAAGATGATGATGACTTTATAGAATATGTAAATTTGTTGAATGCTCATCCACGTATTGGAAGATCCATTCATCAATTTGAACCATTGGGACTTAAGACAAGCGAAACATCATCTACCAAGCCATCCATTGAAGAGCCACCATCCCTGGAGCTTAAGCAGTTACCTTCACATTTACGGTATGCTTTTCTTGGTGAAAAATCTGAATTACCTGTTATTATCTCATCTTTTCTTAACGTTGAGCAGGAAAATAAAATCCTTAGTTTACTTCAAGAACACAAGAGGGCATTGGGTTGGTCGATTGCCGAAAGGGATCAGTTCTTCAATTTGCATGCATAAAATCCTTCTTGAGACAATCACAAGGCTACCGTAGAGCATCAACGGAGACTTAATCCCATCATGAAAGAAGTGGTAAAAAAGGAGATTATTAAGTGGTTGGATGCAGGCATCATATATCCTATCTCCGACAGTTCATGGGTAAGTCCAGTTCAATGTGTGCCCAAAAAAGGAGGAATGATGGTGGTTGCCAATGCTAATAATGAGCTTATTCCAACTAGAACAGTGACTGGTTGGCGGATTTGCATGGACTATCGAAAACTTAACAAAGCCACTAGGAAAGACCACTTTCCTTTGCCATTCATTGATCAGATGCTAGACAGATTGGCTGGTAAGGAGTTTTATTGTTTCTTGGATGGATATTCGAGATACAATCAAATTGTTATAGCTCCTGAAGATCAAGAAAAGACTACCTTCACTTGCCCCTATAGAACTTTTGCTTTTCGGAGAATGCCATTCGGACTTTGCAATGCTCCTGCTACCTTTTAGAGATGCATGATAGCCATATTCTTCAACATGGTCAAGCAATGTTTAGAGGTATTTATGGATGACTTTTCAGTTTTTGGAGACTTTTTTGATGAGTGTCTACATCACCTTGCTAGAGTGCTTAAAAGATGTGAAGAAACAAACTTGGTATTAAACTGGGAAAAATGCCACTTCATGGTTCAAGAAGGCATTATTTTAGGATATCAAGTTTCTAGTAGAGGGATAGAAGTAGACAAAGCAAAGATTGAAACAATTGAGAGGCTCCCACCTCCAATCTCTGTTAAAGGCATTTGGAGTTTCCTTGGTCATGTCGGGTTCAACAGGAGGTTTATTAAATACTTTTCCAAGATCTCAAAGCCACTTTGCAATCTCCTTGAAAACGATGTCCCTTTCAAGTTTGATGATGCATCTCTAACAGCTTTTAAGATATTGAAAGAGAGACTGGTTTCAGCACTTATCATTATTGTTCCAGACTGGAACTTACCATTCGAGCTCATGTGCGATGCTAGTGACTTTGCAGTTGGCGCAGTCTTAGGCCAACGAAAAGATATTGTCTTTCATTCTATCTACTATGCAAGCAAAACTTTAACCAATGCTCAGTTTAATTACACCACCACTGCAAAAGAATTTCTTGTAGTAGTATTTGCTTTTGATAAATTCCGATCTTATCTTGTGGGCACCAAAGTCATTGTCTACACCGATCATTCAGCTATCAAGTACTTGATTGATAAGAAGGATGCAAAACCTCGCTTGATCCGTTGGATACTTCTTTTGCAAGAGTTTGATTTAGAGATCCGAGATAGAAAAGGAACAGAAAATTAAGTGGCAGATCATTTATCAGGATTGGATAATGGGGCACAAGTTGGCGATGCAATCCAAATCAATGAGACTTTTCCTGATGAGCAACTCTTTCTAGTTCATCAACAGGAATCACCATGGTATGCCGACTATGTGAACTATATTGTAAGTAGAATATTTCCACCTCTCAACAAAAAAAGAAGTTCTTGCATGATGTCAAGCATTATTACTGGGATGAACCTTTCTTGTTTAATCAATGCAATGATTAGATTATTAGAAAGTGTGTACCCAAGGAAAAAGTTGATGATATTTTGAAACATTATCACTCTTCGGACTATGGAGGACATTTTGGAGGCGAACGGATTGCGGCAAAATGCTAAAATTAGGTTTTTATTGGCCCACTCTCTTTAAAGATGCTCACCAGTTTGATGCCAGATGTGATAGATGTCAGAGAGTGGGCAACATCTCAAGGAGAAACGAGATGCCCCTCAACAGCATTCTCGAAATAAAGATTTTTGATGTATGGGGAATTGATTTCATGGGTATATTTATTTTCTCCTACAACAATCTTTACATTCTTGTTGCAGTTGATTATGTATCTAAGTGGGTGGAAGCAACAGCCTTGCCAACCAATGATTCCAAGGTGGTTCTAAACTTCTTGAAAAAGAATATCTTCACCCACTTTGGCACTCCAAGAGTAATCATTAGTGATGAGGGGTCTCACTTTTGCAACAAATACTTTGAAGCCCTCCTTGCTAAATATAGGGTCAAGCACAAGATTGCCACCACCTACCATCCACAAACAAGTGGTCAAGCCAAAGTTTCCAATAGAAAAATCAAGAGGATTTTGGAGATGACTGTCAGCCCGACTAGAAAAGATTGGTCCACGAGATTGGATGATGCATTATGGGCATACCGAACTGCTTATAAAACTCCGATTGGGATGTCTCCATACAAATTAGTATTTGAAAAAGCATGTCACCTTTTGGTAGAGTTGGAGCACAATGCATATTGGGCCATCAAAAAGTTGAATTTCGATCTTCAAGTAGCAGGAGAGAGGCGTCTATTGCAACTCAATGAGATAGATGAATTTTGTCTTCAAGCCTATGAAAATACCAAGCTTTACAAAGAAAAGACCAAGAGATGGCATGATAAGAAGATTATTGAGAGACATTTTGAACTAGGCCAATATGTTTTACTCTACAACTCCCCCTTAAAGCTATTTCCAGGAAAACTCAAGTCTCGATGGTCCGGACCTTTCAAAGTCATTAAAGTTTTTCCTCATGGAGCATATAAGGTGGTTGAAGAGAGTTCCAATCGAATATTCAAAGTGAATGGCCAACGGTTCAAGCATTACTGGGGAGGCGATTTTGAACGCCACAAGTCCTCAATCATTTTAGCCGACCCAGAATAAGCTCGAGATAGTCAACCCGATGACTATAAATCAAGCACTTCTTGGGAGGCAACCAAAGCTCTTTACTCTTTAATGTTTGCTTTTATTTTATTTTATTTTATTTTATTTTATCTTTTCTTTTCTTTTCTTTTCTTTGATTTGAATTTTTCTTTTTTAACTAATTGGTAGAGAGGTCGGTGCCGCGGTGCCTAAAAAAAGAGTAAAATTTTCATTTTAAAGTCAGAGAGGTTGGCGCCGCGACGTCGAACCTCGTACAAAAAAAAAATTCTTCTAACGGTCAGTGTAGCTGGCGCCGCGGCACCAGCTCGTAAAATTTTTTTAAATTTTTTTTAGGGTTTTAAAAAAACCTAACCCCCTAAACCTTTTCATCTTTTTGGCAGCCACTAAGAACTCTTTTCTCTCCCAAACCCTCTCCTATCTCTCTCAACTATCAACTCTATCTACTTCTACAAATCTCTCATCTATCTTCACTACCCATCTTCTTAAAATCCCATTGCTCACGTTCTTCTCAATTTCTTTCACACAACCACTACACAAATCAACCACATATTTTATACTCACCATCAAGTAAGGAATCTCCCAAGTTCTTCAAGTAAGTCTTTCAAATTCCATAAAGATTTATTAGTTTGAGGGTTATTGGTTGATTTTTTATGATTGGATATTTTTCTTGCTTCCAATATTCTTTGATAGAGGATTGGGTTGTTTGATGATTATTGTGGATTTTTAAAAGTTAGTCCAAATTAAACGATTATTATTTGCTTGTTGTGGCTTGGATTGTATTGAGCATAGTGGAGGATTGGAGAATTTGCTTTGCTTGTTGTGGTTTGGGTTGTGTTGAGAAAATTTGAGGAGTGGAGAATTTATTGATTCTATCTTAAGGTTTTTTTTTTGTTGGGTGAAGATAATAGTTGGATTTGGGTCAATTGTTGAACTAGAACTAGAATATGGGACCAAGGAAGAAAACTCAAACTAGCACTAGTGCACCCAATTTTGATAGAAGCAAGTTTGTATCTGATGCAGCGGTTCAACGACATAACCACTCTCTCCTACATAAAAGCCTATTCCAGAGAGGGGTTTCATATTGATCCACATGAGCATTTTGAGTTTCAAAAAGTCATCAATTCACGTCATTGGCAAAAATTCTATGCTCCGCCGCCATCTTTCGTACTCCCGGTTGTCAGAGAGTTTTATGCCAATGCCTTTGAACTTAGCGATAATACAATTTTTGTTCGTGGGTGCCAAGTTCCTTTGATCCGCAGACCATTAATTAGTATTACCAAACCCCGAATATCGAGACTGATGAATATACTCAGTATTTGGATGGGCCAATTGACATGGATGCGGTTGTAGACGCCTAATGTTGTCTGGACCACTAAATCAGGTATGTTTTCTTCCTAAATTGATGATTCAGAATGCAAAAAGGCTTTTCTCACCCTGCAGGTGGTACTCCGAGACTTAGTCTAAGAAAGCAGACAGAAAAAGTCAAACTTGAAAAAAGTCAACCCAAAAAAGTTAACCACAAAAAAGTCAACCTCAAAAAGTCAACTATTGACAAAGTCAACCTATTTTCAAAATCAACATTTGAAGTTCAATTGAAAGATGGTGAAAGAATTTTATAATCCGAGGTCTACATTGAAAGATATGGAGGTCGGAAGTTGGATTACAGAATCTCAGTAGAAGAGAAACCTGGTTCGAGAAATTTGGGGAAAAGTGCTTGAACGATCAAATTGGTCGAAATTGAAGGTCCCAAATGAAAGATAAGCACTGACTACGAGTAATGGAGAAGTTACTTGAAAGAAAAACTGAAAGAAAAGTCAATTCGGAAGAAAATCGAGAATTAGGGCTTTTGGTGGATTTTAGTGAAATTTGGAAAAATTATAGAAATGACCCTATTCGGTAAGACTAAAGTTCCTAATTTATTAGGAGTGATTAAAAAAGGATATAGCCCAAGGCTCAGTTTGAAGAAAATTTAAAAATTAGACTTGTTTTGAGCAAAACCGGACTTTGGAGGCAAATGGGCAAAATTGGAAAATTTGGAAAAAATAGCAAATGAACTCCAAAATTTTTGAAAATTTGCATATCTCATTCTTAAATTATTTGGAAGAGATCAGCGAAAGAAAATCTTGATTAGGAGTTCGTATGCAAAATGGCCAAATCCCGGGCCCGCTCTCCAAAATTCAAAAAGATAAATCCCAAAAAAATAGCAAATGAGTTCCAAAATTTTTTAAAATTTGCAGATATCATTCTTAACTAATTTGGAAGAGATTGGAAAAATAAAATCTGAATTCGGAGTTCGTTTGCAAAATGGCCAAATCCCGGTCCCCTATGTAGAAATTCAAGCAGATAAATCCCGAAAAAGTAGTAAATGAGTTCCAAAAATTATGAAAACTTTCAGATCACACTTTTAAATTATTTGGAAGAGATTGGTGAAGAAAAATCTGGATTCGGAGCTCATTTAAAAAATGGTAAAGTTCGGGTGCATAAAAGGGGCAATTTCGGAAATAAATCCGAAATAAATAGCAAATGGACTCAAAAAATTTTGAAAACTTCCAGAATTCAATTTTTTATTATTTCAGAAGTATTGAAAAAAGAAAATCTGAATTGGAGTCCATTTTCTATTTATTTAGGTTCGGAGGTCAAAAAGGTCATTTTAGCGAAGAAACCAAAAAGGGCAAATTTGTAATTAAGAAAAATATGAAAGAAGAAGGAATTGCTAGGATTTTACCTCCTTTGATCAACCAGCATAGAGGAGAAGAAGGAAGTTTGATCAATTTAATTTCTTAGTCACTATCAAGCTCACATGCTACCACTAACACTTTGCAAATGGTCCCCCATTCATCCAATGGCTTAGGTGCCTTGTAGAAAAGTTGAAGGCACCATCCAATGGAAAATTTTAAATGCCAAGATGATATTTTTATTTTTCATGAAAGAACCCTCATCTAATGGCCAAGAATGGAAGAACACAACTCATCCAAAGGTGGACATCCATTTGGCCAAGCAAGGAAGTGCATGGGATTGTTCCTTTTCATCCAATGGCTTAGGCCATGTACAAGGGATGAGTACACATGTTAAGGGCTGGGATTAAATGCTAAGATGACATTTTTATGTTGTCATGAAAAAATCTTCATCCAATGGCCAAGAATAAAAGAGCACAACCCATCCAAGGGTAGGCACTCAAAGGGCCAAGCAAGGGAATGCATAGGATTGGTCCTCTTTTTCATCCAATGGCTTAGGCCATGTACAAGGGCTCAGTACACATCTAAAGGGATTCTATCAATTGGCAAGATGACATTTTTATGTTGTCATGAAAATATCTTAATCTAAGGGCCAAGATTGGAGGAGAAAAAGTGCAAAAATTATCCAATGGTGGAAGGGTCATTCGGCCAAGCAAGAGGGAAGGGGGAATGTTTTATTTTTTCCATATAGGCTGATCATTTAGGGGTGGAAGTCAGTAGCTAATTGATAAAAAAAAAAAAGGTTTTTGAAAGAAAGAAAGAAAGAAAGCTTTTGTTAAGGTAGCCATTCTACCATTGCTACTACATTTTTTCTTCTTCTTCCTCATGCTTTATTTTTTGTTTTCCATGTGATTTCCTACCATTTATTTTACATATTTCTTGTTGTTCTTGATTTTCAAAAATAAATAAAACAATGGTTAGGCTTCATGATCTTGATGAAAATCAAGTGATAATGGTTAGGGTGGGCTTTGTCCAATATACCAACCATGGAGCTCATCTCCATATTTTTTCTACATTATATATTTTTTATGATTTTGAGATTGAAAAGGCTTCATGACCTTGATGAAAATAAAGAGATAATGGTTAGGGGGCTTTGTCCAATGTACCAACCATGGAGCTCATCTCTTTGTTATTTATTTGCTTACTTTAACTTGTTTATTTCTATTATTGTTTATCTTTATGTATATTTATATTCCTGCTAACCATCTTGTTCTTTTGACCTATGTCATATTTTTTCATCTTGGGGCTATTGTCATATAGTTTAGGCCATTTCCATTTTTCATATCATATTCCATAGCATTTAGTTGGGTCGTTTTACATGACATTTCTCACAAGACTTTGGTTCCTAAGCCATTCGACCATATGTATTTTCTTTTAGCTTTAGGCCATTTTTATATGCCAGTTATTTTTTCATGACATTTAGACATTAGGCCATTTTCATATGCCATGTCATTTCACATGTCATTTAGCTTTAGGCCATTTTTATTATTCCATGTCATTTAAGTTTAGGTCATTTTATTATTCAAGGTCATTTTACATGTCATTTAGCTTTAGGCCATTTTCACATGCCATGTTATTTTTCCATGACATTTAGACAGTAGGCCATTTTCATATTCTATGTCATTTAGCTTTAGGCCATTTTTATTATTCCATGTTATTTTTCCATGACATTTAAGCATTAGGCTATTTTCATATGCCATGTTGTTGTTCCATGACATTTAGACATTGGGCCATTTTCGTATACCATGTCATTTCCTATGTCATTTAGGCACTAGGCCATTTTCATTATTTTTATTGTCATTTGCCATGTCATTTAGACACTAGTTCATGCATGTTAAGTTAGGATAACATTTATTGCCATGCAAACTCTGCTAGGCATTTAGGTTATTTATACCATGTATTTTTCATATCACTTAGGCTTTAAACCATTCATTTCATGTCATGGGACATGATTTATGACTTAGGCCAATCAATGGCTCAAAGTCATGCTCACTTGAGCATACTTGTGGAAAATTAAAGGGTTGTCAAATTGATTATTCTACCTTTGTGATTTTTTTTTACTTAGCCAATTCTTGTCCAAGGTTTTTAAATGTTTTAGCTACTGTTTGTAGGTCCTTTATAAGAGTCTCCAACATTTTTACTTTGATTTTTAAATGATTTTATCAAAGGCAAAAAAATGTGTTTTGGCAAAACAGTTTTTCATCCAGTACTTGTACTTTCCCAATTTTTTTGGGCATTCATATTTAATCAGAAAATTAAGCCAAATTTTTCTCTTGTATTTTTACATGTTAGGAGTCTCCAGTATTTGTTTTAGATGTTTTTGAAAATTTAAAAATAGGCTAAAAAATCGTGTCTAAACAGGACAATAGAAGCAGATTTAAATTCAAAAGAAAAACAATTGTTGAATTTGGCTAAGGCATTTAGAGGGGGTTGGTTAGAAGCATTAGCTACTATCTTAGGATAGTTTCTAAGTATTTTTAAACTTTAAAAATGATTTTATAAATCTCGGGTTAAGGGTGGTCAAGTCCGGGATTTTAAACTTAGGAAATTAAAGCCATTTTTAAAGGTTTTGGCTAAGGTTTTAATATTTATTCAAGTCTCTTAAATTGTTTTCAAACAAATCACAAAGTATTTTGATTTTTGAAGATTTAATTTGATATATTTTCCTTAGGTAGCTGGATATCTTTTTAGATATAGGGATTTCCCTATTTAAAGGAAAAAATACATTTTCATGCATTGCATTTTCCATGTTCATGCGTTTTATTTAATATGTGATTTTTTCTATGATATTTTTCTATGGTATTATTATTATTTTGATTTACATTTTTATGATGTATTGTTTGCCATATGGTTTTGAATATTTCATGCTATTCTATGCTTTTTATTTTAGTTATTTATTGTTGTCACATTATTTAGCATATACTATGTTCATGCATTTTGCTATTTTATTTTCATGCATATTTCATGATAGCATTATTTAATGTTTAATATTCCATGTCATTTAGATTATCTTATTTAGGATATGCCTTGCCATTTAAATTTTCCATATCATTTAAATCTTATTCATTTCATTTAGAATATCATGATACTTAGGATATCTCATTTCATTTAGGATATGCTATGCCTTTTAAATTATACCATATCATTTAGTTTGCATTATATTATCGTGATTTTGCTATGTCATTTTATTTATGTCACACATGTTCATATATATATTTTTAAATGTTTTGAAAAAGATAATGATTTTCAATAAAACAAAGATATACCCGAGTTAAAATAATTAATGAGTTCTCTGCCGGGTTTGCTGGGGAGGATATCATCAATTATCATTAATAACGGAATATCTTCTTTTAAACGAGAATGATTCGAAAACTTTTCCAAATAAATAAAAATTTCTATATTTTTCCACATTTTTCGAGAAAGGAAAATTTTGAATTAATAAATTCCGTATTATTTTCAATTAAAAATGTAATTATTTTTCTTAAAATTGGGAATTAATTTGAAATATTAAATTTAAAACCGACTTTTTATCGAGACTTGAGATAACACATGATCAATAAGGTACCGTTTTATACGAGCGTTGTGGGGGTGCTAATCCTTCCCCGCATGTAACCGAGTCCCGAACCCGCCTCTTTGATTTCTCTAATTTAAAACGCGGACTTGAAATTGGTTTTAAAAATGTTTTAATTAATTTTAAAATGTTTTACAAAACCGATTTTGATAGGTGGCCGATCACACCTAGCCAAAAAAGATTGGTGGCGACTCCATGACTTTTTCTGAGGCTGTTTTCATACTCTTGATCTTTTATTTCAATCTAGAGGAATTAAGTCGTCTTTTCCTCTGCTTTTGTTTCTCCCTCACTCGATCGGGTCCACGCGACTGGATCACGTATCGACAGCTTGGCGACTCCACTGGGAAAATTTAGAGAGTTAGGCCTAGAATTAGTCGTGTGTTATCAAAGTCTCCGTTTTGTCGGGTTTAAATGGTATTTAATTTTAATTCCCACTTTTTTAAAAAAAAAATAAGGAGAATTTCAAAAATAATAAAATACTCTTAAATATGACCATATTCATGTGCATACATATAATAATTGTTCTCTGGTTATTTTTGGTGCATATATTAATTTATTGATTAATTGATGATTTATGTTGTCTAATCTTGTTGGGGCATTTAGAATCAGGGTTGTAGAATAGGTGGTGGAAGGTTTATTGTGCCTCCTCACATACCTTGCACTCGCATTTGCATATCATAAGCCGTACACCTGGGTTCTGTCCCTTTAAGTGGAAGTAAAGTAACTACAATCCCGTGATTAACAATCCGCATGGGTTAGCAAAATACTTCCGGAGTATAAATTATCTAAGCTCTCGTGATTAACAATCCGCATGGGCTAGGGAAATATATTCTAACGAATTGAACCCGCTTTTATCGGGGTGCCTTACTAGCCTTCACAGGCGATAGTGAGGAACAATTCGGAGCCTTTTTAGAACTTCATTCACCCACATATAGTGAACCATAGAGCCAACATAGGTGAAGCTCTGCTGGATTTTTGATAGAATTACCGAAGTTAGGGACACATGGAGGGACATTTCTAACCTTTTATTACCTATGTTATATCCCGAATAAATTTTGCAAATTGGGTAGTGATGAACGTACATCATTTTGCCCATCATAGATTCAAAATTTCGTCCCTAAAGGCGTCGTAATGCCAAATTTTCATTGGGATATTTGTTGTATTATTTTGTTATTATTTGATTTCTTCACCTCTACTGACTTGTTTCTTTTTCATGCATTTTTTTTGTGTTATCATAACGCATCGGAAACATTATTGGCCTCGGGATAATCTTCAACTAAGAGGGTTTTCATGGAAGGTCAGGCTAGTTCGATAGTGGAAGAGCATGCAGGGGTGCGACAGTGTTCGGAGTTAGATCAGCGAAGACATGGGGATTGTTTAAAGGAGGGATATATATCAGCTTTGCCAGAACGGGTAGATTTAGTTTATCGGCAAAATGATCTTCGAGGGTTTATGGATATTTGGAATCAATGGGATGTGTCAGAAAAGAGGATTTTCACTCAGATTTATGGAGACATAGCATTGTTGATACAAGTTAAGATTAACAGTGAGGTGATTCGGGCTATGGTACATTTCTGGAATCCGGCTTACCGATGTTTCACCTTCAACAAGGAAGACATGACACCGACCATAGAGGAATATTCGACTTTGTTGCGTATTGAGGATGCTATCCCTGATCGTATTTATTTGAAGGATTCGAAAATATTAGGGTTCAAGAAGAAATTAGCTAGGATTGTGGGAATGCATAGCAAATGGGTCGATGCACATGTGGTTAAGAAAGGGAAAAACGAGTGTATTCCGTGGGATGCTCTCCAATCTTTGATCCGAAGTCACCCGAATAGAAAGATTGTTAGGGATATTTTTGCCTTAGCCATATATGGTTTGGTTATCTTCCCGGGGACACTAGGACGTGTCGAGTTGGCCATAGTTGACCTTTTTGAGAAGTTAAGGCGTAAGATAGATCCGTCTCCAGCCATCCTAGCAGAAACTATTCGATCTTTGAACTTTTGCAAAAGGGAAGGAAAATGAAGATTTAGGGGATGTATGCAGCTTCTCTATGTTTGGATTCAGAGTCATTTTTAGAGAAGGGAAGATGTCTCTTTCAAACCATACTTGAAAACCCTAGTACCGATCAGTGAATAACTTAAAATAGATTGGCCCGAAGACAGAAATGAAGAGCAGTGGATCAACCTGTTTCGAAATCTTAAAGGTGAAATGATAACTTGGAGAGCTCCATGGATGATCCCTATGCCGATATTGTACAAATGGGGAACAAGTCAGGGGTTCCACAACTCGAGATTTGGGGAGCCATGAGCTACGCACCTCTATTGGTGCAAACACAGGTTGAATCTCGGCAGTTTACACCCGCGATTCATGGACTGGGTCTATTAGAGTTCACCTATGGAGAAGAAGGTTACTCAGGAAAGGTGCAGGGAATAATTGAAGCATGGAAAAAGACAAGTCAGATAAAGGTAGCTAGATATGCTGACATCGTCACACCCGACTACCTAGCATGGAGAGAAAGGAGGATTAATGATAGGTTGTTGGCATCTAATTGTGAAGAAGTTCAGTTCTTGAGTTCGCCACCGAAGGAAATGCCATTAGAGTTAGAAATTGCAAGAGCAGAATTCGAAAATAAAAAGGCCCAAATGAGCAAAGAGATTGCCCGACTGCAAAAAGAGCTTGAGGACATGAAAAATAGGGAATCAGCTCGAGAAATAGAAAAGGAAAAGATCAAGAGAGAAAGGGACACTGCTAAGGGCGATCTTCAAGAATTACACTTGTAGAACAAGAGGTACCGCTTCGAGCTCAGATTTGAAGGAACCCTCAAGACTTTCGGGGAATGGGAGCAAGAGGTCAAAAACCTCAAGAAGGAGAGTAACTACTAGAAAGAGAGAGCGAAGCATGAGGAAGCCCGAGCCAATCAACTGGAAAAGCAAGCTAAAGAAAGCTTACACAGTGATGTTTTTGCTGACACGTCAAGGGTCCATGAACAAGTACGGGTCAGATTGAAGAGTAAGGCAATCAAAAGAAGGCTGTGAAGGAAAGTCCAAGATCAGAGGAAGTTACTATAGGACTAATATTTTGTAACAGCACTTTGAAAGGCAAATTATGGACTTGTCTTTGTCTTAGGCAGCGGACTTTTTATTCTATCTTTGATGTATTTAATTCCAGGAAATCAATGAAAGACCGTTTGGTTGGAATTATCCCGGGGCCAATACTTTCAAGTGCATACATATTTTTATCATTCACTTATTCTATCCTTTATATATTTTGTTCGTTCATTCATACATTTATTCATAGTTATAATTATTCATTCATGCTCATTTACTTAGCCATTCATTTATTCTTTATAATTATTCATTTGTTCATTTATTAAACATTTAGTCATTCATTCATTTTTTATAAAACACGTCAAAAAAGAATATGTCAATAATTTCTAATTCATGGTTTTCAAACTAAAGGTACAATTGGTCGTACAGTGAAAGAACCGAATTTTTGACACCCTTACAATACTCGATCTCAAGCTAGAGCTATAGAGAACGATCAGCTTGCTAGAATTGAAAGAATGGAAAAAACTCAAAGGGAACTGCAGGAACAGTTGGCTAAGTCTCAGGAGGAGTCACGGGAACAGATGACTAAACTCATGGAAATGATTAGTGCCATGATGAAACAAAAAGGGCCGGGGGAGAATTCGACCACTTTGAAATGAGTAGTTAATAAAGAGGATCAACCTAAAAACATACAGTAAAAGGGCCAAGAGCTGCCAATTGGGGCAACCTCCTATGTTTATATCCAGCCAGCTGCTGAGGCACAGAATTTTGGTCCTAGAAAGGTTAATATTGGGGTTGACCCAATGGATGTTAATGTTCCAGACTTTGAGGAACTAGCTGAAAAGGAAAAGGCAAAGATGACTGAGCTGAAGAGGGTTGAAATGGCAAAATCCCAGAAAAAATATCAACTGCTGGAGGAGAGGCTGAGGGCCGTTGAAGGGGCGGAGTTATTTGGCAGTCTGGATGCCAAAGAGATGAGTTTAGTACACGATCTGGTAATTACCCCAAAGTTCAAAGTACCAGACTTTGAGAAATATAATGGGACTACCAACCCATCAGCACATTTGACTATGTACTGCAGAAGATTGACGGGGCATGATGATAATGAAAAACTACTTATCCATTGTTTCCAAGATAGCTTGACAAGGTCTGCAACCCGATGGTACAATCAATTGAGTCGTACCAAGATTCGTTCGTGGACGGATTTAGCCAGGGCTTTCATGGAGTATTATAAACATGTATCTGATATGGTACCTGATAGGCTGTCACTACAGAACATGGAAAAGAAGACTACTAAGAGTTTCAAGGAATACTCGCAAAGGTGGAGAGATCTGGCCACACAAGTGCAATCCCCTTTAACTAGCAAAGAAACTACAGTGCTTTTCATCAATACCTTGAAAGCACCATATTATGATAAATTGGTGGAGTACAACCAAGGACTTCGCAAACATGGTGATATCCGGGGAGATGATAGAGTCTTGCATTAAGAATGGGAAAATGGAAGGAGGTGAGTCTACTACTCCGAAGAACGTATTACCTGCTAGGAAGAAGGAAGAGACCCACGCAGTTAGTATCAACCAATATCCATATACACCTCCCATAACATATACACCACCAAGGCCCTATACCCCTACTACATCTTATGCATTTCCTACACCCTACACACCTTACCCGGGGTATAATCCTTACTACCCCAATGTGAACCACCTTACCCAAAATCCCTTCCCTTATACCAATATACCACAATAGTCGTTTCCAACTGGCGTATCCCCACAGATAAACCTTCATCGAAATACTATCCCAAACACTCAGGGAGCTGGGCATAATGACCAACGTTCACCAAGGAACGATCAAAAACCCAATTTTATCTGATTCCTACCACCTATGGTGAGCTATATCCCAAACTGTTGCAGGGTCAACTTGTTGCACCCGTATACCTTAAACCTCTGACACCGCCATATCCAAGGTGGTACAATGCAAATACTAACTGAGCGTACAATGCAGGAATTCAAGAATATTCAACTGAAGATTGCCTGTCCTTTAAAAAGAAAGTCCAAAGCCTGATCAACGTCGGAGTTGTGAAGTTTGGGTCAAAGAATGGGCTGAATATAGTGAGAAACCCATTGCCCAATCATGCTGAGAATCGGGTAAATGCAGTATGGACAGGGGAAGACAGAAGGGTAAAAAGGGATGCCAGGGAAGTCAAGACTCCAATGTTAACAGTATGGGTCGAGATGGTTAAGGCAGGAATGGTGGGGGATGCAAACAGTTTAAAAATAGTTGCAAAGAGGGTGCAGAATTGGTGCCAGTTCCATAAATGTAGAGGTCATACCATACAGGATTGCGAGGACTTTCTGGCTAAAGTCCAAAAGATGATGGATGATGGAGAGGCTCAGTTTTACGAGGAGATAGAGAAGGATGTAGAGGTTATTGAGAATGCAACTGGCTATGGGATAGGAAACCCTTGATCATCTATTATGTTGAACCAGAGGAGACAGTTATGCTAGTTATTGAGGAAAGTGCATCTAAGTTAACAATAGATTTGCCTTCTTCTTTCTCATACAAGGAAAACACAGTTGCACCATGAAAGTATGAATGCAACATAATTATGCCAGGGTCTTCGAGTCAGCAAGATATCACAGGTGTAGGGCACTTAACACGAAGTGGAATGTGTTATGTCCCTGAGGTTGTTGAACAGGGATCAACAAGAAAGGATGGAGGAATGGACAAAGGGAAGAAAACAGCTGAACCAATCCATATTGAGATGGATTTGTCAAAAGAAACAGAAAGGGGATCAGCCTCGGTTAACAAGATAAAAGAGCCAGTGAATGAAAAGGAGGCTTGCGAGTTTTTAAAGTTCATGAAACACAGTGAGTATACTGTGGTTGAGCAATTGCAGCGTCAGCCAACAAGAATCTCCATCTTATCTTTGCTATTAAACTCAGAGCCACACAGAAATGCCCTGTTGAGACTGTTGAATCAGGCATATGTGGCTAACAACATATCGGTAGAAAAATTAGACAGGCTGGGGGGAAACATTGCGGTAGACGATCATATATATTTCAGTTATGATGAAATACCACCCAATGGTATTGGGTCCACAAAGGCTCTTCACATAAAAACCACTTGCAAGGGGCATATACTACCAATGATGCTTCTGGATAATGGTTCTCTATTAAATGTAATGCCCCTCACAACCTTGTCTAAGTTGCCAATTGATATTTCTTATATGCTGCCGAGTTGCACAGTAGTTAGAGCTTTTGATGGTACTAGGAGAGAGGTAATGAGAACTATTGAGGTTCCTCTAGTGCCCATGCATCTATATGGTGAACTTTCAGGTCATGGATATTAATCCATCCTATAATTGCTTGTTGGAAAAGCCGTGGATACATTCAGCAGGGGCTGTACCTTCATCTCTCCATTAAAAGCTGAAATTTGTGATGGAGGGGCATTTAGTCACTGTATCAGGAGAAGAGGACATAATGGCCTCTGCATCTACTGAATCTTCT
This sequence comes from Fremontodendron californicum, assembly GCA_030761205.1. Lineage (NCBI taxonomy): Eukaryota > Viridiplantae > Streptophyta > Magnoliopsida > Malvales > Malvaceae > Fremontodendron > Fremontodendron californicum. The sequence goes on along the minus strand of JAULJL010000017.1, from coordinate 17,033,006 downwards.
TATGTCAAACCCAATGAAGATGCCGTAGAATGTTCATTTCGATCTTTGAATTCATAAATGCTATTTTCGTCACTAAAAGATGAAATCCAAAACCAAGGTTGTCCAAGAACACAAGGCTGGGGGTAAGAACTACCATGGGAAAAGGCTGCATGGCTGGAAAAGGTTTCGAAAAATATCTTCAGGGTATGGGCCGAGCAATGGAAGTAGTAGGAAAGAAAGATCGGTTTGGCCTAACGTATCTTCTGAAGGCCCATTAGAAAAGGAAACAAGTTGAAAAGAACCGACAAATGAGGATAGCCCGTCTCGCTGGTATGGATATTGAGTGGGAGCCTATGACTTTCCTACCAATCCTTTACAGCTTCTGCACGGCCGGTTTTTTGTTTGAAGAAAAAAATTCAGATGATGTACTTATAATGATTGAGCAAGCCTTCGAGAGATTCTAGGTGAATAGGGATGAGCATGACTAGGGAGGAAAGAATTGAAAGTGAGAATGCTAACTAGATGGTTCGACCTTGTCCACCAGGATATAGACTGACCAATTGGAGTGCAACCGAGCTTCCCATAGTTTTTAGGTCTATTCCAACGTAATGCTTTTAAACAAATCTTAACTATCTTTGCCCAAAGATATTAAGAACTTCTTTTGTAATAGGCTTTTGTCTAAAAGTTTTCATTCAATAAATAACAAACACGATGCATTTCCTCCATATTAATGTGTCCATTTCTTTCATTTATGCTATTTATTTTGCTTTCATTGTATATATGTTTGCCTATATTGTTTCTTCCCCACCTATTTACAGGTGTACAAATGCGGAATATGAGGACCTTCCTGTCAGTAATTCTAAAATTGATTTTGAGAGACATATTTGCATGGGTGATTTTGAGGCCGAAGAAGATATTGAGGAGTATGGTCTACCTCCGGACTTATTAAGAAAAATAGAACAAGAAGAGAAACAAGTACTTCCTCATGAGGAGCTATTGGAATTGTTAAATTTGGGAAGTATTGAGGAGATAAAAGAGGTTAAAATTGGGATTACATTATCGTCATCAATAAAGGGTGAATTGATAGCCTTGCTTCGGGAATATGTAGATGTATTTGCATGGTCATACCAAGACATGTCGGGTTTGAATCCAGACGTTATGGTTCATAAGCTCCGTTTAAGGCCAGAGTGCAAGCCAATTCAGCAAAAATTGAGAAAAATGAGGCCGGACATGTTGTTAAAGGTAAAAGAGGAGGTGAAGAGGTAATTTGACGCTGGATTCTTGGAGGTGGCAAAATATCCGAAATGAGTGGCAAACATTGTTCCAGTACCAAAGAAGGATGGCATGGTGCGGATGTGCGTTGATTACCGAGATTTGAACAAGGCCAGTCCTAAAGATAATTTCCCTTTGCCCCACATTGATACTTTGGTGGATAATATGGCGAAGAGCTCTTTGTTTTCTTTCATGAATGGATTCTCGGGATATAATCAGATTAAGATAGCACCGGAAGATGTGGAGAAAACCATATTTGTTACAATATGGGGAACATTCTGCTACAAGGTAATGTCGTTTGGGTTGAAGAATGATGGGGCAACATATCAGAGAGCCATGGTGACCTTGTTTCATGACATGATGCATAAGGGAATTGAGGTCTATGTTGATGATATGATTGCAAAGTCATAAGGAGAAGAGGAGCATATTGCTAATCTTAGGAAACTCTTTGAAAGACTAAGAAAGTTTCAACTCAAGCTAAACCCGGTAAAATGCACTTTTGGAGTTACTTCGGGAAAATTGTTGGGTTTTGTTGTTAGCAAAAAAAGAATTGAGATTGATCTAGATAAAGTGAAGGCCATCCAGAATTTGCTATCCCCACGTACTCAAAAAGAATTAGGAGGTTTTCTGGGAAGATTGAATTACATTGCTCGATTTATTTCTCAGTTAACTGATAAATGTGATCCAATTTTTAAGCTACTTCAAAAACTTGATACAGGAGAGTGGGATGAAGGGTGTCATATTGCTTTTGAAAAGGCTAAGAATTATCTATCAAACCCACCAGTATTAATGCCACCTATTTCGGATAAACCGATGATACTGTATTTATCAGTATTTGAGAGATCCATGGGTTGTGTTTTGGGGCAGCTTGATGAGACTGGAAAGAAAGAACAGGTGGTTTACTACCCCAGCAAGAAATTCACAGATTATGATTTGAAATATTCGTCGATAGAAAAGCTGTGCTGTGCCTTAACTTGGACTGCTCGAAGGCTCAGACAGTACATGCTGTACCACACAATGTGGTGGATCGCCAAGCTAGATCCAATCAAGTACATGTTAGAATCACCTTCTTTGTCAGGAAGGACGACAAGATGGCAGGTTTTGTTGTATGAATACAACATTGTATATGTGAGTCAGAAAGCTATCAAGGGTAGTGCAGTGGCTGAATTTTTAGCAAGTCGGGCAGTGGAAGATTATGAGCCGTTGAACTTTGATTTCTCAGATGAAGATTTGATGTATGTTTCACAAGCGGATGAGGTTCTCTTAAAGAAGAAAATATGAAAGATGTACTTTGATGGGGCATCTAATGCCATGGGGCACGGAATCGGTGCAGTGCTCATATACCTAGAAGAATATTATTATCCCTTCACTGCTAGATTGGATTTTCATTGTACAAACAATACTACAGAATATGAGACATGTACAATGGGCCTCCGTGCTGCCATAGACAGAAAGATAAAAAAATTGGAGGTTTTTGGAGACTCGGCTTTAGTGATATATCAATTGCGCAGAGAATAGGAAACTCGAGATACAAAATTAATCTGATACCGAGAACTCATACTGAGTTTATTGGAGGAGTTTGAAGAAGTAAGTTTCAATTACTTCCCCCGAGAAGAAAATCGGATAGCGGATGCTCTGGCTACTTTGTCATCAATGTTTAAAGTGAATGAAGGGGCTAAAGTTGTACCGATCAAGATGAGCATATATGAATCTCCTACCCACTGTTTGAGTATCAAAGAAGAAACAGATGGTCTCCCTTGGTATAACGATATTTTGTAGTACATCAAGAATCAACAGTATCCAGAGTGAGCAACAGAAAATGACAAGAGAACTCTGAGAAGGCTAGCAATGAGTTTTGTTCTAGACAGTTAGATTCTCTACAAGAAAAGGAAAGACCAATGCCTATTGAGATATGTCGGGTTTGCCAAAGCTCGGAGAATCATAGAGGAAGTCCATAAAGGGATATGTGGCACCCATGCCAATGGTCACATGCTTGCTAAGAAAATTAAGAGAGCAGGATTGTTGTCAGATTTTACAACGTAAGTGCACGTATAGCAAATAAGTAATATAATGAGAAGTAGAGTGTCGAACCCACGAAGAATTTTTATTAAAATTGTTAAGTACTAAAATTAACACAACCTAATCTTATCTAAACAAATAATTAAAGATGGTAATCAAGCTTAAAAGAAACTAAAAATAAAAGCAAGTAAATTGAAAAGATGAATTCAATTAATTAATAAAAGCCTAGGATTACAACTTCGCTCAACACTTCGCTTGAATCTCTCTCTACCTCTTCACTTGATTAATGATCCTGAGTTGTTAACCTAGAGTTCTAATCTATTTATAAGCATCTGTCGATGGTCTTATAAAAATATTCCTCCTAACCAATTAACTATATGTCTATTTTAATTGAATTAAAGAAGAACTCATTAAGCTTAGGCTTTAACAACTCAGGATCATTAATCAAGTGAAGAGGTAGAGAGAGATTCAAGCGAAGTGTTGAGCGAAGTTGTAATCCTAGGCTTTTATTAATTAATTGAATTCATCTTTTCAATTTACTTGCTCTTAGGCTTTAACAATGGTTACACTTGACAAGTAAGTGTATTTCTACCCTACCTGCAGATCAATTCATCCTAATAAATTAATATGAAACATATGTTATTTAATCCATGTCATAACACTAAACTCCCTATGTCTAGTTGTATTTAGGTTAACAAATCAATCTAATTGGTAGCTAAGCAATTAGAAGCATTAAGAATAAGATTGAACAAACAACTCAACAAACCATTAAATCAAGCTAGAGAGAGAAAGTAAATTCAAACTATGTGTTGAGTTCCATTGAAATCCTAGTAAAAGAGATTTATTTCATGATAATAAATAAAAACAAATAATAAAATAGTTTCACCATCATCAACTACACAAGAAAAATAAAGAAGAGAGAAGAAGAAACTAAGAGTTGTTAGTTCTTGAGTCTTCAATCTTCAAGCTTCCAATCTTCTTGAGAGAAGTTGATGATGGCTATCTTCTTGAGAGAGAATTAGGTTTCTAGGTCTCTAATCCCCTTTATTTTGACCTAAAAGAGTCCTATTTAAAGTGTCCAAGGCCTCCTGGAGTCCTAAACTTCGCGCCCAAGCAACCAGATAAAAATCATGATTTTATTTTGCATTTTTTCATGATTTTAGTACTGTTCACGAGTCGGCGCCGCGGCCCCAACTTTCTGTCCGCTGCCTGCAGGTTCTATCGCCTTCTCGAACTTTGGAAGATGTTTTGACTGGGAAAATCTTGTCTGATTTTGACGCGCCTTATACCGTTGGAAAGGTATGGAAGTTAGCTTCAAAAGTAAAGATAGGGCGTTCTCTCAAATTAAATTTTTAAGACTGAGTTTTTCTTGAAAGAATATCTGGAGGTCGAATCTGCCTGCTCATTGGAATGCAGTGATTTTTGTCGTTTTGCACCTCGAAACTCTATATCACCTTGGACCTATAAAAACACATAAATAACAACTAAATAACTTAGTTTTAAACATAAAATGAATAATTAAAATAAATATAAAAATATCTAAAACTAATCAAATCCTAATAAAATCATTAAGAACTTAGCCGATTCAAAAGCATAAAAGGTGACAAAATAACTATATTTCCTAGAGTTATCACACCCCCAAACTTAATATTTTGCTATTCCTCGAGCAAAACAAAACAAAACACACTAACTAAATAAATAAATTGACTCAAAACATCACTCAAGATAAATGCACTCAAACAATGATTTCTTAAATTTTCCTCAAAAGTTACTTCAAAATCCTAACTCAAAGTAGAACATAAATGATAACTCGTATAATTATATAGTTTTTAGTTATGTTTTATTATTGTTTTGTGTCAAATACGAGTTATTATTGTTTAGTCTAATTGTTTTTATGATCTTTTATATTTTTATGTAATTTGGTGTTTTTCACAAGTTTCTTTGAGTGATTTCAGATTACTAGAATTAAGGGCAAATCCAGTTCAGTTCCAGTTCCGACACCGTTTACCATATCAGCTATATCTCGAGTTTCACTGAAGCAATAAGGCTGAAATTTGTAGCCGTGCAAAGCTAAGAGGAATATCTATCTTTTTCATGTTTTACATTTCTTGAAACGGAGTCGTTTTCCCTAGTGAAATCGACCATCAAGTTGGCTGATGTGCAATGACGTCTGTGCTGACCTGTTTTCGTATTTTGCCCATATCTTCTTATCCACATCAGCAAATGAGCTGATTCCAACGGCTATGGATCCGTAACTGATAGGGGTATATGTTTCTAGAAGACAATTTTATCAGATCGAGCCTCCAACATTGACAAAATCGACCATCAAGCTGGCTGATCAGAATTGTCATACAATATGACGAAAATTGTTAGAAAAATGCACCCACCTATTATACCTACCTTTGAAATTTGTAAAGCTTGTCTCTTGTCATTTAGCCCTCCAAAATGTGTATAAATAGAGGGCCTTGGATGAGTATTGGGATACATTATACATTGGTAGGATATTAGCCATTGTAATAAAATTCTCTAAGTTTTCTTTTTCTTTCCTTTCTCTAGTTTTCTTTTTCTATATTTACTTATGCTTCTTACATTTCTTTTCATTTTATTCATATCTAGTATGTGTTGCTAATCATATTGTTGAGGTGATGAGGTGAAGCTCTTGGTAAATGCTAAGGTTAGTCTCTTAAACATGAGCTAAAATGAATCATCATTTATAAACACTAGTATAAATAATATTTTCTTTTGGTTTAAAATCATACTTGCAAAGTAGAGATCTTGATTCATTATTGACAATGAAAATGGCACAGTAAATGCTTGGTTTCATAACCTTGATTTGTAGACATATACCTTGGCATAAGGAATGCTTGGACTCTTTTTATGAGTTTTGAGGACACCAAATGAACATAATATCATATGCTATGGACGTTGGAAAATTTGGACTGAATTGCTAAACCTTCCGATTGGAACCTCCCTTATGTGTGATTTCAATTGTGTAATAAAACAAGATTAATCTTAGCATAACACCAAGAGTGGATTCTCTAACCTCAACATCCTTTCTTATTGTTTTTTATATCTTGTTTAATTGCTTTTATGTTATTTTGTTTATTTTGTTCTCTAATATCTTGTTTACTTTCTTTGTTATTGATTGCCTAATATCTTGTTTATTTTCTTTTTCATATATATTTATAAACTTATACTTACTAGTACGCTTCCCTGTGGTTCGACCTCGGACACCCGAGAATTTATTACTTGAACATAACCTGCACTTGGGTTTACAACTCTTAATTGAGTTTCCATCAAGTTTTTGGCGCCGTTGCCGGGGAAGCAATACTAAGTATATAAGTTTATAAGTATATTTATTTTTATTGGCTGGTTATACCGCCTAATTTTGTATATATTTATTTTTATTGGCTGGTTATACCGCCTATATTTATTTTTATTGGCTGGTTATACCGCCTAATCTTCTATATATTTATATTTATATTGTATATTAACTTTGTTTTATTTTTATTGGCTGGTTATACCGCCTAATCTGTATATTAACTTTGTTTTATGCTTGTTTGGCGACGTGATTTTAGATCTCGTCGTTTAGTTAGATTTTATTGTGAAACTTTTTCAGGTAATCTTTCTAATACAACTCCTACCATGGCTGACAATGAAAGTGTTCATGCTGAAGATGAGAACAGACAAGTACGCACCATGCGTGACTACTTGCAACCAACTCGTAGCTTATCACCCTCTTGTTTTATTTTTCCTCTCAATGAGAACAGACAAGTGCTTACTCGTTTCTAAAAGACTTCGAAGATGTATGTGTCACCTTTAATGACCAACAATGTACAAATGAAATTGTCAAGCTAAAATTATTTCCTTTTTCTTTAAAAGATAAAGCAAAAATTTGGCTTCATAATTTAAAACCAAGGTCAATTGGCACATGGCAAGAATTACAAACTGAGTTTCTAAAGAAATTTTTCCCAGCACATAAAACTACTGCTTTGAAAAGACAGATTCAAAATTTCAATCAAAATCAAAATGAAGCATTTTTTCAGTGCTGGGAGCGTTTTAAAGATTTGTTAAGTTCTTGTCCACATCATGGTTTTGAAAAATGGCGTCTTATTAGTTTCTTTTATGAAAGTTTAACTCCCGAAACAAAACAATTTGTTGAAACAATGTGTAACGGTGAGTTTCTAGAAAAAGAACCTGAAGAAGCCTTTGACTACCTAGACCATTTGGCAGATAACTCTCAAGCCTGGCACACAGATAATTCCTCTGAAAGTTCCAATAGATCTAATGTTGTTTCTAACAGAGGAAAATATCATTTTAGTCAAGAAGATGAAATAAAAGCTAAAGTAGCTAATTTGGCTAGAAAGATTGAAGCCATGGAACTTAGAGAAGTAAAAGAAGTCAAAACGGTTAAAAATGAAGAAAGTTGTGGAATTTGTGAAATCATGGGACACCCCACTTCTGAATGCCCAAACATTCCCATTCTTAAAGAAGCGTTGCATGATCAAGTAAATTCCATAAACACATTTAAAAAGCCTTTTCCTTCTCCTTACTCTGAAACGTATAACCCTGAATGGAGAAATCATCCCAACTTCAGTTGGCGGAATAATAATCATGTTCAGGTACCACAATCTCAAAAGCCGGGCAACACTTTTTCCTATCAACCTTCACGTGTACAAACCTTGGAAGAGACATTGCAAGCATTCATGCAAACACAAGCAAATGTGAATAACCGGACTTCACAGGACATCAATGAGATCAAAAACACCTTGTCCACATTGACAGCTTCATTACGCACTCAAGAAAAAGGTAAGTTTCCTGCTCAACCTCAGCCTAACCCTTCTACTCAATGTCTTGTTTCTTGCTCCAATGAAACTCAACAGGAAAATGCCAGTTCTATCACAACTCTTCGAAGTGGAAAGGCAATTGACAAAAACATTCCATCAAAAGACCAAGATCCTCTTTCCCCTCCGAAAAGTAATGGTAAGGATGATGGTAAGTCTGAACTTCTTGAAAATTTGGACAAAGAAAAAGGTATGCATCCTGCTCCTTTTCCTCAAAGGTTGCAAACAATAAAGAATTTGAATCAAAATGCAGAAATTTATGAACTTTTCAAACAAGTTAAGATTAACATTCCTTTATTGGATGCAATCAAACAAGTTCCATCTTATGCTAAATTTTTGAAGGACATGTGCACAGTTAAAAGGAAACATAATGTACAAAAGAAAGCATTTCTGACGGAAAGTGTGAGCTCAATCATTCAGCACCTTACTCCACCAAAATTCAAAGATCCTGGATGTCCAACAATCTCATGCATCATTGGAAACACTAGAATAGAACGTGCATTGCTTGATCTTGGTGCTAGTGTTAATCTTTTGCCTTTTTCTGTTTATCAACAGTTAGGTTTAGGTGAACTCAAGGAAACACCTGTTACACTTCAACTAGCTGATCGTTCTGTAAAAATTCCTCGAGGGATAGTTGAAGATGTTTTGGTTCAAATTGATAATTTTTACTTCCCTGTTGATTTTATTGTTTTGGACACACATCCTGTTTCAAATCCAAATGTTCAAATTCCTGTTATATTAGGCCGTCCATTTCTTGCAACTTCTAATGCTCTGATAAATTGCAGGAATGGTATGTTGAACATTTCTTTTGGAAATATGACTTTAGAATTAAATGTGTTCAACATTTGCAAGCAACCTGGTGATAATTCAGAAGTACATGAAGTGGATTTCATTGAAGAACTTGTTCATGAACATCTCACCACTACCACATTCCATGATCCTTTAGAAGCTTATTTAATTGAATGTGAGTTTGATAATGCTTCAGAAATTTCACACACTAATTCTTTGTTAAATTCTTTTCAGGTCAAGCATTGTTGGAAACAAAAGTTTGAGGAACTTCCATCACTCACAAATGTCACTGTACCATCAACTATTGAACCACCCAAGCTGGATTTAAAACCATTGCCATCCGAGCTAAAATATTCCTTTTTGGGTGAGAATGAAACTTTTCCAGTCATAAATGAACTTGAGGAACTCAGAAATGATGCATATGAGAATTCTAAAATTCATAAAGAAAGAACTAAAGCCTTTCATGACAAGTTAATTTCAAGAAAAACATTTGATGTTGGGCAAAAAGTTCTACTTTATAATTCTAGACTTCACATATTTCCTGGTAAGTTGAGATCAAGATGGACTGGCCCATTTGTGGTTAAGCATGTGTATCATTATGGAGCAGTTGACATTGAGAATCCTCAAAATGGTAACGTATTCAAGGTAAATGGACAAAGACTCAAACTCTTTTTGGAAAATCATGTTACTCAAGAAGAGATTGTTTTTCTTTTTGATCCTTATTTTGAAAATAACTAGATGTAAATATAATTTTTACTAATCTTCAAAAAAAAAAAATCATTTTTTTTTCCCGGTTAAATGGCGGATAACGGTACTCCGTGATTATTTAAGTCGGTTCCATCAGCTACCCACAAAACTGATATTGTATATAAAATTTCTCTTTCAATTCCTTTTTCATTTTTTTTTCAAGATGGATGATATTCTCACAATATTGCAGAAACGATTTCCTCCTTTTCCTCGAAATATTTTACTGAAGCTTTACCAAGTTCGATTCGAAAGATTAAGAATGCTTATGCACAAAGGGATTCCTGAAGACATACGTTGGATAATTGAAGCCAAGGTACGTGAAGATGAATATCTTCCTGTTTTGCATTTACCAGGTACAGGTAGAAGCACTTATGCAAAGAAGCGACGAGCAAAGCGCATGAGTTCAAATTGCCACAAGTGTGCACGATGGACGTGTAACGGTAAATGTCGTTCTATTGGGATTCCGTCCTCTAATCGAGATGATAAAATTGAATTCATTAAGGATGGACTGAGTAAGGAGAATTTGGGTAATATCCAACTTTCTCTTGAGACGCATCCTAGTGGAGACGTACAAAGAGAAATTCTTGATTTATGGCCGCAATTCCAAAGGGAATGGCAACATCTTGGGAATCTGATGTTAAAAGACCCTGTTTGCCAGCTTGTAAGAAAACTGGATGGGAAGCATATCCTCGACTCAAAGAAGGCGTTTAAGCCGTTTCTGGACGTAAAACCAGAGGAAGATGTGAGCCACAATCACAACTACAATAAATGACTTCTCAGCTTTTGGTTTGATTTGCAATAATTTCATTTCGGTTTAATTTACGTGTTGTTCGATTTGTGTAATTATTCTCGTTTTTTTTTTTTTTTGCATTGGTCTTTTACGATTGATTTTTCTTCTCTTTTTGATTTTCTTCCTGAAATCACGCAAAAATCTTTTGTTAGGTTAACATTTTCTTATGACAGGTCAAATACACTTTCGGCGACATTATTACTCTTGTCTGATTCACTACTCAGTCCTCTATATATTACACCATGTACTCATTCTCTTTCAGGCACTCGAAAAAAAAAAATGGAAAGCACTTCGTCCCAGCGCATTAAAAAAATTTGTGTCTTTGGAGGTGCTTATCCAGGGAAAAATAACATATTCGCTGATGAAGCCATAAGAGTTGGAGTAATACTTGCCCAACAAAAGATCCAGTTGATTTATGGAGGCGGTAGTACGGGTTTAATGGGAGCAGTCGCTACAGCAGCACACGCCGGAGGAAGTCCAGTTCTAGAAATCGTGCCAAAACTATTCACAGATTTTTGTGGACCTACCGTGGGTAAGGAAATACAAGTCTGGAGTATCCCTGAACGGATGACAATCATGTACCATTCTGCCGATGCATTCATTGCTTTACCAGGAGGTCTGGGTACATTGGAAGAAATAGCTTGCGTGGCTTCTTGGTCATCTTTGGTCACAAATAAGAAACCCATTGGTTTGCTTAATATTAATGATTATTTTAGTAATTTGCTTTCATACTTAGATAATGCTGTGGATAATGGATTCATGTTTTCAGAGGCAAGGAGAACCATAATTTCTGCTACAACCATTGAAGATTTACTCAAAAAGCTCCAAGCTTATGAGTATTTATCTGCTACGGTTGTTTCGCAAACGCTAGGAAAAAGAAAAAGAGATATGGACGAGCAAGGAGTGGATTGCACTTTGTCTTTGTGACATTATCTAACATTTTGCTTGTTGTGTCTCAGTTATAATAAGTGGTTAGCAACCTCTGCAGGTAATATCTCATAAATTCTACCTTTAAAATTTGACATTGGGGACAATGTCATATTTTAGTAGGGGGTAAAGGACATATTTTGCTAAAAAAAAAAAAAAATTGTTGTGTTTTAAGACATTTAGAAGTATTCATTCTGAACAAGGTCTGAGTAAGGGAGACTTGAGACATACCTTGTCAGTTTGATTTAATCTTCTTCTTCAAAAAAAAAAAAAGCATGTTTAGACTTAGTGTGTTTTTTAGTTACTTTCAATACTATAATGAGATATGAATTGCATAAGTCTAAAACAGATTTATTAGTGAGAAGATTTTCATGAGAATTGAGCTTGATATCAACCTTTTTATGAGCCAATGTTAATATGATATGTTGATTGAGAAAGAAGCATGTTTAGACTTAATCTGACTTGTATAATCATCATTGTGAGTTTTTGAGCCTATAATGATTGATGCATTATACAAATCAATCTAATTTCTTTCTTGAGTGCTCTTATGATTACATGATTCTCTAGAACTTGCTTTAAACCGTTTGATACTATATTGATACATGTGACAACATGAATATGATAGAGGCATTAGGATTATAACCAGAGCCAAACAGCCATCCATTATTAATGTTCTGAGAGAACATCCCCACTAGTGAGCCAATTTGAGCCTACATTAAATATGCTATTTTATTGGTAACCAGAACTTACACCTAGCCTAAATATACTTATATCCTTACCCTTGTTCTAAAGATGGATTATATATTTTGAGACATATTGCAAAAACAAGGGATACTTTTTGAAAATTTGGGTTAGAACGAAAGATAAGTGTGGGGGAAGAAAAGAAAAGAAAAAGTCAAGAGAAAAAGAAAGGGATCATTGTCAAATACATTCCCATATTAAAAAAAAAAAAATCTTCTCTTGAACTTCTAGAAAAAGATGTTACAAAGTTGGTTAGAATAATGCAAAGGCTCAACATGAATATTTAGCCTATGTTATTATGTGCTTTATAAGAGTTTTGAGAAGTTTTATTTGTATGATCTTATTATGTCTCTAAAATCTATGAACTCTTTGGAACCTTTGTGATATCTTTATCCATTTGTTCTTTAACCACATTATAACCCTTTGGCCCCATTACAACCTTGAATAAAGACCTCTTGATTTATGAAGTTGTATGATCTAAATAGTGGAGAATAGGTGGACAAGCAAGCATATGGTAGAAGTGTTTTCATGAGATTGATTGAGTGTAAACACTTTACGACTACTTTAAAGAGTGAAAATCAAGAGAGTATCCCATGTGAGAAGTTGAGATTAAGTTTGAATATACACTATTTTGATTGAAATATGTTATGTTAATATTGGCTTAACTCATTTATTTACATTCAAGCAAGATTTTTTGTGAATTTCTTTAAGCTATTGATTAGTTTTTAAGACTTGTCCAATGATTATCTCTAATTTATATTGGAAGGATTAGTTATAATTATTATTTTTAGTTTTTCTTATGTCTTCAATGTTTGTGGGTATCGTCCTAGTAAACCCTCACGAGACTAAACTCGTCCACTAGGGACACCTAGGGGTTTAAAGGCTTGTGTCACATGCTAAGTGCCACCGTGATTTCCTACGAAAATGGATTAGATTAGATTTTCTTATTTTATTTTTATTGAGTCGTTGCTAGGGACTAGCAACAATCTAAGTGTGGGGGTGTGATAACTCGTATAATTATATAGTTTTTAGTTATGTTTTATTATTGTTTTGTGTCAAATACGAGTTATTATTGTTTAGTCTAATTGTTTTTATGATCTTTTATATTTTTATGTAATTTGGTGTTTTTCACAAGTTTCTTTGAGTGATTTCAGATTACTAGAATTAAGGGCAAATCCAGTTCAGTTCCAGTTCCGACACCATTTACCATATCAGCTATATCTCGAGTTTCACTGAAGCAATAAGGCTGACATTTGTAGCCGTGCAAAGCTAAGAGGAATATCTATCTTTTTCATGTTTTACACTTCTTGAAACGGAGTCGTTTTCCCTAGTGAAATCGACCATCAAGTTGGCTGATGTGCAATGACGTCTGTGCTGACCTGTTTTCGTATTTTGCCCATATCTTCTTATCCACATCAGCAAATGAGCTGATTCCAACGGCTGTGGATCCGTAACTGATAGGGGTATATTTTTCTAGAAGACAATTTTATCAGATCGAGCCTCCAACATTGACAAAATCGACCATCAAGCTGGCTGATCAGAATTGTCATACAATATGACGAAAATTGTTAGAAAAATGCACCCACCTATTATACCTACCTTTGAAATTTGTAAAGCTTGTCTCTTGTCATTTAGCCCTCCAAAATGTGTATAAATAGAGGGCCTTGGATGAGTATTGGGATACATTATACATTGGTAGGATATTAGCCATTGTAATAAAATTCTCTAAGTTTTCTTTTTCTTTCCTTTCTCTAGTTTTCTTTTTCTATATTTACTTATGCTTCTTACATTTCTTTTCATTTTATTCATATCTAGTATGTGTTGCTAATCATATTGTTGAGGTGATGAGGTGAAGCTCTTGGTAAATGCTAAGGTTAGTCTCTTAAACATGAGCTAAAATGAATCATCATTTATAAACACTAGTATAAATAATATTTTCTTTTGGTTTAAAATCATACTTGCAAAGTAGAGATCTTGATTCATTATTGACAATGAAAATGGCACAGTAAATGCTTGGTTTCATAACCTTGATTTGTTGTAGACATATACCTTGGCATAAGGAATGCTTGGACTCTTTTTATGAGTTTTGAGGACACCAAATGAACATAATATCATATGCTATGGACGTTGGAAAATTTGGACTGAATTGCTAAACCTTCCGATTAGAACCTCCCTTATGTGTGATTTCAATTGTGTAATAAAACAAGATTAATCTTAGCATAACACCAAGAGTGGATTCTCTAACCTCAACATCCTTTCTTATTGTTTTTTATATCTTGTTTAATTGCTTTTATGTTATTTTGTTTATTTTGTTCTCTAATATCTTGTTTACTTTCTTTGTTATTGATTGCCTAATATCTTGTTTATTTTCTTTTTCATATATATTTATAAACTTATACTTACTAGTACGCTTCCCTGTGGTTCGACCTCGGACACCCGATAATTTATTACTTGAACATAACCTGCACTTGGGTTTACAACTCTTAATTGAGTTTCCATCAATAAACATAATCCAAATCTATTATTCAATTCAATCATAAACTTCATACTCGAATGGATTTTCAGTGTGTGTGTGTATAATCTCTTTGCAAATCATCACATGCAATCTAAATAAGTTTATATCAATGCAAAATACGAATTAGTACTAGATTCTCATATGTTTGCTTTTCATCTCTCTCTCTACTAATGTAGACTAACACTTCATCAAGGATCATGTAGGTCTATATTAAGCTTGTAATGTAAGGCTAGGGTCAAGGTAGGATAAAGATATATTTCGGTTTAAGTCACCCATAGACACTTTACAATTTTTTTCAGGATTTTTTTCAAGAGCCATAGTCTTTTTCTCAAGTTCCATTCTCTATTCTTTGAATACACTTTTTTTTTTGCTTCACCAATTTATTTATTTTATTTTTTCGTTTTTGAAGAACCATAACCTTATTTCTTTTTTATTGTTTATATCACCACTTCACCCAATTTCGACATGGCTCATAATTGTTTCCTGTAATATCATCACATGCCTATGTAGTGAAGGTTAATCATGGTTTTTCTTATTTGGCTAGGCTAAAAAATATGGCAATCAAAGAAAATAGATATATCAATTAGGCACAAAAAGGTATACTAAGGATAATCATATATAAAGGTAAGCTTGAAAGGCTCAAACGATCCATAGATGGCCTAAATCACTTCCTTAACTTAGTGTTGTCTAGGATTTCGCCTTGAGAGAGAATCAAACAAATTCTAGGTTCTAGACATAATTGCAATTCACATTAACATAATCAGTCTTTAAATAAGCTATGCAATTCTAAGCAAGAGACAAGTGCTCAATTTGTGAAAATCGCATCCTAACATGAAACTAACAAAAGAATTTAACATAAATTCTTCTCATGCTTATGTTTTCCCAAGAATCAAGATAAATCAATAACTAAAATTCATCATTGGATAAGAATTCCATCATACTAAGTGCATTACATCTCAAGAAAAAAGCAAAAAGGATAAAAAAATTTAGACTCCTAAAAAAAAAAAATTAGACAATCACACAAACTAAAATAAATCTAAAGGCACACCCCCAAACTTAAAAGAAACATTGTCCTGAATGTTTAGAAATAAAAAGAGTAAGAACAAGAATACTCCCCTATCGATGCAAGCAAAGTAGGAGAAGCTTTAGTTTTCCTCTTAGACTTCATCATGCTTGTCCAAGTTGGGTGAGTAGTCACTACAAAAGAAAAAAAAAATACTCTAAAAATTAAAAGAAAAGAAAAATAAAAAAATAAAAAGTTTAGAACTTGGGTTGCCTCCTAAAAAGCACTTGATTTATAGTCATCGACTTGACTATCTCATTGTTTATTAACCGGCATCTTTCCATTTGAACCATTTTCCACCTTTTTTCTTTGCTTTATGAGGCCTTGCATTCACAAAATTGTGGCTTCCATGCATCTTGGAAGTAGAATGTGAAATTGCTTCAAGTGGTGTAGTGGAACAATTTTCATTGAATGCTTCTTTGGAATCCCTGTTCACCACTTTGACTACGAAACATTCATCAAATTCGTTAGGAAACTTCATAGCCTTAAAAACTTTAAAAGTTACCTGTTGCTCTAGAACTCTCATGGTAAGTTCTCTTTTTTGCACATCAATGAGAGTTCTATCGGTGGCTAAGAATGGTCTCCCAAGAATTATTGGTATTTCACTATCCTCCTCCATGTCAAGCATAATGAAATCAGTAGGAAAGAAGAATTTGTCAACCTTGACTAGCACATCTTCAACCATGCCTCTTAGATGTTTGATGGATCTATCAGCAAGTTGCAACATCACTGTAGTGGGCTTTATTTTCCCTAAACCAAGCTTGCGATAGATAGAAAGAGGCATTAAATTGATACACGCCTCCAAATCACACAAAGCTTTACCAAAAAATTTATCACCAATAGCGCATGGAATAGCACTGCACTTTTCAGTAAGTGCAACTATCTCAATCTCATCCAATTTCCTCTTCTTAGACAAATTTTCTTTCATAAACTTGACATACTTAGGCATTTGTTCTAAAGCTTCAGCAAAAGATATATTAATATGGAGCTTTTTGAATACCTCAAGAAACTTCTGAAACTGCTTATCAAGCTTATTCTTTTGAAGGCGCAGAGGAAAAAGTGGTGGTGGATAGACTGGAGGCTTCTTCTCTTCTTTTTGTGCTTTTTCAATTTCTTTTTCTCCCAAATTTTCTACTTCAAGAGGCTTGGGCTGCAATTCTGGCACTTTTCTTTGAAGACGTTGATGAAGGGTGGTGGTGGGTAACTTCGAGGTGTCTTCTCTTGAATTCTCTCATAATTCTTTTAGCAACCCACTTCTACTTCTTTCCCAGTTCTTAATGTAATGGCATTACATTGCTCTTTCCCATGGATCTTAGGATTGGTCATAGTATCGCTTGGTAAAGATCCCATTGGACGATTGTTAAATGCATTAGCAAGCTGGCCTACTTGTGTCTCAAGATTTTGAAGTGTCGCTGCATGAGTTTGATTTGTCGCTTCTTGACTAGCCATGAACTTTGTAAACATATCTTCTAATGCTGTCTTCTTTTCTTGGATAGGATCCCTGGCTTGTGTTTGAAAATCAGGAGGGACTACTTGCTTAGCTTGTGATGTTGGCCCTTGATTGTTCCAAGAAAAGTTTTGCTGATTTTTCCAACCTGGATTATAGTCGTTTGGATATGGATTTTTCTACTGCCTATTATAGTTTCCCACATATTGGGCAGATTTAGCCTTGGCTGGGCATCTATCACTGTTGTTTCCTTCCCCACAATATTCACATGTTACAAATGGGCTTTGGACTAACTGCACACTCATAGTGTCAGATTTGGACAAAGCAGCCATCTGCACTGATAAAGCACTGATCTCATCCAATTGATAAACACCTGAAGCTTTCTTTGGCAAAATCTCTCAGTGGACCATTGATAATTATTGGATGCCCTCACCTCAATTAAATCATAAGCATCATCAATTTCTTTCCCCATGGGTGCCCCACCTGCTGCAGCATCTATAGAACTTCTAGTAGGACCCATCAACCCATTGTAGAAAGTGTTAACTTGAAGCCATTTAGGTATCCCATGATGAGGACATCGTCGCAGAAGATCTTTGTACCTTTCCCAAGCTTCATATAATGATTCTGAGTCATACTACATAAAAGATGTGATATCATTCCACATCTTAGTTGTCTTGGCAGATTGAAAATATTTGGCAAGGAATTTCTGGGCTAGATCAGCCAAGCGGCAATGGAGCCACCAGGAAGAGAGTTTAACCAACTCTTGGCCTTATCTCAAAGTGAGAAAGGGAAGAGTCTCAATCTAATAGCATCATCAGTAACACCATTCTGTTTGAAAATATTGCAAACTTCCAGGAAATTCACGATGTGAGCATTCGGGTCATCGTTCGGTAAGCTGCTGAACTAAACTGATGTATTGATCATCTGAAGGATGGCTAGCTTTATCTCGAACGTATTGGCCTGGATGGCAGGCCTCTGAATACTAGTCTGAAGATGTTGCATGAGAGGAACCCCATACTCTCGCAAAGTCTTTGTTTCGTCAGCTTCAGCCATTGTACCTGAAAATAAGAAAGAAAAAGAAAGTTTAAATTAAGACTAGGGTTGCTTGGTAATAATATTAACAAAAATAATAAACAATTCCCCGGCAACGGCTCCAAAAACTTGTTGTCAGATTTCACAATGCAAGTGCACGTATCGTGAACAAGTAATATAATGAGAAGTATAGTGTCGAACCCACGAGGAATTGTTATTAAAATCGTTAAGTACTAAAAAACACAACCTAATCTTATTTAAACAAATGATTAAAGATGGTAATCAAACTTAAAAGGAACTAAAAACAAAAGCAAGTAAATTAAAAAGATGAATTCAATTAATTAAAAAAAGCCTAGGATTACAACTTCCCTCAACACTCCGCTTGAATCTCTCTCTACCTCTTCACTTGATTAATGATCCTGAGTTGTTAACCTAGAGTTCTAATCTATTTATAAGCATCTGTCGATGGTCTTATAAAAATATTCCTCCTAACCAATTAACTATATGTCTATGATAATTGAATTAAAGAAGAACTCATTAAGCTTAGGCTCTAACAATGGTTATACTTGACAAGTAAGTGTATTTCTACCCTACCTGCAGATCAATTCATCCTAATAAATGAATATGAAACATATGTTCTTCAATCCATGTCTAACACTAAACTCCCTATGTCTAGTTGTATTTAGGTTAACAAATCAATCTAATTGGTAGCTAAGCAATTAGAAGCATTAAGAACAAGATTGAACAAACAACTCAACAAACCATTAAATCAAGCTAGAGAGAGAAATTAAATTCAAACTATGTGTTGAGTTCCATTGAAATCCTAGTAAAAGAGATTTATTTCATGATAATAAATGAAAACAAATAATAAAATAGTTTCGCCATCATCAACTACACAAGAAAAATAAAGAAGAGAAAAGAAGAAACTAAGAGTTGTGAGTTCTTGAGTCTTCAATCTTCAAGCTTCCAATCTTCTTGAGAGAAGTTTATGGTGGCTATCTTCTTGAGAGAGAATTAGGTTTCTAGGTCTTTAATCCCCTTTATTTTGACCTAAAAGAGTCATATTTAAAGTGTCAAAGGCCTCCTGGAGTCCCAAACTTCGCGCCCAAGAAACCAGGTAAAAATCAAATTTTTTTTTTTGCATTTTTTCATGATTTTAGTACTGTTCACGAGTCGGCACCGCGGCCCCAACTTTCTGTCCGCTGCCTGCAGGTTCTGTCATCTTCTCAAAATTCGGCAGATGTTTTGATTGGGCCAATCTTGTCCGATTCTAATGCGCCTTATACCATTGGAAAGATATGGAAGTTAGATTCAAAAATCAAGAAGGGAGTTTTCTCAAATGAAGTCTTTAAGACTAAGTGTTTCTTGAATGAAGATCCGGAGGTCAAATTTGCCTGCTCATTGGAATGCACCGATTTTTGTCGTTTTGCACCTCGAAGCTCCAGATCACCTTGGACCTATAAAAACACATAAATAACAACTAAATAACTTATTTTTAAACATAAAATGGATGATTAAAATAAATATAACAATATCTAAAACTAATCAAATAATAATAAAACCCTCAAGAACTTAGCCGACTCAAAAGCATAAAAGGTGACAAAATAACTATATTTCCTAGAGTTATCAAGGTTATTATTGGCTGACGATGGAAGGAGATTGTATCAGTTATTCTTGGAAATGCTAGATCTATGCAGATAAGATTCATTTTCCACCATAGCCATTGCATGTCATGACCGCACCATGACCGTTTTCAATATGGGGAATAGATATGGTTGGGCTATTACCCTGAAAGCTTCAAATGGACATCGCTTCATCTTGGTGGCCATAGATTATTTCACAAAATGGGTAGAAACAAGCGTTCTATGCGAATATAACAAAGTCGATGGTATGCAGATTTGTTAAGAAGGAAATCATATGCCGATATGGATTGTCAGCAAGAATTATTTCAGATAATGCTCTTAATCTGAACAATAAGATGATGAGAGAGGTGTGTACTCAGTTCAAGATCACGCATCACAATTCGGCACCTTATCGTCTGAAGATGAATGGGGCAATAGGAGCAGCCAACAAAAACATCAAGAAGATTGTCGAAAAGATGACTGATGTGTACAAGGATTGGCATGAGATCTTGCCTTTTGCTTTTCACGCATATCGCACTTCGGTTCACACATCTACAGGGGCAACATCGTTTTCTTAGGTATATGGTATGGAAGCAGTGCTACCTATTAAAGTTGAGATTCCTTCACTTCGGGATTTGGTGGAGGTTGGCCTAGAAGAGGCAGAATGGGTTAGAGCTCGTTATGAATAGCTGAATCTCATCGAGGAGAAAAGATTGAAGGCAATTTGTCACGGGCAGTTGTATCAGAAAAGGATGATTCAAGCCCATAACAAGAAGGTTCGACCCAGACAGTTCCGAGAAGGAGAGTTGGTACTGAGGAAAAATCTCCCCATAATGAAGGATCAACGAGGAAAATGGGCTCCAAATTGGGTATGTGGTAAAATGAGCTTTTTCTGGAGGAGTATTGATTCTAACTCGGATGGACGGGGATGATTTTAGACATCCCGTGAATTCTGATGAGCTGAAGAAGTATTATGCTTGAAAAAAAAAGTGTGTGATGCTATGCACATGGGAATTCAAATGATTCCAAGTGTAAAAATGGAAATTCTATATATCTACCTCCCCTGAGAATTACTTTTCAAAGAGAATATTCATGCTTGATATGATGAATGACCATCTTTTAGATTCCCTTCACTAAGAAGAAATTATCCCTAGTCACCCCTTTGAACCTTAGGAATTATTTCTTTTGTTGAACCCTGATCAAGGATCACCCTCTACACTGAAGGGCAAATATGAGAAAAAATAATCAAAATCATGGCAAAAAAAAAAGAGCCATTGGAAAATGTGAAACCAAAGAATGGGAAATGAAAGCCAGCAATGAAAGAAAATAGATTGAAATGAAAAAAGAGAAAAGTCCAAACAAAAAAAAAGGAGGACAAATGTTTCAAGAATTAATTCTCCACAGAAAATGATCCTTGATCCTATCACCCTTAAACACATTTTGGGCCTATTTTATCCTTTCCTTCTAAACTCGAACCTGGGCTTACATTACGTGCTTTAAAAGTCCATTTTGATCAAGCATGGATATTTCATTTGAAAGGTTGTTCTCAGAATTTATCTCATCTTTTGAATTGACATTTTTTCCTTGGAAGCATTTAGAATTCTCAGTTGCGTGGTACAATACAAAAAAAAGGGGAGAGGTTTAAGCCGAAAACCCACAAAGGGCGACTTAATACCGAATAGGGGACACCTGATTTGAAAACCCGCAAAGGGCGGCTCAAGTACTGATTAAGGTTTGAATCATTGCTCCTTGTAAAAGGGGAGAAAGTATTTGAAAATTAAAGAAAAGGGGAACAACTCAGTCTGACATAACTGTAGAAATCGAGGGATTATCCAAGTAAATTGCTCGTTCAAGAGAAATTTCAGATGATTTGAAAAAGAGGGGTCCAAGATATTCTGCACCCGGGGTATCTACAACCTATAACTTTACATTTTTTTCTTATATCCTTGATATCCACTTTTATCATTTTAAAACATTTTGTTACAATAAATTTTTTTTACCCCTTTTATGACAGTTGCTTGTTTCATACTTTCTTTAATACATTTTTAAGATGCATTTTGTTTGTTATTAAATTGAATGATGATTAGTAAACATAAAAATCTTTAAATAAAGGGATTTTAAAAGTATTACTAAGGAATAGATTTAAATATTAGAAAAGGGTTTGGAAACCACTAATCTTGATGGAAAATTCACCAAGTAAAGGAAAACAGCGAATGTGGTGTAGACTCCGTCATAAAGTCAAAAATTTGTGAATTTCAGAGAAGTTAGAAACTAGAATTGTTTGTCAATTTATTTTGAGTAAAGGGTTCCTTAAATAGGGCATCAGTGAACAATTGAAGACTCCGTCATGAAGTCAGATAATCTGTGGACCTCAAAGGAACCATGGATTAGAAATCATGACACAATCATTTGATTGCAGTCGTCCTTAGAAAACATACAAGCATTTGCAAAGCATGTCATTCTCATCATTGCATTTAGCTAACACTGCAGGAATCAGGAAAACTTTGGCTTCCCCAAATCGAATTCATTCTGCTTTATCAAATGAGTCGAGCCTCGAAACCATCGTCGAGGTATTTTCTTTTGTTTTAAATCGAGTTCATTCTGTTTTATCAAATGAGTCGAGCCCCGAGACCATCGTCGAGGTATTTCCTTTTGTTTTAAATTGAATTCATTCTGTTTATCAAATGAGTCGAGCCCCGAAACCATCGTTGAGGTATTTCCTTTTGTTTTAAATCGAATTCATTCTGTTTTATCAAATGAGTCGATCCTTGAGATCACAGTCGAGGTATTCCTTTTGTTTTAAATTGAATTCATTCTATTTTATCAAATGAGTCGAGCCCCGAGACCATCGTCGAGGTATTTCTTTTTGTTTTAAATTGAATTCATTCTATTTTATCAAATTAGTCGAGCCTCGAGACAATCGTCGAGGTGTTTCCTTTTGTTTTAAATCGAATTTGTAGACACCTAATTTTGTCCGGACCACTAAACAGGTATGTTTTCTTCCCATATTGATGTTTCCGAGTATAAAAAGACTGTTTTCATCCTGCAGGTGGTACTCCGAGACTTAGTTTAAGAGGGCGAGCACAAAAAGACAAACTTGAAAAAAAGTCAACCCCGAAAAAGTCAACCCCAAAAAGTCAACTACTGAAAAAGTCAACCCACTTTCAAAATCAAGATTTTAAGTTCAATTGAAAAATGGCGAAAGAATTTTGATAATCCGAGGTCTACATTGAAAGATATGGAGTTCGGAAGTTGGGATTTTGAGATTCAGTAGAAAAGAAACCCTAATCCAAGAAATTTGGGGAAAAGTGCTTAAACGATCAAACTGGTCGAAATTGAAGGTTCCAAATGAAAGATAAGCACTGACTACGGGTAATGGAGAAGTCACTTGCAAGAAAAACCGAAAGAAAAGTCAATCCGGGAGAAAACCGAGAATTAGGGTTTCTAGTGGATTTCGGTGAAATCGGGAAGAATCACAGAAATGGCCCGACTTGGTAAGACCAAAGCCCCCAATGGAAGAAGAATGGTTAAAAAGGATGGCCCAAGGCTCAGATTGAAAAAAATCTGAAAATCGGATTTGTTTTGAGCAAAACCGGGTTTCGGAGGTAAAAGGGCAAAATTGGAAAATTTTGGGAAAAATAGCAAATGGACTCCGAAAATTATGGAAAATTTTTCAATCTCATTCTTAAATCATTTGAAGGAGATTGGCGAAAGAAAATCTTAATTCCGAGTTCGTTTGCAAAATGGCCAAATCCCGGGCTTCTTATGCAGTAATTCAAAAAGATAAATCCCGGAAAAATAGCAAATGGACTCCAAAAATTCTGAAATTTGGCAAATATCATTTTTAAATTATTTGGAAGAGATTGGCGAAAGAAAATCTTGATTCCGAGTTCGTTTGCAAAATGGCCAAATCCCGGGCCTCATATGCAGTAATTCAAGCCGATAAATCCCGAAAAAATACCAAATGAGCTCCAAAAATTATGAAAACTTCCAGATCACACTTTTTAATTATTTTGAAGAGATTGGTGAAGAAAAATCTTGATTTGGAGCTCGTTTAAAAAATGGTAAAAAGTAGGGGCATAAAAGGATATTTTGGGAAGAAAAAATCCAAATAAATAGCAAACGGACTCGGATAATTTTGAAAACTTCCAGAACTCAATATTTTATTATTTTGGAAGTATTAAGAAAAGAAAAATTGAATTTGGAGTCCGTTTGATATTTACTTGCATCCGGGGGCAAAATGGTCATTTCATCCAAGCAACCGAAAAGGGCTTTTTTGGGCCTTTCAAAAATCAGAGCTGGGCTGGAAAAGAGAAGTGCTGGCCTGCCCAAGCCCAAAGGAAGGAGGAAGCTTGATTATTTTTTTTTTCAATCAAGTGGTTAAAAATCAAGAGTTAGTTAACCATTCTCTTTGATCAAGCCATGGTGATTAAACCACATAGGTTAAGAAAGATGTCAACATTATTTTCGCATAGCTGTAATTTGAGAGGGCTGAGATGCTAATCTAAAGGTGGTAATTTCATGACTTTTCATCTTGAATTATTGGCCATTTGATGGAAAATAGGTTACACAAAAATGACAACATCTTTGAGGCTATATAAGCATCATTTAGGCCAACCCTAGAGGGGAGAGGCAGATTTTGTTTTTTCTTTTCCATTTTGGCTGATTTCTCTTAGTTTTTCTTAGTTTTTATCTTCTTGGTTGAGAGCAAAAAAAGAAAAGTTTAGAAAAAAAGGAAAGTTTGAAGAGAAAAGCTTGAAATATTAGCTTCTTGAGGTTGCTCTTGAGCACCAACTCTTGCACTTTCATTTTCTATTCTTATTTTTTGCTATTTTAATCTCTACTTGGTGAGTTTTCATTTTAAAATAATGTTTCTTGTTCTTCCTTCATTTCCTTTCTTAAGTATTTTTTTTTTTTACATTTTGTTTTTACAATAAACTCACCATGGCCAAATGGCCTACATTATTTATTTTAAGTTGTTGTTTCGATTCATTTTACCATATTGTTTATGCTATTTTCTTTGTTTTTGATGTTTTAAATGTTATGTTATTTCATGTTCTTGAGTTATATTTTAATTTGGTTGCTTTGTTTTGTCGCAACCTAAAAAAAAATAACGACGAGTCTCATCGCAAGACTTTATTATTCGTTAAGCGTGACATTAAAAAAAACCGAGGAAAAGTCGACTTAATTCCTCTAAAAAATGAAGGTTTTGGAAATGACCTAAAAAGACATGGAGTAGCCACCAATCTTTTTTAGCTAGGTGTGATCGGCCACCTATTAAAACCGATTTTATAAAATATTTTAAAAATTAATTAAAACATTTTAAAAACCGATTTCAAGTGTGGGGAAGGATTAGCACCCCCACAACGCCCGTATAAATCGGTACCTTATTAATCGTGTGTTATCTCAAGTCTTGGTAAAAGTTGGTTTTAAATTTAGTATTTCAAATTAATTCCCAATTTAAAGTAAAATAATTCCATTTTTTATTGAAAATGATCAGGGATTTATAAATTCAAAATTTTCCTATATTCCCCAACAAACGTGGCAAAATATAGAAATTTTTATTAGTTTTGGAAAACTTTCCGAATCATTCTCTTTTTTTTTTTGAAAGAAAGATATTCCTTTATTAATAATAATTGATGATATTCCCTCCAGCAAACCCGTTAGAGAACTCATGAATTATTTTAACTCGGGAATATCTTTATTTTTATTGAAAACCATTATCTTTTTTGAAAACATTTAAAAGAAATGAATATGTATAGGCATGACATAAATAAAATGACATAGCAAAATCTAAATAATATAATGCAACCTAAATGTCATGACACATAGAAATTATTATGGCAAGAATCACATATTATATAAAATGCATGAATATAAAAATGCAATGCATGAAATGTATTTTTTCCTTTAATTAAGGAAATCCGTATATCTAAAAAGATATCCGGTTACCTTAGGAAAATATGTCAAATTAAATATTCTAAAACCAAAATACTTTGTGATTGTTTGAAAACAATTTTGAAAAGCTTGAATTAACAATAAAAACTGGGCTAAAAATTTTTAAATGGCTCTAATTTCCTAAGTTTAAAAAATCCGGACTTGACTACACTTAGCCCGGGACTTGAAAAACCATTTTTAGAGTTTAAAAGGCTTAGAAATCACCCTAATTCAGTAGCTAACCCTCCTAATCAGCCCACTCAAAGTAGATTAACCAAAACAGAAAATTGGTTTTTTTTTAAATTCAATTCTGACTCCATTGTCGAGTTTTAATCCACGATTTTTTACCCTCTTTTTAAAAATTCCAAAAATTCTGAAAAAATTATTGGAGACTCAGGACATATAAAAATACACGGAAAAAAATCGACTTAATTTTCTGATATAAGATGAATTCCCAGAAAAACCAGAGATGTACGAGTTTTTGGAGGAGAAAAAACTGCTTTGTTTTTCTTTAAAATCAATTCTGACTCCACTGTCCAGTTTTAATCCACGATTTTTTACCCTATTTTTAAAAATTCCAAAAATTCTGAAAAAATTATTGGAGACTCAGGACATGTAAAAATACACGGGAAAAAATCGACTTAATTTTCTGATCAAAGATGAATTCCCAGAAAAATCGGAGATGTACAAGTTTTGGGTGGAAAAAAAATGCTTTGCCAACACATTTTTTGCTTTTGATAAAATCATTTAAAAACCAAAGTAAAAATATTTGAAACTCATAAAATGACTTGCAAAGCAGTAGCTAGGACTTTTTGAAGGTTAGATAAAAATTGGCTAAGTAAAAAAATCACAAAGGTACCATAATCAATTTGACAAACTTAATTTTCCATAAGTGTGCTCAAGAGAGCATGACTTTGAACCATTAATTGGCTCAAGTCATTATTCAAGTGGCATGAACATGAAATACATGAAACAATGCAGCAAACATAATGCATGAAATGCATGGATCTAAACCTAAATGTAAGGAAAATGCATGACATAAATAATATGGCCTAGACCTAACATGAACTTGCATGGCATTTAATGTAACCTAGACCTAAGACATGCATGGCATTTTCACAAACACAAGGCATGCTTAATTCAAAAATCCAACCAAATATCATGCAAATGCAAAAACCTAACAACTAGCATGACAAAAATACAACACACAATGCAAAACACATGGAGTAGCCAAATGGCCCCAAGCTCCAACAAGCATGGCATTTTCACAAACACTTGGTATGCTAGCATGAAAAACTAAGTCATAACACAAAAATCACACAAGCATTTTCACAAACACCTAATATACCAAATCTAAAACATGCTCACTAAGATATAAAACAAGAATCATGCAAAGAATCACACAAGCATTTTCACAAACACTTAATATGCTAACTCTAAAACATGCTCAAATTTAAACAACATGAAAACAGAAAATTAAAAATGCAAAAACATGATATCTAAGACATAAATGGCAACAAACAAAGCAACCAAATTAAATATAACTTAAGAACATGAAATAACATAATATTTAAAACATCAAAAATAAAGAAAATAGCATAAACAATATGGTAAAATGAATCAAAAACAACAACTTAAAATAAATAATGTAGGCCATTTGGCCATGGTGAGTTTATTGTAAAAACAAAATGTAAGAAAAATATACTTAAGAAAGGAAATGAAGGAAGAACAAGAAACATTATTTTAAAATGAAAACTCACCAAGTAGCTTTTGAACGGATTAAGCTATAAACCCTCAGAGTAGCTTTTGAACGGATTAAGCCACAAACCCTCTCACAAGTAGCTTTTGAACGGATTAAGCTATAAACCCTCAGAGTAGCTTTTGAACGGATTAAGCTACAAACCCTCAGAGTAGCTTTTGAACGGATTAAGCTACAAACCCTCTCAACAAAAACACTATGACTCACCACCCGGATAATCCTAATACAAGTGTATAGACTATCTCACAAGGGGTAGTGGGTGATTTCAACCAAAGGCCAAGACCCCTTATTTATAAGGTGAGCACCTCCTTGGCTTGACATTACAAAGGGATGTGGGATTGGGACTTAGGCTCAAAAATACCACTCTTGATTTTTAACCACTTGATTGAAAAAAATCATAAGCTTCCTCCTTCCTTTGGGCTTGGGCAGGCCAGCACTTCTCTTTTCCAGCCCAGCTCTGATTTTTGAAAGGCCCAAAGAAGCCCTTTTCGGTTGCTTGGATGAAATGACCATTTTGCCCCCCGTATGCAAATAAATATCAAACGGACTCCAAATTCAATTTTTCTTTTTTTAATACTTCCAAAATAATAAAATATTGAGTTCTGGAAGTTTTCAAAATTATCCGAGTCCGTTTGCTATTTATTTGGATTTTTTCTTCCCAAAATGTCCTTTTATGCCCCTACTTTTTACCATTTTTTAAA
This sequence comes from Fremontodendron californicum, assembly GCA_030761205.1. Taxonomy (NCBI): domain Eukaryota; kingdom Viridiplantae; phylum Streptophyta; class Magnoliopsida; order Malvales; family Malvaceae; genus Fremontodendron; species Fremontodendron californicum. The sequence goes on along the minus strand of JAULJL010000017.1, from coordinate 17,004,822 downwards.
CGAGCTCCAAATCAAGATTTTTCTTCACCAATCTCTTCAAAATAATTAAAAAGTGTGATCTGAAAGTTTTCATAATTTTTGGAGCTCATTTGGTATTTTTTCGGGATTTATCGGCTTGAATTACTGCATAGGAGGCCCGGGATTTGGCCATTTTGCAAACGAACTCGGAATCAAGATTTTCTTTCGCCAATCTCTTCCAAATAATTTAAAAATGAGATTTGCAAAATTTCAGAATTTTTGGAGTCCATTTGCTATTTTTCCGAGATTTTCCTTTTTGAATTACTGCATAAGAAACCCGGGATTTGGCCATTTTGCAAACGAACTCCGAATCAAGATTTTCTTTTACCAATCTCTTTCAAATGATTTAAGAATGAGATTGACAAATTTTTCAGAATTTCTGGAGTCCATTTGCTATTTTTCCCAAATTTTTCCAATTTTGCCCTTTAACCTCCGAAACCCGATTTTGCTCAAAACAAGTCCGATTTTCAGATTTTCTTCAATCTGAGCCTTGGGCCATCCTTTTTAATCATTCCTCATCCATTGGGGGCTTTGGTCTTACCAAGTCGGGCCATTTCTGTGATTCTTCCCGATTTCACCGAAATCCACTAAAACCCTAATTCTCGGTTTTCTCCGGGATTGACTTTTCTCTCGGTTTTTCTTGCAAGTGACTTCTCCATTACCCGTAGTCAGTGCTTATCTTTCATTTGGAACCTTCAATTTCGACCAGTTTGATCGTTTAAGCACTTTTCCCCAAATTTCTCGGATTAGGGTTTCTTTTCTATTGAATCTCCAAATCCCAACTTCGGAAGTCCATATCTTTCAATGTAGACCTCGGATTATCAAAATTCTTTCTCCATTTTTCAATTGAACTTAAAATCTTGATTTTGAAAGTGGGTTGACTTTTTCAGTAGTTGACTTTCTAAGGTTGACTTTTTCGGATTTGACTTTTTCGGGGTTAACTTTTTTTTTTAAGTTTGACTTTTTGTGCTCGCCCTTTTAAACTAAGTCTCGGAGTACCACCTGCAGGATGAAAACAGTCTTTTTATACTCGGAAACATCAATATGGGAGGAAAACATACCTGTTTAGTGGTCAGGACAAAATTAGGTGTCTACAGCTGCCCCTCTTTGGCTATTGCTGAGAATCAGGAATCAGGCAAAGATAAACCGACACTAATTTTGTACGGTCAGTGACATCACATGTGAAGGAAAGGGAAAGGGGTTTCTTTTTCTTTTTCATTTTCATTTTTCATTTTCTATTTTTCATTTTTTTCTTCTTTTTTTTTTCTTTTTTCTTTTTTCTTTTTTTCTATTTTCTCTTTTTTCATTTTTTTTTTATTTTTTTTAAACAATAAATTGAAGTTTTTGTCCTTAAATTGAATTCCCTGCCTAAACAAGGCTCGATTCGTCTTAAGGAAACGAATTCGATTTTCAAAAGAAAAATTTATGCTCGAAGGGCTTTAAAATTGGTGCCCGAAGGTCTTAAAATGGTGCCCGGAGGTCTTAAAATGGTGCCCGGAGGTCTTAAAAATTGGTGCCCGGAGGTCTTACCCCTGAAAAAAGTTATGCCCGGAGGTCTTAAAGATGTTGCCCGGAGGTCTTACCTGTGATTTGAAAAAAATTAAGCCCGGAGGTCTTAAAAATGGTGCCCATAGGCCTTACCCCTAAAAAAACGTTATGCCCGGAGGTCTTAAAGATGTTGCCCGGAGGTCTTACCTGTGATTTGAAAAATTATGCCCGGAGGTCTTAAAAATGGTGCCCATAGGCCTTACCCCTGAAAAAAGAGTTATGCCCGGAGGTCTTAAAGATGTTGCCCGGAGGTCTTACCTGTGATTTGAAAAAAATGCGCTGTATGCGACTTTAAAAATGATGCCCGGAGGTCTTAAGAATGGTGCCCGGAGGCCTTACCCATAATTTGGAAGAAATGCGCTCTATGCGACTTTAAAAATGATGCCCGGAGGTCTTAAGAATGGTGCCCGGAGGCCTTACCCATAATTTGGAAGAAATTCGCTGTATGCGACTTTAAAAATGATGCCCGGAGGTCTTAAGAATGGTGCCCGGAGGCCTTACCGTAATTTGGAAGAAATTCGCTGTATGCGACTTTAAAAATGATGCCCGGAGGTCTTAAGAATGGTGCCCGAAGGCCTTACCCGTGATTTGGAAGAAATTCGCTGTATGCGACTTTAAAAATGATGCCCGGAGGTCTTAAGAATGGTGCCCGGAGGTCTTACCCATAATTTGGAAGAAATGCGCTGTATGCGATTTTAAAAATGATGCCCGGAGGTCTTAAGAATGGTGCCCGGAGGCCTTACCCATAATTTGGAAGAAATTTGCTGTATGCGACTTTAAAAATGATGCCCGGAGGTCTTAAGAATGGTGCCCGGAGGCCTTACCCGTGATTTGGAAAAAATACGTTGTATGCGACTTTAAAAATGATGCCCGGAGGTCTTAAGAATGGTGCCCGGAGGTCTTACCCATAATTTGGAAGAAATGCGCTATATGCGACTTTAAAAATGATGCCCGGAGGTCTTAAGAATGGTGCCCGGAGGCCTTACCCATAATTTGGAAGAAATTCGCTGTATGCGACTTTAAAAATGATGCCCGGAGGTCTTAAGAATGGTGCCCGGAGGCCTTACCCGTGATTTGGAAAAAATGCGATGTATGCGACTTTAAAAATGATGCCCGGAGGTCTTAAGAATGGTGCCCGGAGGCCTTACCCATAATTTGGAAGAAATGCGCTGTATGCGACTTTAAAAATGATGCCCGGAGGTCTTAAGAATGGTGCCCGGAGGCCTTACCCATAATTTGGAAGAAATTCGCTGTATGCGACTTTAAAAATGATGCCCGGAGGTCTTAAGAATGGTGCCCGGAGGCCTTACCCATGATTTGGAAGAAATGCGTTGTATGCGACTTTAAAAATGATGCCCGGAGGTCTTAAGAATGGTGCCCGGAGGTCTTACCCGTGATTTGAAAAAAATGCGCTGTATGCGACTTTAAAAATGATGCCCGGAGGTCTTAAGAATGGTGCCCGGAGGCCTTACCCATAATTTGGAAAAAATGCGCTGTATGCGACTTTAAAAATGATGCCCAGAGGTCTTAAGAATGGTGCCCGGAGGCCTTACCCATAATTTGGAAAAAATGCGTTGTATGCGACTTTAAAAATGATGCCCGGAGGTCTTAAGAATAGTGCCCGGAGGCCTTACCCCTGAAAAAAGTTATGCCCGGAGGTCTTAAAGATGTTGCCCGGAGGTCTTACCTATGAATTATGCCCGGAGGTCTTAAAAATGGTGCTGAAGAATTGTTGAAAATTAACCTAAAGATTTTGAGAAGATGCGAATGCTTTTTGATGCAAATGCATATGTTGAATAAGATACGAAATGACTTAAACTGGTGCAAATGTCTTTAATGCAAATGTAAATGACTTGGATTGATGCCCATGTTTCATGATGCAGATGCCCCTACTAATTGTGTTCATCTAACTGGTTTATGAATGGTGTAACTACAATTACCACACATTAACGAAAATGCAATGATTCTAGAAATGATGCAATTGTTTGAGATGACACAAATACGAATTCCATGAAGAATTGTAAATGTAAAGGTAAAATGCAGATGCTTATGGAATAATGCCAATGCAAATACCCATGAATGATGCAAATGCTTGCCGACACTATGCAAATGTAAAAGCTTGATAGAGAGATGAATGCTCATGAGTGATGCAAATGCCCCCGGTTGTTTTTTTTTTTTAGGCTTTGGCTTAGCCTTTCAAATTCATTTTTTCTCTTCAAATCAGAGTATATCTTCAATTCATTTTGGCTATTCTCTTTGCCCCAACAGTTTTCAAACTTTCATCAACAGAGATCTGCACTGGGTTCGATTTCTTCTTCTCATATCTGGAAGTCATGACCTATTCTGGCAGTTCTACACCTTTGAGTTAGAAAAATCCTTGTCTCATGTCAACATCAGAATGGGTATTTCAAAAATATCATTATTTGTTTTCGCATTTTGAAAACTTCTGAACAAAAAATATTAACCCCACAATGTGTGATGTACAAATCTTTTGAAGACTGATGATCATTGTTAGAAATTTCTCTAAGTATCAATCTGGGTTTTTCCAACTGGGATTGGCAAGGCTTGGTATAACAAGATTCTGGCTTTTCCAGGAAAACTTCATGACAAAAATGTATATCCCTTCTAGGCTCACAAATGGAACAGGTTTTATAAATCATGAATTCATTGAGAACCAAACAAATTCAACATTCTTTTAGTTTCCATATCAAGGCATTTTGTCAAGCATCAAGATTGGCTGGGATGTTTAAATCGGAAAGTTTAATCTTGGGAACAAAGTTTCAGTTTTTGAAGACAATCCTCCGAATGAGAGTTGACAATTTGGGGGGTTCAGGAATTCCTAGATGTTCCTCGATGACCACTCCTTTAATAAGATCTTTTCTTTTGGGGTATCGGCACTATCATCGATGGCATCGAAAATTCCCATTCTACTCTAGACCGCCCGTTTTTTTGGGTTTTCGCCCTAGAGTCCCATTCTTTTCAATTTTTCTCTTTTTTTTTTTTTTACCATGCACTTGAGAATTCTAAATTCTTCTTTAGTGAAATGAGAATTTGATGAGATGGGATAAAATCTGAGGAAAACCCTTCAAATTAAACATTCATGCTTGATCAAAATGGACTTTTAAAGCACGTAATGTAGGCCATGGCTCAGGGTTCAAAAAGAAAGGATAAATAGGCCCAAAATATGTGTTTGAGGGTAATCAGATCAAGGATCCTTTCTTGAAGAGGATTTTCTTTGAAGCATGTGTCTCTTCTTGGACATTTCTTTCTTTTTGATTTTGCTCTTTTTCTTTCTTGCTTTTGGCTTTCAATTTGCCATGTCTTTCACACACATTTTTTTATTGTGTTTTTTGTTTGTTTTTCTTGGCTTTCATTTCGTCATCTTTTCCTCTTCTTTTTTCTTTGACAGAGTGCGCCCGTATTTATTTGGGGCTCCATTTGCTTTGTGTCTGTCCCTGAGCTGTCACTCATTTCTCAATGATCTTTGAAAAGATCTTTCCTCGCATTTGCCCCCCAGTGTAGAGGGTAATCCTTGATCAGGGTTCAAAGAATTAAGAATTCTTTTGGCTCAAAAGGGGTGACTATGGATAATAATTTTTTTCTTGTGAAAGGGATATGAAAGATGGCCATTCATCATATCAAGCCCAAATATTCTCATTGAAAAGCAATCCTCAGGGGAAATAGATATTCAGAATTTCATTTTGCACTTTGGAATCATCCGAATTCTCATATGCATGATATCATGATTTTTCTTTTTCTTTTTTTTCTTTTTTTTTGTTTTTTTCGTCGCATGCCCCCAATGATTCATGCATTAGCCCATCCTTCTTCACTATGTATCCATCATTTCCACATATGATGCCCTAATTTGAATATCCATGCAAATTTGTATCAACGAGGAACATGGCAAGTCTAGGTCTGTTTTGAAAAGGCTGAGTTTCCAATCTGAGTTCTTTGAAGAGACAAGGAAAACATGACCCAAAAGCAGGTTTTCTCTGGGACAAGGGATAATCTAGTTTAATCATTGTGCCCCAAGGTGTCAATCATTAAGTGATGTCTGGGCAATTAGTGTTTTGTGGTTATTGGGAAAGCTCATGAATGGTTTTAGCACAATCCTGACACACACCAAATTATCAAAATCTGGATTCTTGAAAGAATGTCTCATTTGTTTGATTTTCAAGGAATTTGAAAATTTTCAAAAAGTTCGTTCCTTTGTTCATAGCCTAGACTAAGATCTAAGTCTTTGCTTATTCTGTGATGACAATGGTTTTATGAAGTCAAATCATTCATATTCCTTGAAGCATTAGGTCTTTCAAGTGGTCTCGGTTCAAAGGATTTAGGCTGAAGGTATTGGGTCATTTCTAACAATGATCATCAATATTCTCAAGATTGTTCATTATTTCATGTGAAAACCACTTATTTATTGTGTACCACAAATTTCTTCAAAGTTTCATTTGTTTTTTTTTTTTTTTTTTTTTTTTTACAATTTCAAATTTATTGCTAAAATAAAATGAACACAAAATATTAAAATTCAAAATTTATTTATTTCATGTAGATGTCATCATGAGACAAGAGCTTTCATCATCAAAGTGTATAGAAAAATATGCATCAGAATACACCTATTGACATGCTTTCAAAGATAACAAATCTTATCCTCAAAATTCTTCAAGAGGAAATCAATCTATGGTAAAACAGATTTCCAATGTTCGATAAGCTCTGGAATCCAAATGCCATTGTGGACAAAACCCTCAATTCTTTCCTTCAGTTTTCTGCATTTTTAGTCGAATGCCCAATTGCCCCAATATGATACTCGCACTTGCTGTTGGGGTCATAGCTTTTAGCTGACGAAGAAAAGTCTTCAAAGCTAAGCCAATTTCTATTTCATCTTATTAATGTGTTTCATGATGAATGAGCTATGAATGTCATGAGTGCAATTTGATGCTTGTGAAGGATAAACAAAGTTATGTGTGGTCATATACAGTGGAAACATGTTGACCATGTATGTTATAAATGCAACACGATGCCAACATGATGCATTTAAAGAATAAGAAAAACCAATGCATGGATATATGCAATGAATGACCATGTATGTTCCAAATGCATTTCTCAATGAATGATCATATACACTATGAATGCCACACAATGTCAATTATGATGCATGTGAAGAATAAATGATTGACACAGAGTATATACAAAGAAAGTCATGCTGGCCGTGTATGTCATGAACGCAACCTGATGCCAATATGACAAATTAATGCATGAGCATATCATGATGACTATGTATGCCATGAATGCACCCTGATGCTAACATGATGCATGTAAAGAAAGAATAAATTGATATATGAATAGATACAGAAAAATCATGCTGACTATGAATGCATGAATGCAACTTGATGCTACCATGATGCATATAGAGAAAGAATAAATTGATAATGGATATATACAGAAAAATCATGCTGACTATGAATGCATGAATGCAACTGGATGCCAACATGATGCATGTAAAGAAAGAATAATTTGATATATGGATATATACAGAAAAAATCATGCTGACTATGAATGCATGAATGCAACTTGATGCCAACATGATGCATGTAAAGAAAGAATAAATTGATACATAAGTATATACAAATAATGACCATGCATGTCATAAACGTATCTTACAATGAATGACCATGCATGCTATGACTATAACATGATGTCAAAATGATACATGCAAAAATAAATGAATTAACACAAAGGTATATACAAAGAAATCAATGATTACAAGAAATTGGTGGGACCTAAATCTTGGTTATTCAAAAATCTCATTATGCAAGATTTTCCTCCAATTTTTTTTTTTTTTTTTTGATAAACCAATCACATCATTTTCAAAAGAATTTCAGGGTGGATCTTACTATGGTACAATATGCAAATGTTCATGTGACACTACCGGTTTTATGAAATCATCAAATTAAATTACCAACTGTTTATTGCAAAGAATGAGATCAATAATACAACCAAAAATGTATATGCCCCATTCACACATGCATGAAATGTGCAACATGCAAAAATGCTTGAAAAAAGTTTTTTTTTTTTTTTTTAAAAACAGCTAATGAACATTTGCCCCAGCAATATCTGCTTATTTAGGCATCACGATGCCATCGAGGCGGAGTATCACATTTATTACGGGCGATGTACGTACATCGTTGCCCGATCTACCACACTTATTCGGAGTGTAAAATAGGTAACAAAAAGTTTAGAAATGTCCCTCCATGTGTTCCTATTTTCGGTATGTCTAACGGAAATTCGGCATGGCTTCGCCTAGGTTCACTATATGAGGGTGAATCGGTTCTAAGGCCCCGAATTGTTCCTCACTGTCGCCGGTGAAGGCTAGTAAGGCGCCCCGATAAAAGCGGGTTCAATTCGTTAGAGTATATTTTCCTATGCCCATGCGGAGGATCATCACGAAGGCATTAGGTACTTTATACTCCGAAAGTGTTTCACTAGCCCATACGGAGGATCAATCACGAAGGCTTAGTTACTTTACTTCCACTTAAAAGGACGGAACCCAGGTAGAGGATTCAAGTTATGCAAATGCACGTGTAGTGTGTGTGGAGGAATAACAAACCGTTCACTACCTATTCTACAAACCTTATTCTAAATGCCCTAGCAATTAAAACATTCAAGAATAGTGTAACGCATTAACCAACAAGCAATTATAATATACAACCTAAATAACTAGAGAACAATAATAAAATGCATGCACATGAGAATGAACATTTTTAAAAACATTTTATTATTTTCAAAATTCTCTTTATTAGAAAAATGTGGGAATTAAAATTAAATACCAATTAAACCAACCAAAACTGAGACTTTGATAACACACGACTATTTCTAGGCCTGACTCTCTAATAGTCCCCAGTGGAGTCGCCAAGCTGTCGCAACCTAAAAAAAATAACGACGAGTCTCATCGCAAGACTTTATTATTCGTTAAGCGTGACATTAAAAAAAAACCGAGGAAAAGTCGACTTAATTCCTCTAAAAAATGAAGGTTTTGGAAATGACCTAAAAAGACATGGAGTCGCCACCAATCTTTTTTAGCTAGGTGTGATCGGCCACCTATTAAAACCGATTTTATAAAATATTTTAAAAATTAATTAAAACATTTTAAAAACCGATTTCAAGTCTGCGTTTTAAACCAGAGAAATCAAAGAAGCGGGTTCGGGAGTCGGTTACGTGTGGGGAAGGATTAGCACCCCCACAACGCCCGTATAAATCGGTACCTTATTAATCGTGTGTTATCTCAAGTCTTGGTAAAAGTTGGTTTTAAATTTAGTATTTCAAATTAATTCCCAATTTAAAGAAAAATAATTCCATTTTTTATTGAAAATGATCCGGGATTTATAAATTCAAAATTTTCCTATATTCCCCAACAAACGTGGCAAAATATAGAAATTTTTATTAGTTTTGGAAAACTTTCCGAATCATTCTCTTTTTTTTTTTGAAAGAAAGATATTCCTTTATTAATAATAATTGATGATATTCCCTCCAGCAAACCCGGTAGAGAACTCATGAATTATTTTAACTCGGGAATATCTTTATTTTTATTGAAAACCATTATCTTTTTTGAAAACATTTAAAAGAAATGAATATGTATAGGCATGACATAAATAAAATGACATAGCAAAATCTAAATAATATAATGCAACCTAAATGTCATGACACATAGAAATTATTATGGCAAGAATCACATATTATATAAAATGCATGAATATAAAAATGCAATGCATGAAATGTATTTTTTCCTTTAATTAAGGAAATCCGTATATCTAAAAAGATATCCGGTTACCTTAGGAAAATATGTCAAATTAAATATTCTAAAACCAAAATACTTTGTGATTGTTTGAAAACAATTTTGAAAAGCTTGAATTAACAATAGAAACTGGGCTAAAAATTTTTAAATGGCTCTAATTTCCTAAGTTTAAAAAATCCGGACTTGACTACCCTTAGCCCGGGACTTGAAAAACCATTTTTAGAGTTTAAAAGGCTTAGAAATCACCCTAAGTCAGTAGCTAACCCTCCTAATCAGCCCACTCTAAGTAGATTAACCAAAACAGAAAATTGGTTTTTCTTTAAATTCAATTCTGACTCCATTGTCCAGTTTTAATCCACGATTTTTTACCCTCTTTTTAAAAATTCCAAAAATTCTGAAAAAATTATTGGAGACTCAGGACATATAAAAATACACGGAAAAAAATCGACTTAATTTTCTGATCAAAGATGAATTCCCAGAAAAACCAGAGATGTACGAGTTTTTGGAGGAGAAAAAACTGCTTTGTTTTCCTTTAAAATCAATTCTGACTCCACTGTCCAGTTTTAATCCACGATTTTTTACCCTATTTTTAAAAATTCCAAAAATTCTGAAAAAATTATTGGAGACTCAGGACATGTAAAAATACACGGGAAAAAATCGACTTAATTTTCTGATCAAAGATGAATTCCCAGAAAAATCGGAGATGTACGAGTTTTGGGTGGAAAAAAAATGCTTTGCCAACACATTTTTTGCTTTTGATAAAATCATTTAAAAACCAAAGTAAAAATATTTGAAACTCATAAAATGACTTGCAAAGCAGTAGCTAGGACTTTTTGAAGGTTAGATAAAAATTGGCTAAGTAAAAAAATCACAAAGGTAGAATAATCAATTTGACAAACTTAATTTTCCACAAGTGTGCTCAAGAGAGCATGACTTTGAACCATTAATTGGCTCAAGTCATTATTCAAGTGGCATGAACATGAAATACATGAAACAATGCAGCAAACATAATGCATGAAATGCATGGATCTAAACCTAAATGTAAGGAAAATGCATGACATAAATAATATGGCCTAGACCTAACATGAACTTGCATGGCATTTAATGTAACCTAGACCTAAGACATGCATGGCATTTTCACAAACACAAGGCATGCTTAATTCAAAAATCCAACCAAATATCATGCAAATGCAAAAACCTAACAACTAGCATGACAAAAATACAACACACAATGCAAAACACATGGAGTAGCCAAATGGCCCCAAGCTCCAACAAGCATGGCATTTTCACAAACACTTGGTATGCTAGCATGAAAAACTAAGTCATAACACAAAAATCACACAAGCATTTTCACAAACACCTAATATACCAAATCTAAAACATGCTCACTAAGATATAAAACAAGAATCATGCAAAGAATCACACAAGCATTTTCACAAACACTTAATATGCTAACTCTAAAACATGCTCAAATTTAAACAACATGAAAACAGACAAAGAAAATAGCATAAACAATATGGTAAAATGAATCAAAAACAACAACTTAAAATAAATAATGTAGGCCATTTGGCCATGGTGAGTTTATTGTAAAAACAAAATGTAAGAAAAATATACTTAAGAAAGGAAATGAAGGAAGAACAAGAAACATTATTTTAAAATGAAAACTCACCAAGTAGCTTTTGAACGGATTAAGCTATAAACCCTCAGAGTAGCTTTTGAACGGATTAAGCCACAAACCCTCTCACAAGTAGCTTTTGAACGGATTAAGCTATAAACCCTCAGAGTAGCTTTTGAACGGATTAAGCTACAAACCCTCAGAGTAGCTTTTGAACGGATTAAGCTACAAACCCTCTCAACAAAAACACTATGACTCACCACCCGGATAATCCTAATACAAGTGTATAGACTATCTCACAAGGGGTAGTGGGTGATTTCAACCAAAGGCCAAGACCCCTTATTTATAAGGTGAGCACCTCCTTGGCTTGACATTACAAAGGGATGTGGGATTGGGACTTAGGCTCAAAAATACCACTCTTGATTTTTAACCATTTGATTGAAAAAAATCATAAGCTTCCTCCTTCCTTTGGGCTTGGGCAGGCCAGCACTTCTCTTTTCCAGCCCAGCTCTGATTTTTGAAAGGCCCAAAGAAGCCCTTTTCGGTTGCTTGGATGAAATGACCATTTTGCCCCCCGTATGCAAATAAATATCAAACGGACTCCAAATTCAATTTTTCTTTTTTTAATACTTCCAAAATAATAAAATATTGAGTTCTGGAAGTTTTCAAAATTATCCGAGTCCGTTTGCTATTTATTTGGATTTTTTTTCCCAAAATGTCCTTTTATGCCCCTACTTTTTACCATTTTTTAAACGAGCTCCAAATCAAGATTTTTATTCACCAATCTCTTCAAAATAATTAAAAAGTGTGATCTGAAAGTTTTCATAATTTTTGGAGCTCATTTGGTATTTTTTCGGGATTTATCGGCTTGAATTACTGCATAGGAGGCCCGGGATTTGGCCATTTTGCAAACGAACTCGGAATCAAGATTTTCTTTCGCCAATCTCTTCCAAATAATTTAAAAATGAGATTTGCAAAATTTCAGAATTTTTGGAGTCCATTTGCTATTTTTCTGGGATTTTCCTTTTTGAATTACTGCATAAGAAACCCGGGATTTGGCCATTTTGCAAACGAACTCCGAATCAAGATTTTCTTTTACCAATCTCTTTCAAATGATTTAAGCATGAGATTGACAAATTTTTCAGAATTTCCGGAGTCCATTTGCTATTTTTCCCAAATTTTTCCAATTTTGCCCTTTAACCTCCGAAACCCGGTTTTGCTCAAAACAAGTCCGATTTTCAGATTTTCTTCAATCTGAGCCTTGGGCCATCCTTTTTAATCATTCCTCATCCATTGGGGCTTTGGTCTTACCAAGTCGGGCCATTTCTGTGATTCTTCCCGATTTCACCGAAATCCACTAAAACCCTAATTCTCGGTTTTCTCCCAGATTGACTTTTCTCTCAGTTTTTCTTGCAAGTGACTTCTCCATTACTCGTAGTCAGTGCTTATCTTTCATTTGGAACCTTCAATTTCGACCAGTTTGATCGTTTAAGCACTTTTCCCCAAATTTCTCGGATTAGGGTTTCTTTTCTATTGAATCTCCAAATCCCAACTTCCGAAGTCCATATCTTTCAATGTAGACCTCGGATTATCAAAATTCTTTCTCCATTTTTCAATTGAACTTAAAATCTTGATTTTGAAAGTGGGTTGACTTTTTCAGTAGTTGACTTTCTAGGGTTGACTTTTTTCGGATTTGACTTTTTTGGGGTTGACTTTTTTTTTTAAGTTTGACTTTTTGTGCTCGCCCTCTTAAACTAAGTCTCGGAGTACCACCTGCAGGATGTAAACAGTCTTTTTATATTCGGAAACATCAATATGGGAGGAAAACATACCTGTTTAGTGGTCAGGACAAAATTAGGTGTCTACATGTTTGTTGCCATTTATGTCTTAGATATCATGTTTTTGCATTTTTTAATTTTCTGTTTTCATGTTGTTTAAATTTGAGCATGTTTTAAAGTTAGCATATTAAGTGTTTGTGAAAATGCTTGTGTGATTCTTTGCATGATTCTTGTTTTATATCTTAGTTGAGCATGTTTTAGATTTAGCATACTAAGTGTTTGTGAAAATGCTTGTGTGATTTTTGTGTTATGACTTAGTTTTTCATGCTAGTATGCCAAGTGTTTGAGAAAATGCCATGCTTGTTGGAGCTTGAGGCCATTTGGCTACTCCATGTGTTTTGCATTGTGTGTTGCATTTTTTGTCATGCTAGTTGTTAGGTTTTTGCATTTGCATGATATTTGGTTGGATTTTTGAATTAAGCATGCCTTGTGTTTGTGAAAATGCCATGCATATCTTAGGTCTAGGTTGCATTTATTGCCATGCAAGTTCATGTTAGGTCTAGGCCATATTATTTATGTCATGCATTTTCCTTACCTTTAGGTTTAAATCCATGCATTTCATGCATTATGTTTGCTGCATTATTTCATGCATTTCATGTTCATGCCACTTGAATAATGACTTGAGCCAATTAATGGTTCAAGGTCATGCTCTCTTGAGCACACTTGTGGAAAATTAAGTTTGTCAAATTGATTATTCTACCTTTGTGATTTTTTTTACTTAGCCAATTTTTATCTAACTTTCAAAAAGTCCTAGCTACTGTCTTCAAGTCATTCTATGAGTTTCAAATATTTTTATTTTGGTTTTTAAATGATTTTATCAAAGACAAAAAAAAAATGTGTTGGCAAAGCAGTTTTTTTTCCACCCAAAACTCGTACATCTCCGATTTTTCTGGGAATTCATCTTTGATCAGAAAATTAAGTCAATTTGTTTCCGTGTATTTTTACATGTCCTGAGTCTCCAATAATTTTTTCAGAATTTTTGGAATTTTTGAAAATAGGGTAAAAAATCGTGGATTAAAACTGGACAGTGGAGTCAGAATTGAATTTAAAGAAAAACAAAGCAATTTTTTCTCCTCCAAAAACTCGTACATCTCTGGTTTTTCTGGGAATTCATCTTTGATCAAAAAATTAATCCAATTTTTTCTCGTATATTTTTACATGTCTTGAGTCTCCAATATTTTTTTTAGAATTTTTGGGATTTTTAAAAATAGGGTAAAAAATCGTGGATTAAAACTGGACAGTGGAGTCATAATTGAACTTAAAGAAAAACCAATTTTCTGTTTTGGTTAATTTACTTAGAGTGGGCTGATTAGGAGGGTTAACTACTGACTTAGGGTAATTTCTAAGCCTTTTTAACTCTAAAAATGGTTTTTCAAGTCCCGGGTTAAGGAGAGTCAAGTCCGGATTTTTTTAAACTTAGGAAATTAGAGCCATTTAAAAATTTTTAGCCCAGTTTTTATTTTTAATTCAAGCTTTTCAAAATTGTTTTCAAACAATCACAAAGTATTTTGGTTTTAGAATATTTAATTTGACATATTTTCCTAAGGTAGCCGGATATCTTTTTAGATATACGGATTTCCTTAATTAAAGGAAAAAATACATCTCATGCATTGCATTTTTATATTCATGCATTTTATATAATATGTGATTCTTGCCATAATAATTTCTATGTGTCATGACATTTAGGTTGCATTATATTATTTAGATTTTGCTATGTCATTTTATTTATGTCATGCCTATACATATTCATTTCTTTTAAATGTTTTCAAAAAAAGATAATGATTTTCAATAAAAATAAAGATATTCCCGAGTTAAAATAATTCATGAGTTCTCTACCGGGTTTGCTGGAGGGAATATCATCAATTATTATTAATAAATGAATATCTTTCTTTCAAAAAAAGAGAATGATTCGGAAAGTTTTCCAAAACTAATAAAAATTTCTATATTTTGCCACGTTTGTTGGGGAATATAGGAAAATTTTGAATTTATAAATTCCGAATCATTTTCAATAAAAAAATGGAATTATTTTTCTTTAAATTGGGAATTAATTTGAAATACTAAATTTAAAACCAACTTTTACCGAGACTTGATATAACACACGATTAATAAGGTACCGATTTATACGGACGTTGTGGGGGTGCTAATCCTTCCCCGCACGTAACCGACTCCCGAACCCGCTTCTTTGATTTCTCTGGTTTAAAACGCAGACTTGAAATTGGTTTTTAAAATGTTTTAATTAATTTTTAAAATATTTTATAAAACCGGTTTTAATAGGTGGCCGATCACACCTAGCTAAAAAAGATTGGTGGCGACTCCATGTCTTTTAAGGTCATTTTCAAAACCTTCATTTTTTTAGAGGAATTAAGTCGACTTTTCCTCAGTTTTTTTTAATGTCACGCCTAACGAATAATAAAGTCTTGCAATGAGACTCGTCGTTATTATTTTTTAGGTTGCGACAGCTTGGCGACTCCACTGGGGACTATTAGAGAGTCAGGCCTAAAAATAGTCGTGTGTTATCAAAGTCTCAGTTTTGGTTGGTTTAATTGGTATTTAATTTTAATTCCCACATTTTTCTAATAAAGAGAATTCTGAAAATAATAAAATGTTTTTAAAAATGTTCATTCTCATGTGCATGCATTTTATTATTGTTCTCTAGTTATTTAGGTTGTATATTATAATTGCTTGTTGGTTAATGCGTTATACTATTCTTGAATGTTTTAATTGCTAGGGCATTTAGAATAAGGTTTGTAGAATAGGTAGTGAAAGGTTTGATATTCCTCCACACACACTACACGTGCATTTGCATAACATGAATCCTCTACCCGGGTTCCGTCCTTTTAAGTGGAAGTAAAGTAACTACGCCTTCGTGATTGATCCTCCGTATGGGCTAGTGAAACACTTCCGGAGTATAAAGTACCTAATGCCTTCGTGATGATCCTCCGCATGGGCATAGGAAAATATACTCTAACGAATTGAACCCGCTTTTATCGGGGTGCCTTACTAGCCTTCACCGGCGACAGTGAGGAACAATTCGGGGCCTTAGAACCGATTCACCCTCATATAGTGAACCTAGGCGAAGCCATCCCGAATTTTCGTTAGATATACCGAAAATAGGAACACATGGAGGGACATTTCTAAACCTTTTGTTACCTATTTTACACTCCGAATAAGTGTGGTAGATCGGGCAACGATGTACGTACATCGCCCGTAATAAATGTGATACTCCGCCTCGAAGGCATCGTGATGCCTAAATAAGCAGATATTGCTGGGGCAGATGTTCATTAGCTGTTTTTAAAAAAAAAAAAAAAATTCCTTTTTCAAGCATTTTTGCATGTTGCACATTTCATGCATGTGTGAATGGAGCATGTACATTTTTGGTTGTATTATTGATCTCATTCTTTGCAATAAACAATTGGTAATTTCATTTGATGATTTCATAAAACCGGTAGTGTCACATGAACATTTGCATATTGTATCCATAGTAGGATCCACTACCCCGAATTTCTTTTGAAAATAATATGATTGGTTTTTCATAGAGAAAAAAACATGTTTCAAGAAAAAAAATCGTAAGTGTGGAGGCAAATCTTGCATAATGAGATTGTTGAATAATCAAGATTTAGGTCCCACCAATTTCGTGTAATCATTGATTTCTTTGTATATATGATGGTAACTCAATTAAGAGTTGTAAACCCAAGTGCAGGTTATGTTCAAGTAATAAATTCTCGGGTGTCCGAGGTCGAACCACAGGGAAGCGTATTAGTAAGTATAAGTTTATAAATATATAAGAAAAAGAAAATAAACAAGATATTAGGAAATCAATAACAAAGAAAGTAAACAAGATATTAGAGAATCAACAACAAAACAAAATAAACAAGATATTAGAGAACAAAATAAATAAAATAACATAAAAGAAATTAAACAAAATATAAAAAAAAAAACAATAAGAAAAGATGTTGAGGTTAGAGAATCCACTCTTGGTGTTATGCTAAGATTAATCTTGTTTTATTACACAATTGAAATCTACACATAAGGGAGGTTCCAATCGGAAGGTTTAGCAATTCAGTCCAACGTCCATAGCATATGATATTATGTTCATTTGGTGTCCTCAAAACTCATAAAAAGAGTCCAAGCATTCCTTATGCCAAGGTATATGTCTACAACAAATCAAGGTTATGAAACCAAGCATTTGCTGTGCCATTTTCATTGTCAATAATGAATCAAGATCTCTACTTTGCAAGTATGATTTTAAACCAAAAGAAAATATTATCTATACTAGTGTTTATAAATGATGATTCATTTTAGCTCATGTTTAAGAGACTAACCTTAGCATTTACCAAAAGCTTCACCTCATCACCTCAACAATATGATTAGCAACACATACTAGATATGAATAAAATGAAAAGAAATGTAAGAAGCATAAGTAAATAAAAAAAGAAAACTAGAGAAAAGAAAGAAGAAGAAAACTTAGAGAATTTTATTACAATGGCTAATATCCTACCAATGTATAATGTATCCTAATACTCATCCAAGGCCCTCTATTTATACACATTTTGGAGAGCTAAATGACAAGAGACAAGCTTTATAAATTTCAAAGGTAGGTATAATAGGTGGGTGCATTTTTCTAACAATTTTCGTCATGTTGTATGACAATTCTGATCAGCCAGCTTGATGGTCGATTTTGTCAATGTTGGAGGCTCGATCTGATCAAATGATCTTCTAGAAAACTATGCCCTTATCAGTTACGGATCCATAGCCGTTGGAATCAGATCATTTGCTAATGTGGATCGGAAGATATAGTCAAAATACCAAAACGGTGCAGAACAGACGTCATTGCACATCAGCCAACTTGATGGTTGATTTCGGTAGGGAAAACGACTCCGTTTCAAGAAGTGTAAAACATGAAAAAGATAGATATGCCTCTTAACTTTGCATGGTTAAAATTTCAGCTTTATTGCTTCAGTGAAACTCCAAATATAGCTGATATGGCAAAAGATGTCGGAACTGGAACTGAATTGGATTTGCCCTTAATTCTTGATTTAACCTAGTAATCTGAAATCACTCAAAGAAACTCATGAAAAACACCAAATTACATAAAAATATAAAAGATCATAAACACAAGTAGACTAAGCAATAATAACTCGTATTTGACACAAAACAATAATAAAACATAACTAAAAACTATATAATTATACGAGTTATCACACCCCCACACTTAGATTGTTGCTAGTCCCTAGCAACGACTCAATAAAAATAAAATAAGAAAATCTAAACTAATCCATTTTCGTAGGAAATCACGGTGGCACTTAGCATGTGACACAAGCCTTTAAACCCCTAGGTGTCCCTAGTGGACGAGTTTAGTCTCGTGAGGGTTTGCTAGAACGATACCCACAAACATTGAAAAACTAAAATATAAGTAAACTACATACACTAAAAATATTTACTCCTAATCCTTTCAATATAAATTAGAGACAATCTTTGAACAAGTCTTATAAACTAATCAATAGCTCAAAGAATTTCACAAAAATTCATGCTTGAATGTAAATAAATGAGTTAAGCCAATATTAACATAACATATTTCAATCAAAATAGTGCATATTCAACTTAATCTCAACTTCTCACTATACTCTCATGATTTTCACTCTTTAAAGTAGTGGTAAAGTGTTTACACTCAATCAATCTCATGAAAACAGTTCTACCATATGCTTGCTTGTCCACCTATTCTCCACTATTTAGATCATACAACTTCATAAATCAAGAGGTCTTTTTTTCAAGGTTGTAATGGGGCCAAAGGGTTATAATGTGGTTAAAGAACAAAAGGATAAAGATATCACAAAGGTTCCAAAGAGTTCATAGAGTTTAGAGACATAATAAGATCATACGAATAAAACTTCTCAAAACTCTTATAAAGCACATAATAACATAGGCTAAATATTCATGTTGAGCCTTTGCATCATTCTAACCAACTTTGTAACATCTTTTTCTAGAAGTTCAAGAGAAGATTCTTTTTTTTTTTTTTTTTTTTTTAATATGGGAATGTATTTGACAATGATCCCTTTCTTTTTCTCTTGACTTTTTCTTTTCTTTTCTTCCCCCACACTTATCTTTTGTTTCTAACCCAAATTTTCAACTAAAAATATCCCTTATTTTTTTTTTTTTTAATATGTCTCAAAAAATCCATCTTTAGAACAAGGGTAAGGATATAAGTATATTTAGGCTAGGTGTAAGTTGTGGTTACCAATAAAACAGCATATTTAATGTAGGCTCAAATTGGTTCACTAGTGGGGATGTTCTCTTAGAACATTAATAAGGGATGGCTGTTTGGCTCTGGTTATAATCCTAATGCCTCTATCATATTCATGTTGTAACATGTATCAATATAGTATCAAACGGTTTAAAGCAAGTTCTAGAGAATCATGTAATCATAAGAGCACTCAAGAAAGAAATTAGATTGATTTGTATAATGCATCAATCATTATAGGCTCAAAAACTCACAAGGATGATTATACAAGTCAGATTAAGTCTAAACATGCTTCTTTCTCAATCAACATATCATATTAACATTGGCTCATAAAAAGGTTGATATCAAGCTCAATTCTCATGAAAATCTTCTCACTAATAAATCTGCTTTAGACTTATGCAATTCATATCTCATTATAGTATTGAAAGTAACTAAAAAAACACACTAAGTCTAAACATGCTTTTTTTTTTTTTTTGAAGAAGAAGAAGATTAAATCAAACTGACAAGGTATGTCTCAAGTCTCCCTTACTCAGACCTTGTTCAGAATGAATACTTCTAAATGTCTTAAAACACAACAATTTTTTTTTAGCAAAATATGTCCCTTACCCCCTACTAAAATATGACATTGTCCCCAATGTCAAATTTTAAAGGTAGAATTTAGGAGATATTACCTGCAGAGGTTGCTAACCACTTATTATAACTGAGACACAACAAGCAAAATGTTAGATAATGTCACAAAGATAAAGTGCAATCCACTCCTTGCTCGTCCATATCTCTTTTTCTTTTTCCGAGCGTTTGCGAAACAACCGTAGCAGATAAACACTCATAAGCTTGTAGCTTTTTGAGTAAATCTTCAATGGTTGTAGCAGAAATTATGGTTCTCCTTGCCTCTGAAAACATGAATCCATTATCCACAGCATTATCTAAATATGAAAGCAAATTACTAAAATAACCATTAATATTAAGCAAACCAATGGGTTTCTTATTTGTGACCAAAGATGACCAAGAAGCCACGCAAGCTATTTCTTCCAATATACCCAGACCTCCTGGTAAAGCAATGAATGCATCGGCAGAATGGTACATGATTGTCATCCGTTCAGGGATACTCCAGACTTGTATTTCCTTACCCACGGTAGGTCCACAAAAATCTGTGAATAGTTTTGGCACGATTCCTAGAACTGGACTTCCTCCGGCGTGTGCTGCTGTAGCGACTGCTCCCATTAGACCCGTACTACCGCCTCCATAAATCAACTGGATCTTTTGTTGGGCAAGTATTACTCCAACTCTTATGGCTTCATCAGCGAATATGTTATTTTTCCCTGGATAAGCACCTCCAAAGACACAAATTTTTTCAATGCGCTGGGACAAAGTACTTTCCATTTTTTTTTTCGAGTGCCTTGGCTTCAATTATCCAACGTATGTCTTCAGGAATCCCTTTGTGCATAAGCATTCTTAATCTTTCAAATCGAACTTGGTAAAGCTTCAGTAAAATATTTTGAGGAAAAGGAGGGAATCGTTTCTTCAATCTTTTGAGAATATCATCCATCCTGA
This sequence comes from Fremontodendron californicum, assembly GCA_030761205.1. Taxonomy (NCBI): domain Eukaryota; kingdom Viridiplantae; phylum Streptophyta; class Magnoliopsida; order Malvales; family Malvaceae; genus Fremontodendron; species Fremontodendron californicum. The sequence continues at coordinate 16,984,222 of JAULJL010000017.1, read as the reverse complement.
AAAAAAAAATAAAAATAAAAAAAATGAAAGAGAAATTGAAAGAGAAATTTATATACAATATCAGTTTTGTGGGTAGCTGATGGAACCGACTTAAATAATCACGGAGTACCGTTATCCGCCATTTAACCGGGATTAAAAAAAATGTATTATTATTATTATTATTTTTTTTTTGGAAATTAGTAAAAATTATATTTACATCTAGTTATTTTCAAAACAAGGATTAGAAAGAAAAACAACCTCTTCTTGAGTAACATGATTTTCCAAAAAGAGTTTGAGTCTTTGTCCATTTACCTTGAATACGTTACCATTTTGAGGATTCTCAATGTCAACTGCTCCATAATGATACACATGCTTAACCACAAATGGGCCAGTCCATCTTGATCTCAACTTACCAGGAAATATGTGAAGTCTAGAATTATAAAGTACAACTTTTTGCCCAACATCAAATGTTTTTCTTGAAATTAACTTGTCATGAAAGGCTTTAGTTCTTTCTTTATGAATTTTAGAATTCTCATATGCATCTTTGAATAAAGTTGGCCAGTAAAATCCACACTGTAAAATTTTTGCAGCAATTTTCTTTGATGAAAAATGACCACCACATGCCTCGGAATGACAAAACTTAATTACACTACTTACCTCATTGTCGGGAATGCATCTTCGAAAAATTTGATCAGGACAATATTTGAACAAGTAAGGGTCATCCCAGTAGAACTTCTTTACCTCATTCAGAAACTTCCTTTTATCTTGGGGGCTCCATTGAGAAGGAATTTTTCCCAAAAAGGAATATTTTAGCTCGGATGGCAATGGTTTTAAATCCAGCTTGGGCGGTTCAATAGTTGATGGTACAGTGACATTTGTGAGTGATGGGAGTTCCTCAAACTTTTGTTTCCAACGATGCTTATCCTGAAAAGAATTTAACAAAGAATCAGTGTGTGAAATTTCTGAAGCATTATCAAACTCACATTCAATTAAATAAGCTTCTAAAGGATCATGGAATGTGGTAGTGGTGAGATGTTCATGAACAAGTTCTTCAATGAAATCCACTTCATGTACTTCTGAATCATCACCAGGTTGCTTGCAAATGTTGAACACATTTAATTCTAAAGTCATATTTCCAAAAGAAATGTTCAAAATACCATTCCTGCAATTTATCAGAGCATTAGAAGTTGCAAGAAATGGACGGCCTAATATAACAGGAATTTGAACATTTGGATTTGAAACAGGATGTGTGTCCAAAACAATAAAATCAATAGGGAAGTAAAAATTATCAATTTGAACCAAAACATCTTCAACTATCCCTCGAGGAATTTTTACAGAAAGATCAGCTAGTTGAAGTGTAACAGGTGTTTCCTTGAGTTCACCTAAACCTAACTGTTGATAAACAGAAAAAGGCAAAAGATTAACACTAGCACCAAGATCAAGCAATGCACGTTCTATTCTAGTGTTTCCAATGATGCATGAGATTGTTGGACATCCGGGATCTTTGAATTTTGGTGGAGTAAGGTGCTGAATGATTGAGCTCACACTTTCCGTTAGAAATGCTTTCTTTTGTACATTATGTTTCCTTTTAACTGTGCACATGTCCTTCAAAAATTTAGCATAAGATGAAACTTGTTTGATTGCATCCAATAAAGGAATGTTAATCTTAACTTGTTTGAAAAGTTCATAAATTTCTGCATTTTGATTCAAATTCTTTATTGTTTGCAATCTTTGAGGAAAAGGAGCAGGATGCATACCTTTTTCTTTGTCCAAATTTTCAAGAAGTTCAGACTTACCATCATCCTTACCATTACTTTTCGGAGGGGAAGGAGGATCTTGGTCTTTTGATGGAATGTTTTTGTCAATTACCTTTCCACTTCGAAGAGTTGTGATAGAACTGGCATTTTCCTGTTGAGTTTCATTGGAGCAAGAAACAAAACATTGAGTAGAAGGGTTAGGCTGAGGTTGAGCAGGAAACTTACCTTTTTCTTGAGTGCGTAATGAAGCTGTCAATGTGGACAAGGTGTTTTTGATCTCATTGATGTCCTGTGAAGTTTGGTTATTCACATTTGCTTGTGTTTGCATGAATGCTTGCAATGTCTCTTCCAAGGTTTGTACACGTGAAGGTTGATAGGAAAAAGGGTTGCCCGGCTTTTGAGATTGTGGTACCTGAACATGATTATTATTCCGCCAACTGAAGTTGGGATGACTTCTCCATTCAGGGTTATACGTTTCAGAGTAAGGAGAAGGAAAAGGCTTTTTAAATGTGTTTATGGAATTTACTTGATCATGCAACGCTTCTTTAAGAATGGGAATGTTTGGACATTCAGAAGTGGGGTGTCCCATGATTTCACAAATTCCACAACTTTCTTCATTTTTAACCGTTTTGACTTCTTTTACTTCTCTAAGTTCCATGGCTTCAATCTTTCTAGCCAAATTAGCTACTTTAGCTTTTATCTCATCTTCTTGACTAAAATGATATTTACCTCTGTTAGAAACAAGATTAGATCTATTGGAACTTTCAGAGGAATAATCTGTGTGCCAGGCTTGAGAGTTATCTGCCAAATGGTCTAGGTAGTCAAAGGCTTCTTCAGGTTCTTTTTCTAGAAACTCACCGTTACACATTGTTTCAACAAATTGTTTAGTTTCGGGAGTTAAACTTTCATAAAAGAAACTAATAAGACGCCATTTTTCAAAACCATGATGTGGACAAGAACTTAACAAATCTTCAAAACGCTCCCAGCACTGAAAAAATGCTTCATTTTGATTTTGATTGAAATTTTGAATCTGTCTTTTCAAAGCAGTAGTTTTATGTGCTGGGAAAAATTTCTTTAGAAACTCAGTTTGTAATTCTTGCCATGTGCCAATTGACCTTGGTTTTAAATTATGAAGCCAAATTTTTGCTTTATCTTTTAAAGAAAAAGGAAATAATTTTAGCTTGACAATTTCATTTGTACATTGTTGGTCATTAAAGGTGACACATACATCTTCGAAGTCTTTTAGAAACGAGTAAGCACTTTCCGATTCTAACCCATGGAAATTTGGAAGCAAAGCTATCATACCTGGTTTAAAACGAAAGTTGTTTGCATTGAGAGGAAAAATAAAACAAGAGGGTGATGAGCTTCGAGTTGGTTGCAAGTAGTCACGCATGGTGCGTACTTGTCTGTTCTCATCTTCAGCATGAACACTTTCATTGTCAGCCATGGTAGGAGTTGTATTAGAAAGATTACCTGAAAAAGTTTCACAATAAAATCTAACTAAACGACGAGATCTAAAATCACGTCGCCAAACAAGCATAAAACAAAGTTAATATACAGATTAGGCGGTATAACCAGCCAATAAAAATAAAACAAAGTTAATATACAATATAAATATAAATATATAGAAAATTAGGCGGTATAACCAGCCAATAAAAATAAATATAGGCGGTATAACCAGCCAATAAAAATAAATATACTTATAAACTTATATACTTAGTATTGCCTCCCCGGCAACGGCGCCAAAAACTTGATGGTAACTCAATTAAGAGTTGTAAACCCAAGTGCAGGTTATGTTCAAGTAATAAATTCTCGGGTGTCCGAGGTCGAACCACAGGGAAGCGTATTAGTAAGTATAAGTTTATAAATATATAAGGAAAAGAAAATAAACAAGATATTAGGAAATCAATAACAAAGAAAGTAAACAAGATATTAGAGAATCAACAACAAAACAAAATAAACAAGATATTAGAGAACAAAATAAATAAAATAACATAAAAGAAATTAAACAAAATATAAAAAAAAAAACAATAAGAAAAGATGTTGAGGTTAGAGAATCCACTCTTGGTGTTATGCTAAGATTAATCTTGTTTTATTACACAATTGAAATCTACACATAAGGGAGGTTCCAATCGGAAGGTTTAGCAATTCAGTCCAACGTCCATAGCATATGATATTATGTTCATTTGGTGTCCTCAAAACTCATAAAAAGAGTCCAAGCATTCCTTATGCCAAGGTATATGTCTACAACAAATCAAGGTTATGAAACCAAGCATTTGCTGTGCCATTTTCATTGTCAATAATGAATCAAGATCTCTACTTTGCAAGTATGATTTTAAACCAAAAGAAAATATTATCTATACTAGTGTTTATAAATGATGATTCATTTTAGCTCATGTTTAAGAGACTAACCTTAGCATTTACCAAAAGCTTCACCTCATCACCTCAACAATATGATTAGCAACACATACTAGATATGAATAAAATGAAAAGAAATGTAAGAAGCATAAGTAAATAAAAAAAGAAAACTAGAGAAAAGAAAGAAGAAGAAAACTTAGAGAATTTTATTACAATGGCTAATATCCTACCAATGTATAATGTATCCTAATACTCATCCAAGGCCCTCTATTTATACACATTTTGGAGAGCTAAATGACAAGAGACAAGCTTTATAAATTTCAAAGGTAGGTATAATAGGTGGGTGCATTTTTCTAACAATTTTCGTCATGTTGTATGACAATTCTGATCAGCCAGCTTGATGGTCGATTTTGTCAATGTTGGAGGCTCGATCTGATCAAATGATCTTCTAGAAAACTATGCCCCTATCAGTTACTGATCCATAGCCGTTGGAATCAGATCATTTGCTAATGTGGATCGGAAGATATAGTCAAAATACCAAAACGGTGCAGAACAGACGTCATTGCACATCAGCCAACTTGATGGTTGATTTCGGTAGGGAAAACGACTCCGTTTCAAGAAGTGTAAAACATGAAAAAGATAGATATGCCTCTTAACTTTGCATGGTTAAATTTTCAGCTTTATTTCTTCAGTGAAACTCCAAATATAGCTGATATGGCAAAAGATGTCGGAACTGGAACTGAATTGGATTTGCCCTTAATTCTTGATTTAACCTAGTAATCTGAAATCACTCAAAGAAACTCATGAAAAACACCAAATTACATAAAAATATAAAAGATCATAAACACAAGTAGACTAAGCAATAATAACTCGTATTTGACACAAAACAATAATAAAACATAACTAAAAACTATATAATTATACGAGTTATCAATATACCTTTGTGTTAATTCATTTATTTTTTGCATGTATCATTTTGACATCATAGCATGCATGGTCATTCATTTGTATATACTTATGTATCAATTTATTCTTTCTTTACATGCATCATGTTGGCATCAAGTTGCATTCATGCATTCATAGTCAGCATGATTTTTCTGTATATATCCATATATCCATATATCCATATATCAATTTATTCTTTCTTTACATGCATCATGTTGGCATCAGGTTGCATTCATGGCATACGTAGTCATCATGATATGCTCATGCATTAATTTGTCATATTGGCATCAAGTTGCACTCATGACATACACGGCCAGCATGACTTTCTTTGTATATACTCTGTGTCAGTCATTTATTCTTCACATGCATCATAATTGACATTGTGTGGCATTCATAGTGTATATGATCGTTCATTGGGAAATACATTTGGAACATACATGGTCATTCATTGTATATATCCATGCATTAATTTGCATATTCTTTACATGCATCATGTTGGCATCAGGTTGCATTCATGGCATACACAGTCATCATGATATGCTCATACATTAATTTGTCATATTGGCATCAGGTTGCATTCGTGACATACATGGTCAGCATGATTTTCTTTGTATATACTCTGTGTCAATCATTTATTCTTCACATGCATCATAATTGACATTGTGTGGCATTCATAGTGTATATGATCATTCATTGAGAAATGCATTTGGAACATACATGGTCATTCATTGTATATATCCATGCATTGATTTTTCTTATTCTTTAAATGCATCATGTTGGCATCGTGTTGCATTTATAACATACATGGTCAACATGTTTCCACTGTATATGACCACACATAACTTTGTTTATCCTTCATATGCATCAAATTGCACTCATGACATTCATAGCTCATTCATCATGAAACACATTAATAAGTTGAAATAGAAATTGGCTTAGCTTTGAAGAGTTTTCTTCGTCAGCTAAAAGCTATGACCCCAACAGCAAGTGCGAGTATCATATTGGGGCAATTGGGCATTTGACTAAAAAACCTAAAGGAAAGAATTGAGGGTCTTGTCCACGATGGCATTTGGATTCCAGAGCTTATCGAACAGTGGAAATCTGTTTTACCATAGATTGATTTCCTCTTGAAGAATTTTGAGGATAAGATTTGTTATCTTTGAAAGCATGTCAATAGGAGCATTCTGATGCATATATTTCTATACACTTTGATGATGAAGGCTCTTGTCTCATGATGACATCTACATGAAATAAATAAATTTTGAATTTAAATATTTTGTGTTCATTTTATTTTAGCAATAAATTTGAATTTGCAAAAACAAATGAAACTTTGAGAAAATTTGTGGTAAACAATAAATAAGTGGTTTTCACATGAAATAATGAACAATCTTGAGAATATTGATGATCATTGTTAGAAATGACCCTATACCTTCAGCTTTCTCTTTTAGGCTTTCCTAAGCCTAAATCTTTTGAACCGAGACCACTTGAAAGACCTAATGCTTCAAGGAATATGAATGATTTGACTTCATAAAACCATTGTCATCACAGAATAAGCAAAGATGTAAATCCTAGTCTAGGCTATGAACAAAGGAACGAACTTTTTGAAATTTTTTAAATTCCTTGAAAATCAAACAAATGAGACATTCTTTCAAGAATCTAGATTTTGATAATTTGGTGTGTGTCAAGATTGTGCTAAAACCATTCATGACCTTTCCCAATGACCACAAAACACTAATTGCCCAGACATCACTTCATGATTGACACCCTGGGGCACAATAACTAAACTAGATTATCCCTTGTCCCATGAGAAAACCCGTTTCGTTTTTGGGTCATATTTTCCTTGTCTCTTCAAAGAACTCATATTGGAAACTCAGCCTTTTCAAAATAGACCTAGACTTGCCATGTTCCTCGTTGATACAAATTCGCATGGTTAATCAAATTGGGGCATCATATGTGGAAATGATGGATACATCGTGAATAAGGATGGACTTAATGCATGAATCATTGGGGGCATGCAAAAAAAAAAAATTGTGATATCATGCATATGAGAATTCGAATGATTCCAAAGTGCAAAATGAAATTTTGATTATCTATTTCCCCTGGGGATTGCTTTTCAAAGTGAATATTAATGCTTGACATGAGGAATGGCCATCTTTCATATCCCTTTCGCAAAAAGAAATTATCCATAGTCACCCCTTTAGAGCCAAAAGAATTCTTAATTCTTTGAACCCTGATCAAGGATTACCCTCTACACTGGGGGGCAAATGCGAGGAAAGATCTTTTCAAAGATCATTGAGAAATGAGTGACAGCTCAGGGACAGACACAAAGAAAATGGAGCCCCGAATAAATACGGGCGCACTCTGTCAAAGAAAAAAGAAGAGGAAAAGATGACGAAATGAAAGCCAAGAAAAACAAACAAAAAACACAATAAAAAAATGTGTGTGAAAGACATGGCAAATTGAAAGCCAAAAGCAAGGAAGAAAAAGAGCAAAATCAAAAAGAAAGAAATATCCAAGAAGAGACACATGCTTCAAAGAAAATCCTCTTCAAGAAAGGATCCTTGATCTGATTACCCTCAAACACATATTTTGGGCCTATTTATCCTTTCTTTCTGAACCCTGAGCCATGGCCTACATTACGTGCTTTAAAAGTCCATTTTGATCAAGCATGAATGTTTAATTTGAAGGGTTTTCCTCAGATTTTATCCCATCTCATCAAATTCTCATTTCACTAAGGAAGAATTTAGAATTCTCAAGTGCATGGTAAAAAAAAAAAGAGAAAAATTGAAAAGAATGGGACTCTAGGGCGAAAACCCAAAAAAACGGGCGGTCTAGAGTAGAATGGGAATTTTTGATGCCATCGATGATAGTGCCGATACCCCAAAAGAAAAGATCTTATTAAAAGAGTGGTCATCGAGGAACATCTAGGAATTCCTGAACCCCCCAAATTGTCAACTCTCATTCGGAGGATTGTCTTCAAAAACTGAAACTTTGTTCCCAAGATTAAACTTTCCGGTTTAAACATCCCAGCCAATCTTGATGCTTGACAAAATGCCTTGATATGGAAACTAAAAGAATGTTGAATTTGTTTGGTTCTCAATGAATTCATGATTTATAAAACCTGTTCCATTTGTGAGCCTAGAAGGGATATACATTTTTGTCATGAAGTTTTCCTGGAAAAGCCAGAATCTTGTTATACCAAGCCTTGCCAATCCCAGTTGAAAAAACCCAGATTGATACTTAGAGAAATTTCTATCAATGATCATCAGTCTTCAAAAGATTTGTACATCACACATTGTGGGGTTAATATTTTTTGTTCAGAAGTTTTCAAAATGCGAAAACAAATAAAGAGATTTTTTTGAAATACCCATTTTGATGTTGGCATGAGACAAGGATTTTTCTAACTCAAAGGTGTAGAACTGCCAGGATAGGTCTTGACTTCCAGATATGAGAAGAAGAAATAGAACCCGGTTCAGATCTCTGTTGATGAAAGTTTGAAAATTGTTGGGGCAAAGAGAATAGCCAAAATGAATTGAAGATATACTCTGATTTGAAGAGGAAAAATGAATTTGAAAGGCTAAGCCAAAGTCTAGAAAAACAACCGGGGGCACTTGCATCACTCATGAGCACTCATCTCTTTATCGAGCTTTTGCATCTACACAGTGTCGGCAAGCATTTGCATCATTCATGGGTATTTGCATTGGCATTATTCCATAAGCATCTGTATTTTACCTTTACATTTACATTCTTCATGGAATTCGTATTTGTGTCATCTCAAACAATTACATCATTTCTAGAATCATTGCATTTTCATTAATGTGTGGTAATTGTAGTTACACCATTCATAAACCAGTTACATGAACACAATTAGTCGGGGCATCTGCATCATGAAACATGGGCATCAATCCAAGTCATTTACATTTGCATTAAAGACGTTTGCACCAGTTTAAGTCATTTCGTATCTTATTCAACATATGCATTTGCATCAAAAGCATTCGCATCTTCTCAAAATATTTAGGTTAATTTTCAACAATTCTTCAAAGACAATTTTTAAGACCTCCGGGCATAATTTTCAACTTTTAAGACCTCCGGGCATAATTTTTCAATTCACAGGTAAGACCTCCGGGCAACATCTTTAAGACCTCCGGGCATAACTTTTTCAGGGGTAAGGCCTTCGGGCGCCAATTTTTAAGACCTCCGGGCATAATTTTTCAAATCACAGGTAAGACCTCCGGGCAACATCTTTAAGACCTCTGGGCATAACTTTTTCAGGGGTAAGGCCTCCGGGCGCCAATTTTTAAGACCTCCGGGCATAATTTTCAATTTTTAAGACCTCCGGGCATAATTTTTCAAATCACAGGTAAGACCTCTGGGCAACATCTTTAAGACCTCCGGGCATAACTTTTTTTTTCAAGGGTAAGGCCTCCGGGCGCCAATTTTTAAGACCTCCGGGCATAATTTTCAATTTTTAAGACCTCCGGGCAACATCTTTAAGACCTCCGGGCATACCTTTTTCAGGGGTAAGGCCTCCGGGCGCCAATTTTTAAGACCTCCGGGCATAATTTTCAATTTTTAAGACCTCCGAGCATAATTTTTCAATTCACAGGTAAGACCTCCGGGCAACATCTTTAAGACCTCCGGGCATAACTTTTTCAGGGGTAAGGCCTCCGGGCGCCAATTTTTAAGACCTCCGGGCATAATTTTCAATTTTTAAGACCTCCGGGCATAATTTTTCAAATCACAGGTAAGACCTCCGGGCAACATCTTTAAGACCTCCGGGCATAACTTTTTCAGGGGTAAGGCCTTCGGGCGCCAATTTTTAAGACCTCCGGGCATAATTTTCAATTTTTAAGACCTCCGGGCATAATTTTTCAAATCACAGTTAAGACCTCCGGGCAACATCTTTAAGACCTCCGGGCATAACTTTTTTTTCAGGGGTAAGGCCTATGGGCACCATTTTTAAGACCTCCGGGCATAATTTTTCAAATCACAGGTAAGACCTCCGGGCAACATCTTTAAGACCTCCGGGCATAACATTTTTTTTTCAGGGGTAAGGCCTATGGGCACCATTTTTAAGACCTCCGGGCATAATTTTTCAAATCACGGGTAAGACCTCCGGGCAACATCTTTAAGACCTCCGGGCATAACTCTTTTTTTCAGGGGTAAGGCCTATGGGCACCATTTTTAAGACCTCCGGGCATAATTTTTCAAATCACAGGTAAGACCTCCGGGCAACATCTTTAAGACCTCCGGGCATAACTTTTTTTTTCAAGGGTAAGGCCTATGGGCACCTTTTTTAAGACCTCCAGGCATAATTTTTCAAATCACAGGTAAGACCTCTGGGCAACATCTTTAAGACCTCCGGGCATAACTCTTTTTTCAGGGGTAAGGCCTATGGGCACCATTTTTAAGACCTCCGGGCATAATTTTTCAAATCACAGGTAAGACCTCCGGGCAACATCTTTAAGACCTCCGGGCATAACTTTTTTCAGGGGTAAGGCCGTCGGGCACCAATTGGTAAGACCTCAGGGCACCAGTTTTTTAAGACCTCCGGGCACCAATTTTAAAGACCTGTGGGCATAAATTTTTCTTTTGAAAATCGAATTCGTTTTCTTAAGACGAATCGAGCCTTGTTTAGGCAGGGAATTCAATTTAGGGACAAAATCTTCAATTTATTGTTTAAAAAAATAAAATAAAATTAAAAAAAAATTGAAAAATTGAAAAAGAGAAAAAGAGAAAAAATAATAGAAAAAAGAAAAAAAAAGTAGAAAATGTAAAATGAAAAAAAAAAAAAAATAGAAAATGAAAAAAAAAATGAAAAATGAAAATGAAAAAGAAACCCCTTTCCCTTTCCTTCACATGTGATTTCACTGACCGTACAAAATTAGTGTTGGTTTATCTTTGCCTGATTCCTGATTCTCAGCAATAGCCAAAGAGGGGCAGCTGTAGACACCTAATTTTGTCCGGACCACTAAACAGGTATGTTTTCTTCCCATATTGATGTTTCCGAGTATAAAAAGACTGTTTTCATCCTGCAGGTGGTACTCCGAGACTTAGTTTAAGAGGGCGAGCACAAAAAGACAAACTTGAAAAAAAGTCAACCCCAAAAAAGTCAACCCCAAAAAGTCAACTACTGAAAAAGTCAACCCACTTTCAAAATCAAGATTTTAAGTTCAATTGAAAAATGGCGAAAGAATTTTGATAATCCGAGGTCTACATTGAAAGATATGGAGTTCGGAAGTTGGGATTTTGAGATTCAGTAGAAAAGAAACCCTAATCCAAGAAATTTGGGGAAAAGTGCTTAAACGATCAAACTGGTCGAAATTGAAGGTTCCAAATGAAATATAAGCACTGACTACGGGTAATGGAGAAGTCACTTGCAAGAAAAACCGAAAGAAAAGTCAATCCGGGAGAAAACCGAGAATTAGGGTTTCTAGTGGATTTCGGTGAAATCGGGAAGAATCACAGAAATGGTCTGACTTGGTAAGACCAAAGCCCCCAATGGAAGAAGAATGGTTAAAAAGGATGGCCCAAGGCTCAGATTGAAGAAAATCTGAAAATCGGATTTGTTTTGAGCAAAACCGGGTTTCGGAGGTAAAAGGGCAAAATTGGAAAATTTTGGGAAAAATAGCAAATGGACTCCGAAAATTATGGAAAATTTGTCAATCTCATTCTTAAATCATTTGAAGGAGATTGGAGAAAGAAAATCTTGATTCCGAGTTCGTTTGCAAAATGGCCAAATCCCGGGCTTCTTATGTAGTAATTGAAAAAGATAAATCCCGGAAAAATAGCAAATGGACTCCAAAAATTCTGAAATTTGGCAAATCTCATTTTTAAATTATTTGGAAGAGATTGGCGAAAGAAAATCTTGATTCCGAGTTCGTTTGCAAAATGGCCAAATCCCGGGCCTCCTATGCAGTAATTCAAGCCGATAAATCCCGAAAAAATACCAAATGAGCTCCAAAAATTATGAAAACTTCCAGATCACACTTTTTAATTATTTTGAAGAGATTGGTGAAGAAAAATCTTGATTTGGAGCTCGTTTAAAAAATGGTAAAAAGTAGGGGCATAAAAGGACATTTTGGGAAGAAAAAATCCAAATAAATAGCAAACGGACTCGGATAATTTTGAAAACTTCCAGAACTCAATATTTTATTATTTTGGAAGTATTAAAAAAAGAAAAATTGAATTTGGAGTCCGTTTGATATTTACTTGCATCCGGGGGCAAAATGGTCATTTCACCCAAGCAACCGAAAAGGGCTTTTTTGGGCCTTTCAAAAATCAGAGCTGGGCTGGAAAAGAGAATTGCTGGCCTGCCCAAGCCCAAAGGAAGGAGGAAGCTTGATTTTTTTTTTTCAATCAAGTGGTTAAAAATCAAGAGTTAGTTAACCATTCTCTTTGATCAAGCCATGGTGATTAAACCACATAGGTCAAGAAAGATGTCAACATTATTTTCGCATAGTTGTAATTTGAGAGGGCTGAGATGCTAATCTAAAGGTGGTAATTTCATGACTTTTCATCTTGAATTATTGGCCATTTGATGGAAAATAGGTTACACAAAAATGACAACATCTTTGAGGCTATATAAGCATCATTTAGGCCAACCCTAGAGGGGAGAGGCAGATTTTGTTTTTTCTTTTCCATTTTGGCTGATTTCTCTTAGTTTTTCTTAGTTTTTATCTTCTTGGTTGAGAGCAAAAAAAGAAAAGTTTAGAAAAAAAGGAAAGTTTGAAGAGAAAAGCTTGAAATATTAGCTTCTTGAGGTTGCTCTTGAGCACCAACTCTTGCACTTTCATTTTCTATTCTTATTTTTTGCTATTTTAATCTCTACTTGGTGAGTTTTCATTTTAAAATAATGTTTCTTGTTCTTCCTTCATTTTCTTTCTTAAGTATTTTTTTTTTTACATTTTGTTTTTACAATAAACTCACCATGGCCAAATGGCCTACATTATTTATTTTAAGTTGTTGTTTCGATTCATTTTACCATATTGTTTATGCTATTTTCTTTGTTTTTGATGTTTTAAATGTTATGTTATTTCATGTTCTTGAGTTATATTTTAATTTGGTTGCTTTGTTTGTTGCCATTTATGTCTTAGATATCATGTTTTTGCATTTTTAATTTTCTGTTTTCATGTTGTTTAAATTTGAGCATGTTTTAAAGTTAGCATATTAAGTGTTTGTGAAAATGCTTGTGTGATTCTTTGCATGATTCTTGTTTTATATCTTAGTTGAGCATGTTTTAGATTTAGCATATTAAGTGTTTGTGAAAATGCTTGTGTGATTTTTGTGTTATGACTTAGTTTTTCATGCTAGTATGCCAAGTGTTTGAGAAAATGCCATGCTTGTTGGAGCTTGAGGCCATTTGGCTACTCCATGTGTTTTGCATTGTGTGTTGCATTTTTTGTCATGCTAGTTGTTAGGTTTTTGCATTTGCATGATATTTGGTTGGATTTTTGAATTAAGCATGCCTTGTGTTTGTGAAAATGCCATGCATATCTTAGGTCTAGGTTGCATTTATTGCCATGCAAGTTCATGTTAGGTCTAGGCCATATTATTTATGTCATGCATTTTCCTTACCTTTAGGTTTAAATCCATGCATTTCATGCATTATGTTTGCTGCATTATTTCATGCATTTCATGTTCATGCCACTTGAATAATGACTTGAGCCAATTAATGGTTCAAGGTCATGCTTTCTTGAGCACACTTGTGGAAAATTAAGTTTGTCAAATTGATTATTCTACCTTTGTGATTTTTTTTACTTAGCCAATTTTTATCTAACTTTCAAAAAGTCCTAGCTACTGTCTTCAAGTCATTCTATGAGTTTCAAATATTTTTATTTTGGTTTTTAAATGATTTTATCAAAGACAAAAAAAAATGTGTTGGCAATGCAGTTTTTTTTTCCACCCAAAACTCGTACATCTCTGATTTTTCTGGGAATTCATCTTTGATCAGAAAATTAAGTCGATTTTTTTCCGTGTATTTTTACATGTCCTGAGTCTCCAATAATTTTTTCAGAATTTTTGGAATTTTTAAAAATAGAGTAAAAAATCATGGATTAAAACTGGACAGTGGAGTCAGAATTGAATTTAAAGAAAAACAAAGCAGTTTTTTCTCCTCCAAAAACTCGTACATCTCTGGTTTTCCTGGGAATTCATCTTTGATCAAAAAATTAATCCAATTTTTTCTCGTATAGTTTTACATGTCTTGAGTCTCCAGTATTTGTTTTAGAATTTTTGGGATTTTTAAAAATAGGGTAAAAAATCGTGGATTAAAACTGGACAGTGGAGTCAGAATTGAACTTAAAGAAAAACCAATTTTCTGTTTTGGTTAATTTACTTAGAGTGGGCTGATTAGGAGGGTTAGCTACTGACTTAGGGTAATTTCTAAGCCTTTTTAACTCTAAAAATGGTTTTTCAAGTCCCGGGTTAAGGAGAGTCAAGTCCGGATTTTTTTAAACTTAGGAAATTAGAGCCATTTAAAAATTTTTAGCCCAGTTTTTATTTTTAATTCAAGCTTTTCAAAATTGTTTTCAAACAATCACAAAGTATTTTGGTTTTAGAATATTTAATTTGACATATTTTCCTAAGGTAGCCGGATATCTTTTTAGATATACGGATTTTCTTAATTAAAGGAAAAAATACATCTCATGCATTGCATTTTTATATTCATGCATTTTATATAATATGTGATTCTTGCCATAATAATTTCTATGTGTCATGACATTTAGGTTGCATTATATTATTTAGATTTTGCTATGTCATTTTATTTATGTCATGCCTATACATATTCATTTCTTTTAAATGTTTTCAAAAAAAGATAATGATTTTCAATAAAAATAAAGATATTCCCGAGTTAAAATAATTCATGAGTTCTCTACCGGGTTTGCTGGAGCGAATATCATCAATTATTATTAATAAATGAATATCTTTCTTTCAAAAAAAGAGAATGATTCGGAAAGTTTTCCAAAACTAATAAAAATTTATATATTTTGCCACGTTTGTTGGGGAATATAGGAAAATTTTGAATTTATAAATTCCGGATCGTTTTCAATAAAAAAATGGAATTATTTTTCTTTAAATTGGGAATTAATTTGAAATACTAAATTTAAAACCAACTTTTACCGAGACTTGAGATAACACACGATTAATAAGGTACCGATTTATACGGGCGTTGTGGGGGTGCTAATCCTTCCCCGCACGTAACCGACTCCCAAACCCGCTTCTTTGATTTCTCTGGTTTAAAACGCAGACTTGAAATTGGGTTTTAAAATGTTTTAATTAATTTTTAAAATATTTTATAAAACCGGTTTTAATAGGTGGCCGATCACACCTAGCTAAAAAAGATTGGTGGCGACTCCATGTCTTTTAAGGTCATTTTCAAAACCTTCATTTTTTTAGAGGAATTAAGTCGACTTTTCCTCGGTTTTTTTTAATGTCACGCCTAACGAATAATAAAGTCTTGCGATGAGACTCGTCGTTATTATTTTTTAGGTTGCGACAGAATTCATTCTGTTTTATCAAATGAGTCGAGCCCCGAGACCATCATCGAGGTATTTCCTTATGTTTTAAATTGAATTCATTCTGTTTTATCAAATAAGTAGAGCCCCGAGACTATGGTCGAGGTATTTCCTTTTGTTCTAAATCGAATTAATTCTGTTTTATCGAATGAGTTGAGCCCCGAGACCATCGTCGAGGTATTTCCTTTTGTTTTAAAATCGAATTCCTTCTATTTTATCAAATGAGTCGAGCCTCAAGATCACTGTCGAGGTATTTCCTTTTGTTTTAAATCGAATTCATTCTGTTTTATCAAATGAGTCGAGCCTTGAGACCGTCATCAAGGTATTTTCATCATGGGTAAGGCCTCCGGGCACCATTTTTAAGACCTCCGGGTCTAATTTTTCAAATCACGGGTAAGGCGTCTGGACAATATTCTTAAGACCTCCGGGCACAATTTTCTTCTTACAAATCGAACTCGTTTTCTTAAGACTGGTCGAGCCTTGATTAGTCAGGGAACTCAATTTAAGGACAAAATCTTCAATTTACAGCTTTTTCAACAACAAAAAATTTGATGAAAAAAAAGATAAATGAAAAAATGATGAATGAAAACCACTTTCCCCTTTCCTTCACATGTGATTTCACTAACCGGACAAAATTAGTGTTTGTTTATCTTTGCCTGATTCCTGATTCTCAGTAATAGCCAAAGAGGGGCAGCTGTAGACGCCTAATTTTGTCCGGACCACTAAATCAGGTATGTTTTCTTCATAAATAAATGATTCAAAATGCAAAAAGGCTTTTCTCACCCTGCAAGTGGTACTCCGAGACTCAGTCTAAGAAAACAGAAAGAAAAAGTCAAACTAAAAAAAGGTCAACCCTAAAAAAGTCAACTACTAAAAAAGTCAACCCATTTTCAAAATCAAGATTTGAAGTTCAATTGAAAGATGGTGAAAGAATTTTGATAATCTGAGGTCTACATTGAAAGATATGGAGGTCGAAAGTTGGGTTACGGAATCTCAGTAGAAGGGAAATCCTAGTTCGAAAAATTTGGGAAAAAGTGCTTGAACGATAAAATTGGTCGAAATTGAAGGTCCCAAATGAAAGATAAGCACTGACTACGGGTAATGGAGAAGCTACTTCAAAGAAAAACTGAAAGAAAAGTCAATTAGAAAGAAAATCGAGAATTAAGGTTTTTGGTAGATTTAGGTGAAATTTGAAAGAATTACAGAAATGGCCCAATTCGGTAAGAGTAAAGCCCCTAATTGATTAGGAGTGATTAAACAAGAATAGCCCAAGGCTTAGTTTGAAGAAAATCTGAAAATCGAACCTGTTTTGAGCAAAACCGGGCTTCGGAGGCAAAAAGGCAAAATTGGAAAATTTGGGAAAAATAACAAATGAACTCCAAAAATTCTAAAAATTTATAGATCTCATTCTTAAATTATTTGGAACAGATTGGCAAAAGAAAATCTTGATTCGGAGTTTGTATGCAAAATGGCCAAATCTCGAGCCTACTATGCAAAAATTCAAAAAGATAAATCCTGGAAAAATAGCAAATGAGTTCCAAAAATTCTGAAAACTTTCATATCTCATTCTTAAATTATTTGGAAGAGATTGGTGAAAGAAAATATGGATTCGAAGTTCGTTTGCAAAATGACCAAATCCTGGGTCCCCTATGTAGAAATTCAAGCAGATAAATCCCGAAAAAATATCAAATGAATTCCAAAAATCATGAAAACTGCCAGATCGCACTTTTAAATTATTTGGAAGAGATTGTTGAAGAAAAATCTAGATTCAGAGCTCATTTAAAAAATGGTAAATTTCAAGTGCATAAAAGGGGCAATTTTGGAAATAAATCTGAAATAAATAGCAAATAGACTCGAAAATTTTTGAAAACTTCCAGAATTCAATTTTTTATTATTTCAAAAGTATTGAAAAAAGAAAATTTTAATTTGGAGTCTGTTTGCTATTTATTTAGGTTCGGGGGTCAAAAAGGTTATTTTACCGAAGAAACCAAAAAGGGCAAATTTGTAATTAAAAAAAATATGAAAGAAGAAGGAATTGCTGAGATTTTACCTCCTTTGACCGGCCATCATAGAGGAAAAGAAGGAAGCTAGATCAATTTAATTCCTTAGTCACTATCAAGCTCACATGCTACCACTAACACCTTACAAATGGTCCCCCTTCATCCAATGGCTTAGGTGCCTTGTAGAAAAGTTGAAGGCACCATCCAATGGCCGAGTTTAAATACCAAGATGATATTTTTATTTGTCATGAAAGAACCCTCATCTAATGGCCAAGAATGGAAGAACACAACTCATCCAAAAGTGGACATCCATTTGGCTAAGCAAGGAAGTGCATGGGATTGTTCCTTTTCATCCAATGGCTTAGGCCATGTACAAGGGCTGAGTACACATGTTAAGGGCTGGGATTAAATGCCAAGATGACATTTTTATGTTGTCATGAGAGAATCCTCATCCAGTGGCCACGAATAAAAGAGAACAACTCATCCAAGGGTAGGCACTCAAAGGGCCAAGCAAGGGAATACATAGGATTGGTCCCCTTTTTCATCCAATGGCTTAGGCCATGTACAAAGGCTGAGTACATATCTTAAGGGCTGCTATCAATTGGAAATATGACATTTTTATGTTGAAAATATCTTAATCTAAGGGCCAAGATTGGAGGAGAAAAAGTGCAAAAATCATCCAATGGTGGAAGAGCCATTCTGCCAAGCAAGAGGGAAGGGGGGGAATGTTTTATTTTTTCCATACAGGCTGATCATTTAGGGGTGGAATTCAGTAGCTAAATGAGAAAAAAGAAAAGGTTTTTGAAAGAAATAAAGAAAGCTTTTGTTAAGGTAGCCATTCTACCATTGCTACTACATTTTTTCTTCTTCTTCTTCATGCTTTATTTTTTGTTTTCCATGTGATTTCCTACCATTTGTTTTACATATTTCTTCTTGTTATTGGTTTTCAAAAATAAATAAAAAAATGGTTAGGCTTCATGATCTTGATGAAAATCAAGTGATAATGGTTAGGGTGGGCTTTGTCCAATATACCAACCATGGAGCTCATCTCCATATTTTTTTCTACATTAGTTATTTTTTTTTTATGATTTTGAGATTGAAAAGGCTTCATGACCTTGATGAAAATCAAGAGATAATGGTTAGGGGGCTTTGTCCAGTGTACCAACCATGGAGCTCATCTCTTTGTTATTTATTTGCTTACTTTAACTTGTTTATTTCTATTATTGTTTATCTTTATGTATATTTATATTCTTGCTAACCATCTTGTTCTTTTGATCTATGTCATATTTTTGCATCTTGGGACTATTGTCATATAGTTTAGGCCACTTTCATTTTTCATATCATCTTCCATAGCATTTAGTTAGGTCATTTTACATAACATTTCTCACAACACTTTGGTTCTTAGGCCATTCGGCCATATGT
Source organism: Fremontodendron californicum (assembly GCA_030761205.1). Classification (NCBI taxonomy): domain Eukaryota; kingdom Viridiplantae; phylum Streptophyta; class Magnoliopsida; order Malvales; family Malvaceae; genus Fremontodendron; species Fremontodendron californicum. Next base: position 16,965,244 of record JAULJL010000017.1, on the reverse strand, counting down.
ATTTTCTTTTATCTTTACGCCATTTTCATATGCCATGTTATTTTTCGATGACATTTAGACATTAGGCCATTTTCATATGCCATGTCATTTCACATGTCATTTAGCTTTAGGCCATTTTCATATGCCATGTTATTTTTCCATGACATTTAGACATTTAGACATTAGGCCATTTTCATATTCTATGTCATTTTACATGTCATTTAGCTTTAGGCCATTTTTATTATTCCATGTTATTTTTCCATGAAATTTAAGCATTAGGCTATTTTCATATGCCATGTTGTTGTTCCATGACATTTAGACATTAGGCCATTTTCATATACCATGTCATTTCCTATGTCATTTAGGCACTAGGCCATTTTCATTATCTTTATTGTCATTTGCCATGTTATTTAGACACTAGTTCATACATGTTAAGTTAGGATAACATTTATTGCCATGCAAACTCATGCTAGGCATTTAGGTTATTTATGCCATGTATTTTCCATATCACTTAGGCTTTAAACCATGCATTTCATGCATTCACTTTGCTGTATTTTCATGCATTTCATGTCATGCCACATGATTTATGACTTAGGCCAATCAATGGCTCAAAGTCATGCTCACTTGAGCATACTTGTGGAAAATTAAAGGGTTGTCAAATTTATTATTCTGCCTTTGTGATTTTTTTTACTTAGCCAGTTCTTGTCCAAAGTTTTTAAATGTTTTAGCTACTATCTGTAGGTCTTTATGAGAGTCTCCAACATTTTTACTTTGATTTTTAAATGATTTTATCAAAGGCAAAAAAATGTGTTTTGGCAAAATAGTTTTTCATCTAGTACTTGTAATTTCTCGATTTTTTTGGGCATTCATATTTACTCAGAAAATTAAGCTAATGTTTTCTCGTGTAGTTTTACATGTTCTGAGTCTCCAGTATTTTTTTTAGATTTTCTTGAATTTTTAAAAATAGGCTAAAAAATCATGTATCAAAACCGGATAGTAGAGGTAGATTTGAATTCAAAAGAAAAACAATTGTTGAATTTGGCTAAGGCATTTAGAGGGGGTTGGTTAGAAGCATTAGCTACTGTCTTAGGATAGTTTCTAAGTATTTTTAAACTTTAAAAATGATTTTATAAATCTCGGGGTAAGGGTGGTCAAGTCCGGGATTTTAAACTTAGGAAATTAGAACCATTTTCAAAGGTTTTGGCTAAGGTTTTATATTTATTCAAGTCTCTTAAATTGTTTTCAAACAAATCACAAAGTATTTTGATTTTTGAAGATTTAATTTGATATATTTTCCTAAGGTAGCCGGATATCTTTTTAGATATACAGATTTCCCTATTTAAAGGAAAAAATACATTTTTATGCATTGCATTTTCCATGTTCATGCATTTTATTTAATATGTGATTTTTGCTATGATATTTTTCAATGGTATTATTATTATTATTATTTTGATTTACATTTTTATGATGTTATATTGTTTTTCATATGGTTTTGAATATTTCATGCTATCCTATGCTTTTTATTTTAGTTATTTATTGTTGTCACATTATTTAGCATATACTATGTTCATGCATTTTGTTATTTTATTTTCATACATATTTCATGATAACATTATTTAATGTTTAATATTCCATGTCATTTACATTATCTTATTTAGGATATGCCATGTCATTTAAATTTTCCATATCATTTAAATCTTATTCATTTCATTTAGAATATCATGATACTTAGGATATCTCATTTCATTTAGGGTATGCTATGTCATTTTATTTATGTCACACATGTTCATATTCATATTTTTTTAAAAATGTTTTGAAAAAGATAATGATTTTCAATAAAATAAAGATATTCCCGAGTTAAAATAATTCATAAGTTCTCTGCCGGGTTTGCTGGGGAGGATATCATCAATTATCATTAATAACGGAATAATTCAAAAACTTTTCCAAATAAATAAAAATTTCTATATTTTGCCACGTTTGTCGAAAAATATAAGAAAATTTTGAATTAACAAATTCTGGATTATTTTCAATTAAAAATGGAATTATTTTTCTTAAAATTGGGAATTAATTTGAAATATTAAATTTAAAGCCGACTTTTTATCGAGACTTGATATAACACACATTTAATAAGGTACCATTGCTAATCCTTCCTCGCACGTAACCAAGTCCCAAACCGCCTCTTTGATTTCTCCGATTTAGAACGCAGAATTTAAATTGGTTTTAAAAATGTTTTAATTAATTTTTAAATGTTTTACAAAACCGGTTTTAATAGGTGGCCGATCACACTTAGCCAAAAAAGATTAGTGGCGACTCCATTACTTTCTCCGAGGCCGTTTTCATACCCTCAACCTTTTATTTCAATCTAAAGGAATTAAGTCGTCTTTTCCTCTGCTTCTGTTTCCCCCTCACTCGAACGGGTCCCCGTGACGGGATCACGTATCAACAGCGGTCACAGCACATTTATGCCCTAATAGGACGACTTGGAAGACTTCAAGGGATAGGGAACTTGCTTTATTCAAGGCCAACACTTTAAACCGAGAGATTCAGGTTTGGTTGCATTTTTCAGCTGCCAATATGCTTCCTTGTAAGCATGTTAGTGATGTCACCAAAGATCGAGCCATCTTGCTCTATGTTCTCACCACGGGCAAGACAATTGACATTGGCCAGCTTATTTATCGGACCGTTCTGGATAGTGTTCGATCTCCAAGAGAAGGCCTTCTGGTTTCCTTCTTTAATCACTCAATTGTATGACCAGGTAGGGGTCCGAATGGGCAATAGTGAAGAATTGTTACAACCGAAGGGTCCCATAGGTGGCACTATTATCCATCGCTTGACACGAGACATGGAGGGTCCACCCTCAAGACCCAGTGCGAGTACATCACAAGCTCCTCCTTCACCCAGGCCTCCTCAACCTCGACAATTAACCATGACGGAATGCATAGCTCGATTGGAAGCTTGTAGTGCTCACCATGATGACTGCTTTCAGGCTCTTGAGCAAATGTTCCATTTCCTTGGTCATCGTATGGTGCCAACATGCACCAAGCCCCCGCTATGCCACCACCACTACTTTTTGATGATGAGGAAGAAGAAGCGGACGAGGAAGAGGAAGATTAGTGTGCTCCCGAATTTTCTTCATGGACAGGGGAGTTCTCTTATTCTAACTCTTTTATTTTTCCAACATTGAGGTCAATGTTTGATTTAAGTTTGGGGGGGTTGTTTATTTGTCTTTAGTTAATATATATTGTGTCTTTTTATTTGTTTTTAGTTTTATTATGTTATGTTTAGGAGTCATAAAAAGAAGATTCTAGATATGATGCACTTTGACATGATGAAATCCTTATCCAATGATGAAATTTTAGTTATTGATTAATCTTGATTCTTGGGAACAACATAAACATGAGTAGAATTTGTGTTAAATTCTTTTGTTAGTTTCATGTTAGGATGTGATTTTCAAGAAATAGAGCACTTAATCTCTTGCTTAGATTTGCATTGCTTATTTAAAGACTGATTATGTTGATGTGAATTGCAATTATGTCTAGACCCTAGAATTTGTTTGATTCTCTCTCGAGGCGAAATCCTAGACAACACTAAGTTGAGGAAGTGATTTAGGCCATCTTTGGATCGTTTGAGCCTTTCGAGCCTACCTTTATATATGATTATCCTTAGTCAACCTCTTTGTGCCTATTGATATATCTATTTTCTTTGATTGGAACATCTTTTAGCCTAGCCTAATAAGAAAAACCATGATTAACCCTCACTACATAGGCATGTGATGATATTACAGGAACCAATTATAAGCCATGTTGAACTTGGGTGAATTGGTGGTGAATAAAAAAAAGTGAAAGAAAGTGTATTCAAAGAAAGAATAGAGAATGTAATTTGAGGAAAAGACTATGGCTCTAAAATATCCTGATAAAAATTTAAAATTTCTATGGGTGAATTTAACCGAAATATATCCTTTATCCTACCTTGACCCTAGCCTTACATTACAAGCTTAATAAAGACCTACTTGATCCTTGACAAAGTTTTAGTCTACATTAGTGGAGAGAGAGATGAAAAGCAAACATATGAGAATCTAGTACTATAATTCGTATTTTGCATTTACATAAACTTATTCGGATTGCATGCAATGATTTGTCAAGAGATTATTCACACACACACTGGAAATCCATTCAAGCATGAAACATACGATTGAATTGAATCATAAAGTTGGATTATGTTTGTGTTTTACTTTGAATTGAGATTTTGAGATAGCTTTTGAGGAAAACTTAAGGAAATCATTAGTTAAGTGCATTCATCTTAATCTAGTACTATAATTCGTATTTTGCATTTACATAAACTTATTCGGATTGCATGCAATGATTTGTCAAGAGATTATTCACACACACACTGGAAATCCATTCAAGCATGAAACATACGATTGAATTGAATCATAAAGTTGGATTATGTTTGTGTTTTACTTTGAATTGAGATTTTGAGATACCTTTTGAGGAAAACTTAAGGAAATCATTAGTTAAGTGCATTCATCTTAAGCTATGCTTTATTTTATTTTGTTTTGTTTTGCTCGAGGACAAGCAAAATCTTAAGTTTGGGGGTGTGATAACTCTATAAAATAGAGTTATTTATTCTTATTTTGTGCTTTTAAAATAGCTAAGTCCTTGTAGTTTAAACTATTAATTTACTATTTTTAGTTATTTTATTTATTTCTTATTTAGTTTTATTTATTTATTTTATGTTTTGTTTTAGTTATTAATTAATGTCTTTTGTAATTTTGTAGAGTTTTAAAGCTAGAAGGAAAAGCTCAACTCATATATGGAAAGTCCAAACTGGAGGCTGTTACTTGGCTACTAAGTTTCCCTTCTTCAGGCTTTCAAGGCTCTATAAATAGGAATCCTTAGGCTTTATTTTAGCTTCTTAGTCAGTTTTTTGTTTTAGTTTTCAAAAGAGGAGAGCAGCCATCACCATCTTGCAAGAAGCCAAGAAAAGTTTTGGAGACTAAAAGACTGAAGAACTGACAACCTTTAGTTTTTTCTTCTTCCTTAATCTTCTTTTATTTTCTTGTAATGTGATGTTGGTGAAACTCCTTTGGTTATTGTTTTTAATGTCAGGTATGAACTAAATTTCTTTTCTAGGATTACAATGGAACTCAACACATAGTTTAGATTATTTTACTCTCTAATTTGATTTAATGATATTTGAGTTGTTTATGCATTCTTGTACTTAATGCTTTTAATTGCTTGATCACCAATTAAACTGATTTGTTAACCTAAATATAACTTGGAAAAGGGAGTTTAGTGTTAGACATGGATTGCATAACACATATTTCATATTCATTTATTAGGATAAATTGATCTGCAGGTATGGTAGGAATGCACTTACTTGTCATGTGTAATCATTGTTAGAGCCTAGACTTAATTAGTTCTTCTTTAATTCAATTAACATAGGAATATAGTTAATTGGTTAAGAAGTATATTTTTATAAAACCATCGGAAGATCCTTATATATTAAAACTCTAGGTTAACAACTCAAGATCATTAATCAAATTAAGAGGGTAAAAGACGTTCAAGCGAAGTTTTGAGGGAAGTTGTAATCCTAGGCTTTTCTCCATTGATTTTAATCCAATTTTTATTTGCTTTTCTTTAATTTATTATTTTTCTTTAATTTAGTTTCAAATCAAAATTTTTCAATTAATTATCTGGATAAGATTATGCTATTTTTAATTTTAGTATTTAACAAATTTAATATTCAATTCCTCGTGGTACGACACTCTACTTCCACTTTATTACTTGTTTGCGATAGCGTGCACTTGCGTATTGAAATCTAACAACAAGCTTTTGGCGCCATTGCCGGGGAATTGTTTTATTATTTTTGTTAATATTAATACCAAGCATAATTAGTTTTAATTATCTTATTCCTAGGTACTTTTGGTTGTTGAATGCGGAGATCTAGAAGTTTCAAACTTGTCCCTTTTCATCCAGAACCAGAAAGAACTTTTCATCAACATCGAAGGGATAATTTACATGTCGCAACTAACAACCATACAATGGATGAAGCTAATGAGACAAAGACTTTGCGAGAGTATAGGGTTCCTCTCATGCAAGACCTTTAAACTAGCATTCAGAGGCCTGCCATCCAGGCCAATACGTTCAAGATAAAGCCGGCCATCCTTCAGATGATCAATACATCAATTCAGTTCAGCGGCTTATTGAACGATGATCCTAATGCTCACATCATAAATTTCCTAGAAGTTTGCGATCTTTTCAAACAAAATGGTGTTACTGATGATGCCATAAGTTTGAGACTCTTCCCTTTCTCACTTCGAGATAAGGCCAAGAGTTGGTTGAACTCTCTTCCTGCTGGCTCCATTACCACTTGGGCTGATCTGGCCTAGAAATTTCTTGCCAAATATTTTCCTCTTGCCAAGACAGCTAAGATGCGGAATGATATCACATCTTTTATGCAGTATGACTCGAAATCATTATATGAAGCCTGGGAAAGGTACAAAGATCTGCTCCGACGATGTCCTCATAATGAGATACCTGACTGGCTTCAGGTAAACACCTTCTACAATGGGTTATTGGGTCAAACTAGAAGTTCTATAGATGCTACAGCAGGTGAATCACTGACGGGGAAATAAATTGACGAGGCTTATAATTTAATTGAGGTGATGGCTTCCAATAATTATTAGTGCTCCACTGAGAGAATTTTGCCAAAGAAAGCTCCAGCAGTTATCAGTTGAATGAGATCAGTGCCTTATCGGCACAGATGGCTGCTTTGTCCTAGAAAATTGACACTATGAGTGTGCATTCAGTCCAGAGCCCGTTATGTGGTGAAGGACACACCAGTGATAGCTGCCCAACCAATCCTGAGTCAGTGCAATATGTTAGAAACTATAATAGACAGCAAAACAATCCTTATTCCAACAATTACAATTCGCGTTAGAGAAATCACCCAAACTTTTCCTAGAATAACAATCAAGGGTCTTCATTCTCCGCTAAACTAGCAAACCCTCCTAGTTTTCCATCACAAGCTCGTGTTCCTGTTCGAGAAAAAGAAGCCATCAATGGAAGAGATGTTTATGCAATTCATGGCAAGAACTGATAATCTCATTCAGAATCGCTCAAAATCACTTCAAGAGCATAAAACATCACTTAGAAATCTTGAGACACCAGTGGCCAGCTTGCTAATGCACTTAACAATCGTCCTAGGGGATATTTTCCAAGTGATACTGAAACCAATCCTAGGGGAGATGGAAAAGAACATTGCAAAGCCATCACACTTAGGAATGGAAGAGAGTTAGAAGAGGAAAGCAAGAGGCAATAATTGACAACTAAGCCTCTTAAAGAAAAACATGTGGTGGAAAAGAAGTTGAAAAGATGATAGAGACTCAATTAAGAGTTGTAAACCCAAGTGCAGGTTATGTTCAAGTAATAAATTCTCGGGTGTCCGAGGTCGAACCACAGGGAAGCGTATTAGTAAGTATAAGTTTATAAATATATAAGAAAAAGAAAGTAAACAAGATATTAGGGAATCAACAACAAAACAAGATAAACAAGATATTATAGAACAAAATAAACAAAATAACATAAAAGAAATTAAACAAGATATAAAAAACAATAAGAAAAGATGTTGAGGTTAGAGAATCCACTCTTGGTGTTATGCTAAGATTAATCTTGTTTTATTACACAATTGAAATCCACACACAAAGGAGGTTCCAATCGGAAGGTTTAGCAATTCAGTCCAAATTGTCCAACGTCCATAGCATATGATATTATGTTCATTTGGTATCCTCAAAACTCATAAAAAGAGTCCAAGCATTCCTTATGCCAAGGTATATGTCTACAACAAATCAAGGTTATGAAACCAAGCATTTACTGTGCCATTTTCCTTGTCAATAATGAATCAAGATCCCTACTTTGTAAGTATGATTTTAAACCAAAAGAAAATATTATCTATACTAGTGTTTATAAATGATGATTCATTTTAGCTCATGTTTAAGAGACTAACCTTAGCATTTACCAAAAGCTTCACCTCATCACCTCAACAATATGATTAGCAACACATACTAGATATGAATAAAATGAAAAGAAATGTAAGAAGCATAAGTAAATAAAAAAAGAAAACTAGAGAAAGGAAAGAAGACGAAAACTTAGAGAATTTTATTACAATGGCTAATATCCTACCAATCTCTAATGTATCCTAATACTCATCCAAGGCCCTCTATTTATACACATTTTGGAGAGCTAAATGACAAGAGACAAGCTTTATAAATTTCAAAGGTAGGTATAATAGGTGGGTGCATTTTTCTAACAATTTTTATCATGTTGTATGACAATTCTGATCAGCCAGCTTGATGGTCGATTTTGTCAATGTTGGAGGCTCGATCTGATCAAATGGTCTTCTAGAAAAATATACCCCTATCAGTTACGGATCCATAGCCGTTGCAATCAGATCAGTTTCTCATGTGGATCGGAAGATATGGTCAAAATACCAAAACAGGTCAGCACAGGCGTCATTCCACATCAGCCAACTTGATGGTCGATTTCGCTAGGGAAAACGACTCCTTTTCAAGAAGTGTAAAAAATGAAAAAGATAGATATGCCTCTTAACTATGCACTGTAAAAATTTCAGCCTTAATGCTTCAGTGAAACTCCAGATATAGCTGATATGGCAAAAGGTGTCGGAACTGGAACTGAATTGGATTTGCCCTTAATTCTTGATTTAACCTAGTAATCTGAAATCACTCAAAAAAACTCGTGAAAAACACCAAATTACATAAAAATATAAAATATCATAAACACAATTAGACTAAGCAATAATAACTCGTATTTGACACAAAACAATAATAAAACATAACTAAGAACTATATAATTATACGAGTTATCAAAAGACTTAAGAGGAAAATAAGCAATGTTATCCACCATCACCCTTTCCTCAATGCCTTCAAAATAATAAGCTTGACAAGCAATTCCAGAAATTTCTTGAGTTATTTAAAAAGGTTCATATTAATATACCTTTTGCTGAAGCTTTGGAACAAATGCCAAAATATGTCAAGTTTATGAAAGAGATATTGTCTAAGAAAAGGAAATTGGGTGAATTTGAGACTGTTGCACTTACTGAATAGTGTAGTTCTATCCTCCAAAAGAAAATTCCACCAAAGCTCAAGGATCCGGGAAGTTTCACCATTCCATACACAATTGGAAATCAGTTCATTGGTAGAGCTTTATGTTATTTAAGAGCAAGCATTAATCTTATGCCTTTATCAATCTATTAGAAACTGGGTTTGGGGGAAGTTAAGCCTACTACAGTCACACTACAATTGGTGGATAGATCTTACATATATCCAAGAGGCATTGTTGAAGATGTATTAGTGAAGGTAGATAAATTTATCTTCCCAGCTAATTTCATTGTATTGGATATGGAGCAAGATCGCGAAATACCAATTATTCTTGGGAGACCTTTCTTAGCTACCGGTAGAACTCTTATCAACGTGCAAAAAGGCGAACTTACCATGAGGTTCAAGATCAAGAGGTAACTTTTAATGTTTTTAAAGCTATGAAATTTCCTAATGAATCTGATGAGTGTTTTGCAGTTAATGTGGTGGATAGTGCTACAACTAAATTTTTTGAAAATAGCTATCCGGTTGATCCACTTGAGGCATCCTTGATAAGTACTTCAAAAAGGGATGATGATGACTTTATAGAATGTGTAAATTTGTTAAATGCTCATCCACGTATTGGAAAATCCATTCATCAATTTGAACCATTGGGACTTAAGACAAGCGAAACATCATCTACCAAGCCATCCATTGAAGAGCCACCATCCCTGGAGCTTAAGCAGTTACCTTCACATTTGCGTTATGTTTTTCTTGGTGAAAATTTTGAATTACCTGTTATTATCTCATCTTTTCTTAATGTTGAGCAGGAAAATAAAATCCTTAGAGTACTTCGAGAACACAAGAGGCCATTGGGTTGGTCGATTGCCGACATCAAAGGGATTAGTCCTTCAATTTGCATGCATAAAATCCTTCTTGAATACAATCACAAGGCTACCATAGAGCATCAACGGATACTTAATCTCATCATGAAAGAAGTGGTAAAAAAAGAGATTATTAAGTGGTTGGATGCAGGCATCATATATCCTATCTCCGACAGTTCATGGGTAAGTCCAATTCAATGTGTACCCAAGAAAGGAGGAATAACGGTGGTTGCTGATAACTCGTATAATTATATAGTTTTTAGTTATGTTTTATTGTTGTTTTGTGTCAAATACGAGTTATTATTGCTTAGTCTAATTGTGTTTATGATCTTTTATATTTTTATGTAATTTGGTGTTTTTCACGAGTTTCTTTTAGTGATTTCAGATTACTAGGTTAAATCAAGAATTAAGGGTAAATCCAAGGACTAAATTGAAGAAATCAAAACATTGGAGTGCTAAATTGTAATATGAGTGAATAAATTGGCAATTGGACAAAGAAGAAAGAAAAGCAAGAACACAAAGGAACAATTTTCCACATGTTGCAAATCCAGTTCAGTTCCGACACCTTTTGCCATATCAGCTATATATGGAGTTTCACTGAAGCATTAAGGCTGAAATTTTTACAATACAAAGTTAAGAGGCATATCTGTCTTTTTCATGCTTTACACTTCTTGAAACGGAGTCGTTTTCCCTAGCAAAATGTGGTATCAAGTTGGCTGATGTGCAATGCCGTCTGTTCTGACCATTTTTGGTATTTTGATCATATCGTCTGATCCACATGAGAAAATGAGCTGATTCCAACGGCTATGGATCACAAACTGATAGGGGAATATTTTTCTAGAAGACCATTTGATGAGATCAAGCCTCCAACATTGACAAAATCAACCATCAAGCTAGCTGATCAGAATTGTCATACAATATGACAAAAATTGTTAGAAAAATGCACCCACCTATTATACCTACCTTTGAAATTTATAAAGCTTGTCTCTTGTCATTTAGCTCTCCAAAATGTGTATAAATAGAGGGCCTTGGATGATTTTAAGACACATTGTACATTGGTAGGATATTAGCCATTGTAATAAAATTCTCTAAGTTTTCTTCTTCTTTCCTTTCTCTAGTTTTCTTTTTCTTTATTTACTTATGCTTCTTACATTTCTTTTCATTTTATTCATATCTAGTATGTGTTGCTAATCATATTGTTGAGGTGATGAGGTGAAGCTTTTGGTAAATGCTAAGGTTAGTCTCTTAAACATGAGCTAAAATGAACCATCATTTATAAACACTAGTATAGATAATATTTTCCTTTGGTTTAAAATCATACTTGCAAAGTAGGGATCTTGATTCATTATTGACAATGAAAATGGCACAGTAAATGCTTGGTTTCATAACCTTGATTTGTTGTAGACATATACCTTGGCATAAGGAATGCTTGGACTCTTTTTATGAGTTTTGAGGACACCAAATGAACATAATATCATATGCTATGGACGTTGGACAATTTGGACTGAATTGCTAAACCTTCCGATTGGAACCTCCCTTATGTGTGGATTTCAATTGTGTAATAAAACAAGATTAATCTTAGCATAACACCAAGAGTGGATTCTCTAACCTCAACATCTTTTCTTATTGTTTTTTATATCTTGTTTAATTTCTTTTATATTTTGTTTATTTTGTTCTCTAATATCTTGTTTATCTTATTTTGTTGTTGATTCCCTAATATCTTGTTTACTTTCTTTTTCTTATATATTTATAAACTTATACTTACTAATACGCTTCCCTGTGGTTCGACCTCGGATACCCGAGAATTTATTACTTGAACATAACCTACACTTGGGTTTACAACTCTTAATTGAGTCTCCATCAAGTTTTTGGCGCCGTTGCCGGGGAGGCAATACTAAGTATATAAGTTTATAAGTATATTTATTTTTATTGGCTGGTTATACCGCCTAATTTTCTATATATTTATACTTATATTGTAAAGTTTATATTTATATAAATATATTATCTGTATATTAACTTTGTTTTATGCTTGTTTGGCGACGTGATTTTAGATCTCGTCGTTTAGTTAGATTTTATTGTGAAACTTTTTCAGGTAATCTTTCTAATACAACTCCTACCATGGCTGACAATGAAAGTGTTCATGCTGAAGATGAGAACAGACAAGTACGCACCATGCGTGACTACTTGCAACCAACTCGAAGCTCATCACCCTCTTGTTTTATTTTTCCTCTCAATGCAAACAACTTTCGTTTTAAACCAGGTATGATAGCTTTGCTTCCAAATTTCCATGGGTTAGAATCGGAAAGTGCTTACTCGTTTCTAAAAGACTTCGAAGATGTATGTGTCACCTTTAATGACCAACAATGTACAAATGAAATTGTCAAGCTAAAATTATTTCCTTTTTCTTTAAAAGATAAAGCAAAAATTTGGCTTCATAATTTAAAACCAAGGTCAATTGGCACATGGCAAGAATTACAAACTGAGTTTCTAAAGAAATTTTTCCCAGCACATAAAACTACTGCTTTGAAAAGACAGATTCAAAATTTCAATCAAAATCAAAATGAAGCATTTTTTCAGTGCTGGGAGCGTTTTAAAGATTTGTTAAGTTCTTTTCCACATCATGGTTTTGAAAAATGGCGTCTTATTAGTTTCTTTTATGAAAGTTTAACTCCCGAAACTAAACAATTTGTTGAAACAATTGTAACGGTGAGTTTCTAGAAAAAGAACCTGAAGAAGCCTTTGACTACCTAGACCATTTGGCAGATAACTCTCAAGCCTGGCACACAGATAATTCCTCTGAAAGTTCCAATAGATCTAATCTTGTTTCTAATAGAGGTAAATATCATTTTAGTCAAGAAGATGAGATAAAAGCTAAAGTAGCTAATTTGGCTAGAAAGATCGAAGCCATGGAACTTAGAGAAGTAAAAGAAGTCAAAACGGTTAAAAATGAAGAAAGTTGTGGAATTTGTGAAATCATGGGACACCCCACTTCTGAATGTCCAAACATTCCCATTCTTAAAGAAGCGTTGCATGATCAAGTAAATTCCATAAACACATTTAAAAAGCCTTTTCCTTCTCCTTACTCTGAAACGTATAACCCTGAATGGAGAAATCATCCCAACTTCAGTTGGCGGAATAATAATCATGTTCACGTACCACAATCTCAAAAGCCGGGCAACACTTTTTCCTATCAACCTTCACGTGTACAAACCTTGGAAGAGACATTGCAAGCATTCATGCAAACACAAGCAAATGTGAATAACCAAACTTCACAGGACATCAATGAGATCAAAAACACCTTGTCCACATTGACAGCTTCATTACGCACTCAAGAAAAAGGTAAGTTTCCTGCTCAACCTCAGCCTAACCCTTCTACTCAATGTCTTGTTTCTTGCTCCAATGAAACTCAACAGGAAAATGCCAGTTCTATCACAACTCTTCGAAGTGGAAAGGCAATTGACAAAAACATTCCATCAAAAGACCAAGATCCTCCTTCCCCTCCGAAAAGTAATGGTAAGGATGATGGTAAGTCTGAACTTCTTGAAAATTTGGACAAAGAAAAAGGTATGCATCCTGCTCCTTTTCCTCAAAGGTTGCAAACAATAAAGAATTTGAATCAAAATGCAGAAATTTATGAACTTTTCAAACAAGTTAAGATTAACATTCCTTTATTGGATGCAATCAAACAAGTTCCATCTTATGCTAAATTTTTGAAGGACATGTGCACAGTTAAAAGGAAACATAATGTAAAAAAGAAAGCATTTCTGACGAAAAGTGTGAGCTCAATCATTCAGCACCTTACTCCACCAAAATTCAAAGATCCTGGATATCCAACAATCTCATGCATCATTGGAAACACTAGAATAGAACGTGCATTGCTTGATCTTGGTGCTAGTGTTAATCTTTTGCCTTTTTCTATTTTTCAACAGTTAGGTTTAGGTGAACTTAAGGAAACACCTGTTACACTTCAACTAGCTGATCGTTCTGTAAAAATTCCTCGAGGGATAGTTGAAGATGTTTTGGTTCAAATTGATAATTTTTACTTCCCTGTTGATTTTATTGTTTTGGACACACATCTTGTTTCAAATCCAAATGTTCAAATTCCTGTTATATTAGGTCGTCCATTTCTTACAACTTCTAATGCTCTGATAAATTGCAGGAATGGTATTTTGAACATTTCTTTTGGAAATATGACTTTAGAATTAAATGTGTTCAACATTTGCAAGCAACCTGGTGATGATTCAGAAGTACATGAAGTGGATTTCATTGAAGAACTTGTTCATGAACATCTCACCACTACCACATTCCATGATCCTTTACAAGCTTATTTAATTGAATGTGAGTTTGATAATGCTTCAGAAATTTCACACACTGATTCTTTGTTAAATTCTTTTCAGGATAAGCATTGTTGGAAACAAAAGTTTGAGGAACTTCCATCACTCACAAATGTCACTGTACCATCAACTATTGAACCACCCAAGCTGGATTTAAAACCATTGCCATCCGAGCTAAAATATTCCTTTTTGGGAAAAATTCCTTCTCAATGGAGCCCCCAAGATAAAAGGAAGTTTCTGAATGAGGTAAAGAAGTTCTACTGGGATGACCCTTACTTGTTCAAATATTGTCCTGATCAGATTTTTCGAAGATGCATTCCCGACAATGAGGTAAGTAGTGTAATTAAGTTTTGTCATTCCGAGGCATGTGGTGGTCATTTTTCATCAAAGAAAACTGCTGCAAAAATTTTACAGTGTGGATTTTACTGGCCAACTTTATTCAAAGATGCATATAATTTTTGCAAGTCATGTGAAAGTTGTCAAAAATTAGGTTCTATTTCGAAAAGAAACATGATGCCCTTGAACCCAATTCTTGTAATTGAAATTTTTGACTGTTGGGGTATTGATTTCATGGGAGCATTTCCACCATCTTTTGGTTTCTTATACATTTTAGTTGCAATAGATTATGTTTCAAAGTGGATAGAGGCAATTCCATGTCGAAATAATAATCACAAAACAGTGATTAAATTTTTAAAAGAAAATATTTTGAGTCGATTTGGAATTCCTCGATCTATCATAAGTGATGGGGGAACACATTTTTGCAACAAGGTTTTTGAAACATTAATGAAGAAATATGCCATTACACACAAAGTTGCAACCCCTTATCACCCGCAGACAAATGGACAGGTAGAATTAGCAAATAGGGAGATTAAACAAATTTTGGAAAAGACGGTTAATCCAAATCGCAAAGATTGGTCTCTTAGACTTAATGATGCATTATGGGCCTATCGAACAGCTTTTAAAACAGCATTGGGCATGTCTCCTTATAGGCTAGTTTATGGAAAACCTTGTCATTTACCTGTGGAACTTGAGCATAAAGCATATTGGGCCATTAAAATGTTCAACTCAAACCTTGATGACGCTTCTAATTTACGGAAATTACAAATAAATGAACTTGAGGAACTCAGAAATGATGCATATGAGAATTCTAAAATTCATAAAGAAAGAACTAAAGCCTTTCATGACAAGTTAATTTCAAGAAAAACATTTGATGTTGGGCAAAATGTTCTACTTTATAATTCTAGACTTCACATATTTCCTGGTAAGTTGAGATCAAGATGGACTGGCCCATTTGTGGTTAAGCATGTGTATCATTATGGAGCAGTTGACATTGAGAATCCTCAAAATGGTAACGTATTCAAGGTAAAAAGACAAAGACTCAAACTCTTTTTGGAAAATCATGTTACTCAAGAAGAGGTTGTTTTTCTTTCTGATCCTTGTTTTGAAAATAACTAGATGTAAATATAATTTTTACTAATCTTCAACAAAAAAAATTTCATTTTTTAACCCCGGTTAAATGGCGGATAACGGTACTCCCTGATTATTTAAGTCGGTTCCATCAGCTACCCACAAAACTAATATTGTATATAAATTTCTCTTTCAATTTCTCTTTCATTTTTATTTTTTTTTCAGGATGGATGATATTCTCACAAGATTGCAGAAACGATTTCCTCCTCTTCCTCGAAATATTTTACTGAAGCTTTACCAAGTTCGATTTGAAAGATTAAGAATGCTTATGCACAAAGGGATTCCTGAAGACATACGTTGGATAATTGAAGCCAAGGTACGTAAAGATGAATATCTTCCTGTTTTGCATTTACCAGGTACAGGTAGAAGCACTTTTGCAAAGAAGCGACGAGCAAAGCGCATGAGTTCAAATTGCCACAAATGTGCACGATGGACGTGTAACGGTAAATGTCGTTCTATTGGGATTCCGTCCTCTAATCGAGATGATAAAATTGAATTAATTAAGGATGGACTGAGTAAGGAGAATTTGGGTAATATCCAACTTTCTCTTGAGACGCATCCTAGTGGAGACGTACAAAGAGAAATTCTTGATTTATGGCCGCAATTCCAAAGGGAATGGCAACATCTTGGGAATCTGATGTTAAAAGACCCTGTTTGCCAGTTTGTAAGAAAACTGGATGGGAAGCATATCCTCGACTCATAGAAGGCGTTTAGGCCGTTTCTGGACGTAAAACCAGAGGAAGATGTGAGCCACAATCACAACTACAATAAATGACTTCTCAGCTTTTGGTTTGATTTTCAATAACTTCATTTCGGTTTAATTTACGTGTTGTTCGATTTGTGTAATTATTCTCGTTTTTTTTTTTGCATTGGTCTTTTACGGTTAATTTTTCTTCTCTTTTTGATTTTTTTCCTGAAATCACGCAAAAATCTTTTGTTAGGTTAACATTTTCTTCTGACAGGTCAAATACACTTTCGGCGACATTATTACTCTTGTCTGATTCACTACTCAGTCCTCTATATATTACACCATGTACTCATTCTCTTTCAGGCACTCGAAAAAAAAATGGAAAGTACTTCGTCCCAGCGCATTGAAAAAATTTGTGTCTTTGGAGGTGCTTATCCAGGGAAAAATAAAATATTCGCTGATGAAGCCATAAGAGTTGGAGTAATACTTGCCCAACAAAAGATCCAGTTGATTTATGGAGGCGGTAGTACGGGTTTAATGGGAGCAGTCGCTACAGCAGCACACGCCGGAGGAAGTCCAGTTCTAGGAATCGTGCCAAAACTATTCACAGGTTTTTGTGGACCTACCTTGGGTAAGGAAATACAATTCTGGAGTATCCCTGAACGGATGACAATCATGTACCATTCTGCCGATGCATTCATTGCTTTACCAGGAGGTCTGGGTACATTGGAAGAAATAGCTTGCATGGCTTCTTGGTCATCTTTGGTCACAAATAAGAAACCCATTGGTTTGCTTAATATTAATGGTTATTTTAGTAATTTGCTTTCATTTTTAGATAATGCTGTGGAAAATGGATTCATGTTTTCAGAGGCAAGGAGAACCATAATTTCTGCTACAACCATTGAAGATTTACTCAAAAAGCTCCAAGCTTATGAGTATTTACATGCTGCGGTTGTTTCGCAAACGCTCGAAAAAAGAAAAAGAGATATAGACAAGCAAGGAGTGGATTGCACTTTGTCTTTGTAACATTATCTAACATTTTCTTTGTTGTGTCTCAGTTATAATAAGTGGTTAGCAACCTCTGCAGGTAATATCTCCTAAATTCTACCTTTAAAATTTGACATTGGGGACAATGTCATATTTTAGTAGGGGGTAAGGGACATATTTTGCTAATTTGTAAAAAAAATATATATATATATATATATATATATATTGTTGTGTTTTAAGCCATTTAGAAGTATTCATTCTGAACAAGGTCTGAGTAAGGGAGACTTGAGACATACCTTGTCAGTTTGATTTAATCTTTTCAAAACAAAAAAAAAACACTATCTGGTCCGTTTATTATCTGCATGTGTTTTACTACTTTCGTGTATGTATTTTTTTTTGAGTATTAGTATAATCTTGGCAAGCATGTGGATAAAGCAATAGAGTTACAAAGGCTTTGATTAAGTTATCTAGGTTATTTTCAATTTGGTTTTCTGAAAATTGAATATTTTTGATGATCAAATGTCTTTGAGATTGTTTTTGGCAGATCGGTTCGATTTTTGTTGGAATGTGAATTCATGGTGAGCCTTTGGAAAGCCACGGAAAACTGGGAAGACATAGTAAGTTTACTTTTTCTCTTCATTCCACATGCAGATTTAGGTCATCACATAGATGCTTGCATCTACACATGATCTGATCTTAGAACAAAGTCACTATCCAGAAAGCCCCTTATCTTTGCCCCCCTTACATTAGGAGCCCATAGGTTGTAAACTTTCGGGTTAGATCCTTAGATATGAACTCCAGAAATTATGCCAAAGTGAACGGATACGATTCCGACCCCCATTCCCTCTTTATACTTTTATGATAATATTTGTGATCATTGGGTTTGGGATTGTGTGTTTCCTTCTTGTTTATTTTGTTATCTTTTGAAATCTGAAAAAAAAAATGGGAATAATGCAAAAGAGGGTAGTTAGAATGAGTGACTGTTTTTAGAGTCGTGAACTTCGAACTTATTGATGCCAAAACAATGTTGTGATGAGTTGAGAAAAAGATGGTGAAAAAAAAAGAGTTGATGAAAATCTGTCTTGTTTGATCAATCGAATGAAAAGAAAGAAAAAGAAAATATGGAATCCAATGTGATTTCTAAAAAAAAAAAAAAAACAAGAATGATGATTATGAATAGATGTGATTGTGCATAAAAGATGTCCCAATGAGGGCACAAATCAAAAGAAAATCACTTGTGCTTAAAAAAAATCAGAATTCAAGATTCGAGGTTCTTCATTATAGAGAGGTTTTTACTTTTCTATTTTCTTTGGATCGAGTCTTTTCTTGCTTTTTGTTTTCTTTTCAAAATATTAATGTTGAACATAGGACTAAGGATGAGTGAGAATGGAAATATTTTGAGAGGATTGATCACATTATTATTATATTTCTTGAGCTTAACTTGTGATAAACCTCAGATTATGTTTGAACATTCCACCCCTCACTTGTCCATAAGCCTCAGATTCATCTCTGTACCGATCAGATTTGTCGAGTTCACTTGTGAACTGCGGTGACAAGGATCTTAGCATGTGTACTTATGAAGCTATAGTTTGCCTAGTCCTCCATGGCTAGCTAAAGTCTCGCCAATAAGGAAGTTCCTCAATCGTACGGTAATGCCTTCAATTTTAATCTCATTGACCCTTTACTCGAACTTAATATGCCAATGATACTTAATTAGATGCCTTGCCAATTCTTACGCTTGATCTTGCTTGTTTGTTTGAGATCCCTTTAACTTGTTTTCCTGTTTATTTTTTTTTCTAGGATTGAGTCGTTGCTAGGGACTAGCAACAATCTAAGTGTGGGGGTGTGATAACTCGTATAATTATATAGTTTTTAGTTATGTTTTATTGTTGTTTTGTGTCAAATACGAGTTATTATTGCTTAGTCTAATTGTGTTTATGATCTTTTATATTTTTATGTAATTTGGTGTTTTTCACGAGTTTCTTTGAGTGATTTCAGATTACTAGGTTAAATCAAGAATTAAGGGTAAATCCAAGGACTAAATTGAAGAAATCAAAACATTGGAGTGCTAAACTGTAATATGAGTGAATAAATTGGCAATTGGACAAAGAAGGAAGAAAAGCAAGAACACAAAGGAACAATTATCCACAAGTTGCAAATCCAGTTCAGTTCCAGTTCCGACACCTTTTGCCATATCAGCTATATCTGGAGTTTCACTGAAGCATTAAGGCTGAAATTTTTACAGTACAAAGTTAAGAGGCAAATATATCTTTTTCATGCTTTACACTTCTTGAAACGGAGTCGTTTTCCCTAGCAAAATGTGGTATCAAGTTGGCTGATGTGCAATGCCGTCTGTTCTGCCCAGTTTTGGTATTTTGATCATATCTTCTGATCCACATGAGAAAATGAGCTGATTCCAATGGCTATGGATCACAAACTGATAGGGGAATATTTTTCTAGAAGACCATTTGATCAGATCAAGCCTCCAACATTGACAAAATCAACCATCAAGCTGGCTGATCAGAATTGTCATACAATATGACGAAAATTGTTAGAAAAATTCACCCACCTATTATACCTACCTTTGAAATTTATAAAGCTTGTCTCTTGTCATTTAGCTCTCCAAAATGTGTATAAATAGAGGGCCTTGGATGATTGTAAGACACATTGTACATTGGTAGGATATTAGCCATTGTAATAAAATTCTCTAAGTTTTCTTCTTCTTTCCTTTCTCTAGTTTTCTTTTTCTTTATTTACTTATGCTTCTTACATTTCTTTTCATTTTATTCATATCTAGTATGTGTTTCTAATCATATTGTTGAGGTGATGAGGTGAAGCTTTTGGTAAATATTAAGGTTAGTCTCTTAAACATGAGCTAAAATGAATCATCATTTATAAACACTAGTATAGATAATATTTTCCTTTGGATTAAAATCATACTTGCAAAGTAGGGATCTTGATTCATTATTGACAATGAATATGGCACAGTAAATGCTTGGTTTCATAACCTTGATTTGTTGTAGACATATACCTTGGCATAAGGAATGCTTGGACTCTTTTTATGAGTTTTGAGGACACCAAATGAACATAATATCATATGCTATGGACGTTGGACAATTTGGACTGAATTGCTAAACCTTCCGATTGGAACCTCCCTTATGTGTGGATTTCAATTGTGTAATAAAACAAGATTAATCTTAGCATAACACCAAGAGTGGATTCTCTAACCTCAACATCTTTTCTTATTGTTTTTTATATCTTGTTTAATTCCTTTTATATTTTGTTTATTTTGTTCTTTAATATCTTGTTTATCTTATTTTGTTGTTGATTCCCTAATATCTTGTTTACTTTCTTTTTCTTATATATTTATAAACTTATACTTACTAATACGCTTCCCTGTGGTTCGACCTCGGATACCCGAGAATTTATTACTTGAACATAACCTGCACTTGGGTTTACAACTCTTAATTGAGTCTCCATCAGTTGCCAATGCTAATAATGAGCTCATTCCAACTAGAACAGTGACTGGTTGGCAGATTTGCATGGACTATCAAAAACTTAACAAAGCCACTAGGAAAGACTACTTTCCTTTGCCATTCATTGATCAGATGCTAGACAAATTGGCTGGTAAGGAGTTTTATTGTTTCTTGGGTGGATATTCAGGATACAATCAAATTGCTATAGACCCTGAAGATCAAGAAAATACTACTTTCACTTGCCCCTATAGAACTTTTGCTTTTCGGAGAATGCCATTCGGACTTTGCAACGCTCTTGCTACCTTTCAGATGCATGATAGCCATATTCTCCTACATGGTCGAGCAATGTTTAGAGGTATTTATGGATGACTTTTTAGTTTTTAGAGAATCTTTTGATGAGTGTCTATATCACCTTGCTAGAGTGCTTAAAAGATGTGAAGAAACAAACTTAGTGTTAAACTGGGAAAAATGACACTTCGTGGTTCAAGAAGGCATTGTTTTAGGACATCAAGTTTCTAGTAGAGGGATAGAAGTAGACAAAGCAAAGATTGAAACAATTGAGAGGCTCCCATCTCCAATCTCTGTCAAAGGCATTCAGAGTTCCCTTGGTCATGTTGAGTTCTATAGGAGGTTCATTAAAGACCTTTCCAAGATCTCAAAGCCACTTTGCAATCTCCTTGAAAAAGATGTCCCTTTCAAGTTTGATGATGCATGTCTAACAGCTTTTAAGATATTGAAAGAGAGACTGGTTCAGCACCTATCATTATTGTTCCAGACTGGAACTTGCCATTCGAGCTCATGTGCGATGCTAGTGACTTTGCAGTTGGCGCAGTCTTAGGCCAATGAAAAGATAAGATATTTCATTCTATCTACTATGCAAGCAAAACTTTAACCAATGCTCGGTTGAATTACACCAGCACTGAAAAAGAATTGCTTGCAGTAGTATTTGCTTTTGATAAATTTTGATCTTATCTTGTGGGCACCAAAGTCATTGTCTACACCGATCATTCAGCTATCAAGTACTTGATTGATAAGAAAGATGCAAAACCTCGCTTGATCCGTTGGATACTTCTATTGCAAGAGTTTGATTTAGAGATCCGAGACAGAAAAGGAACAGAAAATCAAGTGGCAGATCATTTATCAAGATTGGATAATGGGGCATAAGTTGGCGATGCAATCCAAATCAATGAGACTTTTCCTGATGAGCAACTCTTTCCAATTCATCAACAGGAATCACCATGGTATTCCGACTATGTGAACTATATTTGTAAGTAGAATATTTCCACCTGATTTAAATTCTGAACAAAAGAAGAAGTTCTTGCATGATGTCAAGCATTATTACTGGGATAAATCTTTCTTGTTTAAGCAACGCAATGATCAGATTATTACAAAGTGTGTACCCAAGGAAGAAGTTGATGATATTTTGCAACATTGTCACTCTTCGGACTATGGAGGACTTTTTGGAGGCGAACAGACTGTGGCAAAAGTGCTACAATCAGGTTTTTATTGGTCCACTCTCTTTAAAGATGCTCACTAGTTTGTTGCCAGATGTGATAGATGTCAGAGACTGGGCAACATCTCAAGGAGAAACGAGATGCCCCTCAACAGCATTCTCGAAATAGAGATTTTTGATGTATGGGGAATTGATTTCATGGGTCCATTTATTTCCTCCTACAACAATCTTTACATTCTTGTTGCAGTTGATTATGTCTCTAAGTGGGTGGAAGCAACAGCCTTGCCAACCAATAATTCCAAGGTGGTTCTAAACTTCTTGAAAAAGAATATCTTCACCCGCTTTGGCACTCCAAGAGAAATCATTAGTGATGAGGGGTCTCACTTTTGCAACAAATACTTTAAAGCCCTCCTTGCTAAATATGGGGTCAAGCACAAGTTTGCCACCGCCTACTATCCACAAACAAGTGGTCAAGCCGAAGTTTCCAATAGAGAAATCAATAGGATTTTTTAGAAGACTGTCAGCCCGGCTAGAAAAGATTGGTCCAAGAGATTGGATGATGCATTATGGGCATACCAAACTGCTTATAAAACTCCGATTGGGATGTCTCCATACAAATTGGTATTCGAAAAAGCATGTCACCTTCCGGTAGAGTTGGAACACAATGCATATTGGGCCATCAAAAAGTTGAATTTCGATCTTTAAGTAGCAAGAGAGAGGAGTCTATTGCAACTCAATGAGATGGATGAATTTTGTCTTCAAGCCTATGAAAATACCAGGCTTTACAAAGAAAAGACCAAGAAATGGCATGATAAGAAGATTATTGAGAGACATTTTGAACTAGGCCAATAGGTTTTACTCTACAACTCCTGTTTAAAGCTATTTCTAGGAAAACTCAAGTCTCAATGGTCTGGACCTTTCAAAGTCATTAAAGTTTTTCCTCATGGAGCAATTGAGGTGGTTGAAGAGAGCTCCAATCGAATATTCAAAGTGAATGGCCAACGGCTCAAGCATTACTAGGGAGGCGATTTTGAACGCCACAAGTCCTCAATCATCTTAGCTGACCTAGAATAAGCTCGAGATAGTCAAGCCGACGACTATAAATCAAGCACTTCTTGGGAGGCAACCCAAGCTCTTTACCCTTTAATGTTTGCTTTTATTTTATCTTTGCTTTGATTTGAATTTTTCTTTTTTAACTAATATTTTGTTTATTTTTACAGGTTTATCTATAAAAAAAATTAGCAGAGAGGTTGGCGTCGCGGCGCCAAACCTCGTACAAAAAAAAAAATTCTTCTAACAGTCAGTGTAGCTGGCGCCGCGGCTCTAAACCCTGTCGCCGCGGCGTCAGCTCGTAAAAAAAATTAAAATTTCTTTTAGGGTTTTATAAAAACCTAACCCCCCAAACCCTTTCATCTTTTTGCCAGCCACCAAGAACTCTTTTCTCTCCCAAACCCTATATTCTCCTCTCTCTCTCAACTATCAACTCTCTCTTCTTCTACAAATGTGTCCTCTATCTTCACTACCCATATTCATAAAATCCTATTGCTCACTTTCTTCTCAATTTCTTTCACACAACCATTACACAAATCAACCACATATTTTATACTCACCATCAAGTAGGGAATCTCCCAAGTTCTTCAAGTAAGTCTTTCAAATTCCATAAAGATTATATTAGTTTGAGGGTTATTGGTTGATTTTTTATGATTGAATATTGTTCTTGCTTCAAATAGTCTTTGATAGAGGATTGGGTTGTTTGATAATTATTATGGATTTTTGAAAGTTAGTACAAATTAAACAATTATTATTTGCTTGTTGTGGCTTAGGTTGTATTAAGCATAGTGGAGGATTGGAGAATTTGCATTGCTTGTTGTGGATTGGGTTGTGTTGAGAAAATTTGAGGAGTGGAGAATTTATTGATTCTTTCTTAAGGTTTTTTTTTTTTTGTTGGGTAAAGATAATAGTTGGATTTGGGTCAATTGTTGAACTAGAACTAGAATATGGGACCAAGGAAGAAAACTCAAACTAGCACTAGTGCACCCAATTTTGATAGAAGCAAGTTTGTACCTGATGCAGCGGTTCAATGGCATAACCACTCTTTCCTACATAAAAGCCCTATTCCAGAGAAGGGGTTTCATATTGATCCACATAAGCATTTTTAGTTTCAACAAGTCATCAATTCACGTCATTGGCAAAAATTATGTGCTCCACCGCCATCTTTCGTACTCCTGATTTTTAGAGAGTTTTATGGCAATGCCTTTGAACTTAGCGATAATACGATTTTTGTTCGTGGGTGCCAAGTTCCGTTTGATCTGCAAACCATTACCAAACCCCGAATATTGAGACTGATGAATATACTCAGTATTTGGATGGGCCAATTGACATGGATGCGGTCACAGCACATTTATGCCCCAATGGGACGACTTGGAAGACTTCAAGGGATGGGGAACTTGCTTCATTCAAGGCCAACACTTTAAACCGAGAGATTCGGGTTTGGTTGCATTTTTTAGCTGCCAATATGCTTCCTTGTAAGCATGTCAGTGATGTCACCAAAGATCAAGCCATCTTGCTCTATGTTCTCACCACGGGCAAGACAATTGACATTGGCCAGCTTATTTATCGGACCGTTCTGCATAGTGTTCGACCTCCAAGAGAAGGCCTTTGGTTTCCTTCTTTAATCACTTAATTGTGTGATCAGGCAGGGGTCCGAATGGGCAATAGTGAAGAATTGCTACATCCAAAGAGTCCCATAGATGGCACTATTACACATCGCTTGACACGAGACATGGAGGGTCCACCCTCAAGACCCGTTGCGAGTTCATCACAAGCTCTTCTTCCACCCAGGCCTCCTCAACCATGACAATTAACCATGATGAAATGCATAGCTCGATGGGAAGCCCGTAGTGCTCACCACGATGACTGCTTTCAGGCTCTTGAGCAAATGTTCCATTTCCTTGGTCATCATATGGGTGCCAACATGCACCAAGCCCCCGCTATGCCACCACCACCATTTTTTGATGATGAGGATGAAGAAGCGGACGAGGAAGAAGAAGATTAGCGTGCTCCCAGATTTTCTTCATGGACAGGGGAGTTCTCTTATTCTAACTCTTTTTTTTTTCCAACATTGAGGGCAATGTTTGATTTAAGTTTGGGGGGTCTTTATTTGTCTTTAGTTATTATGTTTTGTGTGTATTTTTATTTGTTTTTATTTTTATTATGTTATGTTTAGGAGTCTTAAAAAAAAGATTTTAGATATGATGCACTTTGACATGATGAAATCCTTATCCAATGATGAAATTTTAGTTATTGGTTTATCTTGATTCTTGGGAACAACATAAGCATGAGAAGAATTTGTGTTAAATTCTTTTGTTAGTTTCATGTTAGGATGTGATTGTCAACAAATTGAGCACTTAATCTCTTGCATAGATTTGCATTGCTTATTTAAAGACTGATTTTGTTGATGTGAATTGCAATTATGTCTAGACCCTAGAATTTGTTTGATTCTCTCTCAAGGCGAAATCCTAGACAACACTAAGTTGAGGAAGTGATTTAGGCCATCTTTGGATCGTTTGAGCCTTTCGAGCCTACTTTTGTATATGATTATCCTTTGTCTACCTCTTTGTGCCTATTGATATATCTATTTTCTTTGATTGCCACATCTTTTAGCGTAGCCTAATAAGAAAAAGCATGATTAACCCTCACTACATAGGCATGTGATGATATTATAGGAACCAATTATGAGCCATGTTGAACTTGGGTGAATTGGTGGTGAATAAAAACAAAGGAAAAAAGAGTTATGGTTCTTCGAAAACGAAGAACAGTAAAAAAAAGGTGAATAAATTGGTGAAGCAAAAAGAAAGTGTATTCAAAGAAAGAATAGAGAATGTAATTTAAGGAAAAGACTATGGCTCTCAAAAATCCTGATAAAAATGTAAAGTGTCTATGGGTGAATTTAACCGAAATATATCATTTATCATACCTTGACCCTAGCCTTACATTACAAGCTTAATAAAGACCTACTTGATCCTTGACAAAGTGTTACTCTATATTAGTGGAGAGAGAGATGAAAAGCAAACATATGAGAATCTAGTAATATAATTCGTATTTTGAATTGACATTAACTTATTCGGATTGCATGCAATGATTTGTCAAGAGATTATTCACACACACACTGGAAATCCATTCAAGCATGGAACATACGATTGAATTGAATGATAAAGTTGGATTATGTTTGTGTTTTACTTTGAATTGAGATTTTGAGATAGCTTTTGAGGAAAAATTAAGGAAAATACCATTGGGTGGTATCTCCTCATAGCTGAAAAATATATGGTCGTCCGCTGCAATGTTTCGCACCAGCCTGTCTAATTTTTCTACTGATATGTTATTAGCCACGTATGCCTTATTCAATACTCTTAACAAGGCATTTCTGTGTGGCTCTGAATTCAAAAGCAAAGATAAAATTGAAATTCTAGCTGGTTGACGTTGTAGTTGTTCAACCACGCTATACTCACTGTGCTTTATGAATTTTAAGAACTCACAGGCTTCTTTCTCACATACCGGTTCTTTTATTTTGTTAACCGAGGTTGATCCCCTCTCTGTTTCTTTTTGCAAATCCATCTCAATATGGATTAGCTCGACTACTTTTTTCCCTTTGTCTGCTCCTTTGTATTTCTCTGTTAACCCCTGTTCAGTAGCCTCCGGAGCATAACACCTTCCGCTTCGGGTTAAATGCCCCACACTTATGATATCCTGCTGACTCGAAGACCCAGGCATAACCATGCTACAGTCGTATTTCCATGGTGCAGCTTTGTTTTCCTTGTATGAAAAGGAAACAGGCAAATCAATGATTAACTTGGGTGCACTTTCCTCAATGACTGGCATAACCTTCTCCTCCGGTTTATCATAATAGATGATCAAGGGTCTTTCTATCCCGTAACCAGCTGTATTCTCAATAACTCCTATTTCCTCCTCTGTATCTTTATAGAACTGGGCTTCCCCATTGTCCATCATTTTTTGGACTTTAACCAGAAAATCTTCGCAGTCCTGTATGACATGACCTTTACACTTATGGAATGGGCACCAATTTTGCACCCTTTTTGCAATCATTTTCAGACTGTCTGCATCTTCCACCATTCCTGTCTTGACCATCTCAACCCATACTGTCAACATCGGAGTCTTGACTTCCCTGACGTCCCTTTTTAATCTTCTGACTTCCCCGGTCAATATTGCATTTACCTGATTCCCAGCATGATCGGGCAATGGTTTTCCCGCTACATTCGGCCCATTTTTTGACCCAAACTTCACAACTCCAGCATTGATCAGGCTTTGGACTTTCTTTTTAAAGGCCAGGCAATCTTCAGTTAAATGTCCTTGAATTCCTACGTGGTATGCGCAATAAGTGTTTGCATTGTACCACCTTGGATATGGAGGTGTTAGAGGTTTGAGATACACGAGTGCAACAAGTTGACCCTGCAATAGTTTAGGATATAGCTCACCATAGGTAATAGGAATCGGATCAAATTGGGGTTTTTGATCGTTCCTTGGTGAACGTTGGTCATTGCGCATGGGACCCTGAGTGTTTGGGATAGTATTTCGAAGAAGGGTTATTTGAGGGGATATACCAGTTGGGAACGACTGTTGCGGTATATTGGTATATGGGAATGGATTTTGGGTAAGGTGGTTCACATTGGGGAAGTAAGGATTATACCCGGGGAAAGGTTTGTAAGGTGTCGGAGGTGCATAAGATATGGTAGGAGTACAAGGCCTTGGTGGTGTGTATGGTGTATGAGGTGTATAGGGGTATTGGTTGAAATTTACTGCATGTGTTTCCTTCTTCTTCTTTGCAGGAAAAACTCTCTTTGGGGTAGCAGACTCACCCCCTTCCATCTTTCCATTCTTAATAGCTAACTCTATCATTTCCCCAGATATTACCATATCTGCAAAGTCCTTGGTGGCGCTTCCCACCAATTTGTCATAATAGGGTGCTTTCAAGGTATTGATGAAAAGCACTGTGGTTTCTTTGCTAGTTAAAGGGGGTTGCACTTGTATGGCCAGATCCCTCCACCTCTGCGAGTATTCTTTGAAGCTCTCATTGGACCTCTTTTCCATATTCTGTAAAGACAGCCTATCAGGTACCATGTCAGACACATGCTTAAAGCCCTGGCTAAATCCGTCTATGAACAAATCTTGGTACGACTCAGTTGATTGTACCATTGGGTGGCTGACCCTGTCAAGCTATCTTGAAAACAATGAATAAGCAATTTCTAATTATCCCCATGCCTCGTCATCCTTCTGCAATACATGGTTAGATAAGCTAATGGTTGGTGGTCCCATTATACTTTTCAAAGTCTAGTCCTTTGAACTTTGGGGGAATTACTAGATCGTGTACCAAGCTCATCTCTTTGGCATCCAGACTGCCAAATAACTCTGCCCCTTCAACTGCCCTTAACCTTTCCTCCAGCAGCTGATATTTCTTCTGAGATTCAGCAGTTTCGACCCTCTTCAATTCAGTCATTTTTTCCATTTCCTTTTCTGCCATTTCTTCAAAATCTGGAACTTTGACCTCAATTGGATCAACTCCGATATTACCCCTTTTAGGACCAAAATTTTGTGCTTCAGCTGCTGGTTGGATATAAATATAGGATGCTGCCCCAGTTGGAAGTTCATTTCCCATAGGTTGGGATGTCTGGCCATTTTTCTATACCACTTCTGGTCGATCTTCTTGGTTCACTGCTCCCATTCGGGAAACCGAATTTTCTCCTGGCCACTTCTGCCTTATCATATTACTCATCATCTCTATGAGTTTTGTCATCTGTTCTCGTGTCTCCTCTTGAGACTTAGTTAACTGTTCCTGCAGTTCTTTCTGAATTCTTTCCATCCTTTCAATTCTGGCAAGCTGATCATTCTCCATAGCTGTTGCCTGAGATCGAGTATTGTAAGGGTGTCGAAAGTCTGGTTCTTTCTAAGTGCGACCAATTGTACCTTTAGTTTTAAAAATCATGGATTAGAAATTATTGACACAGTTCTTATTTTATTTTATAAAAAATGAATGAATGAATGAATGAACAAATGTTAGTGAATGCACAACTAAGTAAATGACTAAGTATATGAACTTAAATGACTTATTATAAAGAATAAATGAATGGACAAATAAATAAATGAATAAGTGTATGAACAATTTATAAAGAATAAATGAATGAATGATTATGAATATAAATGAATAAACAAATAGAATAAAATATATTGATGAATGCATTTAAAAGTATTGGCCCCGGGATAATTCCAACCAAACGATCTTTCATTGATTTCCTGTAACTAAATATATCAAAGAAAAGATCACTACTTAAGACAATATGCTAATCTGTCTCTCCTAAAAATGCTATTACAAAAACTGGTCCTATAGTGACTCCCTCGGATCATGGACTTTCTTCACTGTCTTCTTTTGACTGACTTGCTCTTCCATCTGATCCCTACTTGTTCATGACCCTTTGACGTATCAGCAGAAGCCTCACCGTGTAAGCTTTCCCTAGCTTGTTTCTCCAACTGATTTGCTCGGGCTTCCTCATGTTTTGCTTTTTTTGCCCAATAGTTCTTCTCCTTCTTGAGGTTTCTGACTTCTTGTTCCCATTCACCGAAAGTCTTGAGAGTCCCCTCGAATTTGAGCTCGAAACGATACCTCTTGTTCTCCAAGTGTAATTCCTGAAGATAGTTTTTAGCAGTGTCCCGCTCTCTCTTGATTTTTTCCTTTTCTCTTTCTCAAGCTGATTCCTTATTTTTCATATCCTCAAGCTCTTCTTGAAATCGGGCAATTTCCTTGCTCATTTGGGCCTTTTCCTTTTTAAGTTCTGCCCTTGCGATTTCTAATTCCGATGGCGCTTCCTTGGGCGACGAACTCAAATGCCGAACTTCTTCCCCATCTGATATCAACAACCTATCATTAACCCTCAATTCCCTCCATGTCAGATAATCAGGTGTGACGATGTCGGCATATCTAGCTACCTCCACTCAATGAGTTTCCTTCCATGCTACCACAATCTCACGGACCTTTCCCGAATATCCATCTTCTCCATAAGCAAATTTCGAATTACTAAGGTCATGGGTCATAGGAGTAAACTAACGGGATTCTGATTGCCTCAGTACTAGCAGTGGTGCATAGCTCACTCCTCCCCACACTCCCAATAATGGAACAGAAGCTTTATCTCATCATTTGTACAATGTCGGCATATGAGCTATCCATGGAGCTCTCCAAATTATCATCTCAGTCCTTATATTCCGGAATATGTTGATCCACTGTTCTTCAGTCCTATTTTCAAGCCAATCCCTCTTAAGAAATTCACCAATTGGTGCAAAAGATTTCCAGTATGAGCGAAGAGGGAAATTCTCCTGTTTACCAAAATGGCTCTGAACCCATATGTAAAGGAGCTGTATACAGCCTAGAAAATGCCCTTTTCTTTCCCGTCTACAGAAATTCAGGGATCGGATTGTTTCTTCTATAATTGCCAGGGCTGGGTTTATCCTTTGCTCAAGCCTCTCGAAAACATCAAATATCGCCAAATCCACATACCCTAATGTCTTCGGGAAGATAACTAAACCATAGATAGCCAAAGCAAAAATATTCCTAACTGTCTCCTTACTCGAATGGATATGGATTAAGGTCCGTAAAGTGTCCTATGATATACAATAGCTTACCCCTTTTCGAACAACATGGCTTTCAACCTAATTTCTTTCCACTCCCAGAATTTTAGATACCTTTTTCTTGAAACCCGGTGTCTTTGTATCCTTCAAATAAATACGGTCAGGAATAACATACTCAGTATGCAGCAAGGTCAAATATTCCTCTATGGTTGGAGCCATATCCTCTCGGTTGAAGGTAAAACACCGATAAGCTGGATTCCAGAATTGCACCATAGCTCGGATTACCTCACAACTGACCTTAACCTAAACTAACAGTGCTATGTCCCCATAAGTCTGAGTGAAGGCTTCTTTTTTTGATATGTTCCACTGATTCCATATATCCATCAATTCCCGAAGATCATTTTGCTTGATAGTAAGATCAACCTCGGCTGGCAATGTTGACACATATCCCATCTTCAAACAATCCCCATTATCCTGCTGATCTTTCTCGGACTGTTTCCTAACCTCTAAATGTTTCTCGACCAGTGAGACACTCTGACCCTCCATGAAAGCCCTTTTGGTTGAATAATATCCCGAGACCAATAACCTTCAAATGTGCAAAAATGATGACAAGAATGCAAAAAAAAAAAAAAACAACAAAAAGAAAATGAATTAGTAACGGGAATAAATACGAATAATACAAAAAACATATAATTCAAAACAATAATTATCCCTGAGGATGCCAAAATTTTGGCATTATAACATCTCTAGGATGAAATATCAACACTTATTACGGGCATTGTGATGTACGTTCATCATTGTCAGATTTTCAAAAATAAACTTATTTGAAAAGTAGAATAAAAGGTAAAAAGATTGGAAATATTCCTCCATGTGCTCCTAACTTCGAGATATCTAATTGGAAATCCGGCATGGCTTCGCCTAGGTTTACTATATGAAGGTGAACTAGTTCTAAAAGCCCCGAATTGTTCCTCACTGTCGCCGGTGAAGGCTAGTAAGGCACCCCGATAAAAGCGGGTTCAATTCGTTAGAGTCTATTTCCCTAGCCCATGCGGATTGTTAATCACGAAGGCTTAGGTAATTTAGTACTCCGGAAGTGTTTCACTAGCCCATGCGGATTGTTAATCACGAAGGCTTAGTTACTTTGCTCCCACCTAAAAGGACGGAACCCGGGATTCATGATATGCAAATGCACGTGTAGTGTAGTGTAGTGTGTGAGGAGAAATAACAAACCTTTCACCACCTATTCTATATCCCTTATTCTAAATGCCCCAACAACATAAATCATCAATTAATCAATAAATGAATATATGCACCAAAATAACCAGAGAACAATTATAATATGTATGCATATGAATATGGACATATTTAAATCATTTTATTATTTTTGAAAATATCCTTAATTTTTAAATGTGAGAATTAAAATTAAAAACCGATTAAACTAACAAAACCGAGACTTTGATAACACACGACTAATTCTAGGCTTGACTCTCTAATAATCTCCAGTGGAGTCGCCAAGCTGTCGCAACCTAAAAAATAACAAGTCTCATCGCAAGACTTTATTATTCGATAAGCGTGACATTAAAAAAAAAAATCTAGGAAAAGTCGACTTAATTCCTCCAAAAAATGAAGGTTTTGAAAATGACCTTAAAAAAGACATGGAGTCGCCACCAATCTTTTTTAGCTAGGTGTGATCGGCCACCTATTAAAACTGGTTTTATAAAATATTTTTAAAAAAATTAAAACATTTTTAAAACCAACTTCAAGTCTGCGTTTTAAACCAGAGAAATCAAAGAAACGGGTTCGAGACTCAGTTACGTGCGGGGAAGGATTAGCACCCCCACAACGCCCATATAAAACGGTACCTTATTAATCGAGTGTTATCTCAAGTCTCGATAAAAAGTTGGTTTTAAATTTAGTATTTCAAGTCAATTCCCAATTTAAAGAAAAAATAATTTCATTTTTAATTGAAAATGATCCAAAATTTATAAATTCAAAATTTTCCTATATTCCCCAACAAACGTGGCAAAATATAGAAATTTTTATTAATTTGGAAAACTTTCCGAATAATTCTCATTTTAAAGAAGATATTCTGTTATTAATGATAATTGATGATATCCTCCCCAGCAAACTCGGCAGAGAACTTATGAATTATTTTAACTCAGAAATATCTTTATTTTATTGAAAATCATTACCTTTTTTGAAAACATTTAAAAAAAATGAATATGTATATGCATGACATAAATAAAATGACATAGCAAAATCTAAATAATACAATGCAACCTAAATGATATGATATAATTTAAATGCCTTAGCATATTCTAAATGAAATGGAATATCCTAAGTTATATGATATATCCTAAATAAAATGAAATGACCCAGGTAACATAATATATTTTATATGAAATGTAATATCCTAAGTCATATGATATATTCTAAATGAAATAAAATATCCTAAATGACATAATATATCCTAAATGAAATGAAATGACCTAGGTAACATAATATATTCTACATGAAATGAAATAACCTAAGTAACATAATATATTCTATATGAAATGAAATAATTCAAATGGCATGGCAAATATGAATGATATAACATGTAATTTAAATGACATGAAATATAAAATGCTATCATATAATATGTATGAAAATAAAAATAATAATGCATGAACATAGTATATGCTAAATAATAAATAAATTAAAAAAAAAAGCATAGGATATCATGAAATATTCAAAATCATATAATAAACAATATAATATAACTCAAAATCATAAAAATATCATAGAAATTATCATAGCAATTATCATAGCAAAAATCACATATTATATAAAATGCATGAATATGGAAAATGCAATGCATGAAAATGTATTTTTTCCTTTAATTAAGGAAATCCGTATATCTAAAAAGATATCCGGCTACCTTAGGAAAATATGTCAAATTAAATATTCTAAAACCAAAATACTTTGTAATTGTTTGAAAACAATTTTGAAAAGCTTAGATTCAAAATAAAAACTTAGCTAAACCTTTTTTAAAATGGCTCTAATTTCCTAAGTTTAAAATCCCGGACTTGACCACCCTTAACCCGAGACTTAAAAAATCATTTTTAGAGTTTAAAAAGGTTTAGAAACTACCCTAAGTAAGTAGCTAAACTTCCTAATCAGTCCCCTCTAAGTAACTTAACCAAAACAGAAAAAATGATTTTCCTTCAAATTCAATTCTGACTCCACTGTCCAGTTTTAAGCCACGATTTTTTACCCTATTTTTAAAAATTCTAAAAAATATAAAAACAATACTAGAGACTCAAGACATGTAAAACTACACTGGAAAAAATCGGATTAATTTTCTGATTACAGATAACTGCCCAAAAAAATCGGGAAAGTACGAGTACTGGGTGAAAAAACTGTTTTGCCAAAATACATTTTTGCCTTTGCTAAAATCATTTAAAAATCAAAGTAAAATATTTATGACTCACAAACAGTATCTAGGACTTCTGAAAAGTTAGACAAAAATTGGCTAAAAGTAAAAAAAATCACAAAGGTAGAATAATCAATTTGACAAACCTTAATTTTCCACAAGTATGCTCAGGAGAGCATGACTTTGAACCATTAATTGGCCTAAGTCATTAGTCCAGTGGCATGAACATGAAATGCATGAAAAAATACAGCAAATATGATGCATGAAATGCATGAGTTTAAACCTAAATGTCATGAAAAATGCATGGCATCAATATAGTGACCTAGACTTAAATGAACTTGCATGGCATTTAATGCAACCTAAGTCTAAAATGCATGGACATGCATGGAAAAATAAATCAAACCTAACATCTAAAATATGCATGGCAATAACACAAACACAAGGCATGCTTAAACCAAAAACTCAACCAAATGTCATGAAAATGCAAACCTATCATCTAACTTAACAAAAATGCACACACAATGTAAAACACATGAAGTGGCCGAATGGCCTGAAGCTCCAACAAACATGGCATTTTCACAGACACTTGATATACTTAAACTAAATACTCAATCAAATGTCATGCAAATGCAAACCTATCAACTAACATAGAAAAAATGCACACACAATGTAAAACACATGAAGTGGCCGAATGGTCTCAAGCTCCAACAAGCATGGCATTTTCACAAACACTTGATATACTTAAACTAAATACTCAATCAAATGTCATGCAAATGCAAACCTATCAACTAACATAGCAAAAATGCACAATACAAAACAAAATACATGGAGTGGCCGAATGGCCTCAAGCTCCAACAAGCATGGCATTTCACAAACACTTGATATACTAAATATAAAACATCAACAAATTTAAACATTATGAAAACAGAAAATTAAAAATGCAAGAACATGATAATAAACTCATAAATGACAACAAACAAGCAACCAAATTAAAACAAGCTTCAAGTATATGAAGTAGAAGAATACTTAAAGCATCAAGACTAAAGAAAATAACAAAAATAACATGAAAAATCAAAGCCAAAACAGCAACAATAATAATATAAAAAATAGGCCATTCGGCCATAGTAAGAAATATAAGAAAAAAAATTGTAAAAACTTGTTTAAGAAAAAGATGAAGAAAGAACTTAAAAAGAACATTAAAAAACACTTTATTTAAAAGGAAAATCAAAAGAAAACTCACAAAAATAATAATGAAAATAGAAAAAACAAGAATGGAAAATCAAGAAAGTGCAAGAGTTGGTGCTAAAAGCAACCTCAAGAAGCTATCTTTCAAGCTTTTTCTCTTCAAACTTTCTTTTCTTTTCTAAACTTTTATTTTTTGCTTTCAACCAATGAGAGAAAACTAAGCAAAAACCAAGAGAAATCTAAAGAAAAAAAAATGTCAGCTGAAATGAAAATCTGCCTCTCCCTTTAGTGCTGGCCGAACCACCCCTCTCTCATACCTAGGATGTTGTCATTTTTACTCCAACCAATTTCCATCCAAGGGCTAGTGATTCAAGGTGAAAAATCATGAAATTATCACCCTTAGATTAGGCCATCAGCTATCCATAATTACAGCTGTTCAAGAATAATGTTGACACTATCCCTCTTCATGCATTGGCCCATGTGGCTTATTCGCAATGGCTTGATCAAAAAAATCACTAACCAACTCTTAATTCTTGGCCTTTTGATTGTAAAATCAGAATCTTCTTCCCTCTTTTGGGCCTTGGCTGGCCAGCACTCCCTTTTCCAGCCCAAGTCTGATTTTTTTGAAAGGCAAGAGAAGCTCTTTTCGGTTGCTTGGGTAAAATGACCGTTTTGCCCCCCGGATGCAAATAAATGGCAAACGGACTCCAAATTCAACTTTTATTTTTTTAATTCTTTCAAAATAATAAAATATTAAATTCTGGAAGTTTTCAAAATTTTTTGAGTCCGTTTGCTATTTATTTGGATTTTTTCTTCCAAAAATGCCCTTTTATGCCCCCACATTTTACCATTTTTTAAACGAGCTCCTAATCAAGATTTTTCTTCACCAATCTCTTCCAAATAATTTAAAAGTGTGATCCAAAAGATTTCATAATTTTTGGAACTCATTTGGTATTTTTTCGAATTTTATAATTTTTCCCTTTTGCCTCCAAAACCCGATTTTGCTCAAAACAAGTCCGATTTTCAGATTTTCTTCAAATTGAGCCTTGGGATATCCCTTTTTAATCATTCCTCATCCATTAGGGGCTTTGGTCTTACCAAGTCGGGCAATTTCTGTAATTCTTCCCAATTTTACCGAAATCCACCAAAAACCTTAATTCTCGGTTTTCTCCCGGATTGACTTTTCTTTCAGTTTTTCTTTCAAGTGGCTTCTCCATTACCCGTACTCAGTGCTTATCTTTCATTTGGAACCTTCAATTTTGACCAATTCGATCGTTCAAGCACTTTTCCCCAAATTTCTCGAATTAGGGTTTCTTTTCTACTGAATCTCCAAATCCCAACTTTCGAACTCCATATCTTTCGATGTAGACCTCGGATTATCAAAATTTTTTCGCCATTTTTCAATTGAACTTCAAATCTTGATTTTGAAAGTGGGTTGACTTTTTTAGTAGTTGACTTTTCGAGGTTGACTTTCTGGGGTTGACTTTTTTCAAGTTTGACATTTTCTGCTCGCCCTCTCAAACTAAGTCTCGGAGTACCACCTGCAGGATGAAAAAAGTCTTTTTACATTCTGAAACATCAATTTAGGAAGAAAACATACCTGTTTTAGTGGTCCCGACAAAATTAGGTGTCTACAAGGGGTTTCACTTTTGCAATAAATATTTTGAAGCCCTCCTTGCTAAATATGGAGTCAAGCACAAAATTGCCACTGCCTACCATCCACAAACAAGTGGTCAAGCCGAAGTCTCTAACAGAGAAATCAAGACGATTTTGGAGAAGACTATCAGCCCAACTAGAAAAAATTGGTCCAAGAGATTGGATGATGCATTGTGGTCATATAGGACGGCTTATAAAACTCACATTGGGATGTCTCCTTACAAATTGGTTTTCAGGAAAGCATGCCATCATCTAGTAGAGTTGGAGCACAATGCATATGTCGCAACCTAAAAAATAACAAGTCTCATCGCAAGACTTTATTATTCGTTAAGCGTGACATTAAAAAACCCGAGCAAAAATCGACTTAATTCCTCTAGAAAAATGAAGGTTTTGAAAATGACCTTGAAAAAGACATGGAGCCGCCACCAATCTTTTTTAGTTAGGTGTGATCGGCCACCTATTAAAACTAGTTTTATAAAATATTTTAAAAATTAATTAAAACAATTTTTAAAACCAATTTCAAGTCTGCGTTTAAACCAGAGAAATCAAAGAAACGGGTTCGGGACTCGATTACGTATGGGGAAGGATTAGCACCCCCAAAACGCCTGTATAAAACGATACCTTATTAATCGTGTGTTATCTCAAATCTCGGTATAAAGTTGGTTTTAAATTTAGTATTTCAAGATAATTCCCAATTTAAAGAAAACTAATTTCATTTTTAATTAAAAATGATCCAGAATTTATAAATTCAAAATTTTCCTATATTCCCCAACAAACGTGGCAAAATATATAAATTTTTATTAATTTTGGAAAACTTTTCGAATCATTCTCTTATTAAAGAAGATATTTCGTTATTAATAATAATTGATGATATAGTTCTCAGCAAACCCGGCAGAGAACTCATGAATTATTTTAACTCGGGAATATCTTTATTTATTGAAAATCATTATCCTTTTTTGAAAACATTTAAAAGAAATGAATATGTATATGCATGACATAAATAAAATGACATAGCAAAATCTAAATAATATAATGCAACCTAAATGATATGACATAATTTGAATGCCTTAGCATATTCTAAATGAAATGAAACATCCTAAGTTATATGACATATTCTAAATGAAATGAAATGACCTAGGTAACATAATATATGCTATATGAAATGTAATATCTTAAGGCATATGATATATTCTAAATGAAATGTAATATCCTAAGTCATATGATATATTCTAAATGAAATAAAATATCCTAAATGACATAATATATCCTAAATGAAATGAAATGACCTAGGTAATATAATATATTCTACATTAAATGAAATGACCTAAGTAACATAATATATTCTATATGAAATGAAATAATTTAAATGACATGGCAAACATGAATGATATGGCATATAATTTAGATGACATGGAATATAAAATAATGCTATCATATAATATGCATGGAAAAAAATGGAAATAATAATGCATGAACATGCTAAATAATACAACAACAAAAAAAAAATAACTAAATAAAAAGCATAGGATATCATGAAATATTCCAAGTCATATAATAAACAATATAACATAACTCAAAATCATAACAATATCATAGAAATTATCATAGCAAAAATCACATATTATATAAAATGCATGAATATGGAAAATGCAATGCATGAAAATGTATTTTTTCCTTTAATTAAGGAAATCCGTATATCTAAAAAGATATCCGGCTACCTTAGGAAAATATGTCAGATTAAATATTCTAAAACCAAAATACTTTGTGATTGTTTGAAAACAATTTTGAAAAGCTTAGATTAAAAATAAAAATTGGGCTAAATCTTTTTTAAATAGCTCTAATTTCCTACGTTTAAAATCACGAACTTGACCACCCTTAACCCGAGACTTAAAAATCATTTTTAGAGTTTAAAAAGGCTTAGAAACTACCCAAAATCAGTAGCTAAACTTCCTAATCAGCCACCTCTAAGTAACTTAACCAAAACAGAAAAATGATTTTCCTTCAAATTCAATTCTGACTCCAACGTCCAGTTTTAAGCCACGATTTTTTATCCTATTTATAAAAATTCAAAAAAATTTTAAAAAAAATACTGGAGACTCAGGACATGTGAAACTACATGGAAAAAAGTCAGCTTAATTTTTTGATTAAATATGAATTTCCAAAAAAATAAGAAAAGTACGAGTACTGGGTGAAAAAAAAACTGTTTTGTCAAAAATACATTTTTTCCCTTTGATACAATCATTCAAAAATCAAAGTAAAAATATTTAAAACTCACAAAATTACTCAAAAACAGTAGCTAAGACTTTTTAAAAGTTAGATAAAAATTGGCGAATAAAAATCACAAAGGTAGAATAATCAATTTGACAAACCTTAATTTTCCACAAGTGTGGTCATGAGAGCATGACTTTGAACCATTAATTGGCCTAAGTCATTAGTCAAGTGGCATGAACATGAAATGCATGAAAAATTACAGCAAATATGATGCATGAAATGTATGAGTTTAAACCTAAATGTCATGAAAAAATGCATGGCATCCATATAGTGACCTAGACCTAAATGAAAATGCATGGCATTTAAAGTAACCTAGCTCTAAAATGCATGAACATGCATGGCAAGATAAACCTATCCTAACATCTAAAATATGCATGGTAATATCACAAACACAAGGCCTGCTTAAACCAAAAACTCAACCAAATATCATGCAAATGCTAACCTATCAACTAACATAGCAAAAATGCACACATGATGTTATTGGCCGAATGGCTTATGATTCCTAACAAGCATGGCATTTTCACAAACACTTGGTATACTTAAACTAAATACTCAATCAAATACAAATGCAAAACTACCAACTAACATAGCAAAAATGCACATACAATGTAAAACACATGGAGTAGCTAAATGGCCTCAAGCTCCAACAAGCATGGCATTTTCACAAACAATTGATATACTAACATGCTCCAGTAAAATATAACACTCAAATCATGCAAACACAAAGTAGAAATACTAAAAACAAACAAGCATTTTCACAAACACTTGATATACTAACATGCTCAACTAAAATATAACACTCAAATCATGCCAACACAAAATAGAGATATTAAAACTAACAAGCATTTTCACAAACACTTGATATACTAAATATAAAACATCAACAAATTTAAACATTATGAAAATAGAAAATTTAAAATGCAAGAACATGATATTTAAATCATAAATGGAAACAAACAAAGCAACCAAATTAAAACATGATTCAAGTATATGAAGTAGAAGAACACTTAAAGCATCAAGATTAAAGAAAATAACATAAATAACATGATAAATTAAAGCAAAAACAGCAACAATAATAAATAAAAATATAGGCCATTCGGCCATTAAAGAAAAAAATAAGAAAAAAAAATTGTAAAAATTATTTAAGAAAGAGATGAAGAAAGAACTTAAGAAGAACATAGAAAATAAAAATAAAAACACTTATTTAAAAAGAAAACTCACCAAATAATAATCAAAATAGCAAAAACAAGAATGGAAAATCAAGAAAGTGCAAGAGTTGGTGCTAAAAGCAACCTCAAGAAGATATATTTCAAGCTTTATCTCTTCAAACTTTCCTTTCTTTTCTAAACTTTTTCTTTTTGCTTTCAACCAAGGAGAGAGAAAACTAAGCAAAACACTAAGAAATCTGAGAAAAATGAAGTGAAGAAAAATGGAATCTGCTCCCCTCCTTAAGCCAGCCGAATGGACCCTCTCTCCTCCAAGGAATGTTGTCATTTTTTTCCCAACCAATTTCCATCCAATTGCTAGTAATTCAAGGTGAAAAATCATGAAATTATCACCCTTAGATTAGCATATCAGCTGTCCATAATTACAGCTATTCAAGAATAATGTTGACACTCTCCCTCCTCATGCATTGGCCTATGTGGCTTAATCACAATGGCTTGATCAAAAAAAATCTCTAACTAACTCTTAACTCTTGGCCGTTTGATTGAAAAATCAGAAGCTTCCTCCTTCCTTTGGGCCTTGGCAGGCCAGCACTCTCTTTTCCAGCCCAAGTCTGATTTTTTGAAAGGCCCAAAGAAGCCCTTTTTGGTTGCTTGGGTAAAATGACCATTTTGCCCCCCGGATGAAAATAAATGGCAAACGGACACCAAATTCAAATTTTATTTTTTTAATACTTTAAAAATAATAAAATATTGAATTATGGAAGTTTTCAAAATTTTCCTAGTCCGTTTGCTATTTATTTGGATTTTTTCTTCCAAAAATGCCCTTTTATGCCCCCACATTTTACCATTTTTTAAACGAGCTCCAAATCAAGATTTTTCTTCATCAATCTCTTCCAAATAATTTAAAAGTGTGATCTAGAAGTTTTCATAATTATTGGAACTCATTTGGTATTTTTTCGGGATTTATCTGCTTGAATTACTACATAGGGGCTCGGGATTTGGCCATTTTGCAAACGAACTCCGAATCAAGATTTTATTTTTCCAATCTCTTCCAAATAATTTAACAGTGAGATTTGCAAATTTTCATAATTTTTGGAGTCCATTTGCTATTTTTCCTGGATTTATTTTCTTGAATTATTGCATAGGAGGCTCGGGATTTGGCCATTTTGCAAACGAACTCCAAATCAAGATTTTCTTTCGCCAATCTCTTCAAAATAATTTAAAATTGAGATTTGCAAATTTTCATAATATTTGGAGTTCATTTGCTATTTTTTCGGGATTTTTCTTTTTGAATTTCTACATAAGACCTGGATTTGGCCATTTTGCAAACAAACTCTGAATCAAGATTTTCTTTCGCCAATCTCTTCCAAATGATTTAAGAATGAGATTTACAAATTTTCAGAATTTTCTGAGTCCATTTTCTATTTTTTCAAAATTTTCAATTTTGCCCTTTTACCTTCGAAACCCGGTTTTGCTCAAAACAAGTCAGATTTTTAGATTTTCTTCAAGCTGAGCCTTGGGCTATCACCTTTTAATCATTTCTCATCCATTGGGGGCTTTAGTCTTACCAATTCGGGCCATTTCTATAATCGTTCCCGATTTCACCGAAATTCACCAAAAAATCCTAATTCTCGATTTTCTCCCAGATTGACTTTTCTTTCAGTTTTTCTTTCAAGTGGCTTCTCCATTATCCGTAGTCAGTGCTTATCTTTCATTTGGAACCTTCAATTTTGACCAATTCGATCGTTTAAGCTTTTTTCCCCAAATTTCCCGGATTAGGGTTTCCTTTCTACTGAATCTCCATAACCTAACTTTCGAACTCCATATCTTTCAATGTAGACCTCGGATTATCAAAATTATTTTGCCATTTTTCAATTGTACTTCAAATTTTGATTTTGAAAGTGGGTTGACTTTTTCAGTAGTTGACTTTCTGGGGTTGACTTTTTTTGGGGTTGACTTTTTTGGGGTTGACTTTTTTTGAGTTTGACTTTTATGCTCACCCTCTTAAACTAAGTCTCGGAGTACCACCTGCAGGATGAAAAAAGTCTTTTTACATTCTGAAACATCAATTTAGGAAGAAAACATACTTGTTTTAGTGGTCCGGACAAAATTAGGTGTCTACAGTTGCCCCTCTTTGGCTATTGATGAGAATCAGGAATCAGGCAAAGATAAACAAACACTAATTTTGTACGATCAGTGAAATCACATGTGAGGGAAAGGGAAAGGAGTTTTTTTTCATTCTTCTATCATTTTTTCATTTTTTTTTTTTTGGAAAAAGCTGTAAATTGAAGATTTGTCCTTAAATTGAATTCCCTGACTAATCAAGGCTCGACCCATCTTAAGGAAATGGGTTCGATTTTCAAAAGAAAAAATTATGCCCGAAGGTCTTAAGAATAGTGCCCGAAGGTCTTAAAAATGATGCCCTAAGGTCTTTAAAAATTGGTGCCCAAAGGTCATTAAAACTGGTGCCCGAGGGTCTTTAAAACTGGTGCCCGAAGGTCTTTAAAGCTGGTGCACGAAGGTCTAAAAACTGTTGCCCAAAGGTCTTTAAAGCTGGTGCCCGAAAGTCTTTAAAGCTGGTGCCTGAAGGTCTTTAAAACTGGTGCCCGAAGGTCTTTAAAGCTAGTGCCCGAAGGTCTTTAAAACTGGTGCCCTAAGGTCTTTAAAGCTGGTGTCCGAATGTCTTTAAAACTGGTGCTCAAAGGTCTTTAAAACTGTGACTAAAATACCTTGACAATGGTCTCAAGGCTCAACTTTTTTAAGAATGTAAAATGAGTTTGATTTGGAAAGGAAACATACCTCGATGGTGATCTCGGGACTCAACTCGTTTGAAAAACAGAACGAGTTCACTTTGGGGAAGTCCAAGTTTTCCTGATTTTTGCACTGTTAGCTAAATGCAATGATGAGAATGACATGCTTTGCAAAAGCTTGTATGTTTCCTAAGAATAAATTCAATCAAATTATTGTGCCATGATTTCTAATCCATGGTTTCTTTGAGGTTCATAGATTATCCGACTTCATGACGGAGTCTTCAATTTGTTCATTGATGCCCAACTCAAGATAACTTGTCAAACAGTCTCAGTTTCTATCTTTCGCTGAAATTCACAAATTTTCTGACTTCGTGATGGATTTTCCAACACTTTCACTGTTTTCTTTTCTTGGTGATCTTTCCAAACCTTTCCCAAGATTTAAATCTATTCCTTAGTAATACTTTGAAATCCCTTTATTTAAAGATTTTTATTACTAATCATCATTCAATTTAATAACAACCATAATGCATCTCAAAAGTATATGAAGGAAAAAATGAAGCAAAAATTGTCATGAAAAGGATAACAAGAATTTATTGCAAGAAATGTTTTAAAATAGTAAAAGTAAATATCATGGATATAAGAAACAAATATAAGGTTATAGGCTGTAGATGCAGAATATCTTGGACCCCTCCTTTTTCAAACCATCTGAAATTTCTTTTGA
The DNA here is from genome assembly GCA_030761205.1 of Fremontodendron californicum. Taxonomy (NCBI): domain Eukaryota; kingdom Viridiplantae; phylum Streptophyta; class Magnoliopsida; order Malvales; family Malvaceae; genus Fremontodendron; species Fremontodendron californicum. The sequence continues at coordinate 16,921,087 of JAULJL010000017.1, read as the reverse complement.
ACGAGCAATTTACTTGGGTAACCTTTTAGCTTTCGTAGTTACATCAGACTGAGTTGTTCCCTCTTTCCTCTGATTGTCAGATACTTTCTCCCCCTTTACACGAAGCATTGATTCGAATTTTGATTAGTACTTGAGCCGCCTTTTGTAGGTTTTCAACTCAAGTGTCCCCCATTCGGTATTAAGTCGCCCTTTGCGGGTTTTCGGCTTAAAACCTCTCCTTTTACATTCTTTTTTCATTTTCATTTTTTTGTATTCTACCATGCATCTGAGAATTCTAAATGCTTCCAAGGTAAAAATGTCAATTCAAAAGATGGGATGAATTTTGAGAATGACTTTCAAATTAAATATCCATGCTTAATCAAAATGGGCTTTTAAAGCACGTAATGTAGGCCAAAGTTTAGGTTCAGAAGGAAAGGATAAAATAGGCCCAAAGTGTGTTTAAGGGTGATTGGATCAAGGATCATTTCCTGAGGAGAATTCAGTCTTCAAACATTTGTCCCTTTTTGGACTTTTTTCTTCTTTTTTGCTTTGTTGGCTTTCATTTGCCACATTCTCGATGGCTTTCTTTTTGCCATGATTTTTGATTATCTTTCCTCGCATTTGCCCTCCAGTGTAGAGGGTGATCCTTGATCAAGGTTTAAAGAAATAAATAATTCCTAAGGCTCAAAAGGGGTGACTAAGGATAATTTCTTCTTAGTGGAAGGAATATGAAAGATGGCCATTCATCATATCAAGCATGAATATTTTATTTGAAAAGCAATTCACAGGGGAAATAGATATATAAAATTTCCATTTTCACACTTGGAATCATTCAAATTTCCATGTGCACAGCATCACATTTTCTTTTTTCAAGCATAATACTTCTTTAGTTCATCAGCATTCACGGGATGTCTAAAATCATCTCCGTCCATCCGGGTTAGAATCAATGCTCCTCTAGAAAAAGCTCTTTTTACCATATAGGGTCCTTCCCAATTCAGAGCCCATTTTCCTCACGGGTCCTTTACTATAGGGAGAATTTTCCACAATACCAACTCCCCTTCTCGAAACTGTCTGGGACGAACCTTCTTGTTATGGGCTCGAATCATCTTTGTCTAATACAAATGCCCGTGACAAAATGCTTTCAATCTTTTCTCCTCGATGAGATTCAATTGTTCATAATGAGCTCTAACCCATTCTGCTTCCTCTAGGCCAACTTCCATCAAAACCCGAAGTGAAGGGATCTCAACTTCAATAGGTAATACTGCTTCCATCCCGTAAACCAAAGAAAACAGTGTTGCCCCTGTAGATGTGCGGATCGAAGTACGATATGCATGAAGTGCAAAAGGCAAGATCTCATGCCAATCTTTATACACATTGGTCATCTTCTCGACCATCTTCTTGATATTCTTGTTAGCTGCTGCTACTGCGCCATTCATCTTTGGACAGTAAGGTGCCGAATTATGATGTGTAATCTTGAATTGAGTACACACTTCTCTCATCATCTTATTGTTCAGATTGAGAGCATTATCCTAAATAATTCTTGCTGGCAACCCGTAACGGCATATGATATCTTTTTTGACGAATCTGCATACCATCGACTTTGTTACATTCGCATAGGACGCAGCTTCTACCCACTTTGTGAAATAATCTATGGCCACCAAGATGAAACAATGTCCATTTGAAGCTTTTGGGGTAATAGGCCCTATCATATACATTCCCCACATTGAAAAGGGCCATGGTGCAGTCATGAAATGTAATGGCGATGGTGACACATGAATCTTATCTGCATATATCTGGCATTTATGGCACTTCCGGGAATAACTGATACAATCTCCTTCCATCATCAACCAATAGTACCTTGTCCTCATAATTTGTTTAGCAAGCATGTGAACATTAGCATGAGTGCCACAAATCCCTTCATGGACTTCTTCTATAATTCTCCGAGCTTTAGTAGATCTGACACATCTCAATAAGACTTGGTCTTTTCCTTTCTTGTAGAGAATCTCACTGTAAACTCATTGCTAGCCTTCTCAAATTCCTCTTGTCATTCTCTGTTGCCTATTCTGGATACTGTTGACTCTTGATGTACTGTAAGATGTCGTTATACCAAGGGAGGCCGTCTGCTTCTTCTTCGATACTCAAACAATGGGCAGGAGACTCATATATGCTCATCTTGATCGGCACAACTTCAGCCCCTTCATTCACTTTAAACATTGATGACAAAGTAGCCATAGCATCTGCCATTCGGTTTTCTTCTCGAGGAAAGCAATTGAAATTCACTTCTTCAAACTCCTCCAATAAACTCAGTATGAGTTCTCGGTATTGGATTAGCTTTGTATCTCGGGTTTCCCATTATCCTCGTAGCTGGTAAATCACTAAGGCTGAGTCTCCGAAAACTTCCAATACTTTGATCTTTCTGCCCACTGCAGCACGAAAGCCCATAGTACATGCTTCATACTCGGCAGTATTGTTTGTACAATCAAAATCCAATCTGGCAGTGAAAGGATAACAATCTTCTTCTAGGGATATATGCACTGCACCGATTCCATGCCCCATGGCATTAGATGCGCCATCAAAGTACATTTTCCATAATTTCTTTTTCAGGGGAATCTCATCTGTTTGCGACACATACATCAAATCTTCATCCGGGAAGTCAAAGTTCAACGGCTCATAATCCTCCACTGCCCGACTTGCTAAGAATTCAGCCACTACACTGCCCTTGATAGCTTTTTGACTTACATATACAATGTCGTATTCTGACAATAAAACTTGCCATCTTGCCGTCCTCCCTGACAAAAAAGGTGCTTCCAACATGTATTTGACTGGATCCAGCTTAGCAATCAACCACGTTGTGTGATACAACATATACTGTTTGAGTCTTCGAGCAGTCCAAGCTAAGGCGCAACACAACTTCTCTACCGACGAATATTTCAACTCATAATCTGTGAACTTCTTGCTGAGGTAGTAAACTGCCTGTTCTTTCTTTCCAGATTCATCAAGCTGCCCCAAAACACAACCCATGGACCTCTCAAATACTGATAAATACAGTATCATTGGTTTATCCGAAATAGGTGGCATTAATACTGGTGGGTTGGATAGATAATGTTTAACCTTTTCAAATGCAATCTGACAACCTTCATCCCATTCTCCTAGATCACATTTTTGAAGTAGCTTAAATATTGGATCACATTTGTCGGTTAATTGAGAAATAAACTGAGCAATGTAATTCAATCTCCCCAGAAAGCCTCTTACCTCCTTTTGAGTACGAGGTGGTGGCAGATTCTGAATAGCCTTCACTTTATCCGGGTCAATCTCAATTCCTCTTTTGCTGACGACAAAACCCAACAATTTCCCTGAGGTGACTCCAAAAGTGCATTTTGCCTGATTTAGCTTGAGTCTAAATTTCCTTAATCGTTCAAAGAGCTTCTTAAGATTCGCAATATGCTCCTCTTCTCCTTGTGACTTTGCGATCATATCATCAACGTAGACCTCAATTCCCTTATGCATCATATCATGAAACAAGGTCACCATGGCTCTTTGGTATATTGCCCCAGCATTCTTCAACCCAAATGGCATTACTTTATAGCAGAAGGTTCCCCACATTGTAACAAATGTGGTTTTCTCCATATCTTTCGGTGCCATCTTGATCTGATTGTATCCTGAGAATCCGTCCATGAAAGAAAATAAATAACTCTTTGCTGTATTATCCACCAGAGTATCAATATGGGGCAAAGGGCAATTATCTTTAGGGCTGGCCTTGTTCAAATCTCGGTAATCAACGCATATCCGCACTTTGCCATTCTTCTTTGGTAAACGGAAAATAAATGGCAAACGGACTCCAAATTCAACTTTTCTTTTTTTAATAATTTCAAAATAATAAAATATTGAATTCTGGAAGTTTTCAAAAAATTTTGAGTCCGTCTGCTATTTATTTGGATTTTTTCTTCCAAAAATGCCATTTTATGCCCCTACATTTTACCATTTTTTAAACGAGCTCCAAATCAAGATTTTTCTTCACCAATCTCTTCCAAATAAATTAAAAGTGTGATCTGGAAGTTTTTATAATTTTTGAAACTCATTTGGTATTTTTTTTAATTTTCCAATTTTGCCCTTTTGCCTCTAAAACCCGATTTTGCTCAAAACAAGTCCGATTTTCAGATGTTTTTTCAAATTGAGCCTTGGGCTATCCCTTTTTAATCATTCCTCATCCATTAGGGGCTTTGGTCTTACTAAGTCGGGCCAATTCTGTAATTCTTCCCAATTTCACCGAAATCCACCAAAAACCCTAATTCTCGGTTTTCTCCCGGATTGACTTTTTTTTCAGTTTTTCTTTCAAGTGGCTTCTCCATTACCCGTACTCAGTACTTATCTTTATTTGGAACCTTCAATTTTGACCAATTCGATCGTTTAAGCACTTTTCCCAAATTTCTCAGATTAGGGTTTCCTTTCTACTGAATCTCCAAATCGCAACTTCCGAACTCCATATCTTTCGATGTAGACCTCGGATTATCAAAATTATTACACCATTTTTCAATTGAACTTCAAATCTTGATTTTGAAAGTGGGTTGAATTTTACAGTAGTTGACTTTTTGAGGTTGACTTTCTAGGGTTGACTTTTTTCAAGTTTGACTTTTTATGCTCGCCCTCTAAAACTAAGTCTCGGAGTACCACCTGCAGGATGAAAGAGTCTTTTTACATTCTGAAACATCAATTTAGGAAGAAAACATACCTATTTTAGTGGTCCGAACAAAATTAGGTGTCTACATGGGGTCTCACTTTTGCAATAAATATTTTGAAGCCCTCCTTGCTAAATATGGAGTCAAGCACAAAATTGCCACCGCCTACCATCCACAAACAAGTGGTCAAGCCGAAGTCTCTAATAGAGAAATCAAGAGGATTTTGGAGAAGACTATCAGCCCAACTAGAAAAAATTGGTCCAAGAGATTGGATGATGCATTGTGGTCATATAGAACGGCTTATAAAACTCACATTGGGATGTCTCCTTACAAATTGGTTTTCAGGAAAGCATGCCATCTTCTAGTAGAGTTGGAACACAATGCATATGTCGCAACCTAAAAAATAACAAGTCTCATCGCAAGACTTTATTATTCGTTAAGCGTCACATTAAAAAACCCGAGGAAAAGTCGACTTAATTCCTCTAGAAAAATGAAGGTTTTGAAAATGACCTTGAAAAAGACATGGAGTCGCCACCAATCTTTTTTAGCTACGTGTGATCGGCCACCTACTAAAACCGATTTTATAAAATATTTTAAAAATTAATTAAAACATTTTTTTAAAACCAATTTCAAGTCTGCGTTTAAAACCAGAGAAATCAAAGAAACGGGTTCGGGACTCGATTACATATGGGGAAGGATTAGCACCCCCAAAACGCCCTTATAAAACGGTACCTTATTAATCGTGTGTTATCTCAAATCTCAGTATAAAGATGGTTTTAAATTTAGTATTTCAAGTTAATTCCCAATTTAAAGAAAAATAATTTCATTTTTAATTAAAAATGATCCGGAATTTATAAATTCAAAATTTTTCTATATTCCCCAACAAACGTGGCAAAATATAGAAATTTTTATTAATTTTGGAAAACTTTCCGAATCATTCTCTTTTTATAGAAGATATTCCGTTATTAATAATAATTGATGATATCCTCCCCAACAAACCCGGCAGAGAACTCTAGAATTATTTTAACTCGGGAATATCTTTATTTTATTGAAAATCATTATCCTTTTTTGAAAACATTTAAAAGAAATGAATATGTATATGCATGACATAAATAAAATGACATAGCAAAATCTAAATAATATAATGCAACCTAAATGATATGACATAATTTGAATGCCTTAGCATATTCTAAATGAAATGAAACATCCTAAGTTATATGACATATTCTAAATGAAATGAAATGACCTAGGTAACATAATATATGCTATATGAAATGTAATATCCTAAGGCATATGATATATTCTAAATGAAATGTAATATCCTAAGTCATATGATATATTCTAAATGAAATAAAATATCCTAAATGACATAATATATACTAAATGAAATGAAATGACCTAGGTAATATAATATATTCTACATGAAATAAAATAATCTAAGTAACATAATATATTCTATATGAAATGAAATAATTTAAATGACATGGCATATAATTTAAATGATATGGAATATAAAATAATGCTATCATATAATATGCATGGAAAAAAAATGAAAATAATAATGCATGAACATGCTAAATAATAAAACAAAAGAAAATAATTAAATAAAAAGCATAGGACATCATGAAATATTCCAAGTCATATAATAAACAATATAACATAACTCAAAATCATAACAATACCATAGAAATTATCATAGCAAAAATCACATATTATATAAAATGCATGAATATGGAAAATGCAATGCAAGAAAATGTATTTTTTTCCTTTAATTAAGGAAATCCGTACATCTAAAAAGATATCCGGCTACCTTAGGAAAATATGTCAAATTAAATATTCTAAAACCAAAATACTTTGTGATTGTTTGAAAACAATTTTGAAAAGCTTAGATTAAAAATAAAAACCGGGCAAAATCTTTTTTAAATGGCTCTAATTTCCTAAGTTTAAAATCCCGGACTTGACCACCCTTAACCCGAGACTTAAAAAATCATTTTTAGAGTTTAAAAAGGGCTCAGAAACTACCCAAAGTCAGTAGCTAAACTTCCTAATCAGCCCCCTCTAAGTAACTTAACCAAAACAAAAAAATGATTTTCCTTCAAATTCAATTCTGACTCCAAAGTCCAGTTTTAAGCCACGATTTTTTATCCTATTTTTAAAAATTCAAAAAAATCTAAAAAAAATAATGGAGACTCAGGACATGTAAAACTACAGGGAAAAAAATCATTTTAATTTTATAATTAAATATGAATACCCAAAAAAATCAGAAAAGTATGAGTACTGGGTGAAAAGAAACTGTTTTGTCAAAAATACATTTTTTGCCTTTGATAAAATCATTTAAAAGTCAAAGTAAAAATATTTAAAACTCACAAAATGACTCACAAACAGTAGCTAAGACTTTTTAAAAAGTTAGATAAAAATTAGCTAAAAAAATCACAAAGGTAGAATAATTAATTTGACAAACCTTAATTTTCTACAAGTGTGCTCATGAGAGCATGTGTTTGAACCATTAATTGGCCTAAGTCATTAGTCAAGTGGCATGAACATGAAATGCATGAAACATTACAGCAAATATGATGCATGAAATGCATGAGTTTAAACCTAAATGTCATGAAAAAATGCATGGCATCCATATAGTGACCTAGACCTAAATGAACTTGCATGGCATTTTATGTAACCTAGGTCCAAAATGCATGAACATGGATGGCAAGATAAATCTAACCTAACATCTAAAATATGCATGGCAATATCACAAACTCAAGGCATGCTTAAACCAAAAACTCAACCAAATATCATGCAAATGCTAACTTATCAACTAACATAGCAAAAATGCACACATGATGCCATTGGCCGAATGGCTTATGATTCCTAACAAGCATGGCATTTTCACAAACACTTGGTATACTTAAACTAAATACTCAATCAAATAAAAATGTAAACCTACCAACTAACATAGCAAAAATGCATATACAATGTAAAACACATGGAGTAGCCGAATGGCCTCAAGCTCCAACAAGCATGGCATTTTCACAAACACTTGATATACTAACCTGCTCCACTAAAATATAACACTCAAATCATGCAAACACAATGTAGAAATACTAAAACCCAACAAGCATTTTCACAAACACTTGATATACTAACATGCTCAACTAAAATATAATACTCAAATCATGCCAACACAAAATAGAGATATTAAAACTAACAAGCATTTTCACAAACACTTGATATACTAATTATAAAACATCATCAAATTTAAACATTATGAAAACAGAAAATTAAAAGTGCAAGAACATGATATTTAAATCATAAATGGCAACAAACAAAGCAACCAAATTAAAACATGATTCAAGTATATGAAGTAGAAGAACACTTAAAGCATCAAGATTAAAGAAAATAACGTAAATAACATGATAAATTAAAGCAAAAACAGCAACAATAATAAAGAAAAATATAGGCCATTCGGCCATTAAAGAAAAAATAAGAAAAAAAATTTGGAAAAATTATTTAAGAAAGAGATGAAGAAAGAACTTAAGAAGAACATAAAAAAAAAAAAAAAAAAAAAAAAACTTATTTAAAAAGAAAACTCACCAAATAATAATCAAAATAGCAAAAACAAGAATGGAAAATCAAGAAAGTACAAGAGTTGGTGCTAAAAGCAACCTCAAGAAGCTATATTTCAAGCTTTATCTCTTCAAACTTTTCTTTCTTTTCTAAACTTTTTCTTTTTGCTTTCAACCAAGGAGAGAAAAAAACTACGCAAAACAATAAGAAATCTGAAAAAAAAAAATGAATGAAGAAAAATGAAATCTGCTCCCCTCCTTAAGCCAGCCGAATGGACCCTCTCTCCTCCAAAGAATGTTGTCATTTTTTCCCAACCAATTTCCATCCAATGGCTAGTAATTCAAGGAAAAAAATCATGAAATTATCACCCTTAGATTAGCATATCAGCTGTCCATAATTACAGTTGTTCAAGAATAATGTTGACACTCTCCTTCCTCATGCATTGGCCTATGTGGCTTAATCACAATGGCTTGATTTTTATCTTTAACTAACTCTTAATTCTTGGCCATTTGATTGAAAAATCAGAAGATTCCTCCTTCCTTTGGGCTTTGGCAGGCCAGCACTCTCTTTTCCAGCCCAAGTCTGATTTTTTGAAAGGCTCAAAGAAGCCCTTTTCGGTTGCTTGGGTAAAACTGACCATTTTGCCCCCCGTATGCAAATAAATGCAAACTGACACCAAATTCAAATTTTCTTCTTTTAATACTTTCAAAATAATAAAATATTTAATTTTGAAAGTTTTCAAAAAATTTCGAGTTCATTTGCTATTTATTTGGATTTTTTCTTCTAAAAATGCCTTTTTATGCCCCCATATTTGACCATTTTTTAAACGAGCTCCAAATCAAGATTTTTCTTCACCAATCTCTTTCAAATAATTTAAAAATGTGATCTGGAAGTTTTCATAATTTTTGGAACTCATTTCGTATTTTTTTGGGATTTATCTGCTTGAATTACTACATAAGGGCTCGGGATTTGGCCATTTTGCAAACGAACTCCGAATCAAGATTTTCTTTCTCCAATCTCTTCCAAATAATTTAAAAATGAGATCTGCAAATTTTCAAAATTTTTGGAGTCCATTTGTTATTTTTTCGGGATTTATTTTCTTGAATTATTGAATAGGAGGCCCGGGATTTGGCCATTTTGCAAACGAACTCCGAATCAAGATTTTCTTTCGCCATTATCTCCCAAATAATTTAAAAATAAGATTTGCAAATTTTTAGAAGATTTGGAGTTCATTTGCTATTTTTCCAGGATTTTCCTTATTGAATTTCTATATAAGAGACCCGGGATTTGGCCATTTTGCAAACGAACTCCGAATCAAGATTTTATTTCACTAATATCTTCCAAATGATTTAAGAATGAGAGTTTCAAATTTTCAAAATTTTTGGAGTCCATTTGCTATTTTTCCCAAATTTTCTAATTTTGCCATTTTGCCTTCGAAACCCGGTTTTGCTCAAAACATGTTCGATTTTCAGATTTTCTTCAAGCTGAGCCTTGGGCTATCCCTTTTTAATCATTTCTCATCCATTGGGGGCTTTAGTCTTACCAAGTCGGGCCATTTCTGTAATCCTTCCCGATTTCACCGAAATCCACCAAAAAACCCTAATTCTCGATTTTCTCCCGGATTGACTTTTCTTTCAGTTTTTCTTTCAAGTGGCTTCTCCATTACCCGTAGTCAGTTCTTATCTTTCATTTGGAACCTTCAATTTTGACCAATTCTATCGTTTGAGCGCTTTTCCCCAAATTTCTTGGATTAGGGTTTCCTTTCTACTGAATCTCCATAACCCAACTTTCGAACTCCATATCTTTCAATGTAGACCTCGAATTATCAAAATTCTTTTTCCATTTTTCAATTGAACTTCAAATTTTGATTTTTAAAGTGGGTTAACTTTTTTAGTAGTTGACTTTTTGGGGTTGACTTTTTTCGAGGTTGACTTTTTTTGAGTTTGACTTTTTATGCTCACCCTCTTAAACTAAGTCTCGGAGTACCACCTACAGGATGAAAAAAGTCTTTTTACATTCTGAAACATCAATTTAGGAAGAAAACATAGCTGTTTTAGTGGTCCGGACAAAATTAGGTGTCTACAGCATATTGGGCCATCAAGAAGTTGAATTGTGATCTTCAAGTAGAAGGAGAAAGGCATCTATTGCAACTCAATGAGATGGATGAATTCCGTCTTCAAGCCTATGAAAATGCCAAGCTTTACAAGGAAAAGACCGAGAGATAGCATGACAAGAAGATCATTGAGCGACAGTTTGAACCAGGCCAATATGTTTTACTCTACAACTCTCGCCTCAAACTATTACCAGGAAAACTAAGATCTCGATGGTCCGGTCCTTTCAAAATCACAAAAGTATTCCCTTATGGAACGGTCGAGTTAATCAATGAAAAGGCCAATCTCAACTTTAAAGTGAATGGGCAACGACTCAAGCATTACTAGGGAGGCGATATTGATCGCCAAACATCCTCCATCACCTTAGTCAATCCAGAATGAGCTCGAGATAGTCAAGTCGATGACTATAAATCAAGCTCTTCTTAGGAGGCAACCCAAGTTCTAATCTTTACTCTTTGATTTTTCTTATTTTAATTTTAATTTTTTTTTTTATTTCAACTTTATTTTACTAATTTCATTTTAATTTTTTGCAGGTTAAAAAAAACAATTTGGCGCCGCGGCGCCCTTAGAGGCAGAAACTTGGAGCCACGGCCCAGCGTTGCGGCTCCCTAAATAAAAAATAGAAACAGAAAGTTGGCGCCGCGGCCCCGTCAAAAAAATGTTGGTCCGTAACTGGACGCCGTGGCGCTATGAAAATAAAAAAAATTCTGCCTTGGAGGCAGAAACTAGGCGTCGCAGCCTAGCGCCGTGCCGCTCGAAAACAAAAAAAATGTTAGGGTTTTAAAACCCTAACCCCAACAACCTCTTTCATATTTTTTAGCCACTCTTCTTTCTCAAACAACACAAAACCTCTCTATAATCTCATCTCTCATTTCCTCCAACAATCTCTCAATTCTTCTTCTTCTCTAACTCTTAATCTCTCTCTAGAATCTCATCTCTCCTAACTTTTTCCCAACAAAATTACCCATTCTTATACACAACCCATTCACCCACTCTTCCAAACCTTCAAGCAAAGGAATTTCTCACCCAAGTTCAAATTTCTTCAAGTAAGTTTTTACTTTTTCTTCATATTTGGTTGATTCTTGGTTGAGATTTGGTATTGAAGATTGTTTTTGCATGAATTGTGGATTGGGTTAATATTTCTTGGTTGTTGTGGGTTGAAATTCAAAATTGGTGGTTATTGTTGATTGGTTTATTTTGAGTATTGTGAAAAATTATGGAAAATTGTGAAAATTGTGTGAGAAATATTCAAAATTTTGGAGTGGGTTTTGTTGAATTTTATTGAAAATTGAAGCAATTGTTAGTGATTAAATTAGGTTTGGTTTTTGGTGGTGATTTGTCTAGAATTATAAATTGGTTGAGTAGAAAATTTGGTGGGAAAATTTTGGAAGAATTTATTAGTTTGCTTGAGAATACTTGTTGAACTTTGTTGATATTAACGAACTTAGAATTAATGTCATGGGACTCAAGAAGAAATTCAAAACAAGCACTAGTACTTCGACTTTTGATAGTAGCAAGTTCGTGTCAGAAGCGGCAGTGTTACGGCATACCCAATCTCTCTTACAAAAAGCCCTATTCCAGAGAGGGGGGTGAATCTTGATCCACGTTATCGTAAGTATCAATAGGTAATTATTTCGTGCAATTGGCATAAATTTTGTGCTCCACCGCAATCCGCCGTATTACCAATGGTTAGAGAATTTTATGCTAATGCGATCGAATCAAGTGGTGATACGATCATTCTCTGAGGATGTCTTGTACCGTTTGATCCCCAGACAATTAATCAATATTATCAGACACCGAATATTGTGGATGATGACTTTATTCGGTATTAGAATGGCCACATTGGCATGACTGTAGTCACAACACATTTATGCCCATAGGGGACTACATGGAAAATATCCAAAGCGGAGCTTGTATCGTTCAAGGCCAACACACTGGATAAAGAGGTTAAGGTGTGGATGCATTTTCTAGCAGCCAATATGCTTCTATGTAAGCATGTTAGCAATGTCACCAAAGATAGAGCAATCCTGCTCTATGCTATTACTACAGGCAAATCGATTGACATCGGGCAGCTTATATACAGGGCCGTAATTCAAAGTGTCAGAACACCACAGGAGGGCCTATGGTTCCCCTCCTTAATCACTTGGCTGTGTGACCAGGCTGGTGTCCGATGGGATAATGGTGAAGAGTTGCTACATCCTAAGGGTCCCATTGATGACACTATTATGTATCGTCTGACCCGAGAAATTGACCGTCCCCCATCCGGACCTGGTGCAAGTTCATCCTCAACCTTGGCAGAGCGCATAACTAGACTTGAACTTTAGAATGCGCACCACCTTGCATATCATGCCCATCAAACTGAATGCTTCAAAACTGTTGAGAACCTAATCCATTTTGTTGCTCGTCATATGGGTGCTGACATGACCCACTATCCAACTATGCCACCACCACCAACACCTTTGGCTACCCAGGCAGCAGATGAAGAAGAGGAAGAAGACGAGGAAGATTAGAGCTCTCCCGAATTTTCTTCATTGACAGGGGAGTTCTCTCATTCTAACTCTTTTATTTTTCCAACATTGAGGGCAGTGTTTGATTTAAATTTGGGGGGTGTTTATTTGTTTTTAGTTTTATTATGTTTTGTGTGTCTTGTGCTTTATTTTTAGTTTATTTTGCATATTTATATTTAGTTATGTTTAGGAGTCCCTAAAAAAAATATAGATAGATAATGCACTTTAACATGGTGAAATCCTTATCCAATAATGAATTTTAAGTGATTTATTTATCTTGATTCTTGGGAAAACATAAGCATGAGAAGAATTTGTGTTAAATTTCTTTGTTAGTTTCATGTTAGGATGTGATTTTCAACAAATTGATCACTTAATCTCTTGCTTAGATTTGCATTGCTTATTTAAAGACTGATTATGTTGATGTGAATTGTAATTATATCTAGAACCTAGAATTTGTTTGATTCTCTCTCAAGGCGAAATCCTAGACAACACTAAGTTGAGGAAGTGATTTAGGCCATCTTTGGATCGTTTAAGCCTTTCGAGCCTATCTTTATACATTAATATCCTTAGTCTACCTCTTTGAGCTTAATTGATATAACTATTTTCTTTGATTGCCACATCTTTTAGCCTAGCCAACTAAGAAAAACCATGATTAACCTTCACTATATAGGCATGTGATGATATTACAGGAAACAATTATGAGCCATGTTGAATTTGGGTGAATTGGTGGTGAATAAAAAAAAAAGAGTTATGGTTCTTCGTTCTCGAAGAACATAAAACAAGAAAAAAAAAGTGAATAAATTGGTGAAGCAAAAAGGAAGTGTATTCTAATAAAGAATGGAGAATGTAATTTGAGGAAAAGACTATGGCTCTCAAAAATCCTGATAAAAATGTAAAGTGTCTATGGGTGAATTTAACCGGAATATATCCTTTATCATACCTTGACCCTAGCATTATATTACAAGCTTAATAAAGACCTACTTGATCCTTGACAAAGTGTTAGTCTACATTAGTGGAGAGAGAGATGAAAAGCAAACATATGAGAATCTAGTACTATAATTCGTATTTTGCATTGATATAAACTTATTCAGATTGCATGCAATGATTGGTCAAGAGATTATTCACACACACACTGAAAATCCATTAAAGCATGAAACATACGATTGAATTGAATCATAAAGTTGGATTATGTTTGTGTTTTACTTTTAATTGAGACTCTGAGATAGCTTTTGAGGAAAAATTAAGGAAATCATTAGTTAAGTGCATTCATCTTTAGCTATGCTTTATTTTGTTTTGTTTTGATTAGTTTGTCTTCTTTTTTTTTTTTGCTCGAGGACTAGCAAAATCTCAAGTTTGGGGGTGTGATACTATAAAATAGAATTATTTAATCCTATTTTGTGCTTTTAAAATACCTAAGTCCTTATAGTTTAAACTATTAATTTACTATTTTTTAGTTATTTTTATTTATTTCTTATTTAGTTTTATTTATTTATTTTATGTCTTATTTTAGTTATTAATTAATGTCTTTTGTAATATTTTAGAGTCCTAAAGCTAGAAGGAAAAGCTTAACTCATATATGATAAATCCAAGCTGGAGGCAGTTACTTGGCCACTAAGTTTCCCTTCTTCAAGCTTTCAAGGCTCTATAAATAGGAACCCTTAGGCTTTATTTGAAGGCTTCTTAGTCACTTTTTGTTTGAGTTTTTAAAAAGAGGAGAGCAGCCACCACCATCTTACAAGAAGCCAAGAATAGTTTTGGAGACTATAAGACTGAAGAACTGACAACCTTTAGTTTTTTCTTCTTCCTTAATCTTCTTTTATTTTCTTGTAATTTGATGTTGGTGAAACTTCTTTGGTTATTGTTTTTAATGTCAAGCATGAACTAAATTTCTTTTCTAGGATTACAATGGAACTCAACGCATAGTTGGGATTATTTTATTCTCTAATTTGATTTAATGATATTTGAGTTATTTATGCATTCTTGTACTTAATGCTTTTAATTGCTTGATCTCCAATTAAACTGATTTGTTAACCTAAATACAACTAGACATAGGGAGTTAGTGTTAGACATAGATTGCATAACACATTTTTCATATTCATTTATTAGGATGAATTGATCTGCATGTAGGGTAGACATACACTTACGTGTCATGTGTAATCACTTTAGAGTCTAAGCTTAATGAGTTTCTCTTAAATTCAATTATCATAGACATATAGTTAATTGGTTAAGGGAGATATTTTTATAAGACCATCGACAGATGCTTATAAATAGATTAGAACTCTAGATTAACAACTCAAGATCATTAATCAAATTAAGAGGTAAAAGACATCCAAGTGAAGTGTTGAGGAAAGTTATAATCCTAGGCTTTTCTCCATTGATATTAATCCATTTTTTATTTTCTTTTCTTTATTTTATTATTTTTCTTTTATTTAGTTTCAATTCACAAATTTTCAATTAATTATTTGGATAAGATTAAGCTGTTTTAATTTTAGTATTTAACAAATTTAATATTCAATTCCTCGTGGGTACGACATTTTACTTCCACCTTATTACTTGTTTGCGATAGCGTGCACTTGAGTATTGAAATTTGACAACAGTTACTCACTTATTTTTCGCTGATGATAGTTTTCTATTTGCAAGAGCAAATAAAACTGAAAGTGAAAGAGTGAAGCACGTGCTAAG
Source organism: Fremontodendron californicum (assembly GCA_030761205.1). Lineage (NCBI taxonomy): Eukaryota > Viridiplantae > Streptophyta > Magnoliopsida > Malvales > Malvaceae > Fremontodendron > Fremontodendron californicum. The sequence continues at coordinate 16,905,571 of JAULJL010000017.1, read as the reverse complement.
GAGATATGAAGAAAGATCTGGACAGATGATTAACTATGGGAAATCAGCTCTATCTTTTAGTAGGAACATGGAAGGACAACAACAATCAGAAATAAAGAACATCCTAGGTATTCAAGTCATTGCAGAACCTGAAAAGTATCTTGGGCTAACACCTATGGTTAGAAGAGACAGAAATAAGGCATTTAGAGGCTTGAAAGACAGAATTGCAGCAAGGATAAGAAGTTGGAGTGGGAAAATGCTTTCACAAGGAGGCAAGGAAATTTTTTTAAAGGCAGTAATACAGGCTATACCAGCCTACACAATGAGCTGCTTTTTGCTACCTCAATCATTCTATACAGACATAAACAGTTTGATAAGCAATTATTGGTGGAGGAATGAAGGAAATAAGAAGGGCATTTATTGGATGAATTGGCAAAGAATGTGTGACTCAAAATTTGTTGGGGGGATGGGCTTCAGGGATATGAGGAAATTCAACCAGGCTCTATTAGCAAAACAGGGATGGCGTTTGATAACCTGCACTACAACACTGGCATATGAAGTGATAAAAGCCAAATATTTCCCTACATCTTTTTTTCTGGAGGCAAATCTAGGGACTAATCCATCATTTACTTGGAGAAGTATTTGGTCATCAAAAGATGTATTACAAAAGGGAGTGAGGTGGAGAATTTGCAATGGACACAAGTTAGAATTTGGAAAGATAAATGGACCCAACTTTTCTAATTCAAACACCTAGAGGGAGTTGGGATGAAAATGCTAGAGTAATGGAGCTCATGGATGAAGGAAGGCAGCAATGGACAACCTACTGTATGAGAAATTTTCAAAGGAAGAAGCTCGTGCAATCAGTTCACAGCCAATCAGTCAGCTAGGGTCTCCGGATATTTTGGTTTGGCATCATGAGAAAGCAGGGATTTACATAGTCAAAAGTGGTTACAAGCCACTTTGCATAGAAGAAAACATGATGACAGAAAAAGCATCTAACTCAAGCATTAATCCATGGAAGAAGATATGGACAGCAGACTTACCAAACAAAATCAAAGTATTTATGTGGAAAGTGTGCCACAACTATCTCTCTATGATGATTAATCTAAAAAGGAAGAAGTTACCAGTATATGGACTATGCTTTCGGTGTGACCAAGAGGAAGAATCCGTGATACATGCACTGAGAGACTGCCCTGTAGCACAACAGACTTGGAACAGGCTAAGTTTTTCATGGAATGCTCAGAGAAGAGACTATACGGAGATACTCACTTGGCTATTATAACTGCTAGCTGTTTTGAATCAATCCCAAATCCAGCAAATGGTTATCACTTTGTGGGAAATTTGGAACTCCATGAACGAACGAGGAAGGAACCAACAGTTATTGCTTCTTTTGTAAGAAATTACATAGATGAAATAAACCAGTTCAGAGGGAATTTACCTAGGGAGACTGTTCATCTGACACGACCAAAATGGAAAGCTCCTGAAGAAGGTTTTGTCATGGTAAACTTTCATGGTGCAATTGATATGAAAGATGGTAAAGGAGGGGTAGGGTTGTCATTCGTAATTCAAAAGGGGAAGTAATGGGTACTTTGTCTGCCAAAATTGATCGAGTCAACGAACCATGTATTGTAGAAGCGACCGCAGCATAAAGGGCCATGGATTTTGCAATGGAAATGGGTTTTCAAAAGATCATTGTTGAAGGGGATTCACTGGAAATCATAAAAAAAATTACAGGCTAAAGATATTGATTTTTCGACCACTGGTGTTCTGATGGAGGAAGCTCAGCTAAAGATCACTGGTTTTGTGGATGTGATTTTTTCACACATCAGACGTTTCAACAACGAGGCTGCACATTTGTTAGCCAAAAATGGGGTTGGGATTCCAGTAGACTTGTACTGGGTAGAGGAATATCCAAGTTTCATTAAAGACATTATTTCTGTTGAAGTTTGTGAAACTTAATTTAAATAAATGAAGTCTTTATTTCAACCAAAAATAAAAGGTTACACTTGTTCCTATGTCTATAATATAAGTTAATCTTGAAATTTGCCATTGTTTTAAATTTTATTAAATTTCGTTATTATATTTTTAGATTAAAGTAACGAGATTCAACGAAAATGTTCGCTTATAAACATAATACCTGAAAGCTTTGAGAAAGGATGCAAATGCTTCTTGGTGCAGATGCAGATGTTAAATAAGATGCAAATATTTCTTGATGCAGATTCAAATGACTTAGACTGATGCAAATGCTTCTTGATGCAGTTGTAGATGTTGAATAAAATTCTAGGTATCTCCTCTAAAAGCTTCGGCTATCACCACCAAAGACTTGCTCATTTTTAAAACTGTAAAACCCTGACTATCTCTACCAGAGGCTTCAGCTTTCATCACCAAAGGCTTTCTCATTTTTTTTTTAATTGTAAAACTCTGGATAACTCCTCTAGAAGAAGACTTTTCATTGTTCAAAAATTATAAAACCCGGGATATCTCCACCAGAGGCTTTAGCTATCACCACCAAAGACTTGTTCTCTTTTAAAATTAGTAAAATTCTGGATATCCCCTTCAGAAGCTTTGGCTATCACCACCAAAGGTTTGCTCATTGTAAAATTCTAGGTAACTCCTCTAGAAGCTTTAACTATCACCACTGAAGACTTACTCACTTTTAAAAAATTGTAAATTTCTGGGTATCTCCTCCAGAAGCTTCAATATCACCACCGAAGACTTGCTCATTTTAAAAACCGTGTTGAAAATTATACCCAAAAGCTTTGAGAGATGATGCAGATGCAAATGTCTTTAACAAGATGCTCATGCTTCATGGTGCAAATGTAAATGGCTTGGATTGATGTAAATGCTTCTTGGTGCAAATGCAAATGGCTTGGATTGATGCACATGCTTCATGATGCAGATGTGAATGCTCTCATATTGATGCAACTACTTCATGGAATGATGCAAATGCAGATGTTGGGTAAGATGCAGATGCTTCATGATGCAAAAGCAAATGCTCTCAGACTGATGCAACTACTTCATGGAATGATGCAGATGTTGGATAAGATGCAGATGCTTCATGATGCAAATGCAAATGCAAATGCTCTCAGATTGATGCAATTACTTCATGGAATGATGCAAATGTTGGGTAAGATGCAGATGCTTCATGATGCAAATGCAAATGCTCTCAATTAATGCAAATACTTCATGGAATGATGCAGATGCTTCATGAGGCAAATGCAAATGCTCTCAGATTGATGTAACTACTTCATGGAATGATAGTGGTCTATGCATGGTGTAACTACAGTTACCACACAATAATGAAAATGCAATGGTTCTAGAAATGATGCAATTGCTTTAGATGACGCAAATGCAAATTCCATGAATGATGTAAATGTAAAGGTAAAATGCAGATGATTATGAAATAGTGCCAATGCAAATACCCATGAATGATGCAAATGCTTGTCGACACTGTGCAGATGCAAAAGCTCAATAAATAGATGAGTGCTCATGAGTGATGCAAATGGCCCCGATTGTTTTTCTAGACTTTGGCTTAGCCTTTCAAATTCATTTTTTTCCTTTTCAAATCAGAGTATATCTTCAATTCATTTTGGCTATTCTCTTTGCCCCAATAGTTTTCAAACTCTTATCAAACGAGGTCTAAAACGGGTTCTATTTCTTCTTCTCATATTTGGAAGTCAAGACCTATCCTAGTAGTTCTATACCTTTGGGTTAGAAAAACCCTTGTCTCATGTCAACATCAAAAATAGGTATTTCAAAAAATATCTTTATTTGTTTTCTCATTTTGAAAACTTCTGAACAAAAAATATTAACCCCACAATGTGTGATCTACAAATCTTTTGAAGACTGATGATCACTGTTATAAATTTCTCTGAGTGTCAATCTGGGTTTTTTTCAACTAGGATTGGCAAGGCTTGGTATAACAAAATTTTGGTTGATCGAAGAAAACTTCACAACGAAAATGTATGTCCCTTCTAGGCTCACAAATGGAATAGGTTTTATAGATCATGAATTCATTGAGAACCAAACAAATCCAACATTCTTTTAATTTCCATATCAAGGCATTTTGACAAGCGTCAAGATTAGCCGGAATGTTTAAAAAGGAAAGTTTAATCTTGGGGGGAAAAAGTCTCAATTTTTGAAATCAATCCTCCGAATGAGAGTTAACAATTTGGGAGGTTCAGGAATTCCTAGATGTTCCTCGATGACCACGTCTTCAAGATGACCTTCTCTTTTGTGGTATCGACATTAACATAGATGGTATCAAAAATTCCCATTTTACTCTAGACCACCCATTTTTGGGTTTTCACCCTAGAGTCCCATTCTTTCCATTCTTTCTTCTTTTTTATTGTTTTACCATGCACTTGAGAATTCTAAATTCTTCCTTAGTGAAATGGTAATTCGATGAGATGGGATAAAATCTAATAAGGAACTTTCCAAGTTGAATATTCATGCTTGATCAAAATGGACTTTTAAAGCACGTAATGTAAGCCATGGTTCAGGGTTCAGAAAGAAAGGATAAATAGGCCCAAAATATGTGTTTGAGGGTAATCAGATCAAAGATCATTTCTTGAGGAGGATTCCCTTTGAAGCATTTGTCCTTTTTTGGACTTTTTATTTATTTTTATATTTTTACTTTTGCTCTTTTTTTTCCTTGCTTTTGGCTTTCATTTGCCATACTTTTTCACACTTTTTTTTTCCTTTTTTTTTTGTTCTTGGCTTCCATTTTGCCATCTTTTCCTTTTTCTTTACTTCAACAGAGTGAGCCCGTATTTATTCGGGGCTCAATTTGCTTTATATCTATCTTTGAGCTAGGACTTATTTTTCTGTGATCTTTGAGAAGATCTTTCCTCACATTTGCCCCCAATATAGAGGGTGATCCTTGATCAGGGTTCAAAGAAGAAAGAATTCTTTTGGCTCAAAAGGGGTGACTGTGGATAATTTCTTTTTTGCAAAAGAGATATGAAAGATGGCCATTCATCATATCAAACCCGAATATTCTCATTGAAAAGCAATCCCCAAGGGAATAGATAATCAGAATTTCATTTTGCACTTTGGAATCATCTGAATTCTCATATGCATGATATCACAATTTTTCTCTTCTTTTTTTTCATTTTTCATTTTTCCTTTTTTTTCCCGCATGTCCCCAATGATTCATGCATTAATCCCTCCTTATTCACCATGTATCTATCATTTCCACATATGATGCCCCAATTTGATTAACCATGAGGATTTCTATCATTGCGAGGAACATTGCAAATCTAGGTTTACAATGAAAATGCTGAGTTTCAATCTTAGGTTTGTTTAAAGTACTAAGGAAAATATTACCCAAAAACAGGTTTTCCCTAGGACATGGGTTAATCTGGTTTGGTCATTGTGCCCCGAGGTGTCAATCATGAAGTGATGTTTGAGCAATTAGTGTTTTGTGGTTATTGAAAAAGACCATGAATGGTTTTAGCACAATCTTGACACACATCGAATTACCAAAATCTAGATTCTTGAAAGAATGTCTCATTTGTTTGAATTTCAAGGAGTTCAAAAAAAATTCAAAAAGTTCGTTCCTTTGTTCATAGCCTAGACTAGGATTTACATCTTTGCTTATTTTGCAATTACAATGGTTTATGAAGTTTAATCATTCATATTCTTTGAAGCATTAGGTCTTTCAAGTGATCTCGGTTCAAAAGATTTAGGCATAGGAAAGCCTAAAAGAGAGAGGGAAAGTGTTGGGTCATTTCTAACAATGATCATCAATATTCCCGAGAGTGTCCATTATTTCATGTGAAAACCCATTATTATTGTTTACCACAAATTTTCATGAAGTTTTTTTTTTTTTGGGAAATTGAAATGAATGCTAAAATATAATGAAAACAAAACATTTAAATGCAAAATTTATTTACTTCATATATATGTCAACATGAGACAAGTTCTTTCATCATCACAGTGTATAGAACTACATGCATCAAAAATCCTAATATGATTATGCACCATGTTTCTTATGACACTTGGCTTTCCCATCTTCAAAACTTATAGAACCAGTCTTAATGAGATCCCTGGCCTTGTACTTGAAAGCGGGGCAGTTCTCTGTTGAGTGACCTTGATTACCAGAATGATAACCAGAACACTTATTAGCATCAAACCAGCTCGGATAAGGGGGCTTCAGAGGCCCTAATTGCATGGGTGTCACAAGGTGATTCTGGATGAGTTGAGGTAGTAGCTCACTGTATGTCACAGGAATCGGGTCAACCTGATTTCTTTTTCGCTTTTTATACCCCCTTCGATTATTCCCAAGGATGTTAGATCGATAGACAGATGTAAATTCTGGTGTGGTTGCAGGCATTGGTTGGTAAGGATAAGCACCTTGAGAGACATTGTTCAGGGTAGGGTAGAATGGCTGATACGAGGAGAATTGGGGAGGTAGGGCAAAGCCTTCCACGACTTGGGTATCTTTCTCTTTCTTTTCAGATGCCCCATTTCTCTCGGTATTGGATGTTCTTTCTCCTTGAAGTTTCCCATCCTTGATAGCATTCTCAATCATCTCCCCTGAAATTACCATATCCGCAAAATTCTTTGTGGCATTGCCGACGAGTCTATCATTGTACAGGGCCCGTAGTGTATTCACAAAAAGGACAGTAATTTCCTTCTGATTCAGGGGTGGTTGTACTTGGGCGACCATGCTCATCCACCGCTACGCATATTCTTTGAAGCTCTCAGTAGCTCTTTTCTCCATATTTTGCAAGGTGAGACTGTCAGGCGCCATGTCGATCATATGCTTGTACTGGTTTAGAGAAGCCCTAGCCAGATCATGCCAAGAGCGAATCTGATCCTTGCTCAACTGACTATACCACCTAATTGCGAACCTGCTGAGGCTATCCTGAAAGCAATGGATCAAAATCTTATCATTATCTATATGACTCATCATTTTTCGGCAGAATATAGTGATGTGGGCTGACGGATCGGTTGTCCCATCTTATTTCTCAAAGTCGGGGACCTTGAATTTAGGGGGAATGACTAAATCGAGGATCAAGCATCGTTCTTTTGCATCCACACTCCCGAATACATCTGTATTTTCTACTGTCCGAAGCCTTTCATCTAACAACTGATATTTCCCTTGGGAATCTGCCAACTCAACCTCATTTACTGCAACCATTTTCAACTTTGCCTGTTCAGCTGGATCATCTGAGTTTAGGACGTTGACGGGATTAACTATGTTATGGGCATCCATCATTACGACCTTATTCTGATCCCTTTGTATCCCCAACCCTTCTTTGGTGGTCAAGTTTTCATTGTATACCTTTCCCTTGATTGCAGACATCAGCTCCATCAATTTAGTAATCTGATCTCTAGATTCTGCTTCAGATTTTTCCAACTTTTCTCGCAATTCTTCCTATGCCCTTTTCCGTTTTTTCCGTTCGGGCAACTTGTTCATTCTCCATAGCTTTGGCCTGTATCATAAAGGTGCTCAGTACAGCTTATACCTCTGATTTGAAATGGAAATTTGATGCACCTAAAAGTGTGTATCTTATTAAACCTTGCAATTAATATGATCAATTATAGTAAAGTAGCATGCAAGGGTCGAATCCACAGAGATTGGTTTTTAGTTTATAAATTAGTTGTTTAAAACTTAAATTCAAGAACAATAAAAGAAAATGGAGTTTTGAAATAATTAAAAGTAAAGAAAACAAGATAAGTAAAAAAGCAAATAAATAAGAGAAAATCAAATATAAGAGAAGTATGGTGAAGGTTTCATTCCCCACAACTAGACATCTTTGAAAATCAATTTCAGATCTATCAACATCAATTAGCTATCAAAGTTAACAACCGTAGATAACAACATCCCGTGTTACCCCAATCCTTCCTTAATTTGTCGTTAAGCAGGATGAACGTCACTACTTAATCTCTAACTATCAAACAACCTAGGATAAACATCTCTAAATTTAATCTGACAGCAGCTTTTTGATGAGAAAGATAGGTTGATCTAAGCAACAAAAGCATGAACATGAATTGTTTAACTTAGGTTATGTTCCACTTTGCAATTAGCGAAAACTTGACCATAACCATTAATCACAAATTGCCACTTATGAATAGGAAATCAAGACAATTACACGGATCAAGACTCCTAAACTAGAAATAGACAATTATCAAGATCTATCTAGTTTGCAACCTAAACAAAGCAAGACAACATCATGAACAATTCTTATAGAAGAACACAAGCAACTTTGATAGAAAACTAATGATAGATAGAATCTCAAAATCAGTTACACAACATGTTCTAGGGCTTTGAAATCACCCTTAACCAAAAAGAAGTTTAGCCTAGCATAGGCATAGATAATATATACATAAAAAGAAAATAAAAGAATGGAGGAGAAGAAGAAGAATTAATGATAATCCTTGAATCTCCTCAAAAGATAATAGTTTGTGGCTCAAAATATGGTATTTATAGAGTTTTAAAATCCTGGGAACAAGTCCTTGTAGCACAAGTAAGGTTTGGAGGCAAAATTTGAATTTTTTTCATGTTTTGAGGTATTTTTGGCAGATTTTGGGCACCGCGGCGCCGAGCTTCTGTCTACCATTTTTCTGATGCACATTCCTTCACTTTGTCGGCTGATTTGGATGCCCATTTCTTATCCAATTTTGACGTGTGTCCTATTGTTGGAAAGGTATTCAAGTCAGATTCAAAAGTCAAGAGGTAAGTTTCTTCAAATAAGGACTTTAACATCATGTTTTCCTTGCAACAAGCTCCTAAGGTCAAATCTGCCTTCTTGCTTTACAACTAGAAATTGATCTTTTTGACTCCCGAGTCTTCTTCCATCTTGTGATTATGATTTTGTAAGCTCTTTACCATCATTATTGACATCTTTTGACTTCATTCTCATTATTGTACCTAAAATTCAAAAACATAATATAAGTAAACAAAATAAAAATCGAAAACATAACAAAAACTAAAGGTAGAAAGGCATAAAATGTATATTTTATGAGCTTATCAAAATTCTTTCACAGACTTTTAAAACCAAGCCAATTTTTGTTTTATCCCTCCAAAGTACGTGTCATGATGAAGGATCCATGAATGCAATTTGATGCACGTGAAGCCTAAACAATATGATGTATGGACATGTACAGTGGAAACATGCTGACCATATATGTAATAAATGCAATCACGATGCCAAGATGCTGCAAGCAAAGAATAAACAAGTCAACACATGGATATATGCAATGAATGACCATGTATATTTTAGGGTATTTCCCAATGAATGATCATATACACTATGAATGCAACATGATGTCAAATATGATGCATGTAAATAATGAATGATTGACATAGAGTATATATAAAGAAAATCATGCTGACCATATGTGTCATGAATGCATTCTGATGCTAACATGATGTATGTAATAAGCAAATTAGTGCATGAACATATACAAAGAAATCATGTTGGCTATGTACATTATAAATGCAACCCGATGCCAACATGATACATGTGAAGAATAGACAAATTAATGCATGGATATACAGAGAAGTCATGCTGACTATGAATGCAACCTGATGCTAACATGATGCATGTGAAGAATAAATAAATTGATACATGAGTATATATAGATAATGACCATGCATGTCATAAATGTATTCTACAATGAATGAGCATGCATGCTATGACCATAACATGATGCCCATATGTAGATAATTAACACAAGGGTATATACAAAGCATGACCACGTATAGCACAAATGTATTCTACAATGAATGAGCATGCATGCTATGACTGTAACATGATGTCAATATGATATATGTAAAGAATAAATGAATTAACACAAAGGTATATACAAAGAAATCAATGATTACACAAAATTGGTGGGACCAAATCTTGATTATTCAAAAATCTCACTATGCAAAATTTGCCTCCAAATTTAATCTATGATTTTTTGAAACATGTTTTCTCCATGAAAAACCAACATATTATTTTTCAAAAGAATTTCGGAGTAGTGGATCCTACTATGGTACAATATGCAAATGTTCATGTAACACTACCGGTTTATGAAATCATCGAATGATATTATTATCACCATCCGTTTATTGCAAAAAATGAAATCAACAATACAACCATAAATGTACATGCTCTATTCGCACATGCATGAAATGTGCAAAATGCAAAAATGTTTGAAAAAGAATGTTTATATTTTCAATTTCAAAAAGTTAGTGAACACTTGCCCCAACAGTATCTGCTTATTTAGACATCACGATTCCTTCAAGGCGGGGTATTACACTTATTACAGGCAATGTACGTACATCGTTACCCAATCTACAATACCTATTCAGAATGTAAAATATGTAACAAAAGGTTAGAAATGTCCCTCCATGTGTTCCTAACTTCGGTATATCTATCAAAAATTCGGTAGGGCTTCACCTATGTTGGCTCTATGGTTCACTATATATGGGTGAACAAAGTTCTAAAGGCTCCAAATTGCTCCTCACTGTCGCCTGTGAAGGCTAGTAAGGCACCCCGATAAAAGCGGGTTCAATTTGTTAGAGTATATTTCCCTAGCCCATGCGGAGGATCATCACGAGAGCTTAGGTAATTTATACTCCGGAAGTATTTTGCTAGCCCATGCGGAGGATCATCACGAGAGCATAGCCACTTTACTCCCACTTAAAATGACGAAACCCGGGTAGAGAGTTCATGTTATGCAAATGCAAGTGTAGTATGTGAGAAGGAACAACAAACCTTTCACCACTTATTCTACAATGCTTACTCTAAATGCCTTAAAATTTTATTAAAACAACATTCAAGAATAGTGTAACGCATTAACCAACAAGCAATTGTAATATACAACACTAAATAACTAGAGAACAATAATAAAATGCATGCACATGAGTATGGACATATTTAAAAACAGTTTATTATTTTCAAAATTCTCCTTATTTTAAAAAAAATGGGAATTAAAATTAAATACCAATTAAACCTGTCAAAATCGAGACTTTGATAACATACGACTAATTCTAGGCCTGACTCTCTAAATATCCCCAGTGGAGTCGGCAAGCTATCGCAACCTAAAAAATAACAAGTCTTATTGCGATACTTTATATTCGTTAAGCGTGACATTGGAAAACAGAGGAAAAGACAACTTAATTCCTCTTGAAATAAAATGAGGGTTTGAAAACAACCTCGAAAAAAGACATGGAGTCGCCATCAATCTTTTTTTGGCTAGGTGTGATCGGCCACCTATTAAAACCGATTTTGTAAAATATTTTAAAATTAATTAAAATATTTTTAAAACCAATTTCAAGTCTGCGTTTTAAACCAGAGAAAATCAAAGAAATCGGGTTCGAGACTCGGTTACGTGCAGGGAAGGATTAGCACCCCCACAATGCCCATATAAAAACGGTCCCTTATTAATTGTTTGTTATCTCAAGTCTCAGTAAAAAGTCAGTTTAAATTTGGTATTTCAAATTAATTCCCAATTTAAAGAAAAATAATTCCATTTTTAATTGAAAATGATTCGAAATTTATTAATTCAAAATTTTCCTATATTCCCCAACAAATGTGGCAAAATATAGAAATTTTTATTTATTTGGAAAATTTTCCGAATCATTCTCATTTTTTGAAAGAAAGATATTCCTTTATTAATAATAATTGATGATATCCTCCCAGCAAACCCGACAGAGAATTCATGAATTATTTTAACTCAGGAATATCTTTATTTTATTGAAAATCATTATCTTATTTTAAAAATATTTTAAAAGATGAATATGAACATGTGTGACATAATAAAGATGACATAGCAAAATCTAGATAATATAATGCAACCTAAGTGACATGATATAATTTAAATGACATAGTATATTCTA